>HG992305.1:17512500-18762500 GCA_905220615.1 Tinea trinotella
GTAACCATTTTATTGTTTAATTTACTTTATTACTTTACTTTAAAAATGCAAATTGTTTATAAGAAAGAAGCAAAGCAAACATATAATTTTCTGTTTTTAAATATATTGTATAAACTACAAAATATGCGGGATATTGTAAAACAATTTCAACACCTCGACGCATCTTTATTTTTCAAATCAAGTGATAAAAACATCATGCAGTTATGTTTTTAATTAAAAATAATGCCAGTAGTTTTAGTAATAAATTATAAAAAAACATGTTAAATATTACGTAAAAACCCTATATAGTTGTACTATATGTAAATTTAATTTGTAGTGAATTAAATTGATCCAATACAGAACGAAGAATGTTAAGCGTATGCTAAGACGTAAACGGTAGCACAGACAAACACTTCATAGCATACTTTCACTAACAAAGAATGCAATTAGCCCATTCATTTTTAGTACGCGCCTCAATACGTTACAAATGTATTATGTGTGCTATTTAGTTAGTTAGAACACTGATAGGACTTCACAATTGCACACACGTAGAAAGTCATTTCAATTACTTGTAAGAGATTTTCGACTGTTTTAATTTTCTCTTTAAAATCTATTTGCGAAACAGATGATTTACGAGGCCTCAGGTATTCTTTCATATAAGTCTCATCGTCACTGTCATCATCAGAAAATCCGTGTAAAACACTGAAACTCTTCAGCAATTTCGCTTTAATTCGTGAATGAGAATCGCCGTTCGAATGCAAGTCATCTTGAAGGAGTAAAGCTACCTCTGCTTCAGCTTCGCCTATTTTCTTTACCTCTTTATTTATACTCAATACATCTGAAAACTTTTGAATATCTAATTTGCCCACCTCTCTAATCTTACTCACATGATCGCGTACGGCTGAACGACGAGTTGGGCGTGTGTAATGTTCAGGCATACCTGGTAAAAAAAATGTAAGTATTAACTAACATTTGGAATAAAGGACAAATATGGCAGAAATATTAAATACTAATCGCAATGAACTGTAGTTGGTGTTTTTGGGACAAATGATACTAATTTAAATATTAAACTTACGTTTGTAAACAGCTGAAGTAGCATATTTCTTTTCAGTGACAGTCTGCAAGTAAAAATAAATTTATTAGGCGGATTATAAATAAGATACAAAGCTACATTCAAACAATTCATATATCAACATGCGAAAATAATATTCGACATGCTTCAAATATTTGTTAATGCGGATTAAAATTAATTTAAAAATGCGGATATTTGCTCCAGGTCTGGTTGTCAAAGGGTGGTAGGCAGTAAAATACGCCATAGGAAAGGAGTATTTCTAAATTTAGCCCTTCATTTTATCAATTAATCAATCAAATTGTCACGCTTTTCCCCACAGGGATAGGCAGAGACAATGGAGCGCCACTTTGATCCTGACACAACTCCCTCGCCTCCTTCACATTCACCGTTCTCATCATACAAGCTCTATGGTTATGTGCACTAGGCAACCTAGCTTTCTTGAGGATGTCTCGGATGTGTGTTTGTCTGGTCGGCAAACACCCTCCTGGACCTGCCTCGTTTAACTTAGAGATTTATAAATTCTTTTCGTCAATCTACTTTCACTCATCCTTTCCATGTGCCCAAACCATCGAAGCATCCCTTTATCAATCCTTGTCACTACATCCTCTTTCAAACCACATCTATCGCGCACTGTGTTATTCCTTATTCTATCCTCTATCGTCACTCCACATACACTCCTTAACGACCGCATTTCTACAGCGTTAATTCTACTCTTTTGCTTCTTCTGCCATACCCAACATTCACTTTCATACATTGATGTAGGAACAGCCATTGTGAACAGCCATCCGGGACTTTTTTGACATTTTCATTTTATCATTAATACTAATTAATGATAAAATGCACATTCAACATAAACAAGGTTTGATGTTATATCATGCAACTCGCATTTAATGACAAAGACACGGAAAAAGTACTTTTCATTGAGCTAATGGATTGAAATTATTTATTATATGGACTAAGAAATAAAGTCTAAAATCCAATATTCATATAATAAATAATTTTTTTAAGTTACCCCTGACTTCACATCTAAAACAACGTTAGTTATGGCACTATCGTTATATCTCTTAAATTTCCTTGCATCCTCATGGTGCATCATCATATACTCTAGGTCTTTAACTTGATAACGGTCCATCTAAAGGCCCATAGTGAGTAACAATTTTAGTTAAAACACTATAATCGTATCTCTTGTTTATTTGCTGATCTGAGAGGATCCATGATCAAATTCTTTACATCCAGAATGTTTTCTTTCATCTTACCTACTTTTCTACACTTAGTTCCCTACAGTCAAGACAAATGAATCTAAGGAGCCCAAACTTAGTAAACCCATCAAGTTTAAGCTCATCCAGGATTTCGTCTCTTCGAGCTCCATCATCAGGGTAGCTCAGTGGTACCAGTTGAAACACCCATATATGCGTAGTAGATACATGGGTGTGTCTAATGTTAGGTCACAGATATGTTTATTGGAACACGTCACTCAATGAAAAGTAAGCTAATAGCGCCAATAAAGCCTATTATCGCCCAATAAAGCGAAGCTTAAAAAGAAAATTTACAAGAAAATGTTAGAGTAAATAATAAATACATACATTTTTTGTGATTACTTGATGCGGAATTGCTTCTTTGTGTAATCGACTCCGACACTAAAAACAATATTAATCGTTAATATTAATTATTTAAAACTTTGTGTGTACTATTGCAGAATATAATTGCGTTTAATTTGATAACATTGATTCCACGACGACGTTTAGAAAGCTTTGTAGTAATCTTGGTTACGAAGACGATAATGTATTATACTTTTTACTATTGTTTATAGAAATAAAAAAAAACGTTGGCGCTCGGGGACTTCCCTTGGATTTTTTTTATTTTTATTATGACACGACATCTGACCTCGACCCGCCTGATTATAAATAAAAGGAAGTCCATGGGTGATTACGACTTAAAAAACCAAGTTAGTTTAAGGCTGCCTCTGTCGCCGTCACTATGCCGGTCAAAAGTGCTTCTTGACGCATCGCTTGAAGGATCCAAGGTCATAGAAAGAACACATGGGCTGGCAAAGCATTCCACTTGGATGATGAGATAAATAAGAATTTCACCTAAGATTTTCTTAATCCCAGATTCCCAAATACAAAAATCCAATTATACAATAATTGCAGAATAAACATTCACAATTATTTTTATACAAACTTTTGGTTTTTAGGCTTGTATGAAAATAACTACAATCATATTTTCTGATGTGTGTAGTTTTAGGATTAAACAAAGTAAAATAAAATCATATAAAAAATATAACATTTACCTTAATTTCCTCTGTGTCTTTGCTATTTGTATCCTCTTGAACAAGCAACTGAAATTAAGATACAAAACGTTGACACATAATTTTCTTTTACTTATCAAATTAGATTACTGAGGCAAATTAGATTAATTAGGCGACTGAGGCAGCCGTGAACTAACTAGGATTTTTCAGTCGTCGTCACTCTTGGACCTCCTCTTGCTTATTCAAGCGGGTCGAGGCCAAATGTCGTGTCGTAACAAAAACGAGATAAAATACATGTACGTAAATCAATCAATTACATTTTTGAGTCTTGATTCCCACAGGGAGGACAGGTAAAAGGAATATGAGTCACACACACGTGACAACATTTTTTATTGTGACTCGACATATGACAGCATCCCACTTGATGTTAAGCTGAAGTGTGGATGTCACTGCTACTAGAATTCAATAACTGTGAGTAGCAATCACATCCACTATGTCGGCCTAGTTGGAACTGACAACTTACAAAAACGTGATCAAATCACTTCACCGTCTGTATACTTCTGTATTACTGCCTACCACTCTTTGATAACCAGACCCGAAGCAAATATCCGCTCCTTTTTTTATTAACAAACATTTGCAATATTTAATATAATTAATAAATATTACAAATAAAAGCTATGAAACAAATATTTGCTCCGACCGAGAATCGGACCCCGGGACTTTACACTCAACAAACCAATCGCTAACCGTTCGGCCACGCCTGTCATCTAAATTCTTGTCATAGAAGCTGCCTGTGACAATAATAAAATTGAGAAGGGTGTGGTACATTAAATTGGTGATGGACACTCTCAAATTAATACTCGTCCAGTCTCTCTGGAAGATGGACAGCAGCGTCCTCTTAACGTGCGGCGAGTATCCCGCGATCCTTAAGCTGGTTGTCAAGCGTGAGGATTATGGCAACCCCCTTTTAAAAGACAAGACAAACCGGTGGATGCAACTGGCATCTTATCGTTCGGAATGGCGTTCTAAGGGGGAGGCCTATTTAGGAGTAGATTAATAAATGCAGTTTTCATATCTACAATTAATTAGAATCCATCCTAAAACAACCAGAATTCAGTCCACAAAATTACAGCACAAATTGTATGCTTACCTCAGTGATTCGCCGTTTTTTGGGTCGTCTGATATCAGTTGTGGTCGGGGCTGAAAACGATAAGTATTATGAAAAAAACGAAAAAGTTTTATTAAAGAATTAGACAAATTTTATGTGGCTTACTATCGCGTTTATTTTAGTTTTGATTTTACAATTTTATTATTCTTCCAACGTTTTGAGAGCTTTGCAGTTATTTTTGCATAAATTTGAATTAAACCCAATATTCATTATTCTATGTTCGCGCAAAATCTTAGAAAATACTAAGTTTTGTTAAACATTAAAATTATAATGTTATGCAAAAAACATTGAGACTACAAAAATGTCATTTTAGGATTATATGTCAATGTTATTTATAAATCTGATGTGGATGAATACGTTAAACGAAGCAGGCCCAGGAGGATGTTTGCCAGAGGGTGTCACGCCTTTTTTCCACAGGGATTGATTGGTGTTTTATATAAAAAATCCAAGATGTAAAATTGATAGAGAATTAAAAAAGCTGGATCCCGACAACATCGCTAAACATTATATCTCACACATACTCATAATCATGCTGTTAAATATTAATTCTTTAAAAATCAAATCTTTTTCCCACAATGGAGCGTCAAATATGCTTATTAGCAATTGAACAATTTCATAAGTAAAGTTAAAAATCAAACTTACTGGGTAATGCCTGTTGAACCCTTGGCAACAGTTTCTTTTCTTTAATCATCTGAAACATTAACAGTGTTACTACAAAAGATATTTAAAACAATATTTAATTATTTATTTATTTAACATAAACTAAATATCTAAGCAAAGTTTTAGCGGTTGTATACCACACAAAATCATATTTATTTCTTGTTTATTTAGATAAGTGTCAAACAAATTATTTTTATTTGCGTTTGACAATACTGATAAATATCATTCACGGGGTCCCAATCTCTATAGGACGTTCCGTTCTATAAACATAATTACAAAATTTGTTTATTTATCAATCAATCAAATTGACATTCTAAAACTAACAAAATCTTGTATATTTTTCATACTTACAGTGTTATAAAAGTCTGAAGCTCTAAAAACATGTGGTAACTCTCCTTTGAAAATGTGATATATTTTGGATAAATAATCCAAAATTATTGTCTCATCATTAGAATTTCCTATGGGCTTTATTTCTGTAAAAGATTTTTATAAATTATTTATTCCTAATTTTAGCAATTAAAAAGGGGATGAATTTGTGTTGTATTTCAAATGAATTCTTATATATATATCGACCAAACGTGCAGAGGATTTTTTTATTATTGTTTTATTGTGATTCAGCACCCCGCTTGATTTTAAGCCAAAGTGTGGTCCATGAATGTCACTGCTAATACAATTCAATAACTGTGAGTAGCAATCACATCCACTATGCCGGCGTAGATGGTACCGGCAACTTACAAGCTGATCCCGAAACGTGACCAAATCACTTCACGGTCTGTATACTTGTAAGTGGTGGTACTACCCCGGATCGGCAGACCGGGTACCAATGCCTACCACTCTTGGATAACCAGACCCGAAACAAATAAATAAAGATTATTATTATTGTTGTTAAATATCCATCTCTTTTTATTATTAACAAATATTTGCAATATTTAATATTATTAAATATTACAAATAAAAGTTATGAAACAAATATTTGCTCCGACCGGGGATCGAACCCCGCTAAACAGTCTACTAAAAAACTAACAGTCGCTAAACCGTTAGTACACGCCTGTCGTCAATTGAAGGATTGAAGGCTATAGGATAAGGAGAACACAT
This sequence comes from Tinea trinotella, assembly GCA_905220615.1. Lineage (NCBI taxonomy): Eukaryota > Metazoa > Arthropoda > Insecta > Lepidoptera > Tineidae > Tinea > Tinea trinotella. The sequence goes on from HG992305.1 coordinate 17,518,723, forward strand.
GCGCTGGTCGATCGTCTGAAAACTACAAGGTTTGATTGAATCTTGTAGTTCTGTAGCCAATTCGGTGGATAGAATGCAGACGCTTCCCTGGACATTAGCGCGGGAGCTAAAGAACGAGGTTAGAACGTGGACGTCTATCGACGGAGACTAGTTATTATAGGTCTCACTCTGTCACGAAATCCCCCTACATACTATTAAAACTATTGAAGTAGTTGAAGTATATTGTTCAAATAGTATAGATACTTACTGAAGTGTTTATTAAGAACATCAAAGACCATTGTGTTGGGGACTTGTACAGGTAACAAGTCGGGTCTATAACGCCTCAGTAACGCCGCGAGGTTTTCTGATGACACCATTTGACTAACATCAGTTACATTTAATTTTGACCAATTTATTAATACTTGTGCTGACACTGTTTTATCTAAAAGAAAAATAAAAATATAGATAATTTTGTATAGTCTGGTTATTTAAAATTTCAATCATTCAAATTGTCACGCCTTTTCTCATAGGGATAGACAGAAATGGAGCGCCACGTGCCATGATACTGGCACAATTCCATTGCTTCCCTTACATCCACAATTCTCTTCATACAAGCTCTACGGTTATGGCCACTAGGCAAGCCAGCTTTCTTGAGGATGTCTCCGGCCCTCCTGGGTCTGCCTGCTGCATAGTGACGGCGACTGTGGCAGCCGTGATGTTTATGGGCACTTGGCAACCCAGTTTTCTTGAAGATGTTTCCGATTTGGTCGGAAAACGCCCTCCTGGGCCTGCCTTTGTTAACGCATCCATTCACATCAGATTTAAAACATAACATAATTATTTTTGTATGAAGAAGGTACTCGAGTTGAAGATGTTGTTTTGAGCATTGCTGAGCGCTGCTAACTCGTTTTTTTCAGTCGTCGTCACTCTCGAACCTCCTGGCTTATCATCAGGCGGGTCGAGGTCAGATGTCGTGTTACAATAAAAATTATAATAATAAAAAAAAGAATTTACCTTTATCAGGGGTATCATATATTGATTTATCCGTTGAATATAGTTTGCGTAACCTGAGTGAACTATATGTATTTCTATTGAGTGTTTTGTATCGCGTGTTTGGGTTCAAGGTATAGCCCGACAGATTGTTTATTAGATTCTCTGGCGTTGTTTGTGCTGTGGAGTAGTAGTTAAAATAACATTAAGTTTTATTGATAATATTGTCTTGCATAACATCAATCAATCAATCAAATTGTCACGCCTTTTTCTTACAGGGATAGGCAGACAATGGAGCGCCACTTGCCACGATCCTGACGCAACTCCCTCGCCTCCTTCACATCCACAATTCTCTTCATACAATCTCTATGGTATAATGGGTACTTAGCAAACCAGCTTTCTTTCGATTTGGTCAGAAAACCCTACTTGGCACTCTTAGACCTCCAATTAGACATTAGACAAGATTGATGTTAAGCTGGAGTGTGGTCCATGAATGGATGTCACTACCACTATAATTCAATAACTGTGAGTAGCAATCACATCCACTATGCCGGCCTAGATGGAATCAATCTAGGCTTACAAGCTTATCACGGACTGGGTTTCAATGCCCACCACTCTTTGATAACCAGACCCGAAACAAAAATCCAGCTCTTTTTTTATAATTAAATATTTGCAATACTTAATATAATTATTAAATAATACAAATAAAAGCTATGAAACAAATATTAGCTCCAAACGGGAATCGAACCCGGGACTTTTCGCGCAACAAACCAATGGCTAACCGTGCGTCCACGCCTGTCGTCAAAAAGTCGAGGTCTTACGTCGCGCCTTAATAAATAAAACAATCCATCAAAAGGGCACACCTTCTCTACAACAGAGACAATTGAACGTCACTTTTTCTGATAATCATTTGTTTTCTTTACATCCACATGCTAATAGATACGTGTACATACCTAAAAGTCGGTAAATCCATTCTCTCTCATTGATAACCATCAATGGATGGTTATTTTCATCTCTGCCCCACATCCTGATCGCCCAAGCTGCATCAAGCACCGAAAGGAATCCGCGTGCGATACCCGACCCAGTTGGCCAGAATGGCTCAATTAGACTGTCACCCACTAGTTGTATCAATAGCTTATATCCCTTTTTCATTTTTGCCTAAAATGAAAATAATAATAAAAAATCATAAGCATGAAAGTAGAATTAACGCTATCTATAGAAATGCGGTCAGTATTTGGTATGTATGTGTTCAAAACCACTCACCGGTACCAATGTATCTTTGATATATGTATTTTGGCTATCGTGTTTCTATGATACAAGCACTTTAGTAGCTAAGTATAGAAAGGTTGAAAATAAATAAAAATGGTGAGATTTCTATAATTATAGTCTCGATTGACATAATATAAAATAGGAATAGAGTGATCACGAAAAATAAAACAGGAGTGGTCGGATGCCGGCAAAATTGAATCCGACACCTATCGCTCAACGCGCTCATAAGGCTAAAATAATAATTAGCTGACCCGGCGATCTTAGTACTACCTAACAGTCAATAAATCTCGTATTACAGGTTTGCTGAACTTAAGTTATTCTAATAAGCTATACTATTGTAAAGTTTCATTCAAACATCCATCCATCCATCAATACTTACAAACTTTGACGTTTATAATATAAGTAAGGATTACTCACATAGCTGGCGTTGTCCGCTGCATACACTGACGTGAAATCAAACAAGGCAACATCTGGTTGACCGTAATGATTAAGAGCAAAGTCGTAACAAGGCAGAGCTTGTTCGGTTGCATATTGGGCTGCCTCCTTCGCGTAGGAGTATAAGGCTGTGATGTTTATATTCTCCCGGGCCAATAATTTGTTTACATCGAAGCTGTCCTAAAATATAAATCATTGTTATTTTATTTTATTTGCACCACAATAAGTACATAGGCGAGTTCAATGCCTATTAGGCATTCTCTAACAACTAACCTTTGTTATCAACAGCGTAAATCCCTAAGTCCTAAATATACATAACATAATAGCATAAACGCAGAACTACATGCTTGAGCGTCCGAACAGTCTTATTCAAAACCCACAATGTTTAATACAAATTAACATTAAGTAAGCAAAGTCAGTATCATTGTCACGCGTTTCCCCAAAGGGATAGGCACAAACAATGGAGCTCCACTTGCCAAAATCCTGACACAACTTCCATAGAACTCTTCATAAAAGCTCTACTATTATAGGCACTAGGCAACCCATCTTTTAATTTTTAATACATTATATACTTACATATATATAAGTATTACAACTATGTAATTGATAATAATAAATTATTGAAAAATAGAAAAATATTTGCTCCGGGTCTGGTTTTCTTATTGTATCTTGACATATAACAGAACCCTGCCTGATGTTAAGCCGGAGTACTATCTATGAATGGAGGCGCTGCTTCTTCTGTTAGGAAGCTGCAAGTAACAGTCACATCCACTAGGCCGGCATATTGGGAAGCGACTGCTACTTGCAATCATGGACCATACTCTAGCATAACATCATGAGGACCAAATGACATAAGGCATCATGAAGACCTTTATGCGTCGTAATGGATCTTATGACCAGGACCGCGATTATTATTTTTCAATTAAATATAGATTTATTTTATTTAGTAACATAAGGTAGACATAGTCTTTATGCCTATTTAGACCGCGAGCAACTAATTATTAGAATAAAACACGGAGAATATTAAAGTTGGATTGTTTGTACTTACGGTATTAAGCACACCCTTCTCAAGCAAGCTTTGTTTCTTTGCTGTCATTACAAAATAGTGAGTTTCATCCTTATAATAGACAATATTCTCCAGATCAATCCCCGTTTGCTGTAACATTTCTTGAAAAAACTTTTGCCTAAATATGTATGAAACTCCACTTATCTCTGGTACCTGCAATAAGAATAGATTTAAAATATCGATCAGGATCGTGGAAAGTGATTCTCAATTGTCTCTGCCTATCCATATAGAAACTAAGACATAACAATTTCATTGATTCACAGACAAACTTAATGTCTATAAAATATATCATTTTTAAATCATTAGATCTAATTATTTAATAGAACAAGTAATGTTAAAATCTCATGATGAACAATAGAACCCTGGATCGATCCACGACTCGGTTGACTTTCACGTATATGTCATGGCGCCATAAACGCATTGTAATTGGTTAAACAAATGTCAAATGTTTTGACAATGCAGTGGCTTGTCATTAGAAGACATTTTGTAATTTATTATTATTTTGAGAGATATTTGATTTTGGTAAATATCTAAACACATATTTACATTTTTTAAATATATATACGATACATATATAATAATAAGTATTGTTTGTTAAAATTAAAACATTATTATTAAGTCCAACACAAAAAAACGTCCGTTGGTTATCTGCGATGATTGGTTACCTCTGCAAGAATGGCAAACTTATTGTGCAATTACATTGCGTTTTTGCTGTGAAAAGTACGTAAAGGTTACGCCGACAGTTCGTGGACAAACCATTTCGCTGAGATGTAATTGAGAGAATCAGGCCCCCCTGCCTCGTTGTCATGGCAATAGGCGACCGTAGTGTAGTGGCAGTGCAATGGCTACGTAAACCGTTTGGCACGGGTTCGAAACCACTCACCGGTACTAATGTATCTTTGATATATGTACTTTGGTTGTCCTGCTTCTATGATACAACCACTTTAATAGGTTAGTGTAGAAATGTATAATAATAAAAATATAAAAAAATATGAAAAAAATAACTTACGGCTGCTTCCTCTTTAGTTTTTCGATTAATAAAATTGGCTGTGATCGCCAAAGCCATTTTACCACGAAATTCCTTCCTAGTAAACCCTGGGAGTGTGTTTCTTCTTCCATCAGCTCCGATTAAACAATCAAATTCATACTGCGTTACTGGATGATCGGCGGGGGATACAGAAGCACGCCATCCCAATTCTATAAACATTTTTACATTTTATGACAAATACTTATAAGTAATAATTACACCGAAACAATTTCAACAGTCGTTGGCGCTCTTTGACTAGACAAAGTCAGTACAGATGTCATATCACAATAAAAAAATTATATTAAAAAGTATAATGATAGCGAGTTGTGTCAAGATCGTAGCCTCTCTCCTTTGTCTCTACCTATCCCAGTGAGAAAAGGGCATGACAATTTGATTGATTGATTATAATAATAATAATTTTAGGAGACCGTGGTGTAGTGACAGTGCAATAGTTACGCAAGCCGAGACCACGGGTTTGAAACCACTCACTGGTACCAATTTATCTTTGATTTTCTTGTTTCTATGATAAAAGCACTTTAGTTACTTAGTATAGACATGTACATATTATTATCAATATTAAAATATTCAAAATTAATTTCATTATTTTTTTTAATAAATGTAATACTATGCTACTAATAATGCTTGTATCATAAAAACCAGTCAGTTTTGAAGTGGAGGCTCTCGGTTTTCGTGACCAAGCACTATTAACATTAGACCAGTTTGCTTTCTATTAGAAATCACAAAACTTACTTTCATTATTATCCGTAATTGTGGGCTCCAATAAATCTATAAACTCCACACTTTCATGGATTTCAACACCAAGACACAGCGCCATCTTATAACAAAAAATACATTTTATTTAATATAAAAGTCAAAGTCAAATTGTCGTGCCTTTTTCCCACAGGGGTAGGCAGAGACAATGGAGCGCCACTTGTTAGAACCTGACACAACTCCCTCGCTTCCTTCACATTTACAATTCTCTGCATTCAAGCTCTATGGTTATGGGCACTAGGCAACCCAGCTTTCTTAAGGATGTCTCCGATTTGGTGGGAAAACACCCTCCTAGGCCTGCCTCGCATCCACATGAGATTTATAAATAGATTATTTAATAAAGATTCAATTATTTTATTAACTTAATGTCAGATGCATGTCAAGTCCACAAAGCTAGGTTACCTAGTGCCCATAGCCGTGAAGCTTGAAGGAAGAGAATTGTATTGAGGGTAAGCTTTTTTTAAAAATTTTATTGTGACTTGACATATGACAGCACCTCGCTTGATGTTAAGCCAAAGTGTAGTGCATGAATGAATGTCACTGCTACTACAATTCAATAACTGTGAGTAGCAATCACATCCACTATACCGGCTTAGTTGAAACCGGCAACTTAAAAGCTGATCCCGAAACGTGACCAAATCACTTCACGGTCTGTATACTTGTCAGCTAGACGATGTTAACAGTCGTCGGCACTCTAAAAATTATGTGGCTCTCCATTGTCTCTGCCTATCCTTGTGGGAAAAAGGCGCGACAATTGGATTGATTGATCCACAAGTGAATGGACTCCAAGACATCAAGACGAAATAGACCTGAGACACGTACGAAGATAGAATTTATATTGTGTAAATGTAACTCACTTTTAGTAGCATATATTGTAATTGACGTATGCTTATGTGGTCTATCGATCCCGCGCAAAACTTTCCATAGAACTTTTTACCGCCAAGAGCCCTTAAATCTTCAATGACAAATGGCCAAAGGTGCACCACATTGTTACGGGTGATCCGGTCACGTTTTTCAATCACAACCTGCAACAAAAAGTATTTTATTTTGCTCAAAAGTTATCATAATCCATGTTATCGAAATGCCTTACTATGTGAATTATTTATATTGTCATGTATCAAGCGAGAGAGTTGTGTCAGGATCATAGAAAGTGGCGCTTCTTTTTGTCTGCCTATGGGGTATTAAAAAGAAACTAGTGGGCTGTACTAAGGCAAGGTCCTGGTAACAAACATCTTTGTGAAAAATGAATTGAAAGCCAAATCACATCCGTTTGGTACGATATTTATTTGACAACTTTTTTATGTCAAAAAACATTTAAAATATAAAAAAAGTTTAAATATGTAAATATTCTGGAAAAGGGGTGTAGCTGGCAAGAGCTCTAATCAAACAATAATAAAATACACATATATGTACTACGTTATTATAAACTTATATGAATTCTTATTAACGTAGAGATAACAAGTTTCTAAATAATAAATTATACAACGCTTATATAATTAACATACCACTTTAGCACCAAGCAATTGCAACTCGACAGCAGCGCGTAGACCGCACGGTCCTCCACCAATTATCAGAACCTTGGTCGACTTGCATACATAACCTTTTTCATATTCGGGTAAGTTTGCACGCATATCGAATTTTTTAAAAAAGGCCTGCGCTTTCCAAGAACTCGATAGCATGTGCTGCAATAAAAGGAAAAATTAGTGTTTATATAAAAATAAAACAAAATAACGCAGCATAGAATGTTGTGTCAGGATCGTGGCATGTGGCACTCCATTGTCCCTGCCTATCCCTGTAGGAAAAAGGAGTAACAATTTAAATGATTGACGATGTTTAACCACAGAGTAAGCTGACGACGTGTAATGTAAACCGCTGGATGCAGTTCGTTACGCTGGAAATAAACTGCATCTGTCCCGTATAGTTCTCGTGGTTAAAATCCTATGCCTAGTCTCTTGATCCTTCCAGACGTACAGTCTCATGAGACATGACTCTATAGTCCAGACGTATAGTCATGACTATACGTTTGGACTCTACTCAAGTTTTTATTTAAGGTCCTTTCATATACCTGTCAGTTATAGCAAAGGTAAAACAGTAAGTCATAGTAAGTTAAATCGGAGACATCCTCAAGAAAGCTCAGTTGCCTAGTGCCCAAAACCATAGAGGAATGTGAACGTGAAGGAAGAGAGGGATTTGTGTCAGGATCGTGGCAAGTCGCGCTCCATTGTATCTGACTATTCCTGTGGGAAAAAGGCGTAACAATTTGATTGATTGTACTTATTGTGAATGAAGTAGCGGTAAAGATCAACCTGAAGGTAAATTTATCATATAAGGTAAATTAAAAACGTTTAAAGTTGGTAGTATAGCATTATTCTCAGCTGAAGTGATAAAGTCAAACTCACTGATTAGCTTGACATTCACAACTTTGTATATACTATCTATGATTTATGTACATTTTGCACTTTAATTTACTTATCTACTAATTAATGATAACGCGCAGGAGTGTCAACAGACCTAGAGTTTTGGAATATTTTTTATGCGATTAGTAAAACATCTAACAATTATTCAGAACCACAGTTAGGCCGGCATAGTGGAGGCGACTATTGTTACAGAAGTACTAATGCCAATCTAAAGTACACATTTTCCCTAATTAGTTTAGAAAGATAAGAAATCATTACTCACTTTATATTTGGGATAGAATTCCGCGAACCTATTAGGCTTCAAATTTAGTATGTCACATATTTCTCTGTGGAGTCCCAGGATATGCTTCATGGTGTTGGCATTACAAAAGTAATCAAACATATCGGCGGCCAGCAAATGTTCATGCGGCGTATTCTTTAAATTCAAGTCGGTAGTCATTTTGGCTTTTTTATTTACCCTAAAAACAGAACAAAAGTTATTATTTAATTGCACTTTAATATACTTTACAGATCGACTAATAAACAATTTTACTTATGTCTATTAGTTACTATCAATCAATCAAATTGTCACGCCTCTTTCCCATGGGGATAGGCAGAGACAATGAAGCGCCACTTGCCACGATCCTGCACAACTCCGTCGCTTGCTTCACATCCACAATTCTCTTCATACAAGCTCTAAGGTTACTATCATTGCAATAAAAGCGTAGTTCAATTTAATTCACTAAATGATTCATATTTCATACGTTATTTCACAAATAAAGGGCACGCAAATCTTACTCAAACAACAAGTGCTACCCAGTTATATCAATTTATACAAATGAAGGAATCCGGCGTTTAATTTAATTGACGCCGGGCGAGTGAAAACAAATTGCTCGCTTACAAACTATACTGGTTATTTAGAAGCGAATAAAAGCAACAATGCTTCATTCATAAATTGTAAAAAAAGGCTTGTTATCTATAAAGGATGACGATCTAATACACAGTATTTTTTTTATTAATTTCAGTATATTTCAATGCTATTATTACTTCATAAATAAGTAATGAATGTTGGTAAGAATGAAGTATTCGAGACAAACAGACAATTGATTGTTTACCAGAAATTCATTTGTAAACAACTTCTATTCACATTTGTATCTAAAATTGATTGATCGATAATAAAAGACAAAATCGGAGACATCCTCAAGAAAGCTAAGTTGTCTAGTGCCCATAACCATAGAGCTTGTATGAAGAGAATTGTGAATGTGAAGGAAGCGAGGGAGTTGTGTCAGGATCGTGGCAATTGGAGCTCCATTGTCTCTGCCTATCCCTGTGGGAAAAGGCGTGACAATTTGATTGATTGATAATAAAAGCACATATTCTTAGCTGTTGCATTGTAAGGGATGTATTGTTGCATTGGCAATATACATGAAAATTAAAAATATTTTTTTTTATTGTGACATGACATCTGACCTCAACTCGCCTGATGATAAGCAAGAGGAGGTCCAAGAGTGACGACGACTGTAATAACCGAGTCAGTTCCCGGCTGCCCCAGCCGCCGCCACTATGCCGGCCTAAGGTGCTTCTTCACAAATCGCTTGAAGGATCCAAGGTCATAAAATGAAGAGAACACATGGGCTGGCAAAGCATTCCACTTGTCAATTGTTCCACAAAGAAAAGACGCACCGAACTTTTTAGTTCGACTGCTGATTCGGTCGATAAAATGTGAATGCAAATATGATCTTGAGTGATATATATGAATCATTAAGCGAAAGTAGCAGATTGTTTATTTTCAATTTAGCGCCCACACATTTAATCAGTAGTCTAATTATATCAGTGATTCCGATTACGTTTTTTTTTTTGTCATGGGCTATTTTTGTGATAATCTGGTCACGTTATTGATTATGTTATATTGATATTGTTTATAGCTTTGTGAATGTTGAGAGTAAAGAAAAATAGAAAGCATTAGGTAAACTATAATACTATAATAGTTATTAACCCCCGACCAAAAAAGAGGGGTGTTATAAGTTTGACTTGTCTGTGTATCTGTGTATCTGTGTATCTGTGTATCTGTGGCTCTGTGTATCTGTGTATCTGTGTATCTGTGTATCTGTGTATCTGTGTATCTGTGTGTCTGTCTGTGGCATCGTAGCTCCTAAACGAATGGACCGATTACTATGCGGTTTGTTTCATTTGAAAGCTGACGTGATCGAGATGGTTCTTAGCTACAATTGATGAAGATATGATCAGGGGTTTCAAGGTCATCAGCTCGATTTGTTAGTTGCGGTAGCGATCTTAGACGCGCTGTTTAGAACGACAACCCTTGTACGTCGCTATGCGACGAAGATTGTTATTTTATGTCAAATAAATATGCCATTGTTAAAACACGTAAAAAATGTTATAATTTTTCCCTTAAAATATTCATATGGCGAGGTTGGTTTGCAGTTTAGATCGATTACCTTGATTGAAAATTTTAGGGGAAAAATTATAACATTTTTTACGTGTTTTAACAATGGCATATTTATTTGACATAAAATAACAATCTTCGTCGCATAGCGACGTACAAGGGTTGTCGTTCTAAACACGCATAAGGCTGGGAATACACGTCCGATATTGCTGAGCAAATTATTTACAAATCGGAAGTAGGAATCGGACGTCTATTTTGTTTCTGTATTCTGTATGAAAACTGCACCTTCAGACAATCGGATCGGCCATAAAATCGTAAGCGAGTTGGCGTTGTTTCCGATTCTGACATCCGATCCGACTATCGGATCTGACGTGTATTAAGTATTCAAACAAATGTATGACACGAGTGCTTTCCGATTGTCTGATCAGACAATCGGATCGGACTATCGGAGAGGAAAATCGGACTTGAATTCCCAGCCTTATAGGTATTTACTTTACTTTTAAACAAATCTGTGACTTAACATTTGAAATAAAAACGTATACAAATACATGTGTGTTTTAACTGGTACCACTGAGTTACTCTGATGATGGAACTCGAAGGTAGGAGACGAAATCCTGGATGTGTTCAAACTTTTTTTGGTATACTAAGTTTGGACTTATTAGATTTGTCTTGAAGGTAGGAAACTAAGTGTAGAAAAGTTAGTGCGATAAAATAAAACATTCCGGATCTAAAAAATCTGATCATGTATCCTCTCAGATCAGCAAATCAACAAGAAATGGACCTATAGTGCTTTAACTAAAATTGTTACTCACTATGAGCCATTAGCTGGACCGTTATCAAATTAAAGATCGAGAGTATCTGATGAGGCACCATCATTAATCCTCTCAGATCAGCAAATCAACAAGAGATAGAACTATAGTGCTTTAACTAAAATTGTTACTCACTAAGAGCATTTAGCTGGACCGTCATCAAATTGAAGACCGGGCAATCTGATGATGCACCATTATGAATCCTCTCAGATCAGCAAATTGATATCAATTGATCAGCAAAAAAAGAGATAGAACTGTAGTGCTTTAACTAAGCCTTTAGCTGGGCCGTTATCAAATTGAAGATCGGGAGTATCTGATCATGAATCCTCTCAGATCAGCAAATCAATAACAGATAATATCATAGTGCTTGAACTAAAATTGTTACTCTCTATGATCCATTAGCTGGGCCATTATTAAATTGAAGACTTGGAGTAGTTATCTGATGATGCACCATAAGGATCCAAGGGATATTAAAGGGATATAACTATTGAGCCATGACTAATGTTGTTTATTACTATAAAGCTGATGATATGCCCAAAGTGGTTCCAGGCGTTTCGGGGGTTCCTTTAAAATTTTAATTTTGATTTTATTTTCTACTTTGTACTTAATTATACGAGTATGATAGTCTCCATGAAAGTTTAGGTAGCTCTACCAATGATTTTTTTTTTTACTGAATTCTATTTAATCTTCTTATTAAAATTTAAAACTATTTGTGAGATGAAACCCGAATCAGTTTCGGTTGCCTCAGCTGCTGTCAATTTAATATTACTCAATCAATTAAATTGTTACGCCTCTTTCCCACGGGGATAGGCAGAGACAACGGAGCGCCATTTGCCACGATCCTGACACAACTCCCTCGCTTCCTTCACATCCACAAATCTCTTCATACAAGCTCTACGGTTATGGCCACTAGGCAACCCAGCTTTCTTGAGGATGTCTTCGATTTGACCGAAAAACACCCTCCTGGGCCTGCCTTGTATAACGCATCCATCCACATCAGATTTATAAATTGCTTTCGTCAATCTGTTTTCACTCATCCTTTCCATGTGCCCAAACCATCGCAGCATCCCTTTGTCAATCCTTGTCACTACATCTTCTTTCAAACCACATCTATCACGCAATGTGCTATTCATTATTTTATCTGCTATCCTTAATGACCGCATATCTCCAGCATTAATTCTACTCTCATGCTTCTTCTGCTACACCCAACATTCACTTCCATACCTTAATGTAGGAACGAGTACCGCATTATTACTCCACTTTAAAAAAAAAGGTAACAGAAACAGCTAAGTCATTGTGCAATAATATTATGCAATGCCAAATAACAAGGCAACGAAAAAAGGTTAGATCAGTTAAACGAGTTAATTAAATAAAACCAACAGTGTGAAACAAGACTGTCTACTTAAAAAATAAGATTTAGTAATATATTAAAATTACTAAAATAAAATGAAACAAATGTAGGAATTCACTTTCAGAATTTTGGCCGCGATTGTGTTACTCAGTGTTATATTAATAAAAGTATACATTACTTCCAGGAAGTATAAAAGCATATGAGTCAATGCCCTCTTTTCTCACATTTTTTAAGAAAATGAAACAACAATTTGTAGAATGCATTGTAATAAGGACATGTGTAAGAGTGATCTAAATTTTTGGAAGTGAAGCTGGTTAGTCGCCTAATCGAATTTATTATTATCCTATTTATTTATCCCACTGCTGGGAAAAGGCCTCCCTCTCTTTTTTCAACGACATTTGGCGATCTCTCGCCACTAACTATTGTAGAAGTCCATCTCATTCCGGCATCGCCGTTTGGATTATTTATGGCGAAATAATTTGTGCCGATATCAATCTTAGTCAAATTATATTTAATTTGATCGCCCAGGGCCTATGTATGATACAATCATTATAGACTCATATAGACACAAGAGACAATACATTCTTCGTTTGTTTAAAAAATAAATATTACGTAAAAACATACCTTCGATATTAGCTAAGATGAACCATAACGTAAAACTTCTGTTTATATACTACGATGACGTCTCTCTGTAAAAGATCATTGTATATATAAATAATATTATATTTAAAAATGCCCATTGGAATGAGCTAACAGGGTATTATTCTGCAGTAGCAATATGTATTATTCTCAACTGACCGTTCAGAATAATACATAACTCAAAACTGTTTTAAAAACAAATTGATATTCACCATACGTCAAACATAACAATAATTGAAAGGACATCATTCATTTTGGGCTTTTATGTACTACTTTTGTAATGTCCAATGATGAAAAAATATATAAATGGTAGTTTCGATACTTGTATTGATAAAACTAGTCACAATTTTGCTTTTAATTGCTGTGCAATTGAGTTATTTGGAAAATAAAATATGGATTTTGTATCGTCTGTCAATCACAAAGACACGAAATATTAACAGTTCTACTTTGAACTGACATAACTATAGTTTGATCCTTTTTCAAAACTAAACTATGCAAAATACAGGATATATATTTCAATTGCATTGTAATCTTCGTACATTAAACTATTTTAAAATGTATTTGCAACTGTTAATACAATTACTCCCAAGTCCCCATACAAAATGAATAATGTCCTTTAACAATATTTTAAATTAACGTAAAAGTACCGAACTAGTGTACAAGTAATAATATAATATTAATAATAACGTAACTAGTGCCAAGGTGAAAGATTGTAATTTAAATTTAACTTGGTTTATTCATGTAACACAAAATATTTCTTAATAAATAAAAGAGATGGATATAGTCCCGATCTGGAGTATAGCACACAGACTGTGAAGTCATTAATCGCGTTTCGGAATCAGCTTGTATATTGCCGGTTAAAACTAAGCCGGCAAAGTTTAATAAAACTAAAGAAATTACACTTCTAAATAATATATAAAGTGTTTACTAGAGCATAGCACTTTTAAGGTGAATTTATGAGATACCTATTGCAGAAATACGTCAAAGGTATTATGCGTATAAAGGTGACTACAGTAACGGAATATCTTCGCTTGATTTATGTCGCGTAATAAACAATTAATCAAATTGTCACGCCTTTTTCCCACAGGGATAGGCAGAGACAATGGAGCGCCACTTGCCACGATCCTGACACAACTCCCTCGCTTCCCTCACATCCACAATACTTTTCATACAAGCTTTATAATAAGGCACTAAGCAACTTAGCCAAACTATAACTATTATTTTAAATTACAGTAAAACGAAATGGTATGCTCTAACTTTTGCTCGAGAACTATACAAAAATGAGGAATTATGTTCAACTTTCGCAATTTGCTATTTAATTACTTAGGTAGTGTGAATGAAGTAAAGAATAACACGCAACTCCGGTTAAGCAACTCCTTGCTTTATCTGATCGTTACACGCTTTATGAAAATTATACCAAAATTGTGAGATTCGGAAAAAAACATATTATCAATAATGTCTAAAATAGTGCCCATAATCGTAAAGCGAGGGAGTTATGTCAGGATCGTGGTAAGTGGCGCTTCATTGTCTCTGTGGGGAAAAGGCGTGACAATTTGATTGGTTCATTGTCTAAAAATAATTAAGAAAATCCGTTTTTACCTTTAGTGAAGGAAATATTATGTTACACAACTAATTTTAAAAATTAAAATAAAATTTAAATTATTGAAATAAACAAATTTTATGCGGCTTACTATCGTGTTTATTTTGGTTTTGAGTTTACAATTTTTATTATTCCGACGTTTCGAGAGCTTTGCAGCCATCGTGGTCACGGAGAAAGCGGACGATGGCTGCAAAGCTCTCGAAACGTCGGAATAATAAAAATTGTATACTTAAAACCAAAATAAACGCGATAGTAAGCCGCATGAAATTTGTTTAATTTAATAATCTATGTTCGCGCAAAATTTAAGAAAAATTTAAATTATTCTATTAGGGCGATAAAATATTTTTTTTCTTAAAATAAAAGTTTATGTTAAAATTAACCGACGTAACTACTTAACTGTTATGCAGCTGAATTATTTGTTGTAGATAATAATAAAACTTGTATATAATAACAACATCAAACTTTTACAATTTAACTTTTACAACATAAAACTGTAGTGATCTGTTAATGAAAGTGGACAACAAAAATTAACTAAATTGTGTATATCGTAGACTTAAATAAACCGGAGTAGAGTTCGCCGTACAACTCCCTACTGAACACTCAAGTCTTTAAAAATTGGCAAGTTTCCAATTCACCTGATTCTAATATAGAACACAAACTAGCAAAAATGCCAAACTATGTAAATTGTATATCGCTTTTGTATAGATTTAGACTTAAATAATTGCTCTAGTTAAGTTAAAGACATAATAAATTATTAGTTAAAAATATTATAGATCTAGCCGAGAGTAGATTGTTAAAACAAGATTTTTTATTTAAATGCCCTAAAAAGACGAAAATAACTTTAAATTGAATGAAACCAATTAATTTATTACATTACACTACTTATATAGTAAATCTTGTCGCGGGATTTACTTGAGTAGGTGTATTTACCTATTATATAATACAAATACTTCTTACCTAAAATTTACCTTTATCAAGATCAAGATACATAATTATTATATTATTCTTTATATATACAAGTAAATATTAAGACAAGCTTTTATATCATACTAGCTACGTAAACTGGCGTTGCCCGGGTCATAATACATCGCACGCTTAATGGTTAAATAATCGGTTTTTCTCTTACGTATGTTTACACAATCTTTGTACCTACCATTAAACGTATGTTGTTGTATATACTGCCTACGATCGACGCACAATCAATAAATAATAATTGCCGTAAACGGTTTAGGCCCTAAACTTTAGTGAGTGAGAGAAAGCTTATTGTGTGAGAAAGACAGGAGACCGGTAAGCGCCTGGCGGGAATGACTGATTGAGTATTAACTGATCAATTATCGCCGAGAGTAGATTATTAAAGTACTAATATCTCTATTGAAAAAATAGGGTTGTATGTATATTATAATACCAAATCATAAAAATATAAGAACTAATTTTGTATGTGGAGTGAAGATAGCGGATAGAATAATAAATAGAACAGTGCACGATAGATGTGGTTTGAAAGAAGATGTAGTGACAAGGATTGATAAATGCTTTGATGGTTTGTGCACATGGAAAGAATGAGTGAAAGTAGATTGACGAAAAGAATTTATAAATTCATGTGAATGGATACGTTAAACAAGGCAGGTCCAGAAGGGTGTTTGCCGACCAAATCGGAGACATCCTCAAAAAAGCTAGGTTGCCTAGTGGCCATAACCATAGAGCTTGTATGAAGAGATTTGTGAATGTGAAGGAAGCGAGGGAGTAGTGTCAGGATCGTGGCAAGAGGCGCTCCATTGTCTCTGCCTATCCCTGTGGGAAAAAGGCGTGACAATTTGATTGAATGTTTTTTTTGTTGACGGGTCATCTTTATTACTTAGAGATATGAAATATCTCCTAGAAATATCATCCTAGAATATCTCCAAATATCCTAATAGTTTACGTCCTATTCTCAGACCAACTTACTGAATATACACACAAATTTTCTTAAGAATCAGTCAAGCCATTTTGGAGAAGTTTTGTTACAAACACTGTTTTACGAGAATTTTATATATTAGATAAGTAGTTTAATGTAATCAATTGATTGGTATAATTTAATTTAAAGTTGATTTTCTTCTTTTTAGGGCATTTAAATAAATGTTTGTTACAAAAATATTTTTTACAAATATTTTTTTAGCATCTTGTAGTATTGTATCTATATGTTTCTTAACTAGTTCATTTTATTTAAAAAGTCATTGCTGAGTGGTCGTTTGCCCGTTAATTTAGTAGTAGTCTGATTCATAAGGCCATGTACGCTTGACCAGCAGCGTAGAGCTTTAATAGACAACGGCGTGTTTGAAATACCTTGCAAGCCCAGCATAATATAATTGGCAATATACATACATACATACAAACATTGCAAGTTAAATAAAAGCTTTTAAAAATATATACATTAATTAATATCCCTAAGACGCTGTACTCTTATTACGCGATTTCAATAGATCTTGGTTCTTAAGATCTAAGTGTACCCAAAGGAGGATTCTTCCTTCTATGCAAAGCAGACAGTATCAACAGATATCGGGACTAGGTTCTCAAGATCTACTGGTGCCTTCATTAATCCTAACATGGGGATTTCGACAAAACCCGTCTCTTTAATTCAATGTGATAACTTTTTGACGACAGGCGTGGACGAACGGTTTAGCGATTGGTTTGTTGTGATTGGTAAAGTCGATTCCTGGTCGGAGCAAATATTTGTTTCATAGCTTTTATTTGTAATATTTAATAATTATATTAAATATTGCAAATATTTGTTAATAAAAAAAAGAGATGGATTTGCTTCGGGTCTGGTTATCAAAGGTAGGCAGTGGTACCCAATCTGACGAACTGGGGTAGTAAAACCTTTTTTTTTGTGGCTTTGTGCTTTTTATATACAAACCTAACAGAACATTTATTATTTTATATTCCACACTTATTAAATAGTTGCATTAGGCCTACGTACAGAATAGGTATTAATGAAGTAGAAAAAAATACATTTCCACACTTTTGCACTTCCAGGGAATGCTTCAACAACTCTTTCAACCCTTAATTGCATATAGTTCTATCCCTATTATGAATTCACTACAATTATATCAAATTTTATTTCATAACAGAAGAACATAACCTATAAATTTCAAATTTTGATTATTTACCAAAAATCTTATTTGTAATATGTCATAATTATCTCGGATTATATTAAAATAAGGCAATTTAGTTACATATCAATTAAAACAATGACACAGTGGATTAATATAGAAAGAATCCATAATAAGTAATTCAGCTAAAAATTAGTAATAAATATACTATTCATATTTATCACAAAATATAAATAGAATATTATTATTAAATCTCCATATTTTAACGCTAAATTTCATATGAAACTGTAAACGAGGTAAATTGCTACTCACTTTTGACGAACACGTCCCTCGACACTACCCTTCACATTAAATTATCAAAACTTCATATATTTCTTAGATCTAGTGACATAATACTTTATTAAAATAATAAAAGATAATTTAACGCATAAATTAACATTGGGCACGGCGGGCGGCAGTCCAATTTCTCCACAAATGACTCGTACTGATTTCTCTTCTGTCAGTGTCAAGTACCAGAGACAACTTACGTCTATATGCCTCTCTATGTCTAGTGCCTGTTAAAAATACAAAGAATTTGGACTTATTTATATATTTTTTCAATCAATAAAATTGTCACGCCTTTTTCCCACAGGGATAGGCAGAGACAATGGAGCGCCACTTACCACATTCCTTACACAGCTCCCTTGCTTCCTTCACATCCACAATTCTTTTTTTACAGGCTCTGTGGTTATGGGCACTAGGCAACCTAGCTTTCTTGAGGATGTCTCCGATTTGGTCGGAAAACACTGGGCCTGCTTTGTTTAACGCTTCCATCCACATCAGATTTATAAATTCCTTTCGTCAATCTACATTCAGTTGATCATAATATATTTTTATAATATATGATCGAAGGGTTCTCCTATTCTGGAAACATGATGATGCAAGATATATTTAAGGGATGTTTGACTAAAGTTTTTTCTCAATAACTAGGCTGGGATTAAATTAAAGACCTAAAGCATGATGATGCACCAAGAGGATAAAAGGAATATTTAGGAGATTTATAACTATGGTGCAATGACTAAATTTATTTCTTACTATAAGGCTAGTGATATATATGACTATAATTTTGTTTCAAGTGTTCAACTCGGGGGTTCCCTAAAAAATAATTTCGTTTTTTTTTTTTAATTGTATAATAATTTAAAAAATATTTTTTTTTTGTTAAATCTAAGGCAACAAAATGGAAGTACTACTATAGACTATACTATACTAGAGAGTACTCTATACTACTATAGTCTATAGAGGGAGTTTTGGCGGGTAACTGCAAATGACAGGACGCGCAATTTTGAATTATTTGAAAAGCTTGTGTTTTTCATAAATATTAATGTGTAATAATGGTGGAATTGTTATCCAGTAATAGTTTTTAGTTGATCAAGTATAAACAAGTAATTTAAAGTTGTGAAACGTGTTTCTTCATGTTCCCTCCAAGACTTCTTCTGAAGTTTTAGTAAAGGCTTTCCGCCGCTTTACTAAAACGATCATCATCAACCTCATTCTCATCATCATCATTTGATGAATCACTCGCGTGGTTCATCTTCATCTTTACTTGACAATGTTTTAACATTGAACCATATATTTTTACTTTGACACTGGCAAGTTAAATACTAAAGCCATAAACAAGAAGAAAGAAAAAAAAAGTCTATAGAGGTTAGTTGTTTCTGCGTCTGCGTACTAGATTGAAACGTAAACGTGCTTAGTTTGGCAATTTTGTTGTGTGATGTGAATTCGGAATTCGGAGCAAATGAAATATGTAGCGCTATTTATTAAGTCTCAACCAAATATCGATAGAATTTTGTTTGTGACGCATTGTGAGTACAAGGTAATTAAAACCACAGACTACATAGAGTTCAGTGTACTATAGACCTAGACTATGAGCTTAGTTGTTTCTGCGTCTGCGTAATAGATTGAAACGTAAAATTAAGCACGTTTTGTAATTTTGTTCTGTAATGTAGATTCGGAATTCGAAGCAAATACATGTAGCGCCATTTAAGTCTCAACCAAATATAGATATAATTTTGTTTGTGACGTATTGTGAGTGCAAGAGAATTGAAACCACAGACTACATAGAGTAGAACTATAGACCTAGACCATATAGAGTTTTGTTGTTTCTGCGTCTGCGTAATAGATTAAAACGTAAAATTAAGCACGTTTTGCAATTTTGTTCTGTAATGTGGATTCGGAATTCGGAGCAAATACATGCGCCATTTAAGTCTCATCCAAATCGAAACCACAGACTACATAGACGTACTATCGATCTAGACCATAGAGCTTAGTTGTTTTTGCGCCTGCGTAATAGGTAGAATCTTAAAATTAAAATCGCTCGCTTTGCAAAAGTTGTGAAATGTGGATTCGGAGCAAATGAAACATGTAGCGCCATTTAAGTTTTAACTAAATATAGATATAATTTTGTTTGTTACGCATTGTGAGTTCGACTTTGATTATAGACATTATGTGTATACGATTTATTGGCCGTCTGGTTAATTATTTAGTGGGTAAATTACTGGATTCTACCGTAGAGTGCCAAACAACGAGGCACCGCATGTGTGTTGAATAGTGCGTAATTGCAGTTTTTTGTGTAATTATTAACTTTATCTCGTTTTTGGGTAAGTGTTCGACTAATTCTTTACAATATTATATTCTAATAAGCACAAAGGCCTCTTTGTTAATCACATTTCTAAAATTAGGGCGGACCTTACCATCCCGTCAATGGGGTAAAAAAATTTGTAACTTTTAAGGATGGACAAACAAACAACTTTTTACAAAATCTACTAATAAAACAAAATAGATATAATTCATTCACACCCATAATTTCCAATGGGTGTGGATGGATACAGCTTGTTATTTTAACATTAACAAAGCATCTCCATCCACCTGGACCCCTACTAAAACAGTTGTACTCACATTTACTGGCCAGTCCCTTACCAATTTACCTTTATCATTTATAACTATTGATACATACAATTATCCTGTCGTTCAATGGAGATTTGGTCACACAATAATCTAATGCTGAGCCAAATGTTCACAGCTTCAATCGGGGTGATTCCTGCTCAACTGAAGAAATATTCTTCCTCTTTTGTTCTGGTAGCCACCCAGCTACCAGAATTATGGAAGGTGTACTCCTGATCGATCAGATAACCTAAGAACTCAACTTTATCCGTAGCTATCTTGCATTTTGCTATATTGAGTGTTAAACCAACCTTTCGAAGCCTTGTTAACACCTCTCCTAATCTGTTATCATGCTGCTCTTTATTAGCACCTGCTATTAATATGTCATCCAATAACACCGATACACGATCTAATCATTCTGACAAATTTGACAAATTGATCAGATGTAATTTTTTCAGAGTCTAATGCCATCTCTACAGCTGTTTTATATGTTAAATTAGGTTTTTGTAATAAAATATCTTGCAATTTTTTATCCCGCACTCCACATACTAACCTGTCACGCCACATCATTTGCCTCAATGAAAAATGAAACCTTTCTATATAAGAATTTTAATTCCCAGTACGCAAATTAAATTCCCCAAACTTTAATACACTTGTGGAAGTCATCTTTCACCACTTATTATCACTATAATATATATTCACTAAAAACCAATTATTTCTCGTCGCCAATGTTAAGTTACTTACATGTGAATACAGACTGAGGTTTTTTCACACCTACCTCCTAGCTATATATTTTAGTAAATCCTAATACACAACACACATCTATATCACAATCAGTTTGAATTTTGTGGAGAAAACATCAATAGAATATGGTGCTCAATTATCATCCCACAAACTTTCAAAATACTCCTTTTATCTTCCTAACACATTCTTTTCTTTAGTCACTAAATCACCATTCGAATTCCTGACGACATTCACCTTGTCTTCTCTGGGCTATTTTAACCTGTTTCCAAAACAGTTTGATATTATCCTGGAAATTTCTGTTAAAGTTTCTCTCAATATCCTCTTTTACCTCTTCTATCTTTCGTTCTATACATTCTTTCACTGGAAAATGTTATGAAGATATTAAGAGTTTGAAAGAAGATGTAGTGACGAGGATTTACAAAGGAATGCTTCGATGGATTGGGCACATGGAAAGGATGAGTGAAAATTGGCAAAAGGAATTTAATTTTTTTATGTGGATGGATGCGTTAAACGAGGCAGACCCAGGAGGGTGGTTTCCGACCAAATCGGAGACATCCTCAAAAAAGTTGGATAGCCTTTAGAGAAGCAAGGGAGTTGTGTTAGGATCGTAGCAAGTGGCGCTCCATTGTCTTTGCGTATCCTTATATAAAAAAACCGCGAGACAATTTGATTGATTTATTGAGTGAATTTATAAACACGCGTTTTAAGTAAACAAATAATTATGTTCTTATTTTAAAATTTTAAGTCGTTTTTCCTATTCCATTCTTATATTTCATTTACTTGATTATGTTAAATATATAAACAAGTAAAATAATTCATAATATTAAAATTTTAAGGTCTAATCCAGAAGAAAAGGAATGGATTCGTCAAATTAGCGCGCATCATTGTGGGCGACATTGTTCGTTCGGTTTGTTATATTAGTGAAAATTTCGTTATCAAATCATGCGCGTGCGAATAAAATTGTTCAATGAAAGATTGGCGAGAAAAGTGGCTGTAACGAAGTTAACGAAAATAGAAACACTTCGGCAGGTAGTAGGAAAGAAGTGCTTTTTTCAACCAGAGCTTCAAAAACTCTCATTTGGCCGCATAGAGGTGAGATTATTTTATTAAATATAACGTTATTATTTAATAATAACTATTAATGTACATTGAAAAAATCCTAAATCACACCAAACGAAAGTTTGTAAGTACCAAACATAATTGGCAATTTTTCAGTTGGAGGATGGCTTTACCTTGGGCGATTATAATATTACAACAAACGATGTAGTACATGCCCGTGTTAAAGCACGAACTCCGGCGCAACGGTTAAAACGAGCCCAATATATTTATCAAAAAGAACAAGAATGTCATACTGATTATGAAGGTTTGTGTCTTTTATAATCTTAAAAATGATTTTTTTATACTTCTCATTTAATATATGAAATTAAAAACAATTGAATATTAAAATGTAGTATGAAATTTCTCATTTTAATCTATTGTCTTTATTGTATCAGGAACTTGTATAGGGGTATGATATAAGTTATACATTACAGCAATCTTTATGTTTCCGATCTAAAATGAACATGCAACCTTTTAATTATTTACCCAAATTGAATATCCATTTTAAATGAGTCCTCTGCATAAAAATAGAGAGACTTTGGTTGTCTGTTCGTTTTAACTCGATAAAATAAACTGCATTACTTAAATAATACTAAATGACTATATAATAGCATACTTTATTGATGGAGCGGCATGCATTTTGGAATAAAACTCCCTTATTGCCAAAATTATTGGATAATTTTTGAATAATGTCAAATTTATTCTGCCGGCATGCAATTTTAGAATAAAAAAACTACTTTTGTGTGTTAATATTATAAAACTGATGCTTTATTTTTGGAAAACACTCATTGAGGTCAACCAGAATGTCTCTTGTAAAAGCACTATGTTAACAGGTGACTGTAATGTAAATATATATATTTTCATTTTTATTCACAGTTGCACAAAGCTTGCTTTACGCAGCAGGAGACATGGTAGACGTCAGAGATAATGATCTCGGAGCATGGTTTGAGGGAAAAATTATGAGGGTTGTGAAGAACCCCTTTATTCGCATAAAAAAATCTGTAGCTCCAAGTATAAATGAACCATCTACTAGCAATAGTAAACCATTTACATATGATAATTTTGAAGCTGGTTTACTGTATCATGTTAAATTGGATTTTGAGTAAGTTGAACTGTTGTTATTATTACCTTTCAATAAAGAGTAACTTTATTGAAACCTACAGAATCGCATTTTAAAGGTGTTCAAATAGCCAAAATTTATATTGTAATTCTGTATTTCATATTTCACCATTTACATGTTGCATTCACTATTTACTGCTATATTGGAATCACTGGCACTTTTCTATTATTGGGTTCCGTAGAACATGTCGAAACCATTTGTTTACTTGGGAAGTTTACTAGGATTGGGAAATGTGATATTGAGAGAAGAGTTCAAAAGGTTAACATAGTAAACGGTGCTATCCATACATAGTATAATGAACAGTCACGGATTGCTGTTCATAATGTGGTACTTGTTCCTACATTAATGTATAAAAGAGAATGTGGCAGAAGAAGCATGAGAGTAGAATTAACACTGCGATCGTTAGATATGCGGTCGTTAAGGAGTGTATAGTGACGATAGCAGATAGAATGAGAATAGCACAGTGTGCGATAGATGTGGTTTGAAAGAAGATGTAGTGACAAGGATTGATAAAGGAATGCTTTGATGGTTTTGGCACATTAAAGGTTGAGTGAAAGTAGAATGACGAAAGAAATTTATAAATCTGATGTGGATGGATGCGTTAATCGAGGCAGACACAGGAGGGTGTTCTCCGACCAACCATCCTTAAGAAAGCTGAGTTGGCAAGTGCCAACTTTGTTTGTGGATGTGCCAAAGTTTGTGGATGTGAGGGAAGCCAGGGAGTTATGTTAATATCGTGGCAAGTGCCGCTATATTGTCTCTGCCTATCCCTGTGGGAAAAAGGCGTGACAATTTAATCTGATTGTTCAAATAAGTTAACTTGGAATGTTTCTTCGTCATCATCAGCCAAATGGCGTCCACTGCTAAATATAAGAGGGAGCCCTTAGAATGCCATTCCGAACGACAAGATGCCAGTTGCATCCACCCGTGAATTTCACTATATCGTCAGTCCACCTAGTGAGAACCCTACCTACGCTGCGTCTTCCGGTTCGTGGTCTCCACTCTAGAACCTTTCTTCCCCATCGGTTGTCGGTTTTCGAGTGATGTGGCCAGCCCATTGCCACTTCAGCTTGAGAATCCTACGGGCTATGTCGGCAACTTTGGTTCTTTGGCGAATATCCTCGTTCCGGATTCTATCGCACAAAGAAACACCGAGCATTTTTCTCTCCATTGCCCGCTGAGCGACTCTGAGCTTTTCCAACAGGCCATCTCTCAGGATGTTTCTTAACATTCAGTAAATATTCCTGGCTGTTAGGTTAGCAGCATCTGTCTAGGTGCATTCCCATGTATTTAACACAGGTGGACAGTTGCCGTCTCGCAGAGTGATTACGATATGAGTCTATTTTGAGGCACTTGCCCTTACACGGCGTTTACACGAGGCGAATTTAGTTGCTCAACTGCGAACTCTGATGCAACTGATACTCATGAGTATACTCGAATACTCGTATATCTTTTAGTTAAGTGCTCTTATATCATCTGGATGTGCCAGCATCTGTGTAATAATTTTACCGCATTTTGTCGACCCGAATCAAACTAAAACTGCGTCGTTTGTTGTAGAACAATCGACTAGTGGAATACTTTACCAGCACATGTGTTCTCTCCATCCTATAATCTTAGATCCTTCAAGCAATACTTAATTATTATAGTAACTGGCATAGGCAGATACCCCCTGACTCATAATTATATTTAAATTTACTTATGTTATAGAGATTTAGAAGAAGGTTATTTTGCGTTGGACGACATTCGGCCAAGAGCACGGAATTTGGTTGACCATTCCGAAATTAAAGTTGGACAAATAGTTATGGTTAACCATCAACCTGGGGACGATTATGAAAATGGATATTGGTAATTTTTTTATATATTATTTGCAGGATATATTTTATATATTTTTTATATATTTATCGCAGCTGAAGTGCGATCCATGAAAGTTTAATAACTGCAACTAGCAGTAATATCCACTATGCTGGCCTAGTGTGAACAGGTAACTTACAAGCTGCCTGTTCCAAAACTTGACAAGTCTGCACACTTGTTTACTACGTATAAGATAAGATTTATACTTTTTTTCATTGTGACTCGATATGTGACCCAGACCCGCCCGATGGCAAGCAAGAAGAGATTCAAGAGTGCCGACGTCTGCAAAAACCAAAGCTTCACAGCTGCCCCAGTCGCCACTACTGTGCCGGCCAAACGTGCTTCTTCGCGCATCGCTTGAAGGATCCCAAGCTCTAGGATCGGCAGACTGGGCACCAGTGTCTACTCATGACTGAAAAAACTGACCCAGTTCACGGTTGCCTTAGTTGCAATCACTATTCTGGTCAAAGTTTGTCTACATTAAATTGTGACTATTTTTAATTTTATGTTTTGATTAGAAAGCTAGGTTGCCTAGTGCCCATAACCATAGAGCTTGTATGAAGAGAATTGTGAATGTGAAGGAAGCGAGGGAGTTGTGCCAGGATCGTAACAAGTGGCGCTCCATTGTCTCTGCCTATCCCTGTGGGAAAAAAGCTTGACAATTTGATTTGATTTTGAATCTTGCGATTTAACCTCACGCCTCCTTCCCACGGGGATAGGCAGAGACAACACAGGATTATAAGTTTATAATTAATAAATGTAAAACCTACATTTCTAGTTTATAAGTCTAGCTTGTAATCTGTTCTTGTACTTAAATAAATATAAATGTGCAGGTTCGATTTCCTAGTGCGTAAAATAAGGAAGATACAAAACACTTACGCCCTTTTTGGGACATTATTTTTGGGGCTTAATTATGAGCATGAAACTAAAATAATAGTGCATGACGATATATATGCAATTGAAAAAGTTGTTCCCTTGAAACACAGAAGCAAACTATATAACAGGCTGATGATGACGCCAACTGAGAATCGTAAGTAATGTTTTTTTATTATTGTGACACGACATATCACTGCTACTACAATTCAATAACGGAAAGTAGCAATTACATTCACTATGCCGGCCTAGTTGGAACCGGCAACTTACAAGCTGACCCTGAAATGCGACTAAATCACTTCACGGTCTGTATACTTGTATGTGGTGGTACTACCACGGATCGGCAGACTGGGTACCACTGCCTACCACTCTTTGATAACCAGACCCGAAGCTAATATCCACCTCTTTGTTTTTTTTTTACAAATATTTGCAATATTTTAATATAATTATTAAATATTACAAATAAAAGCTATGAAACAAATATTTGCTCTGACCGGGAATCGAATCCAGGACTTAACGCGCAACCAATCGCTGACCGTTCGTCCACGCCTATCGTCAAATGTTTAAAAGAATTATTGTTAAACAAAAAAAAAATGATGATGTTAAGCTGAAGTGCGGTCCATGAATGGAGGCAACTACAATTAAATAACTGCAAGTAGCAGCCGCATCCACTATACCGGCCTAGTTGCAACCGGCAACGTACAAGCTACTAAAAGCGCAACAAGTCACATCATGCTTTGTACACTTGTAATTGTTGGTATTACCCCAGATTGGTAAACAAGTTACTTCTGCCTACCACCGTAAGTTACTACTGCCGTAAATTAACTTTAGTAGCAATCACCTCCATTCATGGACCGCACTTCAGCTTAACATCAGGCGGGGCTTAGTCACAAATCGTGCAACAATTAATAAATGTTCTGTTGTTTCTAGATAAGTGAATTAATAAATTATAATATATTTTCCAGGAACACGACCCTATACCTGTTTGTCATGTAAAGACAAGGGTATTTATTGCGAAGAATGTGGATGTACAATTTGTAAAAGGAAAATCTATCAATATCTGGTAAATGTTTTATTAGTTTTTTTAAACAACCTAATATATGAATGCTGTTGCCTTAATGCATTCAGGGACATTTTTAAAAAGGCAGCGGTGTACATAAACTTAAAGCTTACAACAAGAGAATTGGATGAGATGGATGCGAGTACACCCCACTCGAAAAGGGCCTCTAACATGTTTGCACTATTATTTCTTATAAAAAGAGAACGAATTAGTGGCAAATCACTGGTGGTTATTTGTTAGGCTACTACTTCTACTACTTTCAGGCGTACACACCTTAAAGTGACTGAGTCGCGTTTCATCTTAAAAGTTGGCGCAATTCAACCATGACGCTATAGTGAACGCGACTGTATGCTCGCATATTTTGGGACAATGGTCTCCTCCATTAATTAATAATTAATCCAATAATTAAGACACTTGCTAACATGAGAATTTATTATAGATAATCCAATGTAACGGGTGCAATGATGTTTATCATTCGACTTGCCTGCCTGATGGATTATTGGATGACGTGATTCTAGAGGAGTTTTACTGCCCCACATGTAATAATGTCCCTGATAATGTGAGTGCGCCTAGTACTAGCGGACAAAGTACGAGCGCCACCAGGCCTAGTACTAGCGGACAAAGTACGAGCGCCACCAGGCCTAGTACTAGCAGACAAAGTATGAGCGCCACCAGGCCTAGTACTAGCGGACAAAGTACGAGCGCCACCAGGCCTAGTACTAGCGGACAAAGTACGAGCGCCACCAGGCCTAGTACTAGCAGACAAAGTATGAGCGCCACCAGGCCTAGTACTAGCGGACAAAGTACGAGCGCCACCAGGCCTACTGCAAGTATGTATATTTATTTATTGTTGTTCACAAATGCAGAGGACTGTAGGTAGACACAGAAAAACATGACTACGATGAGCGGTCGCATCCACTCTTAATTCTAAAGAACGACTCTTCGCGGACTGCACTACTGAAAGTACTACACTTTGTACCTCTACTTTCCAAATGACCATTAATTATCTGTGTATCGTTAGTAGTGACAAAGGAGTCAAGTGCGAAAACGAGCCTATACATAACAACAACAATAGCTATTTTTTTTCTTTCCAAGAAGCTGTACAAAATGCTTTCACACAGTTTGTCGAATCTAGATCCCCAGAGTTCTGTCGCAAAGACATAAATCAACTTCAGATTAGATAGCAACAATGTATAGATAATGAGAGTAAATATTTTGTTTAAATAAAAATGTACTATAGAACAAATATGTGCAACATTTAACAAAATATTCCCTTGCGCCTAGCAGGAGCATAAGCCACGCCTCTTTTACCTTCAACTAATAGACTAAACAAACAAATATTTTAATGCCAATATTTTGGTAACAAAAAAAATCTAAACAATAGAAAAGGATTGTTACCTACAGATCATAAACAAACAAAAAATGGATTAGAGAAAAATACTCGCCTTCAATAGGCTAACGTCGAAGCAGCCGAGAATGGGCCGTATTACGTGCGCAAGAGTAGTTCATACCATTGTATCCCTTAAGGTGGTGCAGCGAGCGTTTTGTCAATTTTACATTAAAAAAAAAACAGTTACATTTTTTTAGTGTAAATCGACAATTTCATACTATAACCTCTAATATTAAGGACTATTATACAACTCTTTTAAATATTTTATAACGCATCAAAAACACACGTTCACGCACATACGCGGGGAGAGAGAGGCATTAAATGTGGTCGGAGCGAACTTAGTTTATGTGCCTATTACCTATTTGGCTTGGCACTGAATTCAAACCGATCAGTAGGCAGCACATAATATAATTAATATTTTATCAAAGTTATAGGTAGGTACAAGGTTGGGTTATTATTATTCGTTTTCTAGTGTAGTGACTTCTTGTGGTTCTGGAAGTCGGTACCAACTTTTTTTGTAGAAGTATTGCATTGTAAGCTATATTACCTTAGGAAGTATTAAATAAATGTTAAACTAGATGCAATAAATATATCTGGAATGCATAGACTTGGAACTCTACACTTTTTTATTTTTTTTATTTTATTGTGACACGACATCTGACCTCGACCCGCCTGATGATAAGCAAGAGGAAGTCCAAGAATGACGACGACTGAAAACACATCTTCATTATAAACAAGTTTTGCCTGTTGCCCATCCACACTTGGCGATCACATTATTTATGATAATATGTAATTTTTTTTTAATTTATGTAATTAAATTTACTATAACATTGGTATTGTTTTAGGTGAAGTGGTCAACAGGCGCCCTATTCCTGAAGTGAAAGCTAGCACATCAATGGTAAATAATACTTATTACGCTTATGTTATTAACCTTTACAATCAATCAATAAATTAAATTGTCACGCCTTTTCCCACAGGGATAGTCAAAAACAACGGAGCCACTTGCCACGATCCTGACAACTCCCTCGCTTCCTTCATATTCACAATTCTCTCCATACAATCTTTAAGGTTATGGGTACTAGGCAACCTAGCTTTCTTGAGGAGGTCCTCGATTTGGTCCTCAACCTACTTGTAATAATTAAAATTGAATTTGCATCCTTTCACCCACCTGTGATTAAAACATCTTTTTCGTCAATCTTCCTTGCAATGGCTATTCTTATATGATGAATAAATAATGCTTATTTATTTTGCAGGCTTCAGTAACAATATCATCAGACGAAGAACCATTACAAGACGATGTAGATCGCCGGATTCGAGGTTATTATTGTTTTTTTATTCTCGACACCTGAAACACTGAAAACGCATTCGCAGATCGGCAAAAGATTTACCGCTGCCCGATGCTCTTAAAAAAATTACATAAAATATGAATTACATGACATATAAAAATTGCCTAATAAGCAGATGGTTTACATTTGGCTCTCAACTATATATTGTCTGCCTCTTGTCAAAGAGTGGTATGGCAGTGGTATCCAGTCTTCCGTATAGCGGTAGTACCACCACTTACATGTATACAGACAGCAAAGGGCTGGCATATCCACTATGCGACTGCTACTTGCAGTAATTAAACTTAGTAGCAGTCACCTTCATTCATGACTATACTCCAGTTTAGCATCAGGCGGGGTGTTGTTACAAATCATGCCACAATAAAAAATAACTGACCGCAGTCATTTCTGGTTCTCACAGCCTGTTTCCAGATAAGTAAATATATTGTATATTATATATTTATATTATAGCGGAGCATTATTCCACATGTTAGAAAAGGAAAGGAGGTTGCGTACAGGGCACAACTAGCCGGTGATGTCTCTTCGTTGGAGCGCATATATATATTGATTACTTTGTTGGTAAATCGTTTGCGAAATATTGAACGCGCAATCTCATTGGTTTAGGTGGCTATCTGCGAACATATTTCGCTGGCGATACGTGCAACGCCATCTATCCATCGGCGCAGACACTATCTCTGGAACGCCCTCTATAGGCATGTAGCGCAGTCGCTACAATATGAATAAATTATAATATATTTTGTATAACATTCCAGAATTTTTACCCATTAAGTGTTTAGGATGTAACGACGATGCATTGGTTCATTGCAGACATTGTATATGTTTAAAATGTGGGGGAAAGAAGAATAAACGGGAGGTAAATGTTTTATTAGTTTTTTTTAAACAGCCTTATATATATAGACGCTGTTGCCTTGATGACTTTTAAAAAAGGCAGCAGTTTAGTTGAGATGGATGCGAGCGAGTTGTGTCTGTCTATCTCTTTCAGACTCGAGGTGTGACAATTTGATTGATTGAGCAGCACAGATTCGTAATGTTCAATAGAGAGAATTGAATATTAGAATTTTACTTTAAATATTTATGAAATCGGAGATATCCTTTAGAGAGCTGGGTCCCCTTTAACCATAGAGCTTGTATGAGGAGATTGTGGAAGCAAGGGAGTTGTATCATGATTTTGGCATGTGGCGCTCCATTGTCTCTGACTATCTCTGTAAAAAAAGGCATGATAAAATTTTTGTGGGTGATAAAATTCTAAAGAAAAAACATTTTTTTTTTTCACTGGAAGTTGTAGGCTTGTGGAAATGAATACAGCTCTGTTTTTTGTTAGCCCACTCTGTAGGCAGTGGCGTGCGGTGGGATTTTACAAAGGGTAGGCAAAAAAGATATCCTATTTTGTACTATACTAAATATAAACCTTATATACTATAAAATAGTATTCTGTGAATTTTACAATATACACTTACATATACATTTACATTACAATATACATAACCTATCTTTTGTACATAATTAAAAATATATTAAATAAATATTCATACCAAGTAACATCTGCACAAGATAACCCTCAATAAAGACTTCATTATAAATGATATTACAAAATACAAATAATAACCTAAATAATCAATTAATCTTATTTTTTCCTTAAGGTTATTCATATCTTTTATGCACATGTAAAAACATTTTTTATATTTCTTTTTTTACCATATAAATAATCAAACGATTAATTAATTTAAATATTAAACTCAACTATTAAACATTTAACTTAATAAACGAGAACAAACAATTATTACACAAACTTCTGTCAAAACAATAAAAGAAAAACAAAGAACGAAAAAATAAAAACACCAATCGGTATAACACGACAAAATATATGCATTCGACACATAAAACAAGCATAAAAACAAATACAATAAGAAGCCATTCAATTTGGTAGGGTAATACTGAAGACCGTGGCTCTAATTCACGCACACATGGACGGTCTGTTCTTATACGACTGACAACACCGGCGTCACACTAAGACAAGAAATTGCATTAGTGTGCGTGGATTTGAGACATTTTTAAATCGGTCTAACAAAAACTGGACGTTGAATATTTAATAAGCGCCTTATTTTTGCGTGTTACGGGGTGAACCTTTGCGCGTCGTGATGGATTTTATATTCAGGCGCTTATTATTTTTGCAATTAAATATTGATTGATATATTGAATGTATACTAATTGTGTATTATTTAGTAATAAAATAAATAAATAAATAATACAGTTTTTTCCGGGGGTAGGCACAGTCTTTATGACTATTTAGACCGCACGCCACTGTCTGTAGGGTTTCCGAAAAGGGCCACTAACAAGTTATAAGGTTTTGTTTGCACTATATTTTTTTTAAATAAAGATTGAGTTATACCAGCGGGACGATATGATGGCCGTTTTGACGTTTGACCCGCTCATGAAGTTTCGTATAGTTAAATATATTTTTATTTTTTTATAGTTAATTTTTATTTCTATACTAAGCTACTAAAGTGCTTGTATCATAAAAACAGGACAACCAAAGTACATATATCAAATATACTTGGTACCGGTGAGTGGATTTGAACACGTGCTCTCGGTTGCGTAACTGCCACTACACCACGGTCGCCTTTTACTGAAGAATTTTTATGTTTTATTTATTTATATTTCTATACTAAGCTACTAAAGTGCTTGTCTCATAGAAACAGGACAACCAAAGTACATATATCAAAAATGCATTAGTACTCGTGCTCTCGGTTTGTGTAAGCCTTCCACTGCCACTACACCACGGTCGCCTTATGAATCAAGTCGAACTATTGTTAGTCGTTCTTTATTACTAGGTGTTATTTGTTAGACTACTAAGCCAACTTAGGGTTATTCTACTACTATCAGGTGTACAGACTTTAAAGTGACTGAGTGCCGTTTCCGCTTAAAAGTTGGCGCAATTCAACTATGACGCTATAGTGAACGCGACTGCTTGCATATTTTGGGGCAATGGTCTCCTCCAATCAATAGCTAAATAATTAAGACACTTGCTAACATGAGAATTTATTATAGATGATCCTATGTAATGGATGCAATAAATACTGTCATAAGATGTGCGTGCCTATTTCATTGGAGACGCCTACAGAGGGGTGGTGTTGCGACACATGTAAGAGAAACCCCAGCAATGTGAGTGCGCCTAGTACTAGCGGACAAAGTACGAGCGCCACCAGGCCTAGTACTAGCGGACAAAGTACGAGCGCCACCAGGCCTAGTACAAGTATGTATATTTATTTATTGTTGTTCACAAATGCAGGGGACTGTAGGTAGACACAGATAAAACATGACTACGATGAGCGGTCGCATCCACTCTTAATTCTAAAGTACGTCTCTTCGCGGACTGCACTACTGAAAGTACTACACTTCGTACCTCTACTTTCCAAATGGCCATTAAATATCTGTGTATCGTTAGTAGCTATTTTATTAGAAAGCCGCAAAGCATTCAAGTGTGGAGACGAGCCTATACATAACAACAATTGTAAGCTATATTACCTTGGGAATTTTCTTTTTTTTCATTGACCACACTTCAGCTTAACATCAAGCTGGGTGTTGTTATATGTCGAGTCACAATAAAAAATAGTACTAAATAAATGTTAAACTAGATATATCTATATCTAGATATATTTTCTATAGATATAGAAAATATATCTGGAATGCATACTTGTCACTGGTTTTTCTCTTCAATATAAACAAGTTTTGCCTATTGCCCATCCACACTTGGCGATCACATTATTTATGATAATAATTCAATTTACTATAACATTGGTATTTTTTTTAGGTAAAATGGATTTGACGCTTGCAGGCCCCTCTGGCCATATTCCTGAAATGCAAGCTAGTACATCGGGGACATATATTCAGGTACACTTATGTTATTAACCTTTACAATCAATCAAATTGTCACGCCTTTTCCCCACAGGACAATGGAGCCATTTAGCATATTTTTTATTGTGACTTGACATCTGACCTTGACTTCTCGATGGTAAGCATGATGGAGGTCCAAGAGTGCCGACGACAGAAAAATACGTCTTAGTTCACGGCTGCCTCAGCCGCCGTCACTGTTCTTGGCTGATATATATAATAATAATATTTACCGGGTAGCACAATACTAGTCACCTTATTTTACCTTGCCATATATTCCTGAAATTGACCGCCGATGGACACTTAAAATTCATATATGGCTGTTCATAATGCAGTGCTTGTTCCTACATTAATATATGGAAGTGAAGGTGGCAGAAAAAGCATAAGAGTAGAATTAACGCTGTCGATATGCCGTCATTAAGGAGTGTATGTGGAGTGACGATAGCGGATGGTTTGGATGTGGTTTGAAAGAAGATGTAGTGACAAGGATTGACAAAGGAATGCTTCGATGGTTTGGGCACATGGAAAGGATGAGTGAAAGTAGATTGACGAAAGGAATTTATAAATCTGATTTGGGTGGATGCGTTAAACAAGGCAGGCCCAGGAGGGTGTTTTCCGACCAAATCGGAGACATCCTCAAGAAAGCTGGATTGCCTAGTGCTTGTAGAGAACCACAGAGCCTGTAGAGAATTGTGGATGTGAAGGAAGCAACAGAGTTGTGTAAGGATCGTAGTAAGTGGCGCTCCATTGTCTCTGCCTATCCCTGTGGGAAAAAAGCGTGTCAATTTGATTGATTTATTGGACACCTAACTCTGATAACTGAAATTACAAAATACGTAATGCACCATACTATGACAAATGACGAATCCCAACTTTTTGTATTAGTCACTCGACATATGACAGAACCGCACCTGATGATAAGCTGGATTGCAATTCAGTAATAGCGGTGACTGCTACTACAGTTAAATAACTGTAAATAACAGTCACATTTACTATGCCTAATTAAAATGGGCAACTTACAAGCCGATCAATAAGAGCGAATAATTCACTTCGCGGGCTATATACTTGTAAGTGGTGGTACTACCCCGAATACTACCTCTTACCACTCCTTGAAGTTCTATGGTTATAGACCGCTTGTATTTTATTTAAAAACGAGGACATTTGATTATATAACCATTTTGTGGATTTTCCACGTTTTAAATCGTTTATCAGTTATATAAGTTGACAATGCCCTTATATCATCATCATCATCATCAGCCAGAATGCGTCCACTGCTGAACATAGGCCTCCCCCTGAACATGCCCTTATATAACTGAGCTATAATATTATTATCGTTATTTTTTAAAATATATTTTTATTATTAATATTTATTAGATGTACAATAATGCTGCATGGCAACCTGATTGTAATAATTAAAATTGAATTTGCATCCTTTCACCCACCTGTGATTGAAACATCTCTTCCGTCAATCTTCCTTGCAATGCCTATTCTTATATGATAAATAAATAATACTTATTATTTTACAGGTTCCACGTTCACACTTCTCTTCAACATCATCAGATTCTGATATAGAAATACCAGCAAAAAAGATTAAAAAGAAAACAAATATTTTCCCAACTACATCACCATCAAGTCAAGAATCAGAATCAGAATTTAAATTAGTTACCAAAGGTAAAATGATTTTTTTTGTCTTTATTATATTAGTCTTTATTTAAGTAAGAAGAGAACATATTAATAAAGATTATGTTAAACTAGTACTCGAATAGTAAGTACCTTTGCACATTATACGAAAATTTCGTGTTTCTAATTTAGTTTATATTTTGACATTGTTTATTTTATTTCATTTCAATATTTAATTTTGTAGTAATTTATTCAATTTTAATGTCATCGTGTTTTGTTTAAACCATGTTGTTTAAATGATACGTATAACCATAAAAATAGAATTTCAAGTTTATTGTTCCTAATTATTATTTAATTCTGTTTAATTATCTATTTAGTTTATATTTTGACATTGTGTATTTTATTTTAATTTTGTAGTTATTTATCAGTTTGTGTAAAATTTATTAAATTTTAACCTCATTGTATTTTGTTCTGACCATGTTATTTGAATGTTATGTATAACTGTAATAGGACTTCAAGTTTATTGTACTTAATCATAGTTGATGTTTAAAATGCGTGTTTAACTTGTTGTCTGTTGTTGTGCTTAATAAATAAATAATAGGATACAAAAAAATGAATTCCTTCTACGATGCACAAATGTCTTAAATCCGTACTTAAATGAGGATAACAGGCAGCGTTCAATAATAACGACAGGTGTAGCGCATTGGTTAACACGCTAGTTACGCGTGAAGACCCGGGTTCGATTTTCGGTCTGAGTAAATATTTGTTTCACATCTTTTATTTGTAATATTTTATTACAATTAAACTAACCTCCTCCCAGGCAGCTGTTATAAAATTTATCTACTTTTGTTATTTTTGTCTACTCGACATATGACAACACCCCACTTGATGTTAAACTGGAATGCGGTCCATTTATGAAGGTAACTGCTACTACACTTTAATAACTTTAAGTAGCAGTAAAATCCACTATACCGGCACAGCTGAAACCAGCTGATCAAACAAGCTGATCACGAAACGCCACTAAATCACTTTACAGTCTATATTGGTAAGCGTGGCACTTCACTTGTTAGTGGTGGTACTACCCCGGATCGGTATACTGGGCACTACTGCCTAGCACTCTTTGACAACCAGAACCGGAGCAAATATCTGCCTCTTTTTCTATTAACAAATATTTGTAATCGAACCGGGAATCGAACGGATCCACGCAACGGATTGGTGTGCTAACAACTACGCCATGCCTACAAGTTTTGTCTCAAATGACTGGTCTTTCTTCCACTAGAGCTTTCAAATGTTCTATATTTACTATCATAGTACTCAGTTTGCATGGACACTGCACATGTATTTTCGAACACAGCAACGCCAAATGTGCACGCACAAACTTGTTTATATTGCTTAGTAGGTATCGTGCCGACATCCGACGTGGTGACTTCGTTCGTGCATCCGACAAAATGACTAGCGTTCGCATGTCTGATATGACATACGAAAATTGTCCTTGTAACATGTAGGGCGTCCTATAATAACCCAAAGAATTTGGACTTATAGAATAGAAGGAGCCCTAAAATAGCTACAAAATACAACCTTTTATACTATTTTCACTTATGGCATTAAAAAGAAGTCAGAAGGGGATGAGTATACATTTTCACATACGTAATTTAGAAGGTTGTCACTAGTTATAATGATCATTTGACAACCTAATTTAACAGAATAACAAATGACATTAAAATACTTCAAAAAAGGATGACGGAACAATTATGCCCTTTACTCTTACTACCACGTGACTTTTAATCAGGTAGTATTAAAAGTCAACCACAATTACAAGTGGTTGTATTTGCAAAAAGTAGTGCAAACCTTTGAAATAAAGGAATTGAAGTTGTCTCTTTCAGTCACACGTGGTATAAACATAGTAAAATGAGATAAATAACACTCCATTAGTTCTTATTTTAGCACAGCTTCTATTCTTTCCATATTCTAAGTAATAACCAATGCAATTAAATTTCTTATACGACGTTACTTATCAGAAACAAGAAAAGACATCATTCATTTTGTTGGGGACTTTGTAATTGTATTAACAGTTGCATATACATTTTAAAATAGTTTGATGTACGAAGATTACAATGTAATTGGAATATATCCTTTATTTTGCATAAAATAATCAAATCATTGGACATTACAAAAGTAGTACATAAAAGTCCAAAATGAATCATGTCCTTTTTGTATAATGTGCAAAGGGCTTAAATATTAATATTAACAGCTAAATTACAATAAAACATAATGTTTGTTTGTCTGTGATGATACTACACGGTCATGCAGATCTTTGACACAGACAAATATAAATTATTATTTTATCTTTGTCTTTTGTTCTCGACACCCGGCAAACTAAGAAC
Source organism: Tinea trinotella (assembly GCA_905220615.1). Classification (NCBI taxonomy): domain Eukaryota; kingdom Metazoa; phylum Arthropoda; class Insecta; order Lepidoptera; family Tineidae; genus Tinea; species Tinea trinotella. The sequence continues at coordinate 17,556,841 of HG992305.1, forward strand.
CACATCCCTTAAAAAAAAGGGTTACATGACATATAAAAATTACCTAATAAGCATATGGTTTACATTTGGCTCCCAACTATATATTGTCTGCCACTTGTCAAAGAGTGGTATGGCAGTGGTAGCCAGTCTGCCGATCCGTGGTAGTACCACAACTTACATGTATACAGACAGCCAAGGGACTTACCCTCGTTTCAGGACCAGCTCATATGTTGCCAGTTCTGACTAGGCTGGCATATCAACCATGCGAGTGCTACTTGCAGTAATTTAACTTTAGTAGCAGTCACCTCCATTCATGGACCGTACTCTAGCTTAACATCAGGCAGAGTGTTGTCACACTAAATAAAAAGTTTTGACCGCGGTCAGTCCTAGTACTCACAGCCTGTTTTCAGACAAGTAAATGAATATATATATATATATATATTTTGTATAACATTCCAGAAATATGTATACCATGTTTGTTAGATGAAACAAATACTTCTTGCTTTGAATGTGGATGTGCTGTATGTGGCGAAAAAAATACAAGGGTAAATATTTTACTAGTTTTTTTTAAACAATCCCATATATGGACGCTGTTGCCTTGATGAAGTGAGGGACATTTTAAAAAGGCAGCGGTGAACACTAGTTTAAAGCTTACAACAAGAGATCTATAGATAATATGGATGCGAACGAGTTGTATCTGCCTATCCCTGTCGGAATCAAGGTGTGACAATTTGATTGATTGAGCTGCACAGATTCGTAATGTTCAATACTTTAATAATAGGAATAGAGAGAACTGAATATTAGATTTTTACTTTAAATGTTTATCAAATCGGATATATCCAACCATAGAGCTTGCATGAAGAGAATCGTGGATTTGTGAAGGAGTTGTGTAAGGATCGTGGCATGTGGCGCTCCATTGTCTTTGCCTATCTCTGTGGAATCTGGAAAAAGGCGTGATGATTTGACTGATGTTTAGCTTTTTTGAGAAAAAATCATAAGGACTGCCCGAAAATTCTAAAGAAAAAATATTTATTTTACTGGAAGTGGTGGGAATACGAGTACAGCTCTGTTTCGTTTTTGTTAGTCCACTCGAAAAGGGCCTCTAACATGTTTGCACTATTATTTCTTATAAAAAGAGAAAGAATTAGTGGCAAATCACTGGTGGTTATTTGTTAGGCTACTACTTCTACAACTTTCAGATGTACACACCTTAAAGTGACTGAGTCGCGTTTCATCTTAAAAGTTGGCGCAATTCAACCATGACGCTTTAGTGAACGCGACTGCTTTAATATTTTGGGGCAATGGTCTCCTCCAATCAATAGCTACATAATTAAGACACTGAGAATTTATTATAGATGCTCCAATGTAGTACGTGCCAGATGTTTATTCATACGTATTGCCTGCGTATTCCAATCAGTTGCTTCCCAGATGTGTGGTTTTGTCCCGGATGTACGAGAGAACCCTCTTATGTAAGTGATCCCTTGATTTTATTTTAAGAAAGGATATTTTTTTAAATAACCGTCTTGTGGGTTGTCCTCGTTTTACCATAATATTGTTGTACAGTTAGTTATATTAGGTGCAGGTGCAACTAAGTTCTCGCTGTTTTTTATTTAGCCCACCCAACGAAGATCAAAAACAGCCTAATAGGGGAAATAATTCGTGTAAAAGCGATTTTTGGCATAGTTGTAGGGAATGGTGTTTTAAATGACATACTGAAAGTACTGATGGGTGGGGGTGAAGCTAACGGGTGGAGGGGGGTTTAAGGTACCTTTTTATGGTTTGTCGTAAATAACTCGCGAACGGTGGCTTATAGCAAAAACAATTCTTCTGCTTAAGTAATCCTCATAAATTTCTCTACAAATAATATTCTGTACACTTTTTCGCTAAGATCAATATTTAACAAGATATGGAGGGAAGAAGATGGACAATATAAAAAATACACATATTTCTTTAAGTATGACAGATATAATTTAAAAAAATATCATTCATATGTATATTCTAAATTTAAAATATCATCATAATTATCATTATCGTCGACGGTATCTTCAATGGGGGCTCCGTTAGTGCATGACCGGAGCATACACCACAAACACTGGAGTAGGCAATTCCTGCTTTCGGGCAACCATATCGCACGCCACACCCAGTCATGCATCGGCAAAATATAGTGTTAAGAATAGTCAGGTGCCACTGGGTCGTTGGTTAACACCGGCTTGAGGATGCCATTGTCTCCTCTGGCCCATCCCCATCGGGCAGGCGGTAGGGGGTTGCCGAGCCATTGTTGTATGTGTGAAAAGTAAAAAGATCAACGTAAAAGTATTTAGCTCCGATAGATAGTACCGCCACATCGACAGGCAGCGTCCTACCACTCTTTGACAACCAGATCCACAGCAAAGACGCTGCCTTTTTTTTTAATTTAAACCTACTAACAAATATTAAACCTACATTAAATATTACAAATAATAATAGCTTTGCAATTAAAATTGAATTTGCATCCTTTCACCCACCTGTGATTAAAACATCTCTTCCGTCAATCTTCCTTGCAATGGCTATTCTTATATGATGAATAAATAATGCTTATTTATTTTGCAGAATTCACTTCCAGACATACCAACCGGAGGTGTGTATGTACCACCAAATAGGATTGAAGGTAAAATGATATTTTTGTCATTATTAAGTCTTATTAACTCCTTTGACTCACTGCATCTTTGAAATGTTTGATGCCTGAAAGTCAGTCAAATAATTGAAACACTGTCGAGCTAAGAGAAAGATATATTTATGGATTTCCTGTTAAAAAAGCTTTTAGAAATATAATATACAAGAATCAACAAATATTTTTTCAGAAATCCCTATTGAAGATACACTAAACGAAGAAGAATTGGAAATAATAAATGCGGATAAAATAAATAAAGCATATTGGGAGGAATGTGTGGATATATTTCGAAACAAAGGAAGGGAGGTTAGTTCTAATCAAGTCAATCACACAGACAACCTTTTCCACATTTCCACAACCTTTATATTTTATTATTTAAATCCCTTTAATCCTACTCGATCCTAAAAAAGTTCCTCTGCAGCTATAGAGGATCTACAGCAGTGTTTCCCAACCTTTTTAGGCCATGGCCCACCTTAACATTTCTAAAATTGTTATGCCCCCCATATATAAATTTGAAGGGATCAAACCTTTAAAAAATGTTTTGATCCCTTAAGAAATATAAATGATGACAGCATTTTATTTTTAAGAATTTGCCTTTTTTGTTAAATTGGGCACCGATATCTAGCATTGCATTTAAATAACCCAAAGCGAAACGGTTAAATTTGTGTCGAGTCCATTTTTAAATTGCCCCTCTTAACTACCAAAATGGCCCCCTGTGGGGCGTGGGCCCCACCTTGGGAAACACTGATCTACAGCTATTTGACTTGATTTAGATCTTAATTGGAAAAGGCAACTCAAAGGCGTATCGGTGGTACCGTATGTGTAAAATATTGACATTCAGTCGAACTACCTACTCGAAACCAACTCGCACCTAAACAGTACTAAATCAGATTGGATCCCAACTTAAAGGAGTTATAGTAATATTTAATAATTTGATTATTATTATTATTTCATTTATTGTTTATGATTCTAATTTTTTATATTTTTAAAATAAAAATAATCTAAAAATATAAAAAAAATAGTAGTCCACCGGCATCAGGAACAGCGTCCATGCCATCGGTGGTCAGGCCTCCTGAGAAAGGAACCTCCTAACAATACGCGCCGTGTCCAGGAGTACCGCTTTGTGAATCAAACGCTTGATCCAGCTACCTAACGAGAGCCTCTTTAGGTGTTCATCGTGGCTCTTGGCTATTAAGCCATTGGCAGCACGATTCTTCTCCATTAGCATAAGAGCGTTAGTGGAACTCTTTGGGAAGAGGCAACCTTTCAACTAATATTATTTTATATATTTTCCAGGAGTTCATTAAGAGGATCAGGGAAGTGTTCTTATGCGTCATTTGCCATGAGCTTCCTTCCCTGGTCACCACAACACCATGCCCTCATAACTTTTGCTTGGTAAGTAGAACATTCATAATGAATATTACAAATATTTATTTATCCCTCCGTCGGGCGTGGCTTATCCCACAAGCAAAGCAATATTCCGGTTGAGATATGTGTCAATTCTACTATTAGAATAATTTTAATATACAATGCTATTTTTGGATCTTTATTTACTGCGTTATTAAAAGCCAATTAGTTGCCCCTATACTTTTGATATTAAAATAATTATATTATATTCAATAGTGTTTTTATTTTGTTTGCAGGTATGCTTGAGGACTGCGATATCGGTAGGTAGGCGAATTTGCCCTTATTGCAGATCCTGCCTGGAAGATTATGAATATACACATAATACACAGCTTGAGGATGCTCTACGATTATTCTTACCAGATTATATTGCTTACGTCCCACGTAATGGCGAATAAACAAAGTTCTAACGATTGAAAATTAATAACGAACGTAGACTTCATATTAATAAACAATCAGAATACAGTCTGCATATACATACCTGTTTTTCAAAATGAGAATGGCTTATCTTATATATATACATAAAAGAACAAGGACTAAAGAAATAGAAACCGGGCTAAAATTAGAACTAATTTAGTGTTATTTTTCTCATTTATCGTCTGTCGACCAAATTATGTTTATAATACATTTTAATGAAGTTCATTTGAATAAATAATGTATAAGGTCATGAGGAAGAGTTATTCTCCGCGGCTTTACCCGCGCTTAAGAACTGTGTCACATAATGTGTGTAAGTTATCTTCCCTTGCATCCTCGTAGTACATCATCGGGTACTCCAGAAATTTAATTTAATAATAAATAGACTCATAGTGAGAAACAATATTACTTAAATCACCGTGATTCTATGTATTATAGTTTTGTTTATCAGTGTCTCTACATTCAGAGAAATTATATAGCCTATAACCTTTCTTAATAATAAATAGGTCATTGTCAAAATACAAATTCAAATTTTCAAATCAGACCGGTAAATCCGAAGATTTATCGATATTGACGTCGGAATGCTACATCACTGGACTATCATAGGTATCCTACGTCAGAAAAAAACATAGTGACAACCCTCTAAATTATGAATGTAAAAATGTATATGTATATTCATTCCGTTTTAACTCCTTTTTAATATCATTAGTAAAAATAGTATGAAGGGCTGTATTGTGTAGCTATTTTAGTTCGGATTCTATCTTTAGTCCTTGTACTTAAATACTAGCGGACCCGGCAGACGTGTTCCTGCTAAATTAAATATGATATTTTAGATTTAACATTTCTATTTATTTATTTTGCGATTCCATAATTACTTCTAACGAATCTACGGTTGAGTCATCATTTCTGGATACCTTACTATGGTCTCTATGTCTTAATTATTTAAATTTTCATTTTCTTGCAAATCTTCTATGGCCCGTGACTTATAATTTTCTATTCTTTCTAGCTAGGTAATAAAAAGTACCGCTCAAATTTATCTTGTCAATTCTTCAGCATATCAATGAACATAATTAATTTTTGTATTGATTTTGTAATGTTCTTTGTTGTAAAAAAATATAAATTGTAGTTTCGATACTTGTATTAATAAAACTAATAACAACTTTAATTGCTCTGCCATTAAGTTATTTGGAAGATAATACATGGATTTTGTATCGTTTCTCAACCACTTAGAGACGGCATATAAATAGTTCTGCCTTGAACATAATTATAATTTGATCATTTTGCACGCCTAGACTATGCAATATAAGGGATATTTTCCAATTACATTATAATATTCGTACATTAAACTATTTTAAAATGTATATGCTACTATTAAAACAATTTAGCTCAAGTCCCCATACAAAAGTGCAGTAGTTAGGTAACAAACACACGTGCAGAAAATAATAATAATTATGTAACTTTGAAAACACAATTGATATTCGCCATATTATATTTTAGAATGATTTGATTTGACAATATAAGCGTTTATTACTTTTTATTGCCTAGCTATAGTGTGGTCTTGCTGCTCCGCGACACGCAAAGGAAGCGGCCGCAAAGTAAAAAAATTAAGTTACCTGTTATAATTTTATCATAGAAGATTTGAATAGATTTGAAGAAGAAGTCTAATAATTTAGACATAGTATCTATCCAAATGATAACTCAACCGTAGACTCGTAATTTAGACCGGCATAGTGGCGACGACAGGTAGCCGTGACCTGAGACGGTTTATTACAGCCGTCGGCATTCTCAACCATGCTTACACCATCAGGCATGTGTCGAGTCACAATAAAAATAATTATGGAATCACATAATTAAAAGATATTTAGACATATACATAATATTATAATTAAATGTAGCGCTGCTTTTCTGGATAGGACGACGTTTGCCAACTACTTTCTAATATGATTCATAATTTTATTGATAAGGTAATAAAAAAATATTTCGCATAGACTATATACAACATACGTTTGATTGTAAATACAAAGATTTGTATGCATACATGATAAAACACTGACTTTTAAGCATGCTATGTTTTTTGACCCGAGCAACGCCGGGTTTCGCAGCTAGAAAACACTAAAGAATCTCGTATGGATTTAATTTAAGTTAAACATTATAAATAATCGTAGGTTTATGTCCATACTTTTTGGATATATTAGGTTGGGGGAAAAGTTTCTTCGCATTTTATATGAAAATTCAAGACATTTTTTCTCAATTTTTTTTACATTAAATACAGTATATATGTGCCATTTTGTTCGTAGATTTTCTGCCATCTTGTAGGTAGAGACATGATCCCGTTGCTGTAAAAATTTTGGGACTTTTGATTAAAAAAACGCAACAAGTAGTTTTGGCAGTCCTTTTTTGATGTTAACCTGACACTGCCTAAAGAATTCTGAAGAGACCGAAACAGGTGGAAATCTGAAGGTGCAAAGTCAGGGCTATATGGCGGATGCATTAACACCTCCCGACCAAACTCTTTTAAATTTTGCTGAGTGATTAAATATGTATGTGGTCTAGCGTTATCGTAATGAAAGACCACCTTTCATGAAACCAGTCAGATACAAATGCGAAAAGACTTTTTCCCCAACCCAAAATTTTGTTCTTTTTGTAGTTGATTGAAATATCAATAGTATAGGACTATTGTAGTTGTAATAAATAGTTTTAAGTTTAAATGTGAATTAAAATGTGCTTTACCGAAGTATTATGCCATGTTGTGATGTTTCACCAAAGTTAATTAATAGCGACCAAATGTGTTACATTCCATTATACAGGCTGTTCCATTAATTAACGTCAAGCCAGTAACGGGTGATAGGGCAGTCTATGACGGTCATCAGAAAATATATTAAAAAACATTTAGTCACTTAGTCATAGTCATTTTCAAATTATATTAAATTGTCCCGCCTTTTTCCCACAGGGATAGGCAGAGACAATGGAGCGCCACTTGCCACGATCCTGACACAACTTCCTTGCTTCCTTCACATTCACAATTCTCTACAAGCTCTATGGTTATGGACACTAGGCAACCTAGCTTTCTTGAGGATGTCTCCGATTTGGTCGGCAAACACCCTCCTGGGCCTGCAAAGTATCCATGATATATAAATTCTTTTCGTCCCAAACCATTGAAGCATTCCTTTGTCAATCCTTGTCACTATATAATATATATTATGTTTAAAATTTTTTTGTAAAACTGACATCCTTTGATAATGTTTTAAGTACTGTGACTTTTAGTGATTTTTTTATCTGTAGTGTAAACCTAAATAACCCTATTATTTACAATCTAAAATTAAAACATTACTGCCGCAGTTTTTTATAAAATGTCACTTATTACATAACCATAAAGCCAAAGTTATTATATCGCCAAACTTTAACCGAGTGCACTGAAAAAAAATGTACTATATCTTGGCAAGTTACGATAAAAGATGGCGTGTTTAGTCTGCATTTTAATATGGCACGATATTTGTTAGATAATTTTTTAATCAATAAAGGAAATATCTTTTTAGTTAATTAAATGAAACCAGATTTTAAGCTAATTATTTTTACTACTTAATAAAAATAATTACTGGCTTGACGTTGATTAATGGGACAAGCTGTATAAGACACATAACGGACCTTTACGTCTTATTAAACAAAACTTTACCGTAGCCTGACTATGTATAAGAGAATCTTTAGCACGGTGTCAGCGTGTACGTGTGAACTCAGGGAGTGCCGGCAGAAGTGAAAACATGAGTATTAACGTTGTGCATTTTTGATATTTTGGAATGTTTAGGGAATAATTTTGCACAAATTGCTTCAATTATCAGTGTAAAAGTATTTATGTTGAAATCTCCACTCAAAATCATTGGCAAATCATCAAAGCTATTCCCAATTTTTAAAGTATTCGGGAAACACATCCCTCCATCATTACTAGACGGCGCTTGATGTATATTTTTTACCGCGAAGTTGTCAAAAACAAAGATGTCGAAACAGCAGGCGCAGGCACATATTTTCGCCGCGCAGTAGAAAGAGAGGAAGTATCCCCCACTTCCTCGCCTACGCCGCGCCGGCGGTTTCGCTCCCTCCATCTTACAAATTTTCGATCAGGTGTCCTGACGCGAGTTTAACATTTTTACCCATCACAAAAAGTGCACAACGCTGCTAAAGAAGTTTTCACTTCAAAAATTTTGGCCAAACTAGGCTAGGTAAAGATTTGATCATATAATGCGAACTGGTTTAAGGGTTGAACTTAAATTGTGAATATTTTTAGTTGTATTGTATCGCTGTGATTTTATAACCTACGTACAAGCTTAGATTGAGACATTGACGCGTCTAGGTGACCCAGATCGAACCTTCTGCCACGGCCTAAACCAGGCAGGCAGTCGTTTCTAAATCACCAGCTCGATCGAGTGTGTATATTAGATGGGCTGAAAAGTCCGTAGGGTGACACATAGATATGTTTTTTAGTTGGCCCTAACCTTCGTTTATTAAGACCACGAATTTTTCGGGGCCTGAATGTAATTAATTGAGACATAGTTTAAAAAAAAGGGTTATATATTTTTTCAAACTGTTTAATATTAACTCAATTCTTAATCTGGTAAAAGAAAAAACTATAAATAAAATTGTTGAAAAGAGATATATTCAAATATTTTAATGTATAATTTAATACACGTTTTAAATATATTAAAATATACACATATTGCATAAATTCCTCATCCACCTTATTCTCCAGATGTGGCCCCCAACGACTCTTTCGTGTTCTCAGGTCTTAAGAGAACGCTCACTTTGAGGCTAAAGATAAATTGTACTACAAAAATTGTATCGATAAATTGTACGATAAATGGTATCGTTGTGTCGCCCTAGAAGGCAACTAAATATAATAAATAAATAAATCTATGTTAGTCTACAAACTTTTCAGCCCAACTGATAAGTGAGTTTTGCCTATGTGAGTAAGTGTGTATTATTTAGTCGAGCCCACCGCCTCAATCTCAAAAATATATTATTTATGTTTATATTTAGAAGCTTTTTGATTACCACTAAAATACGCCATTCCACACAAGTTAAGCCCACCGCGACAATCTCAAAAATTATATAATTTATGTCTATATTTAGAAGCTTTTTGATTTTTTTTTTGTATGTTGACTACCTCTAAAAGTAGTCAAATATTTTTTATCTCGAATTCAATTTAAACAATATTGTATAATTGTTATTCTATAATAGTATAAAATATTATTATCGTATATATTTTTAATTTTTAGAAGCTTTATGCTCCGATCAAATATTTATGGTGGATACATAATTGCCGCTCAAAAACAGGGACATAAATGCAAGTTCAAATTGACGTTGGACTTGCTTTTGTTTTTAGTCCAAAATGATGTATGTGACATTATTTTTGTGACAAGTTTATACTTTAAAACAATGTGGCAAGGTTCAGTTTACAATTCACATTCGATTCACTTACACAGTTTATATCAGTCTAAGTAAATTCTGACACTTTTATGGCATTATTTTGTATTGGACTGTGTATCTATCAAAAATATATGATCGATGGCTTTATGTATTTATTATTTTGTATGTTAACTACCTCTGAAAGTTACTTTATTAATATTTTTGATCTCGAATTCAATATTAAAGTATAGTAGTAGTAATGTGTAATATTTATATAATTTATATTTATTTTTTGTATGTTGACTACCTCTAAAAGCAGTCAGTTACTTTATTAATATTTTTGATCTCGAATTTAATATCAAAGTATAGTAGTAATGTGTAATATTTATATAATTTATATTTATTTTTTAGTGCAGTGCCATAAGGCATAAAAATTGTAAAACCTCGGAATCCAGGGCCAGTCAATAAATTTGTATAATGAGTGTTTGACTGCATTATTAAAAGCATAAATAAAAAGTAAAAAAAATTGACCGCTCTCGATTGCAACAATTTTTAACAATTTACAGAAAAATGATAGGCAAAAGGGGGAACAAAATATTTATAGTAGATTTCAAATTTGAATTTAAATAAATTAATTTAAATTTATTTAAAATTTAAATAAATTTATATTTAAATTTAAAATCTACGAAGATTTTGCTCATCTTCGAACTCATTTGAGGTAATTGATTATAGAATGCTTACTAAGTTTTATTAAGATTCATCGAGAATAGTGGGCGTAAACGTAATGAAGTCATGAAAAAAGAAATTTTACAATTTTAAGAAAGTTTTAAACGGCCACCAATTCTAAACTAATTGACCGATTTTGCTCATCTTTGAACTCATTCGAGGTAATTGCCCATAAAATGAGTTTACTAAGTTTCATTAAGATTCGTTAAGAATTGTAGGCGCAATCGTGGTGACAAGCCGCGTTATTTTACCATGAGTCTCTGCGATAGTTAAATTATTAAAAATCTACCCAAAATAAAGATTGCACGAAACACATTTCCAAAGTTTATATAAAGATTCATTGACTGGCCCTGGATTCCGAGGTATAAATCTTACGGCACTCCACTATTTGTGTGTGTTGACTACCTATAAAAGCAGTCAGACACTTTATTAATATTGTTTCTCGAATTCAATGTCAAAATATAGTGTAATTATTATTATTAATACTTTGACACTGGCCTAATACTTGGTATTAAGCCTTTCGCGCTTGCGTATATTTGTAGTTATTAGGCCGCCGAAGAGCGTGCAATTAAATATGATATCTTCACGAAACTAGTTTTCTTGTTAATGTCCTTTCTATATAAGCCTGATCTTTTTATTATTTTTTATTGTGACTCGACATTTGACAGCACCCAGTTTGATGTTAAGCTGGAGTATAGTCCATGAATAGATGTCACTGCTACTACAATTTAATATCTGTAAGTAGCAGTAACATCCACTATGCCACCCGAACCGGCAACTTACAAGCTGATCCCAAAACGCGATCAAATCACTTTACGGTCTGTATACTTGTAAGTGGTGGTACTACCCCGGATCGGCAGACTGAATACCACTATGTCGTACCCAGTTACACTCTTTGATAACCAGACCCGAAGCAAATATCCGCCTCTTTTTTACCAAATATTTGCAATATTTAATATGATTATTAAATATTACAAATAGATACTACATATTACAAATAAAAGCTATGAAACAAATATTTGCTCTGACCGGGTATTGTACCCGGGACTATACGCGCAACAAACCAATCGCTAACCGTTAGTCCACGCCTGTCGTCAAAACGATCCTGACAAAACTCCCTCGCTTCCTTCACATCCACAATTCTCTTCATACAAGCTCTAATATACAATACATATTTAATATTATTAAAAATGTATTTATGTTTCTAAGGTCGCGTTTGTTAATTTTTTTTTATTCGTATACCACCACGGCTCTATAGTTATTGACATAATCCTGTCACTGTGTCTATGTACAGTCACTATTATCAAGATATTATACTGTGAGGTCGGGAGGAGTGAACGACGTGTGATCTGTTCTATGGTTTATACCCGACTGACTAATGCAGTCATACGCAATGTACGAGTACTTAACACTACATCACAACACATGTTTTTTGTGACACGACATATGACTGCACCCCGCTTGATGTTAGGCTGGAGTGTGGTCCATGAATGAATGTCACTGCCACTACAATTCAATAACTGTAAGTAGCAATCACTTCCACTAAGCCTGCCTAGTTGGAACCGGCAACTTACAAGCTGATTCCGAAACGCGACCAAATTACTTCACGGTCTGTATACTTGTAAGTGGTGGTACTACCCCGGATCGGCAGACTGGGTACCACTCTTATAACCAGACCCGAAGCAAATATCTATCTCTTTTTTAAATTAAATATTTGCAATATATTTAAATAGTATTTTCTTAAATTTTGCGCGAACATTGATTATTGAATTAAACAAATTTTATGCGGCTTACTATCTAACACCTTGGACTCCATAATACACAAACTTAAGTCCCAAGTCCAGCAAACTGCCAAACCAGATGACACCGTCAGTTATTTCTGTAAATAATTGAAATAAACCCGGAACAGAAAAAAGAAAATCAAAACATCAAGCAGGGTAGTTTTGGCAACAATAACAGCATCAACCAATAGGACGACCAACACCTCAGTCTCTTCGTGACCACGATGGCTGCAAAGCTCTCGAAATATCGGAATAATAATATAATACAATTGTAAAATCAATAACCAAAATAAACGCGATAGTAAGCAGCATAAAATTTGTTTAATTCAATATTTAAATATTGCAAATAAAAGCTATGAATCAAATATTTGCTCCGACCGGGAATCCAACCCGGGACTTCACGCGCAACAAACCAATCTCTGACCGTTCGTCCACGCCTGTGTCTGACCTCGTCCGAGGTCCAAGAGGGATGACGACTGTAAAAACCGAATCAGTTCACGGCTGCCTCAGTCGCCGCCGGCCAAAGGTGCTACTTCACGCAAAGCTTGAAGATTATCCATCCAAGGTTATAGGATAGTGAAAACACATGGGCTGGCAAAGCGTTCCACTTGTCGATTGTTTTACAAAGAAAAGACGTAGCGAACTTTTTAGTTCGACTGCTGATTCGGTCGGTAGAATGCGGATGCTTTCACCGACCTGGCCTGTGCCGTTATTACGGATGTAAAAAGACGAGATAGGACAAGGTTCCTTGGAAAATTCTCCGTGGTATAGGCGATAGAGGACGCACAAAGTTGCCATGTCTCTGGGTAGTTGCAGGGGCTCAGAGTTCGCGTGACCTCTGCATCACTATAATTCGGCGCTGCAATAAATCAACATTCTGTCATTTCGTCCCCTCTCCAAAACTATTATTTTAGTCCACTGGCGGGGTACCTAATAAGAATAAGGAAATAAAATACATCTTATAATAATTATATGTCTTTATTTAATATATCAATATAGTTGCTAAATTATATATACAATCAGGGCCGTCTTTACCCGGGGGTTAAAGGGGTGCGGTGCCGACCGCCATATACTACACATATACTTCGATAGGTACCTACTGCACAGAGACCACGCGTGCGGAGCCTTGACTTTCGCACCCCGGCGCTGAATATGCTTAAAACGGCCCTGTATACAATATTGTTTTCTCAACAATAAATTCCTCGTCCCTGCCAGCTAGAAGCTCGACCAACTTCAATGCGAAAAGAAAGGTTAATCCAGGACCCTGAAATCAATACAATAATAAATTTAATACTGAATTAAATGATATTATTACTTTAGAGCTTGTATGAAGAGAATCGTGGATGTGAAGGAAGCGAGGGAGTTGTGTCAGGATCGTGGCGAGTGGCGCTCCATTGTCTCTGCCTATCACTGTGGGAAAAAGGCTTGACAATTTGATTGATTGGTGATATGAAAGAAAGAAATGATTTGAACTAGTCAACAGTAGATAAGTGTTTTATCAAATTTAACTTTATTCTTATATTCTCCGGCCTCCAGGTGGAGTCCGGTCCATGAGTGAATCCAACTGCTGTCACAGATAGAGGTCTGATTTGGCAGTCACGGAGTTCACTTTAGTGGCCTGGTGAGGTCACACTATGTTACCTATGTACCAGAATTAGCGGACAGATAAAAATTTATTATTCCTTTTTTAATGGACTACCTGAATCTTTTGGTTCTCTGATTAATTTATTAAATACAATCGAATTTAATAGTGACTTCCTATCAGTCCTATCGGATGAGCACGAGCTATGTGGGTAATGGAGTACTACAGAAGAAACGCCGAGGGGGAGACTATGGCCCGCCTATGACTATGACTACGCCGTCCTTTATAGATTTGTGCCAAAGAAAGACGTTGTACACGCAAAGTATTTCTGGGGACCGCAGCGATGTGCATCCTGAGCAAATTACTGTCTGAATTTCGGTTTATTAACATTTGTAATATCCAATGCAATTATTAAATATTGGAAAAAAAAAATGCTGTTAATCAAATTGCTACGACCAGAAATCAATCCAGGGACTAACACATATACGACTGGTCTACCTTTCCTATGGCTTGGATATACTACTGATGTACTTACTGGACTGGTGACGATGTTTTCGTCAATGACATATTTATCCAAGCTCGAATCTTTAACATTGTATGTTGGTGGTATGTCTTCAGTGACAGTTGGGTAGGCGGTTATAGTTTTACCAACACCAATGCCATGTGCTACCAACGCAAGTGGAGCTGCAACAAGATTTCATTTACAAAACTACACATGCTTGTATCATAGAAACTGGGCGAAAATGTAATTAAATCAATAACGCAACCGTGGTGTAGTGGCAGTGCAATGGTTACACAAACCGAGAGCACGAGTTCGAAACCACCCACCGGTACCAATGTATCTTTAATATATGTCATTTGGTTGTCCTGTTTCTATGATACAAGCACTTTAGTAGCTTAGTATAGAAATGTAAAAAAATAACTATATACTTTCATTGGAGTCTCATTTCTTTAATACACAGTACTATAAGTGTACAGTACTATAACAGCCTTGCGCCAGTCACCTGGCACAAGACTGTTCACTCAGCACTTTTTGTGAAGGAGACTGGGAAGCCAACAGCTGACCTCAGCATCTCAGCAGTTATTCTGTTACGCCCAACTGCTGTTCCAGGTTTCATTCTTTTTAACGCACTCATCAACACACTCCGGTGCTTGATTTCATCCTCCACAAACAAAGTAATATAAAATTTACCAGCGCATATAGCTGCCACAATGCGTTTCTCTCGATCGTGATGCCTGAGGACATCGCCTACAGCACCAGATTTAGAGTAAAGTTCGGCTGCATGCAAGCCGCCCGGCAAGACCACCTAAATAACAATTTATAAGTATGAGAGCAAGAAGCTGATTATGGAAAACATTTATTATTGAGACATTTCCACAGACCATAGGGTACAATGTAAAAGCGAGAAAGGATCGTGGCAATTGGCGCTTGATTGCCTTTGCCTATCCCTGTGGGAATCGAGGGATAACAGCTGATTATGATTTATTCATTATACACTGTGCTAAATGATAACACAAATTGAGGCGACCGTGGTGTAGTGGCAGTGCAGTTATGCAACCCTAGAGAACGAGTTCGAGACCACCCACCGGTACCGATGTATCTTTGATATATGTACATTTGGTTGTTCTGTTTCTATGATACAAGCACTTTAGTAGCTTAGAATAGAAATGTAAATAAAATGAAAAAATATATGATATATGTAGTTCATAATGTAAATCAGTCAATGTAATTGACATCAAAAGCATTAATGATTAGAAACTTTTCATCAGTTAATTAGTTAATAATTGCAATAATTAGGCAATTTTCTTTTTATGGAGGGTATACATTAAGAACAACACTTACACAATCATAGAGTGATTGTTTTTGAAGCGCATTCTCGAGGGAGTCATCTGGCAGGAGGACCACATTTCGGGAACATTTCACGGGACCCGTGCCTTCCAAACCCGCAATTGTGACTGTTATCTGCATTAAAACACAAATATAATTAATATTTAATTTACCTAAACTTAGCTTATTAAGCATAAAAAGCAAAACAGTATGATCAAATAAATAATATTATTTAAATACATATTTTTTAAATAAATAAATAAATTTCTGCATAACTTTCTGGGTCAAACAAGAATTATCAACCATCTTGTTCTACCAAGTAGACCTAGTTTGAGTTTACTAATTATCAAACTTTGTTGTCTACGCAGCATGAGCTAAATAGAACCGTCAGCCCTCCATTTGCGTTTAAGTAACGCATATACAAGGTACTTGCTACCTTTATACCACAATTCAATAAAAACAAGAAAAACGTTGCATCCTACTGTGTAATGACTAGGAAAAATTTTAATCAATCAATCATACAAATTGTCACGCCCTTTTCACACAGGGATGGGCAGAGACAATGGAGCGCCACTCACCACGATAATTGCACAACTTCCTTGCTTCCTTCACATGCACAATTCTTTTCATACAGGCTCTGTGGTTATGGGCACTACGCAACCTAGCTTTCTTGAGGATGTCTGCGAAAACACCCTGCCTTGTTTAACGCATCCATCCACATCAGATCCACCCACATCTTTTGTCAATCTACTTCCACTAATCCTTTCCATGTGCCCAAACCATCGAAGCATTTCTTTGTCAATCCTTATCACTACATCTTCTTTCAAACCACATCTATCACGCAATGTGCTATTCCTTATTTTATCTGCTATCGTCCCTCCACATACACTCCTTAATGACCGCATTTCTACAGCGTGAATTCTACTCTCATGCTTCTTTTGCCATACCCAACCTTCACTTCCATACATTAATTAATAATATTTTATAAAGCATCTTTAATAAGCTTTAAATAATAATATGTAACATACCCCTCCACGTCGTAGAATGTCAGCAATGATAACAGCCTCCATTTCCTCAGCTCCTTCAGCCAAAATCAATAGTGCTGTTTTGGTTAGGTCTGAAAATGATAACATGGTGTTTATCTTAATCATAAGTGAGTGTGAGAATTGGGATTAAAATTACAGTTTTAATAAGTAAAACACTGCAAACAATTTACTATAACTTTTGTAGAAGCTTGACACGTTTCACAGCTTATCTTATTACTTGTCTATAGATACTCAATAATAAATGGAGGCAATGGAGAAAGCTATGCTTGGAGTGCATGATAGAATCCAGAATTAGGATATTAGGCAAGAAAACAAGAGTTTCCTATATAGCTTTGCTAGCTAAAGTAGCGGTAGGCTGGCCACATTGCTCGAAGAGCTAACAACAGATGGAGAGAGAAGGTTCTTGAGTGGAAACCACGAAACAGAAGACGCAATGTAGGTAGGCCTCCCACTAGGTGGACTGATGACATAGTGAAAGTCACGAATAACAGTTGTCCGAATGACAACTGGCATCTTGTCATTCCGAATGGTGTTCTAAAGACCTATGTTTAGCAGTAGAAGTCTTCTGGCTGATGATCATATTGTTGTGTGTGCATGTTAGCAACTAGTTTATTAGAGTAGTTTAGTGAGTAGTGCAGTAAATAGAGCTCTTTCAATCAAAAGCTATATTATGAGATTCTACAACATGCTCTTGACAATACCAAGAACCAATAAAGCAAATCGCACTAGACAAAAATTCTAAAGCCTTGATAAAAGATGTGGAAACTAAATTACATGTACTGGGTACGCGATTTAGTATTAATTTCATCGCTGTGGATTTTATCAACCGACAAAGTAAATGTTAATATTGTCCACATGGCATTATAAAAAAAATAGCATAAATACAGCTTAATATACCATTTTATCTCAGAATAATGAACAGCTCTTGTATAGTACTTAAAATCTATTGTAAAATTAGAGGATAAGAAATAAATAAACGTAGTAAAGTACATACCGGAATTCGGCATGGCGGCTGGGCGATTTTCCATCTACGACCTGGTATTGTGTTCTAAATTTTCGTCCTTGCCTTTGACACTGATCAGATACAACAAATCTTTATAAAGAGAAGACTCTCGAAGTCTTTACTCTTGAGTATTATGTTCCTTGGGAGACGACTGACTTACAAAATGACACGATCGATAAGCAAGGTTGAGCAAGGTGAACGGGGTAGGAGAAACGGAGCGAGGGGGAACGAAAAGAAAACCGAATAAACAACAGTGAAGGGAATTTGATTACTTCATAAAATATAAACTAATTTTTAAACGAACAGAAATAGTATTCGGATAAATACATAGAACACTGCTTAGATTTTTTAGATTTTGCGCGAACATTGATAAATGAATTAAACTTTATGCGGTTAACTATTGCGTTTATTTTTGGGTAACGATTGTAAAATTTTTTGAGCTACAAATGAAATGTCTCCTATAATGACATGCAAGGAACATGCCACTGAATTGTCAAAACATAATTATGACAGTTGTTTAACCAATCAACATGAGCGTTACCTACGATAATGCCAAGTATCAGTGCAATTTCACAGCAACGCCACCCCAGCCGGTAAAATTTGTGACAGGGTCTGGCACAAGGCCCTTCTTTCCAAGCTCGAGACATACGGTTTACCTGACCGTCTGCGTGGCTGGATAGCCGACTTCCTGCGTGACCGCTCCAAACACGTGGTTGTGGATGGAAGCGCATCGTGCAGAGTGTCGGTGAATGCTCAAATTCCTTCTTGTGCGGAGTACTGTTTACGTCTTTGGGACGGCTCTGTCAAGTATCTTCTCAATGCACTAGATTTATTGCAGCGCCAAACTGTCCAAATTATAGGTGAGAGGTCACGCGAACTCTGGAGCCCCTGCAACAACGCAGAGACATGGCGCGGCTTCTTGCGTCCTCTGTCGCCTATACCACGAAGAATGTTCCGAGGAGCTCTTTAACCTTGTTCCTACCCCGTCTTTTTACACCCGTAATACTCGCACAGGTCGGGGGAAGCACTCGCATTTAGTCGACCGAATCGGCAGTCGAACTAAAAGGTTCGGTGCGTCGTTTCTTTGTAGAACAATCGACAAGTGGAATGCTTTATCAGCCCATGTGTCCTTTCTATCCTGTAACCTTGGTTTAAGCGGTGCGTAAAGTAGTACCTTTAGCCGGCATAGTGTCGGCGACTGGGGCAGCCGTAAAGACTCGGTTTTTGCAGTGCCATCAGGCGGGTCGAAAAATATCCCAGATTTATATTTTTTAAACTTTGGTAATTTATTTATTAAAATACTTAAATTTTAATAAATAAATTACTAAATGAAAATATTTAGTTAACTTATTTTATTTTTAAAAAATAAAAGTGAGTTAGCGCCATCTACTATTTAACTAAAATGCCCTTTTACTTAAATTATCTATTATGATTTATTTCTTATGTAGTTTAATCAAAATATCATAGATGTCGCTCCGTCTGTTAAAATTTTAAATCTCAAAATATATTAATGACTACCTGTGCCCGCGGTTTCACCCGCGTAAAGTTTGGTTTATAACACAGTCATAAAAAAGAAGGAGGTTTTCAATTCGACTTTTTTGTACTTATAACTCGATAACTCATATAAAATGACAGACGGTAATAAAAATAAATATATATTCCAAACAGTTAAAACTATAGTCAATTGGAAACTATAGTAAAAAATATTTTATTTTATATAAAAGTAACCGATGTTACTTTTTAAAAAACGTAATAAACAAACCCACATTTACATTTATAACAATTGTAGCATATGCATATAGTAACAGAAGGAAATAATAATAAAGAAAAATTTCAAATAGCTGAATTTATAGTCTATGGAAAGTATAGTGTATAGTCTCTATAGTACAGTTGATTGGATTAGATGGTATTATAGTACTCAGCGTTTGAACCAACGCCTTGCATCTATTTTTATAATAAGAAAAAAAATTGACAAAACTTTTTTATTTTCGTAAAAAAAATGTATACTATGTTACTTCTGATACCTCCAAGAATATGTGTACAAAGTTTCATGATGATCGGTTGAGCAGTTTTTGCATGAAAGCGTAACAAACAAACGGACATTCACATTTAAAATAATAGTAGGATAATATAATATAATAATTTGTTTTCGATTCTCAACAGCTTGATATATTTTCCTTAGTTTATCCAAAATAAATTTCTGAACGCACGCTTTTTGTATGGAAAAGTTATTTTCTTTAATTTTATTTATTATAAAAGAATTTTTCTAAAATAAAAGTAGCCTAAGTTACTCCTTATTACATCAGCTACCTGTCAATAAAAGTCCCGTCAAAATCGGTCCAGCCATTCCAGAGATTAGCCGGAACAAACAGACAGACAAAAATTGTAAAAAATGTCATTTTGGTGTATATACCTTATATATATTCATATACATGTATTAAAAAACGGTTATTTCAATATTACAAACTAGTTTAGTCAAGTTGATTCAGTTTTAACTATTAATTGAATCAATAATAGTTGAAAAAATTCGCCTCGTGTGAACGCCGTGTTACTTATTGCTTAATTGGTCGTGTGCATATTGTCGTAAACATAAGGCATAGTTGTTAGTGCCTTTGAGATAACTTAAGAGCATTTTTGCCGCAGCCAGCAGAGGTGATACTCGTGTCCAGGGCGTGATACTCGTGACCACCACGGTGGGGGCGTTCTTCCTAGAGTTCTATCATCAAATGATTTGAACGATGATGTAGCCTAGGGGAAATCTGTTAGCGTCGTCTATTGCTAACGGTTTTAGAGTTCGCATGGCAAGATACAGGACAGCGCGGGGCGGCGGGGACGGCAAAATATAAAAAAAACTAAAATAAATCGTTAAAATTTGAACCTGAAATTCATATTTTTGTTGTACCTATGATTGAAATTCCTAAATAAGCGGGCGGCAATTTTTCTTTCCGCCCTGGGCGGCTGACTCCCACGCTACGCCACTGAGCCTTGGTTCCTTATTTAACTGTTTGAAGCTGATACTCTTTCAGGGGTTTATAGAGTATCTCTAGATAATGTATTGTAAGTGATAACTGGCTTCTCTCACAAGTATCTGGGGAACATTTTCTTAATGTCAGTGGTGATGACATAATGTATTTATGTTGTCGCCATACTAAGATAATGCTTTGAAGATCTTTCTGTAGGTTGATGCCGTGTTACATTGTTAGTAAAGTCCAATTTCAATACACCAAGATGAGCAAGATAACAGGATATCTGGGTTGACCTGGACAATAGTTTTTAATGAAATATTTGTAACTTTCGGATTTGTAAAATTGAGCAATGGCCTTAGACTTCGAATTACCTATTTTATCCTCAAAATTAGGCATCATCGGGATATTCGCAATCCCGATGATGCCTAATTCCTAACTTCCGTTCATACGATTTCCAGTTGTTCTGTTTAATTCTGAGCAGTACTGTTCATCTTGTGTTAGGATCGAAGTAGAGTATCTCTTCAAGCTTCCAGTACTGTGACAAATCCGGCATGTTTTTGAGCACAACATGACTATTAAATCGATTTATGATGCCAGAGAGAATCCAGCCCTAATGCGTCTGCTGAGCTATAGGTGCCGCATAAGGACTCTTGATAAGAGCACTTATAATCATGCTAGAATATACCTGAGTATATGATTATTTATTAAACGACCTGTTAAGTAAGTTGTTTGATCACTAAAGCTTGCGTCGTGAAATAATAATCGTAATAAATTGAAGCGCAGATGACTCCTTGTGTGTGATGACTCCTTTACTCTGTTTAGCGTCGCTCCCTATGCCTGATACTGAATCGTAATAACGTTGTCTAGACAAGCATAGCACCTGTGCCCTTTTAAGATATAAAAGATATCTGAGAGCCTTGGACGAGTAGTGCTTTGAACGTCATATAAGTACCATTATTGGCTTCCACCCTGAGGGATAATGTTTTTAACAAAATTTCTTCGTCGTCAGTACATTGTTACTATGCAATGTTGATGGCATAGTTGACGTTATTGGTACGTTCTGTGAACTTGATGATGTCGTGGTAGAGGCATATGCCACAAGCAAAGAATTTACTTGCGCATAATTATTGTTCACAACTACGTCATGTAGTGTTGTGTTTTTGCTGACAAATCTTGCAGTGTTACATAGGTATACTGTATTAGTGTTTGTAAAAACCACTTTTACAAACATTTAATTTTAATACTGTCCTCAATTAATTTAGGTTTGATATTGATAAATTTGTTACAATTGTTTGACACGCGCTCAACTACGAACCGGAATACGCAGCGTAGGGGACTGACGGCATAGTGAAAGTCACAAATAACCGGTGGATGCAGCTGGCATTTTGTCGTTCAGAATGGCGTTCTAAGAGGGAGGCCTACGTTCAGTAGTGGACGTCTTCTGGCTGATTATTATAATAAATAAACGCCACAAATGTCATCGAAAGACAGGCCGATTGACATTTCAATGTGACATCACAGGTCCACTTTTTCGCACCCGGGTCAGATTCGCCACGACAGGCGTAGCGAATACGAATTTTATATAAATAAAATTCCTCGGTTATTAGGCATTTTATTTCTAAATAAATATATTGATTGACCTAACGATTTAATTTATTTTTCTAATATAAAAAACTACGTTTTGTTACTTAAATATAAGAGTTAGACAAATGCTATCGCTGACTATTTTGTAGGCATTATCAAGCCCTACAACTTTTTTCGAGAACTCAATCATATATCTCTCATTGTCAAGGCAGCGTTCATAAGAAACCTTTTCGTATACACAGACACGCCAAACTTATAACACCCTTCTTTTTAGAGCGGGGGGGGGGGGGGTTCATAATGAACGTTGCTAAGCGTTAAACTCGAGAACGGCTAGACCATTTCAATTTTTTTTACTAATGATTATATTAATCCAAGAGACAGTTGGTGGTCATTTATCCACTCTGCGGATTGGCACTACTATACCGGGTTACTACTACCTAGCCCTTTTTCCCATTGGCCAGTCAGGCCATGTGCCCCTTAATCGACAGGGGCACATGGCAAATCCCGGACAATCCTGTCAGATTATCAAACTATAATGGATATTTATATTTAACAATCAAATTGTCACGCCTTCAGACGGCACTGGTTACTAGTTACTACACCACTTTATAATGTACAGAAGTGAATTGGGCGCATTTCGAGATCAGTTTAAAAGAGTCTGGTTTTAACTAGGCCGGCGTAGTGGATACGGCTGCTAGTTAAAAGCCACGATTTATACGCGTTGTTTCTTTGTCGAACAATCGACTAACAAAATGCTATATAGTTAAAATGCTATATATACCAGCCTATATAGTTCTTCACATACTATAACCTTGGATCTTTCAAGCGAAGCACTGACAAAAAATCCACTAGTTAACATAGTGATAACGACTGAGGCATACGTAAATGAAATCGATTTTTCAGTCGTCCCTTGCTTATTCAGACTAGGCAAATATCTGTCTCACGCCGAAACTCCCACAGTGATTGGCAACAGATCTTTACAAGAAAAGTAGATTTATTTTTTAATTTTTTATTGTGACTCGACATATGACAACACCCCGCTTGATCTTAAGCCGATGTGTGGTCCATGAATTAAAGTCACTGCTACTACAATTCAATAACTGTGAGTAGCAATCACATCCACTATGCCGGCCTAGATGGAACCGGCAACTTACAAGCTGATCCCGACACGTGACCAAATCACTTCACGGACTGTATACTTGTAAGTGGTGGTACTACCCCGGATCGGCAGACTGGGTACCACTGTCTACCACTCTTTAACATATATATATGAAAAATGTATTTTATATTATAAGTAGATCACCTATGTTGTCTTACGTCACAAGCATCGTGGGCCTCTTCGCCCTAAGCGTGCGCCAGAGTCATACAATTTTCTAGTCCAGTCTAAGAGGTCCAACGTAATGGACGCGCGCGGTGAATTCATCCGAAAATAATTTTGCAATAAATCGTAATCATTTATTTTTAATTAATCCGATTTATTATTTTTTAATTTAATTCGTTTATTGTTTTGTCGAATATTTATTTTGTGTAGACCCAGCGCGCGTGTGTGTGAGTATTTATTTTCAAAGTGTGCACGTGTCGACGGTTGTGATAGCTGAATTTATAAAAACGAGGTATTTATACATATTTATATTTTCTAGGTATCTCAAGTATTTTCCTGACATGTTTTTTTATTGAAACGCGTTATTTGTTCTTCTCTTGCCTGATGGTAAGCAAGGGTGTCCAAGAGCGCCGACGACTAATAAAATACGTTTCATTTATCGATTGCCTTAGTCATGCCGGCTAAAGATGCCTTTTGACGCCACGCTGAAAGGATTCAAAATTATAGATGGAAAAAACACACAGGCTGGTATAGCTCTCCACCTCGCTATTGGACCGGCAAGGGTTAAGAATTTTTGGGTCGGTAGGTTAAATGAAGCAACATTAATTTGATTTTAAAGTTTTTAATTTTGTTGCCTAGTGCCTATAACCGTATAGCTAGTATGACGAGAATTATGAAGCGAGGGAATTGTGTCAGAATTGTTGCAAGTGGCGCTCCATTGTCAGTTGCTCCATCCCTGTGGGAAAAAAGGTGACAATTTGATTTTAAGAAAGCTCGGGATTGTAGCACAATTATGTTTTCTTCTTATGTAGAACCATGGTTAGTCTTGTATCGCGCGTGATTTTTTATTATTTATTGATATGCAAAACAGATTTAAATTAAAATATACATTAATAATAAGAGACGAGTAAGAAGATAAAGCGGGAACGAAACTACCCAGAAGCTTGTTTCTTACTCCAATCAGAGACATTTCTAAAAAAAACACAGACCCCGAAGCGTCAGTATGAAGAAATTGTAAATATGAAGGAAGCAAGAGAGTTGTCAGGATCGTGGCAACTGTTTTCCGTTTTTCTTGCCTGTTGCCGATATTGAGCCGAAAAATGATGATGTTTTAAATAAAAGATAATTAATTAATATCACAGTAATAAAAGACTCTGCATACACTGCAATACAATTATTAGGTTCTTGGAATACTGCACGTGCTAACACACAAATATAGATTTTTATAAAAAAAAAAACAAATTGAATCACATTTACACGCCTTAATTGTCAACGGAATATACAGGTTATACATATATAGGTAGGATAAACATCCGGATTTTATTTAAAGATTTTCTGTTTCCGTTTTATTTTAAAAATGCAATATTTGTACAAAAAAAACCATTCATATTATGACGACCTCATATAAGTACTTCAAAAGTTAATTGTAAACTTTCATTTATTAGTTCACAATAAAATCAAAATTAAAATTTTAAAGGAACCCCCGATTTGAACACTTGAAACAACTTTAGTGATAGCACCATTGTTATTTCTCTTAAATATCCCTTGCATCCTCATGGTGCATCATTAAGTACTCCAGGTCTTCAATTTGATAACGGCCCAGCTAATGGGTCATAGTAAGGAACAATTTTAGTTAAAGCACTATAGTTCTATCTCTTGTTAATTTGCTGATCTGAGAGGATCCATGGACCACCAGCTCATCAGATACTATAGGTTTTCAATTTGATAACGGCCCAGCTAATGGTTCATATTAAGGAACAATTTTAGTTAAAGCACTATAGTTCTATCTCTTGTTGATTTGCTGACCTAAGTGTCCCCATAATCAGGTTCTTCAGATCCAGAATGTTTTCTTTCATCGCACCTACTTTTCTACACTTAGTTCCCTATAGTAAATACGAATCTAATGTTATCTAACCCATTAATTTTGAGCCCATCCAGTATTTCGTCTCTTACCTTCGAGCTCCATCATCAGAGTAGCTCAGTGGTACCAGTTGAACACCCATGTATGCGTATACATTGGTGTTTCAAAGTTTAGGTCACAGATATGTTTAAATGTAAACTAAAAACCGATTATGCGTCTAAAAGCTCAACCGCAGCTAACAAAACGAGCTGATGACCTTGAAACCCCTGATCAAATCTTCATTAATTGTAGCTAAGAACCATTTCGATCATGTCAGCTTTCAAACAAAAAAGAAAAAAACGCATCGAAATTTGTCCATTCGTTTAGGTGCTACGATGCCACAGACAGACATACAGACACACGGACAAGTCAAACTTATAACACCCCTCTTTTTAAGTCGGGGGTTAATAAAAAGAGTTAAAATTAGAAAGACTAGGGTTGGTACTAACGCGAAACCTGACGACAGGCGTGGACGAAAGGTTAACGGTTGGTTTCTTACGCGTAAAGTCCCGGGATCGATTCCCGTTCGGAGCAAATATTTGTTTCATAGTTTTTATTTGTAATATTTAATAATTATATTAAATATTGCTAATATTTCTTAATAAAAAAAGAGGTTGATATTTGCTCCGGGTCTGGTTAACAAAGAGTGGTAGGCAGTGGTACCCAGTGGCGGCTGGTGGATCATCGAACTGGTGGTGCACTTTACTTGCTCACTAAGTCTTAGGGTTAGAAATTGCAATATTACAACATTTTTTGTATGTATACTATAGTTCTTCTATTTTTTATAAATTAAATCTATTCGGCCTTTTTTCCGAAGTAAAATGTTTGTGATCACTTTTTTATTAAAATCTAGTATTGTTTGATTTTTTTTAAATTCAAACCAATAGAAAACAAAAAAAAATACTAATTACGTAGGTAAACAAACAATAAAAAACACGTCACGGGTTTACAGCGATACTATACTGATAACGAGTGGTCATCCAACATGGCCGTTGCGTCGCCGCCGACGCCGTTTTGTCAAACAAACCTTAGGCGCTTTCGCTCGTTCGGTAATCTTCGGTTCGCGCGTGCGGCGCACGAGAATAGACTATTTGCTCGGTACATTTTCTATGAACGATCTTTTGTCTCACGCGTCGGGCCTGTTGGCTCGTATCCCATACAAGTTGTACTAGCGGCCCTCGTGCGCTTCGGCGAGTGCACGAGAACTGCTAGTACAACTTGTATGGGAGACGAGCTAGTGGGCCTGACGCGTCAACCTAACCTAACCTGACAACTTCTTTACAGCGAAAATAAATCTTAATAGTTTAACAAAGAGTTTAAATTGTTTCGTCATAATTGGAAATTAGATATAATAATATATTTTTAATCTATTAAAATGTGGTGCTTCAGCGCACGAGCGCACTTAAGGGACAGCCGCCCTTGGTGGTACCAAGTCTGCCGATCCGGGGTAGTACCACCACTTACAAGTATACAGGCCGTGAAGTGATTTGGTCGCGTTCCGCGATCAGCTTTAAGTTGCCGGTTCCAACTAGGCCGGCATAGTGGATGTGATTGCTACTCACAGTTATTGAATTGTAGTAGCAGTGGCATCCATTCATGAACCACACTTAGGCTTAACATCAAGCGGGGTGCTGTCATATGTCGAGTCACAATAAAAAAAAAAAAAAACCTGGACGGCATTGAGTTCCGTGAAGTACGGTTTCCATAAAATATTTACATTATCAAACGTATTTTTTTAATTATTTTTTTATTGTGACTCGACATATGACAGCACCCTGCTTGATGTTAGGCTGAAGTGTGGTCCATGAATGAATGTCACTGCTACTACAATTCAATAACTGTGAGTAGCAATCACATCCACTATGCCGGCCTAGTTGGAACCGGCAACGTACAAGCTAATCCCGAAACGTGTCACTTCACGGTCTGTATACTTGTAAGTGGTGGTACTACCTCGGATCGGTAGACTGGGTACCACTGCCCACCACTCTTTGATAACCAGACCCGAAGCAAATATCCATCTCTTTTTTTTATCAACAAGTATTTGCAATATTTAATATAATTATTAAATATTACAAATAAAAGCTATTTAACAAATATTTGCTCCGACTGGTAATCGAACTCGGAACTATACGCGAAACAAACCAATCGTTAAACCCCATTGGCTGTTTCAAAGTAGTCACGCGAACTCTGGAGCCCCTGCTGCAACTACGCTGGCCATGGCGGCTCTGTGCGTCCTCTATCGCCTATACCACGGAGAATGTTCCGAGAAGCTCTTTAACCTTGTTCCTACCTCGTCATTTCACTCCCGTAATACCCGCACAGATCGGCGGAAACATCCGCATTTTGCTGACCGAATCGGCAGCCGAACTAAAATGTTTGATGCGTCGTTTCTTTGTAGAACAATCGACAAGTAGAATGCTTGCCAGCTTTGTGTTCTTTCCATCCTATAACCTTGGATTCTTCAAGCGATGTGTGAAGAAGCACCTTTGGCCGGCATGACGGGGACTGAGGCAGTCATGAACTAACTCGGTTGTTTTAGTTGTCGTCACTCTTGGATCTCCTTTTGCTTATCATCAGGCAGGTCGAGGTCAAATGTCTTGTCACAATAAAAAAAGTAAACTAATCTACGCGTGCGCATTTCAGTAAAATAGTGACTTCGCACAAGGTTTTCACAGCTTGATGAAAAGTTCGATTCTATACTCTATTTGACGGGAGAAGAGTGCAAAATTATTTCCCTTCAAAATAGGGCGAAAAATCAAACTTTACATTCTAGTGTGGAAAAAATTTGTATACGCACCACAGGAAATAGTAGGGCATCTCATCTCGTGTATTTGCCACCCTTGCCTTCGGTTCGGGAATCAATGCACGCGCGTTAATTTTATTCCTAGTTTTATTATTATTGTTAACCGACATCTGACTTCGACCCGCCTGATGATGGGCAAGAGGAGGTCCAAGAGTGACGACGACTAAAAAAAAACGAAAACGCATCGCTAGAAAAATCCAAGATCATAGGATGGAAAGAACACATGGGCTGGCAAAGCATTCCACTTGTCGATTGTTCTACAAAAAAAGACGCACCGTAATATATTATTATTTTGGATATCCAGTCTCTTTGAAATCTAGTAATTAGACCCGATCTGGTAAAAATGCGGAAAAGGGCTGACTGTGTTTGCTGTGGTATATTAATGCCAAGTTCAAATTATTGAAGGCGACCGTGGTGAAGTGGTAGTGCAATGGTCACACAAACCAAGAGCACGGGTTCAAAACTACTTGCCGGAACCAGCATCCCAGGGGACCTTCCTACGGATACGTAATCTTATAGAGCTCGGGCTCCGTGGCTTCATCGAAATTGTTTAGCAGCTTAGGCGTTAAAAGGTGAATGAGTTACTTTCACATTTATCAATCAATCAATCAAATTGTCACGCCATTTTCTTACAGGGATAGGCAGAGATAATAAAGGGCGACTTGCCACGATCCTTACATAACTCCATCGCTTTCCTCACATGTACAATCCGCTTCGATTATGAGCACTAGGCGACCCAGATTTATTGAGAATTTTTATATTCATATGTAGGTTAATAAATTAAATAAGTGTTTGCAAAAAGTAGATACTCGTATTAATGTATAATATGCATTTTTATATAATAAGTAGGCCAGTTAAAATTGAAATCTTCATTCAAATTAATTTTATATTTTGCACTTTATTATTATTTAGTGATGTACAAAACATATTATAAAATTATTTATAATAAATAATAATTTTATAAATACATTATAAATCTAAGAGGAGTGGAAAGATGAAACAGGAACGATCCAGAAAAATATTTTTTGATTAAGACAGGGAAAAACGAATTCTTAAAAAAAGTCTCCTCTGCCTATACCCATTACCAACTACAGCAGTTCCAATTTCATGTATAAAGAGAATTGTGAATGCGAGGGAAGTAAGAGAGGTGTCAGGATCGCGGACAGTGATGCTTTGTGGTCTTTGGCTATCCCTGAGAGAATGAGGTCGTGAAACGATGATGTCATGAATAAAATTTACAGGAAATCGACTGTAATGGCCGGCAAAGGGATGGCAACTAAGGCAGCCGTGAACTAAATCGGTTTTTTCAGTCGTCGTCACTCTTGGACCTCCTTTTGCTTATAATTATGCGGGTCGAGGTCAGATGACGTGTCACAATAAAAAAAACGGGATCACCGGTGCCCACTTTAGTAAGTTTACTTAGAATACTGCTGAAGGTGAGGAGGGTTTACACCCATTCTACGTTGTTAACCACTGCTCCGACCAAGAAGCGAACCCGGCAATTCACGTGTGAAGAACTGGTGTGCTAATGTGCCTATGGCTGGTTAATGAAACATTGCCCTTACTTGCGGGCAAACAGGCAGTTGGTGCCGAGCCGGGGTACTATCCCAATTTTTAAGCGTATAGACTTCTTAGTTGCTGATTACATTATGAGTAAAGTGGTCAGGCAAACTATGAGCTTCCGGTTCATACTAACTGACCGGTATTAATGTATTTTTATATATACGTATATTGTTCGCCTTGTTTTTATGGTACAAGCCCGTTTAGTGGCCCCCACTTCAGCTTGGCCCCCAACATTTAACCAGGGCCGTCTTTACCTGGGGGTTCAAGGGGTGCAGTGCACCCGGGCGCAGAGTCCTAGGGGGCGCATGCCGACCGCCATAAATTTCGATAGGTACCTACTACACTGAGACCACGCGAGCGGCACCTTGAATTTCGCACCCCGGCGCTGAATATGCTTAAGACGGCCCTGCATTTAACGATATTGAAACAAAAAGTATTAAAAAAAAAACGATATTGAAAAAAAAAATGTATTGAAAAAAAAAGAAAAGTATTTTATATGTAGGTCGTCCACGTTGTCTTACGTCACAAGCATCGTGGGCTTCTTCGCCCTAAGCGTGCGCTAGAGTCATATATTTTTTAGTCCAATCTAGGAGGTCTAACATAATGGACGCGCGCAGTTAATTCATCTGAAATAATTTTGCAATAAACCGTATTAAAGATTTTAAATTATTCTAAATTTAATCCGTTCTAATTGTCTAATTTTCGAATATATATTTTGTGTAGAAAGAGCGCGCACGTGTGTGAGTATTCATTTTGAAAGTGTGCCAGTGCTAACGGATGTGATTACTGAATTTATGAAAACGAGGTATTTATACATAAATATATTTTCTAGGTACCTTTAGTATTCTCAGGACATTTTTTTTATAAAAGCGCGAAAAAACACATGGACTGGTAAAGCTCTCCACCTCGCTATTGGACCGGCAAGGGTTTATTATGGGTCGGTAGGTTAAATGAAGTAACTTCCAGTCTGCCGATCCGGGGTAGTACCACAACTTTCGGTATACCGTGAAGTAATTTGGTCGCGTTTCGGGATCAGCTTGTAAGTTGCCACTTCCAACTAGGCCGGCATAGTGGATGTGACTTCTACTTACGGTTATTGAATTGTAGTAGCAGTGACATCCATTCATGGACCACACTCTAGCTTAACATCAAGCGGGATGCTGTCATATGTCGAGTCACAATAAAAAAAGGAAGAGAGTTGTCAGGATCGTGGAAAATGTCTTGGGAAGATGTCATAAATAAAAGAGAATTAAATTATTATCACAGGAAATGGACAGTTATATAGGACTGCATACACTGCAATACAATTGGAATACTACGTGCATAAACACAACATTAGTTTTTTAAGTTGCTAGTAAATAATTGTTTCACATTTGAATCAAATTTTCACGCCTCAATTTCTAAGGGGATAAGCAGAAAAAATCCTTTGCCACAAGCTTGTTGACATCTTATGATTTAAAAAAAAACATGCTATTCTATTGTGCAACTTTTCAGAGTATCAAGACTAACTAATGTGGTTTGGTGGTAACGCAACACTAAGAACTTAAGTTTAAAGTTACGGGGCGCAATGTATCTTTGATATACAATACTCGCGGTCAAATAAAACGGGTCGATGACAAATAAGCCCCTGTTACTTGCAAATTAAAAATGGTACATTGTTGATTGTAGACTTTGTTTTATTCATTCACAATATAGATAGGTGAAAATAGAAAGACAGGCCAGGGTTGGTCAGTACACAAAACAACAGCATTAAGTTCCGTAATAAATATTTTTATGTCATATAGGTAATAATATTAAGAAACGATAAATGTTTTTGAACCATACTTCTATCACTTATAGCTTTGCTAATCTGCGAGCGTCCATCATTAGGTTCTCCAGATCCATTAATTGTATACATCCTAAACACTAATAGATAACTTGCATCCTAGGGAAGGCCTAGGTTTCCCATGGAACGGTGAGCTCTATAATTATGATAGTTTTCAGGTACGAGATTAAACTAAGATGTGCTGTAGGTTGATACGGCTAGACATTAAAGTATCCTATAGTTTTTTTTCCAAAGTATTCATAAATATTTTCCACTCGAGATGGGTTTATGTTATGATTCCCTAAGATGGGACATCGTAAAATAATTTTCAAAAAAAAATAATTAATCATCCGGCGTTTGGGACTTTTTGAGTGTAGATACAAATGGTAGTTATTTTCCCTGTCTGCCGATCCGGGGTAGTACCTACTTACCACCACTTTAAAGTGTAGAGACCGTGAAGTTACTTAATAGCGTTTCGTAGTTTAAAGCTGTATGCGACTGCTACTGCAGGTATTTATCTAACTATAATATTAGTCGCCTCTATTCATATTTCAAAACAACTTTGATATAGGTATGCATTTTGGTCTTATTGTTTCTATGATACATGCACGTATAGGAATGTAACTTATTGTACTTATATATTTATTCTAGTTTTGCTAGTATTACTTATTATAATAGAACAACACTGAGAATAAATACGAGGAACTTCCTTCGATTGTGTAAATATGTAAATATTTACACGCCCAACACATGCTCCGCCCAGTCAACACGCCATTGGCTGTTTCAGACTCGTTGAAAGATCTTCGCGTGCGCATCTCAATAAAAATGTGACGTCACACAAACATTAGACAGATACGGTGATATTGCTAGTTTAGCGTCCACCTTCAAGAGTGGACCACATTTACAGTTATCGTCCAATAATAGGAGATCCACTAAACGTGAATATGTGAAATAAACGTGAATATAAATAATCAATTCTCTTAATTCTCAGTTAAAAATCAATCAATCAAATTATACGCCTGTCTTCTGCAGGGATATGCAGAGACAATGGAGTATGGAGTGACACTTGCCACGAACCTGACACAATACCATCGCTTTAAAAAATTATCAATCAATCAAATTGTCACTCCTTTTTCCCACAGGTATAGGCAGAAACAATGAAAATTATTTTGTTTGTAATTCAGTTCGTTTTTATTTGTAATTGTCTGACAATTTATAAATGATACGTTTTGTTGTTCTTCAGGTTTTGTTAAAGATAAGAAGTCAAGAAGAAAATATTGGGCGTAGTTAAACTAAAGAGATTTAATATAGTGCATTAACGTTAGGTTTGTGCTATCTTATTTCTGTCTGGTTTTTACTCGTCAAAATTCATCAATGAACCATAAAACACAAGAAAAGAAGTCAAGAAAAACATGTTGGGCGCTGTGAAGATACGGTTGAATGTAACAGAATACATTACAACACAAGGAATCTTTGGACCCGCTTGGCGGTACGCCGGCGGAACAAATAAGGTTAGTTGCCGGTTTTTGGTTTAAATAAGTCGCGTGAAACGGGTCACGCCATTTTTGTTATCCAGTCTTGGATCTTTGATTTTCTGCTGTTTCCCGTATCATCGTTGGAGGACCGATCTTCTCACGCTGTTAATTTATATCTCTCATAAAACTCGGAATTTAACGCATTTGGTTCATTGAGTTCGTAGTACAAGTTAGGTTCAGCAGTTCAGACTACAAAGGTACGGAGGTTACCTTGGCCACCGTACTATTTTGTTCTGATCACATCATAAGGTTGCCGTAGTAGCGTGAATGTCTTGTAGCTAATTGCAGTGGCATTATTATTCGGTAACGACAGTACCTATCTTATTTTTACTCGTCAAAATTCATCAATGAACTAATACTATAATTATAAACGTAAATTTTTATTCTCTTAAATTTAAGCTAAAATATATTTGATTTTTTGTTAGTTTGTGATTTTCTTCGTCAATATCTGTAATTGTCTGACAATTTATAAGAGTTAATTTATTTAGAGTTGGAAATATATTTTGAATTATTTATTTTATAATTCAGATCGTTCATATCAGTGATTGTCTGTCTATTTATAAAGACAACTCAAAAATATTCATTAAGGTTTTGCTGAAGAAAAGAAATCAAGAAGAAAATATTGGCCGTGGTTAAGATTGGGTGATCTAATAAGGTTCAATATTGTTAAGTTTGCACCCTGTTAGAGCTCCTGATTTTACTCGTCCAAATTCATCAATGAACTTAATCATATTACATCTCAATGTTTAATTGTATCGTCTAATATTGAATTGAAAAAATATTTTATCTTTGCTTTGTTTGTAATAATGAATTCACGCGGTCTATGACGGATGTTAAATTAGTGGCCTTGGGTCGTGGCTTTACTGCCAATATGGATAATGCTGGATGTGTTTGTTAAAGCCGCTGTGTCAGGCGAGCGAAGACCATTTTAGGCTCATTTATAGATCGACTTCCACGCGCGAAGACCAAACCCAAGGATCGCATACCATGGCGAGAAGCAGCACATCAAAGAACTTGCACCACTCGCACGACCTTGGTCGCCAATCGGCGGTCAATTTAAGCCAAATTTAATGTTCTTAATCGAGCCACTGGATCACTAGTGTTGAGACATCCTAAGGTGTTTTAGCAGGTCTAGGATTTGTGTTATCCAGTCTTGGATCTTTGATTTTCTGCTGTTTCCCGTATCATCGTTGGAGGACCGATCTCCTCACTCTGTTAATTTATATCTCTGATAAAACTCGGAATTTAACGCATTTGGTTCATTGAGTTCGTAGTACAAGTTAGGTTCAGCTGTTCAGACTACAAAGGTACGGAGGTTACCTTGGCCACCGTACTATTTTGTTCTGATCACATCATAAGGTTGCCGTAGTAGCGTGAATGTCTTGTAGCTGATTGCAGTGGCATTATTTTACGGTAACAACAGTACCTATCTTATTTTTACTCGTCAAAATTCATCAATGAACTAATACTTTAAACATAAACGTGAATTTTTATTCTCCTAAATTTAAGCTAAAAATATATTTGATTTTTTGTTCGTTTGTGATTCTCTTTGTTAATATCTGTAATTGTCTGACAATTTATAAGAGTTAATTTATTTAGAGTTGGAAATATATTTTGAATTATTTATTTTATAATTCAGATCGTTCATATCAGTGATTGTCTGTCTATTTATAAAGACAATTCAAAAATATTCATTAAGGTTTTGCTGAAGAAAAGAAATCAAGAAGAAAATATTGGCCGTGGTTAAGATTGGGAGATCTAATAAGGTTCAATATTGTTAAGTTTGCACCCTGTTAGAGCTCCTGATTTTACTCGTCCAAATTCATCAATGAACTTAATCATATTACATCTCAATGTTTAATTGTATCGTCTAATATTGAATTGAAAAATTATTTTATCTTTGCTTTGTTTGTAATAATGAATTTACGCCGTCTATGACGGATGTTAAATTTGTGGCCTTGGGTCGTGGCTTTACTGCCAATATGGATAATGCTGGATGTGTTTGTTAAAACCGCTGTGTAAGGCGAGCGAAGACCAAACCCAAGGATCGCATACCATGGCGAGAAGCAGCACATCAAAGAACTTGCACCACTCGCACGACCTTTGTCGCCAAACGGCGGTCAATTTAAGCCAAATTTAATGTTCTTAAACGAGCCACTGGTTCACCAGTGTTGAGACATCCTAAGGTGTTTTAGCAGGTCTAGGATTTGTGTTATCCAGTCTTGGAACTTTGATTTTCTGCTGTTTCCCGTATCATCGTTGGAGGACCGATCTTCTCACTCTATTAATTTATATCTCTGATAAAACTCGGAATTTAACGCATTTGGTTCATTGAGTTCGTAGTACAAGTTAGGTTCAGCAGTTCAGACTACAAAGGTACGGAGGTTACCTTGGCCACCGTACTATTTTGTTCTGATCACATCATAAGGTTGCCGTAGTAGCGTGAATGTCCTGTAGCTAATTGCAGTGGCATTATTATTCGGTAACGACAGTACCTATCTTATTTTTACTCGTCAAAATTCATCAATGAACTAATACTATAATTATAAATGTAAATTTTTATTCTCTTAAATTTAAGCTAAAATATATTTGATTTTTTGTTAGTTTGTGATTTTCTTCGTTAATATCTGTAATTGTCTGACAATTTATAAGAGTTAATTTATTTAGAGTTGGAAATATATTTTGAATTATTTATTTTATAATTCAGATCGTTCATATCAGTGATTGTCTGTCTATTTATAAAGACAACTCAAAAATATTCATTAAGGTTTTGCTGAAGAAAAGAAATCAAGAAGAAAATATTGGCCGTGGTTAAGATTGGGTGATCTAATAAGGTTCAATATTGTTAAGTTTGCACCCTGTTAGAGCTCCTGATTTTACTCGTCCAAATTCATCAATGAGCTTAATCATATTACATCTCAATGTTTAATTGTATCGTCTAATATTGAATTGAAAAAATATTTTATCTTTGCTTTGTTTGTAATAATGAATTCACGCGGTCTATGACGGATGTTAAATTAGTGGCCTTGGGTCGTGGCTTTACTGCCAATATGGATAATGCTGGATGTGTTTGTTAAAGCTGCTGTGTCAGGCGAGCGAAGACCATTTTAGGCTCATTTATAGATCGACTTCCACGCGCGAAGACCAAACCCAAGGATCGCATACCATGGCGAGAAGCAGCACATCAAAGAACTTGCACCACTCGCACGACCTTGGTCGCCAAACGGCGGTCAATTTAAGCCAAATTTAATGTTCTTAATCGAGCCACTGGATCACTAGTGTTGAGACATCCTAAGGTGTTTTAGCAGCTCTAGCATTTGTGTTATCCAGTCTTGGATCTTTGATTTTCTGCTGTTTCCCGTATCATCGTTGGAGGACCGATCTCCTCACTCTGTTAATTTATATCTCTGATAAAACTCGGAATTTAACGCATTTGGTTCATTGAGTTCGTAGTACAAGTTAGGTTCAGCTGTTCAGACTACAAAGGTACGGAGGTTACCTTGGCCACCGTACTATTTTGTTCTGATCACATCATAAGGTTGCCGTAGTAGCGTGAATGTCTTGTAGCTAATTGCAGTGGCATTATTTTACGGTAACAACAGTACCTATCTTATTTTTACTCGTCAAAATTCATCAATGAACTAATACTTTAAACATAAACGTGAATTTTTATTCTCCTAAATTTAAGCTAAAAATATATTTGATTTTTTGTTCGTTTGTGATTCTCTTTGTTAATATCTGTAATTGTCTGACAATTTATAAGAGTTAATTTATTTAGAGTTGGAAATATATTTTGAATTATTTATTTTATAATTCAGATCGTTCATATCAGTGATTGTCTGTCTATTTATAAAGACAACTCAAAAATATTCATTAAGGTTTTGCTGAAGAAAAGAAATCAAGAAGAAAATATTGGCCGTGGTTAAGATTGGGTGATCTAATAAGGTTCAATATTGTTAAGTTTGCACCCTGTTAGAGCTCCTGATTTTACTCGTCCAAATTCATCAATGAACTTAATCATATTACATCTCAATGTTTAATTGTATCGTCTAATATTGAATTGAAAAATTATTTTATCTTTGCTTTGTTTGTAATAATGAATTTACGCCGTCTATGACGGATGTTAAATTTGTGGCCTTGGGTCGTGGCTTTACTGCCAATATGGATAATGCTGGATGTGTTTGTTAAAGCCGCTGTGTAAGGCGAGCGAAGACCAAACCCAAGGATCGCATACCATGGCGAGAAGCAGCACATCAAAGAACTTGCACCACTCGCACGACCTTTGTCGCCAAACAGCGGTCAATTTAAGCCAAATTTAATGTTCTTAAACGAGCCACTGGTTCACCAGTGTTGAGACATCCTAAGGTGTTTTAGCAGGTCTAGGATTTGTGTTATCCAGTCTTGGATTTTTGATTTTCTGCTGTTTCCCGTATCATCGTTGGAGGACCTATCTTCTCACTCTATTAATTTATATCTCTGATAAAACTCGGAATTTAACGCATTTGGTTCATTGAGTTCATAGTACAAGTTAGGTTCAGCAGTTCAGACTACAAAGGTACGGAGGTTACCTTGGCTACCGTACTATTTTGTTCTGATCACATCATAAGGTTGCCGTAGTAGCGTGAATGTCTTGTAGCTAATTGCAGTGGCATTATTTTACGGTAACAACAGTACCTATCTTATTTTTACTCGTCAAAATTCATCAATGAACTAATACTTTAAATATAAACGTGAATTTTTATTCTCTTAAATTTTGGCTAAAAATATATTTGATTTTTTGTTTGTTTGTGATTCTCTTTGTTAATATCTGTAATTGTCTGACAATTTATAAAAGTTAATTTATTTAGAGTTGGAAATATATTTTAAATTATTTATTTTATATTTCAGATCGTTCATATCAGTGATTGTCTGTCTATTTATAAAGACAATTCAAATATATTCATTTAGGTTTTGCTGAAGAAAAGAAATCAAGAAGAAAATATTGGCCGTGGTTAAGATTGGGAGATCTAATAAGGTTCAATATTGTTAAGTTTGCACCCTGTTAGAGCTCCTGATTTTACTCGTCCAAATTCATCAATGAACTTAATCATATTACATCTCAATGTTTAATTGTATCGTCTAATATTGAATTGAAAAATTATTTTATCTTTGCTTTGTTTGTAATAATGAATTCACGCGGTCTATGACGGATGTTAAATTAGTGGCCTTGGGTCGTGGCTTTACTGCCAATATGAATAATGCTGGATGTGTTTGTTAAAGCCGCTGTGTCAGGCGAGCGAAGACCATTTTAGGCTCATTTATAGATCGACTTCCACGCGCGAAGACCAAACCCAAGGATCGCATACCATGGCGAGAAGCAGCACATCAAAGAACTTGCACCACTCGCACGACCTTGGTCGCGAAACGGCGGTCAATTTAAGCCAAATTTAATGTTCTTAATCGAGCTACTGGATCACCAGTGTTGAGACATCCTAAGGTGTTTTAGCAGGTCTAGGATTTGTGTTATCCAGTCTTGGATCTTTGATTTTCTGCTGTTTCCCGTATCATCGTTGGAGGACCGATCTCCTCACTCTGTTAATTTATATCTCTGATAAAACTCTGAATTTAACGCATTTGGTTCATTGAGTTCGTAGTACAAGTTAGGTTCAGCAGTTCAGACTATAAAGGTACGGAGGTTACCTTGGCCACCGTACTATTTTGTTCTGATCACATCATAAAGTTGCCGTAGTAGCGTGAATGTCTTGTAGCTAATTGCAGTGGCATTATTTTACGGTAACAACAGTACCTATCTTATTTTTACTCGTCAAAATTCATCAATGAACTAATACTTTAAATATAAACGTGAATTTTTATTCTCTTAAATTTAAGCTAAAAATATATTTGATTTTTTGTTTGTTTGTGATTCTCTTTGTTAATATCTGTAATTATCTGACAATTTATAAAAGTTAATTTATTTAGAGTTGAATATATATTTTGAATTATTTATTTTATATTTTAGATCGTTCATATCAGTGATTGTCTATTTATAAAGACAATTCAAAAATATTCATTAAGGTTTTGCTGAAAAAAAGAAATCAAGAAGAAAATATTGGCCGTGGTTAAGATTGGGTGATCTAATAAGGTTCAATATTGTTAAGTTTGCACCCTGTTAGAGCTCCTGATTTTACTCGTCCAAATTCATCAATGAACTTAATCATATTACATCTCAATGTTTAATTGTATCGTCTAATATCAAATTTTATGTTTCATTTCAAGCCAAATTTTATGGTCTCAATCAAGCCACTGATTTTTACCAGTGTTAAGACTTCCTAAGGTGTTTTAGCAGGTCTAGGATTTGTGTTATCCAGTCTTGGATCTTTGATTTTCTGCTGTTTCCCTTATCATCGTCGGAGGACCGATCTCCTCACTTTGTTTATTTATATCTCTGATAAAACTCGGAATTTAACGCATTTGATTCATTGAGTTCGTAGTACAAGTTATGTTATTCGTAGTACAATGTTTGTATGGAGAATCGTATTGAGCGTAGTTATTTTAGTCTAGACTAGTTACTTTGTTAGACCTTTCCTATTTTTACTTGTAAAAATTCATCAAGGAAAATTTTATGGAAGATAATTAAAGATATTCATTTTAGTGATCATTAAGGCGTTGTTGAAGAAAAGAAGTCGAGAAGAAAATATTGGGCGTAGTTAAAATAGACTCTTCTAATAAAGTACACGTTTGTTAAGTTTGCACTTTGTTAGACCTGTCTTATTTTTACTCGTCGAAATTCATCAAGGAACATTTCACAGAAGATAATTAAAGATATTCATTTTTGTGGTCATTAAGGCGTTGTTGAAAAAAGAAGCCAATAAGAAAATATTGGGCGTAGTTAAAATAGACTCTTCTAATAAAGTACACGTTTGTTAAGTTTGCACTTTGTTAGACCTGTCTTATTTTTACTCGTCGAAATTCATCAAGGAACATTTCACAGAAGATAATTAAAGATATTCATTTTTGTGGTCATTAAGGCGTTGTTGAAAAAAGAAGCCAATAAGAAAATATTGGGCGTAGTTAAAATAGACTCTTCTAATAAAGTACACGTTTGTTAAGTTTGCACTTTGTTAGACCTGTCTTATTTTTACTCGTCGTAATTCATCAAGGAACATTTCACAGAAGATAATTAAAGATATTCATTTTTGTGGTCATTAAGGAGTTGTTGAAAAAAGAAGCCAATAAGAAAATATTGGGCGTAGTTAAAATAGACTCTTCTAATAAAGTACATGTTTGTTAAGTTTGCACTTTGTTAGACCTGTCTTATTTTTACTCGTCAAAATTCATCAAGGAACATTTTATAGAAGATAATTAAAGATATTCATTTTTGTGATCATAAAGGCGTTGTTGAAAAAAGAAGCCAATAAGAAAATATTGGGCGTAGTTAAAATAGACTCTTCTAATAAAGTACATGTTTGTTAAGTTTGCACTTTGTTAGACCTGTCTTATTTTTACTCGTCAAAATTCATCAAGGAACATTTTATAGAAGATAATTAAAGATATTCATTTTTGTGATCATAAAGGCGTTGTTGAAAAAAGAAGCCAATAAGAAAATATTGGGCGTAGTTAAAATAGACTCTTCTAATAAAGTACATGTTTGTTAAGTTTGCACTTTGTTAGACCTGTCTTATTTTTACTCGTCAAAATTCATCAAGGAACATTTTATAGAAGATAATTAAAGATATTCATTTTTGTGATCATAAAGGCGTTGTTGATAAAAGAAGCCAATAAGAAAATATTGGGCGTAGTTAAAATAGACTCTTCTAATAAAGTACATGTTTGTTAAGTTTGCACTTTGTTAGACCTGTCTTATTTTTACTCGTCGAAATTCATCAAGGAACATTTCATAGAAGATAATTAAAGATATTTATTTTTGTGGTCATTAAGGCGTTGTTAAAGAAAAGAAGCCAATAAGAAAATATTGGGCGTAGTTAAAATAGACTCTTCTAATAAAGTGCATTTTGGTTTAGTTTGCACCTGTCTTATTTTTACTCATTAAAATTCACCAAGGAACATTTTATAGAAGATAAAAAAAATATTTTCGTGGTCAATAGGTGTTGTTGTTCTCTGAATCTGTTCACGAATGCACTGGAGGACGTTTTTAGCTCTTAGACTGGAACGGATACGGCATTAATATCAATGGCGAATACACATCTTAGACTGGACATCTTAGGGATGTCCCTTCGCAGCGATTTTTATTATTATTATTTTTTTATTGTGAAACAAGGTGCGGCGGTTCTTTGCGCCAGAGCTTCGCCTACTTTTATACAAGGCACAAATTCGCTCTTGCGCGGAGTACTGTTCGCACCTCTGGGACGGCTCGGCTGACAGTATCTTCTCAATGCTCTGGATTCATTGCAGCGCCGAGCTGTCCGAATTATAGGAGATTCGGAGGTCACACGTACTCTGGAGCCCCTGCAACTACGCAGAGACATGGCGGCTTTGTGCGTCCTCTATCGCCTATACCACGGAGAATGTTCCGAGGAGCTCTTTAACCTTGTTCCTACCTCGTTCTTTCACACCCGTAATACCCGCACAGGTAGGGGAAAGCATCCGCATTCTATCGATCGAATCGGCAGTCGAACTAAAAAGTTCGGTGCGTCTTTTCTTTGTAGAACAATCGACAAGTGGAATGCTTTGCCAGCCCACGTGTTCTCTCCATACTATGACCTTGGATCCTTCAAGCGATGCGTGAAGAAGCACCTTTGGCCGGCATAGTGACGATGACTGATGCAGCCGTGAATAAACTCGGTTTTTTCAGTTGTCGTCAATTTTGGACATCCTCTTGCTTATCATCAGACGGGTCGAGGTCGAGGTCACCTCAATGCTATGCTCAGAGACCTAGGGAACGTTTCCCAACAGGTGGGTCCTAAAATTAACTTGCTGAACACAAGCCTCCTTTAGAACGCCATTTCGAACGACAAGATGTCATTTGCACTTAAAATTAACATGGACAAGACGAAAATCATGTCCAATGTCCATGTTGTGCCCATACCGGTAGTCGTTAGGAACGATACATACGAAGTTGTTGACCACTATAATTACTTCGGCAGATTGTTCAGTTAAATAGGTCTAACTTCGACAAAGAGGTCGCTAGAAGAATCCAACTCGCCTGAAGACTGGTTTAAGACCCTTTAACCAGTGTGGGTTGCCAGTGTGTTCTCACGATTCAATTATAATCAATTCATTTTGCATGTTTATTTTAGCATTTTTCTCGTGGATGCGGACGTTATTATTTACATTTTATTTTACGCGCTATTTGACTGATTGATTGGACTGATTATTTAATGCAAGTTGAACGAATAGGTTCAGACGAGTCGATTCGCTTTCAGCTATTAGTTGAATCAATAAAAGTAGAAAGGTCTTTAGCTTTTGTTGAATAAATTTTTATTGCTTCAACTTGGTTGAAAGTCTGTTCAGACGGTTCAAATCGCGAACGATTTCGCAGTTGATCAACTCAAATCGCCCCGTGAGAATACGATAAAAATTCTCGTAGTTACATAAGTTAATACATTTTATTCCCATCCTCATTAGACCCAGTTTAAATTTAGTCCAGCCTCTTGGCAACTGTGTGCAGTAAATTTTAGCACTGAAACGTGGTCCTTAACTGTTGTCCTGTTAGAAAAGCTTAGGGCCGGTTTCTTGATGGTTGGTGAAATTTGTCTATTTGTAACTTTTCTAATTAGTTAAGCAACTATAGTAAATTCACTAAAAAATAGTAATCAGCGAAATGTGTTTCTTGAAAAAAAAAATTATTATTGTATCAACAGACAGATCGTAACTATTTATAATTAATATTTTTAAATTCATTGAGGCATTGATTACCGTTTGACATGTAGTGTTGCGACTTTCTTATTTTTTAAAATTAATTGGGTCAGAAATGCACTAAATACTCTATCCTTATGCCAATAAAAAAAATATTGTCAAAGTCAAACTTAATTTCCCAATACAATATGTAATATTCTTTTAGATATCTTATTGGTTTGTAGATATATTAGTGGATTATGGCAATAATAATGGATAAAAATAGGTAGGAAACCCTCTGGATCTAAAGAACCTGATGATGGATCATCTCACATAGGTAAAACCGCAAGAGATATAACTATGGTGTTTTAACTAAAAATGTCTCTTACTATGCGCCTTTAGCTGTGCTGTTATCAAATTAAAGCCTGGAGTACCTGATGATGGATCATGAGGATGCAGGGGATATGTAACAGACATAATTATGCTGATTTAACAAACCGTTTCTTACATTAAGCTCATACCTAGGCTGATATGACAATATGGTTGAGGAGTACCTGATGATGGACCACAGGGATGCAAGGCGTCCTGTAATGTACTCAAGCTACGAATTACTGTTTATAAACGCGGGTTTGACTGCGGGGAACAGCTAGTACAGTTTCCGGCAAAAGAGCGCTGACTTTTGAGCTGATGAAATATAGGAAGATTAAAAGAGCGCTGGACGTCTGCAGTGGAAGCAAGTGCGCACATCTATATTTTATCTCAGTTTTGATACTATTCTATGTTTCTGCCTATCCCTGTGGGGAAAAAAGCATGACAATTTAATTATACCTATTTCTCTGTATCCTATCTTTTATTTTTCAAAACTTTTATAATGAGTATTTATATGTA
The DNA here is from genome assembly GCA_905220615.1 of Tinea trinotella. Classification (NCBI taxonomy): domain Eukaryota; kingdom Metazoa; phylum Arthropoda; class Insecta; order Lepidoptera; family Tineidae; genus Tinea; species Tinea trinotella. Next base: position 17,600,789 of record HG992305.1, read on the forward strand.
TAGGTTTTGTATATTATATAGAATAACATAATAGTAAAGGACATCCTCAAGAAAGCTGAAAGCTTACCTAGTGCTCATAACCGTAGAGCTTGTATGAAATTGTATTGTAAATGTGATGGAAGCGTGAGAGTTATGTCAGAATCATGACAAGTAGCGTTCTATTGTCTCTACCTAACCCTGTGGCATGACAATTTGATTGATTGATTGATTTTTATATCTAAAGTCATCAATTTATGTTATATTTATGCAATATTATATGGCTGGATTTTTCATAATGCAGTGCTTGTTCCTATATTAATTCCTATAAGAATTTATAAATCGGATGTGGTTGGATGCGTTAAACAAGGCAGGCCCAGGAGAGTGTTTTCTAACCAAATTGGAGACATCCTCAAGAAAGCCAGGTTGCCTAGTGCCCATAACCACAGAGCCTGTATGAAGAGAATTGTGGATGTGAAGGAAGCAAGGGAGTTATGTAAGGATCGTGGTAAGTGGCGCTCCATTGTCTCTGCCTATCCCTGTGGGAAAAAGGCGTGACAATTTGATTGATTGGATTATTCAGATTAAAAAAACCTGTATTATTATTAATAATTTTATTTTATATACTTTTGTAGATGAACATTATAGAAAACTGGCCCTCAAAGCGGGGTTATAGACCTTTCACAATATCTGTAGCTTCAATCTAATAAGGTAGAGTAGGGACTTTTGAAAGACTATTAGAACTTAATAAGCGCCGGAGACAAATTGTGCATTAATGTGCACTTCAAACTTCCTCAATGGTAAGCTGTTCAATCTAAATCACCAGGATCTTGGTGTGAGCTCTGTAGCCATTTTGGCATTAACTTACGTTTTCCAATCCGAAATGATATTAATATTTAGGTATATATTTTTTATTGTGACTGACATTATGGCAGCACCCGCTTGATATTAAGCAGGAGTGTGGTCCATGAATGAATGCCATTGCTACTACAATTCAATAACTGTGAGTAGCAATCACATCCACTATGCCGGCCTAGTTAAAACCGGCAACATACAACTGATCCTGAATTGTGTTTAAATCTCTTCACGGTCTGTATACTTGTAAGTGGCAATGTAAATGTGGATCATATTCTGAGGTAAGGTTCAAGAATGTTTTAGTTTTGAATAAAAAATAATCATTCCATCAAATTTTAAGTTTTTTCCCACGGAGATAGGCGGACACAATTAAGTGCCACTTGCCAAGATCCTGAAACAACTCCCATCACTTTTTTGCTTCCATCACATTTACAATACAATTTCATACAAGCTCTACAGTTATGGGCACTAGGTAACTCAGCTTTCTTGAGGATGTCTCCAGGGCCAATATTTCTAGTGGCATTAAATCTTATTGTTAATAATATTTGATCCTTTATACTGACATCATGAATTCTGTAAGAAAATAATTTAGATTAATATTCAGTAATTGGTTGGAACTGTATGTTAATAATTATTTAAAACTTTGCATGACCAATAAGAACATAAAATGGGTCATACAAAAAAGTATAGGTTTTTTTATGTTATTTTAAGGCTAAGAATTATATTGACCAAAGTACATATATCAAAGATACATTGGTACCGGTAAGTGGTATCGAACCCGTGCTCTCGGCTTGCATGACCATTACACTGCCACTACACCACGGTCGCCTTAAATTGCGCCGTGATTTCTTAGCATTACCTCTTTTACGGGGACCCTGTCCTAATTAGATATTCCTATATCTAATTAAATAATTAGATATAGGAATATCTAATTATAGGAATATCTAAATCTAATAAATAACCTCTCCTATCAGTTTGAATATAAAGTTATTTTCTTACCTTGTTGTTTGGCGTTCAATAAACATTTTTAATTCTTTTATGAGCCACGTGCATGTTTTTTATTAATCCGAAATCTTTCTTTGACATCATGTTAATCCCACAATCTAAAATTATCTTTCCTGGGACTGAAAGTTTTTTTATGTCTTTTTGCCATTAAACAATCTTCATCCGAAAATTGTTTGTGAATGAATGATGAATTTTCACAATAGGAAAAATGCATTTTCAATGCTCAAATTTGTTTTAATTGAGATAATTTGCAAAAAAAACGCAATACAAACATGTCAATTATGACACTAGTTCGCATATTACTAGAGATTAAATAGTTTGACCACTCACATCTGAGTGGTCAAAATAAATTGTTATTAGTGACGTCATATAATAAATAGCATGCCTAACAATCCATCAAGAAACGCATTTTTTTCGAAATTCAATCAATAGTAAGTTATCTGTCATTATTTTACGATTAGTTGAGATAACTATCCATCAAGAAACCGGGCCTTAGGGCCGGTTTCTTGATGGTTGGTGAAATTTGTCTATTTGTAACTTTTATAATTAGTTAAGCAACTATAGTATATTCACTAAAAAATAGTAATCAGCGAAATGTGTTTCTTGAAAAAATAAATTATTATTGTTATCAACAGACAGATCGTAACTATTTATAATTAATATTTTTAAATTCATTGAGGCATTGATTACCGTTTGACATGTAGTGTTGCGACTTTCTTATTTTTTAATATTAATTGGGTCAGAAATGCACTAAATACTCTATCCTTATGCCAATAAAAAAAATATTGTCAAAGTCAAACTTTATTTCCCAATACATATGTAATATTCTTTTAGATATCTTATTGGTTTGTAGATATATTAGTGGATTATGGCAATAATAATGGATAAAAATAGGTAGGAAACCCTCTGGATCTAAAGAACCTGATGATGGATCATCTCACATAGGTAAAACCGCAAGAGATATAACTATGGTGTTTTAACTAAAAATGTCTCTTACTATGCGCCTTTAGCTGTGCTGTTATCAAATTAAAGCCTGGAGTACCTGATGATGGATCATGAGGATGCAGGGGATATGTAACAGACATAATTATGCTGATTTAACAAACTGTTTCTTACATTAAGCTCATACCTAGGCTGATATGACAATATGGTTGAGGAGTACCTGATGATGGACCACAGGGATGCAAGGCGTCCTGTAATGTACTCAAGCTACGAATTACTGTTTATAAACGCGGGTTTGACTGCGGGGAACAGCTAGTACAGTTTCCGGCAAAAGAGCGCTGACTTTTGAGCTGATGAAATATAGGAAGATTAAAAGAGCGCTGGACGTCTGCAGTGGAAGCAAGTGCGCACATCAATATTATATCTCAGTTTTGATACTATTCTATGTTTCTGCCTATCCCTGTGGGAAAAAAAGCATGACAATTTAATTATACCTATTTCTTTGTATCCTATCTTTTATTTTTCAAAACTTTTATAATGAGTATTTATATGTATAGGTTTTGAATATTATATAGAATAACATAATAGTAAAGGACATCCTCAAGAAAGCTGAAAGCTTACCTAGTGCTCATAACTGTAGAACTTGTATGAAATTGTATTGTAAATGTGATGGAAGCGTGAGAGTTATGTCAGAATCATGACAAGTAGCGTTCTATTGTCTCTACCTAACCCTGTGGCATGACAATTTGATTGATTGATTGATTTTTATATCTAAAGTCATCAAATTATGTTATATTTATGCAATATTATATGGCTGGATTATTCATAATGCAGTGCTTGTTCCTATATTAATGTATGGAAGTGAAGGTTGGGTATGGCAGAAGACGCATGAGAGTAGAATTAATGCTGTAGAATTGCTGTCGTTATGGAGTGTATGTGGAGTGACGATAGCGGATAGAATAAGGAATAGCACATTGCGTGATAGATGTGGCTTGAAAGAAGATGTAGTGACAAGGATTGACAAAGGAATGCTTCGATGGTTTGGGCACATGGAAAGGATGAGTGAAAGTAGATTGACAAAAGAATTTATAAATCGGATGTGGTTGGATGCGTTAAACAAGGCAGGACCAGGAGAGTGTTTTCTAACACAATTGGAGACATCCTCAAGAAAGCCAGGTTGCCTAGTGCCCATAACCACAGAGCCTGTATGAAGAGAATTGTGGGTGTGAAGGAAGCAAGGGAGTTATGTAAGGATCGTGGTAAGTGGCGCTCCATTGTCTCTGCCTATCCCTGTGGGAAAAAGGCGTGACAATTTGATTGATTGATTGATTGGATTATTCAGATTAAAAATACCTGTATTATTATTAAAAATTTTATTTTATATACTTTTGTAGATGAACATTATAGAAAACTGGCCCTCAAAGCGGGGTTATAGACTTTTCACAATATCTGTAGCTTCAATCTAGTAAGGTGGGGACCTTACTAGATTGTTTTGATCTAGTAGGGACTTTTGATAGACTATTAGAACTTAATAAGCGCCGGAGACAAATTGTGCATTAATGTGCACTTCAAACCTCCTCAATGGTAAGCTGTTCAATCTAAATCTCCAGGATCTTGGTGTGAGCTCTGTAGCCATTTTGGCATTAACTTACGTTTTCCAATCTGAAATGATATTAATATTTAGGTATATATTTTTTATTGTGACTGACATTATGGCAGCACCCGCTTGATATTAAGCAGGAGTGTGGTCCATGAATGAATGCCATTGCTACTACAATTCAATAACTGTGAGTAGCAATCACATCCACTATGCCGGCCTAGTTAAAACCGGCAACATACAACTGATCCTGAATCATGTTTAAATCTCTTCACGGTCTGTATACTTGTAAGTGGCAATGTAAATGTGGATCATATTCTGAGGTAAGGTTCAAGAATGTTTTAGTTTTGAATAAAAAATAATCATTCCATCAAATTTTAAGTTTTTTCCCACGGGGATAGGCAGACACAATTAAGTGCCACTTGCCAAGATCCTGAAACAACTCCCATCACTTTTTTGCTTCCATCACATTTACAATACAATTTCATACAAGCTCTACAGTTATGGGCACTAGGTAACTCAGCTTTCTTGAGGATGTCTCCAGGGCCAATATTTCCAGTGGCATTAAATCTTATTGTTAATAATATTTGATCCTTTATACTGACATCATGAATTCTGTAAGAAAATAATTTAGATTAATATTCAGTAATTGGTTGGAACTGTATGTTAATGATTATTTAAAACTTTGCATGACCAATAAGAACATAAAATGGGTCATACAAAAAAGTATAGGATTTTTTATGTTATTTTAAGGCTAAGAATTATATTGACCAAAGTACATATATCAAAGATACATTGGTACCGGTAAGTGGTATCGAACCCGTGCTCTCGGCTTGCATGACCATTACACTGCCACTACACCACGGTCGCCTTAAATTGCGCCGTGATTTCTTAGCATTACCTCTTTTACGGGGACCCTGTCCTAATTAGATATAGGACACTTTAAATAACCTCTCCTATCAGTTTGAATATAAAGTTATTTTCTTACCTTGTTGTTTGGCGTTCAAGAAACATTTTTAATTCTTTTATGAGCCACGTGCATATTTTTTTATTAATCCGAAATCTTTCTTTGTCATCATGTTAATCCCACAATCTAAAATTATCTTTCCTGGGACGGAAAGTCTTTTTATGTCTTTTTGCCATAAAACAATCTTCATCCGAAAATTGTTTGTGAATGAATAATGAATTTTCACAATAGGAAAAATGCATTTTCAATGCTCAAATTCGTTTTAATTGAGATAATTTGCAAAAAAACGCAATACAAACATGTCAATTATGACACTAGTTCGCATACTACTAGAGATTAAATAGTTTGACCACTCACATCTGAGTGGTCAAAATAAATTGTTATTAGTGACGTCATATAATAAATAGCATGCCTAACAATCCATCAAGAAACGCATTTTTTTCGAAATTCAGTCAATAGTAAGTTATCTGTCATTATTTTACGATTAGTTGAGATAACTATCCATCAAGAAACCGGGCCTTAGTGTCGCTCAGCGGGCAACGGAGAGAGCTATGCTCGGAGTATCTTTTCGCGACAGGATCACGAACGAGGATATTCGCCAAAGAGCCAGAGTTACTCGTAGGATTTGCAAGCTGAAGTGGCAATGGGCTGGCCACATCGCTGGTAAAAGCGACAACTGATAGGGAAGTAAGGTTCTAGAGTGGAGACCACGAGCCGGCAGACGCAGCGTAGGTAGGTACATACCTGGTAAATTGCTTTCATACTTACTGCATGCGTATTCGTTAACATACACCGGCCATCACGATGGACACTCAAACGTTATTTATTCTGTCAATGAGCTTCAACTGTCAATGGTAATGAACATTGCTTTGCGCGGTCGCTATTTTAATTTTGAAGTTGAAGTAATGGAGTTCAACTGTCAAAACGAAGCTGATTGCCATTGTCATTAGAGTTACACATTCGGCCCGCTGTTCAGTTAAGCGCTATGTCCGTAAAGTGGTGTAACGTTGTTTAAAATCAATAAAGTAAGACAAATGTTAATCTCAATTTGTGTAATATCCGTAGAGAATTGTGGATGTGAGGGAAGCGAGGGAGTTGTGTCAGGACCGTGGCAAGTGGCGCTCCATTGCTTCTGCCTGATGATTTAATTGATTGATTGATATACTAATATTCATTGTATATTTTTAGGTCTCATCGGTAATGTACGCGATCCACCGCCTAAGCGGCAAGAGGTTACAACTTAACTTGAGGGTAAGGTGGACGGAGGACAAATATCGCCCAAAATTAAATCTATGAATCGAGGCTACCTTTACCACAGACAAGCGGAAGTTGCATTTAGGAACTATCGGTAGGCTAGTGCAAATGACCACCATATTCGATAATCGAAATAAATAATATCATTCACAGCTGTCGACCTTACATTAATTACTCGTACCTTAAGGCATGTTCTTATCTCAACAGCACGATTCTTGATTTAGATGATTACACTTAATAATTGGTTTAAAATTGTTTTATATTTTAGTGTCATAAACGGAACACACACTGTACTCGTACTGCGCTCTCGTTGATGATCTCAAAAGGGTGGCAAAATGAGTGGTGCTCGTTGAGAACATGCAAGATATAAATGGTAGGAGAATAGGAGAAAATTTTATTTTTATTACAATGACCCCTAATCTAAATAGATTAGGGGCCAGCATGGTCATCATCGTGATTTGGCTATTTGCAGCAATATATGATAGTATATTATTAAAATATAACCATGAATACTGGGGTTTTGTCCTACACTTTCCTGTTATCTCACTCTCTCTTTGTTGCTGAGAATGGCCCTTTTAAAACATACATTTTTTTATTTTTAGTATTACGCAGTTCTGGAGGATCATTGAGACTCTGCGTGTGCTTAACATCGTGGTTCCACATCACTCCGCCAAAACGGTCAAAGCTGCCAGTGATGTGCAGCCTGACATCTGCTGATGGGGTCGCAATAGAAACGTCGTCTTAAAAGGGATAAAGTTACAAAATATGCATTAAATATCACTTAACAATATATGAATCTACATAATGTGAACATGTGTGGAGACGGCCATGCCGGCTGTCGCTGTGCCTGCCTCTCTCCGGCGACCGGCGGTGGTCTTTACTGCTGAATGAATATGAACTCTCTGCCCGCAACTCTTAATGTAACTATTTTTAAAATTAAATTGTAAATGTGAATTTCAACAGGGCCGTCGAGCAGTGACAATCCAGCAATTTCGTCGGCAGAGCAACCCGCTTCAAAGCAGGACCGGCCAACAGACACTAGAAACAACAATAGCCAATAAAACTTTTGTTATTGGCTATAATCTAAATAGAGTGGCCCGATGGCTATTAGATCTTGAAGTTTATTAATTTTGATTGTTAATATTATTTTTTCTCAATAATTTAAATTAATTTATTACTTAAGGCAATAGTTGTCAGTTGAATTTATTAAGCATGATTCAAGAAAATAAAAAAGGACCTTAGAGTTTGTATGAAGATAATTGTGGATGTAAATAATGTTAGGATCGTGCCAAGTGGCCACCATTGTGCTCTGCCTATCCCAGGAAAAAGATGTGACATTGATTGAAGAAAAACAAAACTATCAATTTCAAAGTTATTTATTTAATGCATATCTACTCCTCGTTAAATAAATATAATAAACAAATTTGTATTAAATGTAAATGAGATTTTATAATTTCAATAAAACATTCAGTTATCAACATTTATTCTAATTTACGATTCTCACTAGACACACTCAAAGTCAATAATTTTCGGTGGCAGAGTTCTTGGTTCTCGAACATTCTTCTATCAACGTTCTTTTGTACATCTTATATTAGGAGATTTACGCATTGTTAATGATTCATAAGGTTACTTAGCACTTAAGCGAGTATTTTATCCACTGAAAAGTAAATTTATTAATTTTAAATTATCAATATACGAATTTCTGAACTATAAAGTAATGTTTTATTTTTGTTAATTTATTGTATGGTTGACGAGTTTTTTCGTCGTTTTCTTTTCCTCATATACCTTTCCGGAGCCATGGTAGAACAGGAAGTGCATGCCAAGCATAGGCCCATGCCCATGATTATAAATAATTTTCATTTTAATTCAAATCAACTAATGAAAATTGGATAGAAAGAATCACGCGTGTAAATCTTTCAGCCGCGGTCGGGGATCGAACCCAGTGTCTGTTTTCTTATCTTATCAGCATCGGTCTTATTACTTACATATAATAATAATAAGGTCATAATCATCAGCCGGAAGACGTCCACTGCTCAACATTGGCCTCCTCCTTGGGACGCCATTTCGAATGACAAGATGCCAGTTGTATCCACCAGCAACTTGACGTTCATAATTTGGTTGCCATAAACTCCAGAGACTGGTCGAGTTTTAGGACATCTCAGGTCATATTGAGGTATTAACTAAAAATACCTGCCAATAACTTTCAAGCTGAACTTGCAACCTAAAGACCTACCAATTTCGTGTGTGCTTATGAAAAATGGTGTTACTGCTATATTAATAATTCCTAGTTACATTACCTCTGTTAAATTGAGTTTCATGCAACCACTTTGCGATGAGTCCTTGGATTCGTAAATATCTAAAATATAAAATTCATATTTTTGACAAAAGATAATTCGTATGTATTATAATTAGGCCACTTTTTGCAAGCTCCAAGTTTTGTGCAATAAATATTTTAAATAAATAATGTACATATGGTAAAGTGACTGAGTCGCGTTTCGGGATCAGCTTGTAAGTTGCCGGTTCCAACTAGGCCAGCATAGTGCATGAGTAGCAGTACTAGCAGTTATTTAACTGTACCTATTAGCTAGCAGTCACCTCTATTCCACACTCCAGCCTAACATCAGGCAGGTGCTGTCATATTATATCCAGCCCCAGTAACCAAATTAATAACATGAAAAATTAATAAATAAATGTTAAGATAAAATAAATAAAAGATGTTTGCAGGCAGGCAATGCTCTGCACAACGGCTGCAAAAATGCCGAATTAAAATAAGTAGGTCCAATTTTATTTTATCCAGGACCGGGTTTGTGGATGCGATTGGTAATTAGAATCGCAGTCGGATTCAAGTCGAGGCCTTCGGTTATGTTTACCCGAAGGCTAAATTATTTATGTTATATTTTTTTAACTAAAAGTCAACTCACTAAAAGCTCTTTGTAAATGTAGTACAGCAGAAACGAAATCTCCAAATCTAAACATTCCATCTTTTCTCATATATCTTAAAACAACTAAACCCAAAGCTCTTTCGGGTAATACAAAACCGACATCTTTTAACGCATCTCTTAACCGTTCTGCTCTTACAACACCCATTTTCTCACGAGCATGGGCTTTGAACACTCCTTGCCAATGCTTCAAACTACACATTAGGTCTTTGAAATCTGAAAGCGAAATTCGGCCATTGCCTCGTGACTGAATATGTAGAATTAAAGAAAATAATTTGAAATTATTGATTTGATTCATTGTCATTGATTTCACGATTATACATTAGGTACTTTGAAAGTAAAAAACAAAATAAATAAAATTATGAAAAGGATACATCCATTGAAAGCACTATTTGCTTGCAGGTATCAATTGCAGCACAGCTCTTAATATAATCATTAGGAAGACATGCATCTAATAACTCTTGCAGTTCAAATGCATTTATAGTCCTATGTTCATCAGCTAGTTGAAGGAAAACAGCTTCGTACTGCATAAAGCTTTTTATATCGGCTGCAACTGGCGCCTTAACAACCACAGCCTTTAGCATTTGTGGTAATGAATCCAATACTTTGAGTTTCAAAGGTTTACTTGAGTATACACGTAAAGAGAAATTTGCTTCATCACGCGGTTCAAATGTTGTAGGTAAGACAAGATACGAACCAACTTCTAATTTACACCTGAAAACAATACATACAATATTATTATCATTATTCATTTTTATTATATCGCTTTAATCAGGCGGTCGCAGCAGCTATGTATTAAATAAACTTACCTATGACTGACTTGTCTACTATTGGTATATTGAGAATTCATAGTCGATTTATTCTTTTTGAAAAAGGCAGCTGGAGCAGTTTCGGTGAGACCTTTTGTGAGAGTATAAACGCTGAAACCTATGACCTTTGGTTCCATAATACTATGCTGATTCAAGGAAATCACCACCGAGTCAGGCTCATCCAGGCTTATTTGAATTTGAGGATTCATATGAAAAAATTCTGCCAACAAGAGTAACTAATGTTTACAATAAATTACAGATTTATATAATAAGACAATCATAACATTGATGTCGTCGTGCTAAAACGACGAGGTAGAGATTGCTTTAATTATTTATTACTAACCAACATTATTTCTACATCCACCAGCAGATACTCCCCGTCTCCATCCACCTTGGTGTAGCTTCATCTGCCATCGGTGTTTGTCATTCAATGACGGTTCATCTCTCGATGTTTCTGCGTCTAAATGTACTAATTCTACATGTGTGAATACTCTTCTTAATTCTGAGAATAGCATCCAGAATCCATGTTGAACTGATGTTAGACGATCTCTTTCATGCGGTGATATGGATTTCCATCTGAGGAGGATAAAAAAAAAAAAAAACAGTATTACTTATAGTAATTATAGTACTTATAGTAATTACTTATAGTCTATTACTCACTGTACAATCAATTTTGACATTGAAATCTCTCGTATTGATAACAGATAGGTAACAATAATTACGCTTTAGTATTTATATTCTTTTTATCCATAAAGTTAGCTTTAACTATATTAGTTTTATAAAGGAATGTTTGTTTTCTACTCGGTCCATTAGTATTGAAGATTATAAATTTCACTAAAGCGTGGATAGCCTAATTTAAAGTTCTGATGAGGCTACTTAGTCTGAATATTGTTTAGAACTCCTCCCTCCCTGTTGCGATTTCAGATTTTGTCCTCGGATTTCCAAGGCTGAAGATATTCTATCAAGATTTAAGATTGTTTGCAGTGATAATTAAAATATGAAACACATATAATTAATAAAATCAAAATTAAAATTTTAAAGGAACCCCCGAAACGCCTGGAACCACTTTGGCCATATCATCAGCTTTATAGTAATAAACAACATTAGTCATGAATCAATAGTTATATCCCTTGGATCCTTATGGTGCATCATCAGATAACTACTCCAGGTCGTCAATTTGATAATGGCCCAGCTAATGGCTCATAGAGAGTAACAATTTTAGTTAAAGCACTACAGGTCCATTTCTTGTTGATTTGCTGATCTGAGAGGATCCATGATCAGATACTTCCGATCTTCAATTTGATAACGGCCCAGCTAAAGGCCTTGTTAAAGCACTACAGTTCTATCTCTTTTTTTGCTGATCAATTGATATCAATTTGCTGATCTGAGAGGATTCATAATGGTGCATCATCAGATTGCCCGGTCTTCAATTTGATGACGGTCCAGCTAAATGCTCTTAGTGAGTAACAAATTTAGTGAAAGCACTATAGTTCTATCTCTTGTTGATTTGCTGATCTGAGAGGATTCATGATGGTGCCTCATCAGATACTCTCGGTCTTTAATTTGATAACGGTCCAGCTAATGGCTCATAGTGAGTAACAATTTTAGTTAAAGCACTACAGGTCCATTTCTTGTTGATTTGCTGATCTGAGAGGATCCATGATCAGATTTTTTAGATCCGGAATGTTTTATTTTATCGCACTAACTTTTCTACACTTAGTTTCCTACCTTCAAGACAAATCTAATAAGTCCAAACTTAGTATACCAAAAAAAAGTTTGAACACATCCAGGATTTCGTCTTCTACCTTCGAGTTCCATCATCAGAGTAACTCAGTGGTACCAGTTAAAACACACATGTATTTGTATACGTTTTTATTTCAAATGTTAAGTCACAGATATGTTTAAAAGTAAATACCTATAAGGCTGGGAATACAAGTCCGATTTTCGTCTCCGATAGTCCGATCCGATAGTCACTCGTGCCATACATTTGTTTAATACTTAATACACGTCAGATCCGATAGTCGGATCGGATGTCAGAATCGGAAACAACGCCAAGGCGCTTACGATTTTACGGCCGATCCGATTGTCTGAAGGTGCAGTTTTCATACAAAATACAGAAACAAAATAGACGTCCGATTCCTACTTCCGATTTGTAAATAATTTGCTCAGCAATATCGGACGTGTATTCCCAGCCTTATGCGTGTTTAGAACGGGCAACCCTTGTACGTCGCTATGCGACGAAGATTGTTATTTTATGTCAAATAAATATGCCATTGTTAAAACACGTAAAAAATGTTTCCCCTAAAATATTCAATCAAGGTAATCGATCTAAACTGCAAACCAACCTCGCCATATGAATATTTTAAGGGAAAAATTATAACATTTTTTACGTGTTTTAACAATGGCATATTTATTTGACATAAAATAACAATCTTCGTCGCATAGCGACGTACAAGGGTTGCCATCCTAAACAGCGCGTCTAATATCGCTACCGCAGCTAACAAATCGAGCTGATGACCTTGAAACCCCTGATCAGATCTTCATCAATTGTAGCTAAGAACCATCTCGATCACGTCAGCTTTCAAATGAAACAAACCGCATCGTAATCGGTCCATTCGTTTAGGAGCTACGATGCCACAGACAGACACACAGATACACAGATACACAGAGCCACAGATACACAGACAAGTCAAACTTATAACACCCCTCTTTTTTGGTCGGGGGTTAAAAATAGGTTACATTTCATATAGGTTACTTTAAATTATTTTTGATTAGGTAATTCATATATTGCATACTTTGTTTAGGCTTACAATTTAAAAGAATTAATTTTTAATACGGACCTGCTAATTTCTATAACAACGTGTGTCAGTGGTGGATCTCCAGGCGCTGGCGGCCTGCTTAGTCTTACTACATGCACAGGACCTTCTGAAGAATCAACCTGCAATATAATTATTATTTAATTTGGGATTATTACGGTAGAAATACAGTCATTAACACATTGTGCGCACTCGAAAGTATTGGGACGAAATGGTTATCTGAAACGATCAATAAAAGAAATTGGGTAAAAAACATGACAAATGGATAAAACGGGAGTTTGTTTTCTCTATCGCCAATACCACGGAGAATGTTCCGAGGAGCTCTTTAGCCTTGTTCCGCACAGGTCGAAGAAAGTATCCGCATTATGTCGACCGAATCGGCAGTCAAATAACTGGTAAACTAAAAGGTAAAATAACTGCCATACCAATGTACCTTAATATAGTTACAAGCAATAGCAGATGCGAAAGATGGTAAGAAATATTTTTGCCCATTTAGCGCCTGCGAACTTTTAAAAGCAATTTTAATATTTCAAATTGTATACTTTTATTCCAACTTGATTTTATTATTATTAAAACTAGGCGCTAAATGAGTTAAATTTAATTCGTTATTTGTTCTGATTTAGATGTCACCCGCTATTCTGAGAGTAGCGATCCACTTACCTTTAGTGATAACTGAGATTTAAAAGAGGTACATTAAATTTCACATTTACATACCTAAACTAAATGGTTCATTCCTGGTTAATCTACCAATCCGGGGTAGTACCACCACTGACAAGTAAACAGACTATTAAGTGACTTAGTCGCGTTTCGGGATCAACTTGAAAATTGTCGGATTCAACAAGGTCGGCATAGTTATTAACCTGTAGTAGAAAACTTCCATTCCTAGACCGCACTTGAGCTTAGTATCAGGCGGGGTGCTGTCAATGTCAAGTAACAATAAAAAAAGGTTAAAAAGCTCCTTAAAATATTGTCTTTGCGAATTGTAGAAGCTTCAGAGTTGACGTGACCTCTGTAGGTACCTATCTCTTTGTTCAAAGAACAAATGCCCGTTTTATCCATTTGTATTTTTTTAACCAATTTCTTTCATTATTTATTCTAGCATTTTGATTTGTAATAATACACCTGCCATTCTGATGCACACCGTCTTTTATACCCGTGGCAAAAATCGTGGCATCTGCATTCTGGCAACTAAATCATCCGCAGTCGGTTCTTTTAGTAGAACAATTGGTAAGTGTTCTAAAAAAAGTCTGTGTGTTTTCCATAATCTTGGATCCTGTCGTTGGAATTCACGAAATTCTAGGTCAGATGTCGGCATATGCTAACATAACAAACTGTCTGATGTTAATCTGGAGTGCGGTCCTTAAATTGAGGCTACTGCTACTACAGGTAGCCTCAATAACTGCTGATAGGAATCACATCCATCATGTCTGCCTAAATGGTAAGCAATGGGAGGTCCAAGAACGACGAGTACTGAAGAAAACCGATCCAATTTACGTTCGCCTATTCAATGGTTAAATTGAGTACATACCTTTTCAATATTGTATATTCTATAATTCATTCCTATTTCTATTCCATTAACACGCTCTTGATTAATGACCTAAAATATAAATTACTATTTAGTCATTGTTTTTTTTTGTGCTTTGACATATTTTCTTTTATTGTGACACGACATTTGACCTCGCCCCGCCTGATTATAAACAAGAGGAGGTCCAAGAGTGACGACGACTGAAAAAACCGAGTTAGTTCCCGGCTGCCTCAGTCGCCGTCATTATGCTGGCCTAAGGCATATGACAGTACCCCGCCTGATATTAAGCTCCATAATAGATTTAGAGGCGACTGCTACTACAATTATTTAACTGCAAGTCATAGTCGCATCCACTAAGCCGGCCTTGTTGGAAAAATCAGTTGTTCCTGATTCTTGCAGTTATTTCACTGTTGAAGTAATTGTATTAATTTGTCGACCACACTTTGGCATAATATCAGAGTGGACTGTCGTATGTCAGGTTAATAAAAAAAATACCTTAGAGCTATGATGGGCACAAGTTACAACGCTAGTGGTCTTCAATAATGAGTGAAGGGAATACGCATCACCAGCATCAGGAAGCGGTAAAGACTCAGTTATGCCGCCAGTGAGATCAGCTAAACCATCCAATAAACTTCCATATTTCAATGCTTCATAAGATCCATGTAGTCTGAAATAATAATACAGTGAATAATCAAAATTACAAACAATAAAAAGAAGTACCTATCATAATCCGAAAGGTTTCAATGTGTGGATCCTCTCAGGGTCGCAGGCTGCTTTCATCAGTCTACTATGAAGATCGCTGTGGAAGGACAGTGTTCAGCAGTGGACGACTTATGACAGACACAATGATGATATTGCATTTAACTATGTTTATATTATATTTTAGGTATAAATATATATTTATTATTTAGCTATCTCATTGAATGTATTTTATTAAATACTCCACATATGATCTCGAATCGACACCCTTAAGAAAGCTGTGTTGCCACTTGGTACTAGCCCATAATAGTAGACCTTGTATGAAAAGAATTGTGGATGCGAGGGAAGCAAGGGAGTTTTGTCAGGATCGTGGCAAGTGGCGCTCCATTGTTTCTGCTCATCCCTGTGGGACAATTTGATTTGATTTGATGTAATCTCGTATTGCCTGATAGTAAGCAAGGGAAATATTATGGCTGGCACGATGCTGGTAGTGCCTGACTTATTAAGGAGTTCTGCTTTGTCAAGAATGTCCCTGACTTGATTGTGTAACAATCATCTGGGTTGTCCCTGGTTAGAGTTAATAATACAGTGTTAGGTTTTAGACAATTGAAATGAGAGCTTACTTGGCATAAGCTTTTTCAAGTAGAGCCGGCCACATTTGTTCTGTATGACTGGTGTGCAAGAATGCGAGCCTTCCATTAACGGTAGGTAAACGATCATCGACCAAAACTTCTAGCCATTGCCCACACCACCACAGCCTGAAGCGGAATACACCAGCGTGGGCCTCTTCGAATCTTTGGTCAGCGGGAACAACACGGTAAAACAGACCTTTACTCAGATATAGAACTCCAAGACAAGAAACCAGCCATTTGTCACCTGGAAAGATTAATAAATCACAGTCCTTCCATTACTTTCACAGTATTTACATATATTTTGTCAATAGTCTGATAGAACTAGCCAAAAAACAATTGAATTTCAAGCTAACCCTTATTCTAACAAAAATTCGCTAGATTTTTTAAATTGTAATCGAATGTATTAGTTTTGAATCGATTAAAATGTCAAATAATGCCCAATAAAAAAAAAGCAAAACCGGATTTATGCGGCTACAAAAAAAACTAAACCTGGCACCAAAAACTGTGTTAAAGGAAAAAGATGCGTCTAAAACCAGTCCGGCTGTTGGCCCATTTTCGAGAATTGGAATCTCGCGTTCTATTATTGATTATTCATTAGAGGTTTTAATTAAATACAGTGTAGGTATTATAGTGTGTATTTTACCTGAATCGAACTACAAACAGTAGTAACCTATTTGACTAATAAACTTGATGTTGTCAATGGACGGACAGTTTGATAATTGTATTATAAAAGAATATAAAAAAATTATAGTAAATATAGTTTAAAGAGTTAATTTATATGATTCTGTATTGTGTAATAATATGTGACATATAAGGCAACCTTATCTAAACAGCAAGCTCTTCCAGGCAACCTATATAATGATATTTTTGTGACTCGACTTTGACTTCAACCTCTATGATTGAAGCAAGGGTGGGTATAAGAGCGCCTTGATTAAAACAAATGACTCCTTATTGACACTGACACCTTCACTATTCCGGCCAGAGGTACATCACCCTACGCTTGAAGGATCCAAGGCTATGAGACTCCTATAGCGGGAAAAAGTATTTTATTTGCTTATTACTCGACGGAGAAAGAACGCGTTGAATGATTAACGTTAAAACGAAAAAGAAATTGAACTAAAAGTTTCATGACGTAAATCCGGTTTAAATTAATCGAATATAATTGACACCAATTGTGGATTCTATAAAAGTAATGCCTGAAGAACAAAGGTGTTGTCTGTATGCGAAATAAGAATAATAAATTTGGTTAGTAATTGCGCAATTTGTAGTCTACTCCAAGCTACTATTCAATGTGTATGTGTAGGTGCAAGTACTATGGTTAAAATTGTAAATTTACTCTGGTAAGTTTATCGATATAATAACACTATATGGCTCTAAAGAATATATTGTAATATAACAAATGCAACATAGGTAAGTACAAGTAATGAGTTATAATAACGGAGTAAAAATTTTATTGTTATTTTTAGGGATTTTTTTATTTTTATTGTTACTCGACACATGACAGCACCCCGCTTGATCTTAAGCCGAAGTGTGATCCATGAATGAATGTCACTGCTACTACAATTCAATAACTGTGAGTAGCAATCGCATCCACTATGCCGGCCTAGAATATTTTTAGGATATAATAATTAATTAAAGTATGTTATTGTATTTTTGCAACGTATTTTATGAAAAAATAAAATACGTTGCAAATTGAATTGAGTAGTTGAATTTTGATTTATTTTTGGTATTATAATTCTAGTCATCATGTATTTACACTATTTGTTTTTAATTGGTAATAGCGGTACAGTTTGTGCGGGAAATCATTCAAGTACCGTAATCTTTTCATTTTCTCTCCCACGCCCCAGTTAATACATTATATTGTTAAGGAGTTGATGCCCGTGCTATGTCGTACAATATTATTACAACGTTTTCTGTATTTTTTTTTATAGTATTTATAATTGTTAGTTGTTTTCTTCTATTTGTTGCATTTCCGGTAAATTAATGAAAGTACTATAAATTGTTCCCGCCTAATGTGTAGGATACTGACCACTAAGCGTCATCGTACCCAGTACGCCGGAATTCTCTATCCTATCTGTTTATCCTGCTTCTTTCCAACTGCTCGTGAGCACACGAGCACAACAGTACACGTGAGCTCAACTTTGCAGTAATTGAGATTGTCGCAAATTAACATGCCCCATATAGAATCTTCTTAGATTTTGCGTAAATATTGATTAAATCTTAAATCAAGTTTTAGGCGGCTTTGGTTAAAGATTAAACAAAAAAAAAACGCGATAGTAAGCTATCAAGTTAGAAAGAATAATACATCTAACATGACATCGGACCTCGACTCGTTGCCTGATGGTAAGCAACAGGAGATCTAAGAGTGCCGACGACTGAAAAAAACGAGTCAATTCACAGTTGCCTTAGTCGTATTGCTATGCCGTATTCCTTTATACCAAGTAACTGTTTAAACTCAAAACAACAGTTGGTATAAAACTATATTAGTTTATCTGATTGTAACCTATTCCGCATTCCTTGTTAAATAACATCATAAACTCTTTTATTAGACATAAGACACAATATAACTTATTGTTTTAGCATCATTTGAATATTGTTTTGGAGATACAACTTTGTATGGGGTAGAATTAAGTTGAAGAACAGCTTTTAAATTACTGCTTAACTTTAAATAGACACATGTTATTGCATTTTTTTAAAGCAATAAAATTATTATGATAATCAAGTAATTACATTTCTATACTAAGCTACTAATAGTGCTTGTATCATAGAAACAGGAAGACCAAGCTACATTACATCAAAGATATTGGTACTGGGGGCTCTTAGCTTGCTTGAACATTGCACTAGTCTACCACCACACCACGGTCTTTGCCATTATTATTGTTAAGAAAACAAATGTAATTTAAATATACGTCATCAATGAATAATGCTATATATAAATATAGCACACTAGGTACAACTAATTGCTATATAATAAAACGAAAGTTATATTAACATAAAATCTAATTAGAGTATGCAAAAGTTTTGATTTGAATCTTTTCGGTTCGGCACCTTTAACACATAAAAATTCGCATTTTGCAATTGTAATTTACATATTTCTTTACACAAACAAATCTCAATCCCCAGGAGACTATAATTTAACGCATTTTCTTTTCATACTTTACAGCAATTTATAGTATTTAAGGTGGCTATTATATTAACATAGAATTTTATAATTAGAATAGATTAAAACAGGTCATAACACATTATTAGTCATTTTAAAAAGTATTAAATTCGCCCAGGTTAGTATTCAACCTGGTTCACAAAGTTTTTAAATAAATAATTATTTTATTTATCTCGAGGATTCAGCTCTGTTGCAAAAGCGTTGGCCATGAGAAATAGATAAAATATGTATACTTAATAACGCGTTAAGACCACGGCGCAAAATCGGTGGTTTAATTTACGCTTATTATTCGCATTAAGTCACTAGAAATTAATGAATTGAATTTGAATCGCAGAAGTTTAAAACAAAAAATAAAATTTTATGTTTAAAATGTATAATTGATTTTGTATAATTGTGTTTGGATTGACATTACAAATAAAATTAAAAATTAGATTTATATGAATATTTTATTATTTTATTTATTTACATTTCTATACTACTTGTATCATAGAAATAGGACAACTAAAGTACGTATATCAAAGATATATTGGTACCGGTGGGTGGTCTCGAACTCATGCTCTCGTTTTGTGCAACCATTGCCACTACACCACGGTCGCTTTAAATACAATAATCAGATTTTTACATATTAAAGCATAACAATGTAATAATAAAACAATTCGCAATGCTTAAAATATAATGTTGAAAATGTATGAACATACCCATTTTCCCAGGAACTACATCAAAAGTTTCACAATTGTCCAATACGAATGATGGTTTTGTGTATAATTCCTGAAATTTAAAATGAAACATAAATTATAATTTTACCAAAACTGTTATTTAATATTTTATAATGATATATTTGAAGGGGTGGCACACGGAACCTACTCTACACCTACTCTTAATTGTTTAACTCGTCTAGAGAACTTCTTTATTAAGTTTGTTGTTTTTAGTTGTTCCTAAAACTGCCCCTCTAGCACGGCAATTCAAGAAGCAAGATAAAGACTTGCAAAGAATATCATTCCAACTCATTTTAAATAACTTACTAGAACAATGTATCAAAAAGGCTATTAAAACGTTCCGTAAAACTTTACACAAAACAACGTTGAAAACTTAATAAATATTTTATCAAACATTTTAACGTGCCGGCCTAGTAAGTTATTTAAAATGAGTTACAATAATATTCCTTGCAGTTCTTTATCTTGCTTCTTGGATTGCCGTGCTAGGGGGGCTGTTCCCAGCATCAGCATCAACCACAATTAAAATGTTAGCTTTAGTTATAAAGATGTGACACAAATATTATATTTCCTATAGACTTTATTTTATTTATAAAAACGAAACAGATACTAGATTCCGGTCTGATTGTCTATCACTGCTAGGCAGACAGTTGGTGGTGATTTTCCCAGACTGCAGATCCGGGGTGTGTACCTACACTACTTTCAAGTGCACAGGCGGCCTCAAGACAGCGAAATGGCGTGTTCACGACCGGCCACTGATCTGTAATAGTGACATTTTTACTATCGATATTTTACTAAATGATATTTGTAGCCGTGAAAAGTCATTCACGTAACCAATTTTTTGTGTCATAATACCGTTTTTATTTTTGTTAATTACGGCATATACTTGTAACATGTAACCCTTTTGTACGGCAGGACTTACGCGGCCAAGTTAAACATGGAGGTAGTATTGATTGAATTGCGTGAATTGAAGTGATTCGATTGCGGTGTCATAATCATAGTGACGTTTGTATAGACTACCGAAATAAGATACAGTGTCAAAGGAATCGCAAGAGCTTGGTGGCTTAGCGAAAATGTTTCTTAATGACGTGACTTAGTCGCGTTTCGGGTACAGCTTGAAAGTTTCCGGATCCAAGTAAGCTGGCGTAGTGGACGTGACTGCTACTTTACAAGTAGTGGATGATAGGCTTATGCATTTGATATGTGAAAATGTAATAGTAAAACATGTAGAGCGACTTAAGGCAAATTAAACTCTATAGCCTTTACGAAAAGAGTCTTATTTCTACAAAGTTTATAGTTCGAACAAAAAATAACAATAGATTTTTTAAAGGTAAGTTTGAGTCATTAAGTTTGGCTCCTAGTTTGATATCGTAGTCAATCATCCATTGCATATTAATTTGTAAACAGAGAACAAAGCAACGGTTCGAAATGTAAATTCCACCTGCCAATAAGTTTTTTATGATCCTGAATGCAGAGTTTAGGTTATATATTTAAAATAATACGAATGTCATCAGTTAATTATAAAAATACTTGTCTATTATAAGATGCAATGAGATGCAAACAGAAATTATATGTCACTTTGTTTTTTTTATTATTAGGACGCGACATCTGATCTTTGCTTGCCTAATAGTCGTCGGCGCTCTTGGACGTCCTTGTTAAATATTGACAAATATTTTAAATATTCAATTAATTAAATCAAATTGTCACTTTTTCGCCACAGTAATCGCCAGAGACATTAGAGCGCCACTCTTCACGATCCTGACACAACTTCCTCGCTTCCCTTACATCCACAATTGTCTCCATACAAGCTCTACGGCATCCTTTCTACCAGCTTTCTTTCATTTTATTGCTATGAAACAACTAATTGGTCCGACCGGAAATTGAACCCGGGACTTTACGCGTAACCAACCGGTCGCCAAGCCACGAGCTATTATAGTCCTTCAACACCGCTTTCTTCACCCACAATTTTTACAAGATCTCTAGCACTGTAGTCCCTTGATTTTAGGAATTTTCCAGATTTAATGAGGTGAATTTTATAGGTCGTACTGTTTATTATTAATATTATTACTAAATATAAATACTTAGTACTTATAATAGGGTTTAAGAGCTAGGAATGTATTTATAGTTATATATTATAGTTAAGGGGTCTAACCAATAACTTGTGTATTAATAATTATCGTGTAATTATCCTATAACTAATAGGTTCTTTAAGGTACGAACCTCAATCTGTCTTTATAATTATACTTATTTCCTAGCACTTATACTGGTATAGGTATATTATCTAAATACCGTTGCAAGTCTAGGGAGTTTGTAGGTCTAAGCGTTTACACATTCGCAATTTTAATAACAGAAGTGAATGTTAATTAGATAGAAGATAACTCAACTTGTAGGTTAATAACAATGTAGGCTAATGCGAGGGAGTTGTGTTAGGATCGTGGGTGCCTCTGCCTATCCCCATGGGAAAAAGGCGTGACAATTTGATTGATTGATTGATATATTTATTTATTAAAATACAAATTATTACTTAGTTTTTTTAATCTAGTGAAAGTTTATTATCTGGTTTCTTTAGTGAAGGCCACTGCTACTACTATAAATGTCTGCAAGCAGCAATCGAGTCGTTTAATTCGAGGCGCCTTATTTAAAATTTTATGGTAATCATACCGCGGTTCAGCATATTGTGAGACCAACTCTCAAAATCTAAACAGGAGCATATATATGTTTAATTTATAATTTAAATTATGATTTTGTCCCATTCTGTGTCGAGACCCTTAGTCCGTGGGGTCTTTTTAAGGTTTTTTAAGGAAATAGCGTAAAGGTTAGTCGACATCACAGGGGATCGAAGAGTTGGCAGCTACCTCAGACTACTACAAGCTACAAAGAATTAGTCTAGCTATTCAAAGAGGGAACGCTGCCAGTATCTTCGGAACCTTGCCTAAAAGGACTCCTTTTAATAATGTATTTTAGTTAATTTTTTATATTTTTTTAAGGTTTTTAGTATTAGCAGAATAGAGTACATTTTATTTTTTACATTGAATAATTGTATGTTTTCTTAATAAATAAATAAATAAAATCATCGGTATTTCGAGTTTCTTAGTTCAAAATAAACTCGAACGATGCAAATTATTTGCCGCAAAATATTTATAATAAATACATTATTTCTTTATTATTAATATGTATATCCGTGTGTGTATTCGTATGTTACATATACATATATATTTAAGTGCATATTTTTGTATGTGACTTATATATATTTAATTACTTATATATAATGTTATCATTTTAATACTTTTAAACTTTGTTGCACTACCACGTTCACAATATATGAAGGTATGGCTGTGGAGAATGCCATTAGGCATTAAGTGCGCCTTTTGTAAAAAAACAATAAAGTTTTATATAAATAAAATAAATAAATAATATATAAGATGATGCGACATCGGACCTGGTCTTGCCTAATAGTAAGCATGGGGATGTCTAAGAGCGGCGACGACTGAAAAAAACGTCTCATTTTAGTGACCATAGTGACACCCTCAGTCGTGGTCACTATGCTAGTCAAACCACTTGATCAAGGGACTTTCTTAAGAATAGTATGTGAAGGAAGCATGGGAGTTGGTCCTATTGCAGAGGCTTATTCCTAAGTAGCAATTAAGGTGTGAATATGATATTGATGAGAAATTCCCAAATATTGTATGTAATTCCCAACTGTTGTCATGTAAGACTCATAAAACAATTACACAAAAGTAGCTCTTATTTTCTATGCAATAATGATATAACTGAATAAAATATATCCTTATACGTTGTGCATATATGATATCGCTTTCATAACAACTTGAAAGTACATTTTATTAAATATAAAAAAAGTCGATCACTCGACTTTCCTCCGCGTCGAATGCAAAACCGCTTTTAGTTGCGAAAGTGTTTTGGAATGTTGTCCAAGCCTTCTTTGTGTTTACTTATTTTATTAATATAAGTATGGATTTGAAAACTTATGGATTTGATCATTTACTTATATTAGATATGTTTTTTTATTGTGACTACATTTTATTTTTTATTGTGAAACGACATCTGACCTCGTCCCGCCTGATGATAAGCAAGAGGAGGTCCAAGAGTGACGACGACTAAGAAACCGAGTTTGTTCACGGCTGCCTCAGTCGCCGTCACTATGCCGGCCAAAGGTGCTTCTTCACGCTACTCCGACCCGCCTGATGGTAAGCAAGAGGAGGTCCAACGACTGTAAAAACCGAGTCTTCAAGATTGCCCCTGTCACCGTCACTATGCGGTTATTCCTTAAAATAAATATCATCAAGCATATCGAGGTCATTAATCGCGTAGCGTCTCAATAAAAAAAAATTTAGCGTTAAAACCATTTAAGTACATATTTACTTGTATTTGAAGGCGTTATGTATATACTTAA
Organism: Tinea trinotella; assembly: GCA_905220615.1. Lineage (NCBI taxonomy): Eukaryota > Metazoa > Arthropoda > Insecta > Lepidoptera > Tineidae > Tinea > Tinea trinotella. Next base: position 17,625,089 of record HG992305.1, read on the forward strand.
ATACCTAAGTAATTAATTATGCCTTTCTAACGAGACAAAATAACGCAATTATGTGGTAAATATTTTTAAGCGAATAATTTTTGAACTTAAATGTTGGAAAGCCGTTGTTGTGGTTAGGTCAATAACATCTGTAACATTCGATAAGTATTATGACATCAGTATGGGAAGTCATTTATAATATTAGTATTGTAAGCAAAACAAGTAGTTTAAAGAGTGGGAGGTAGTGGTATACAGACCGTGAAGTGACTTAGTCGCGTTTCGGGATCAGCTTTTAAATTGTCGGCCGATTCATTCAACTAGGCCGAAATTGTGTAATTGCTACTTACAGTTATTTGACTGTAGAGGCAGTCGCCTCTTTTGCACAGTGCAGGTGCTGCGACCTCGCATAGAGCTTTCGTTCATTCAACTCACACCGTATGCGAGATGTTACGCGCGTGTATTGCGGTTTTACGAGTATAATACATTATGAGAAAATTATTTAAAAACTAATTAATTAATATAAACCGTACAATGATATATTATAGTATAGTATAGTATTAATAAAGTATCAAGAGCTTAATAGCCTTTCCACACGTTCCGGTTGCCGGTTAGTCGGTGCCGTTACCCGGTGGCGAAATGTATACATGCCGGCGCGGCATAAGGCCCATACACTTGCCACCGGGTAACCGGCAACCGAAACAACCACTAAAGGGAATGCCACGTGTCTATTTATAACCGGTGCTAGCAGTACCTATGTATGCCTGTACGTGATACCGTTTCTTGTTATTTTGAAGCAACGAACCACAGCCTTCGACACATCCACACATTCTTTACAAATTTTATACATATATGTACATACAATATTTTATGATTCAACAAATAAGTCGGGTTATAATAAAAAAAATATATATGAACGGTATGGAATACCGCCTACGTTGACCGCCCATCATTAGGAGTTTACTTTCCTATTCAAAACTCAAGGTTCCAATATTGTGTATGACATCAATTGGCTTGTTTAATTTTGGCGTAGGAACAAAATTGCCTTTCGCAAAAGTGGGAGGATGAAACAGAGTAAAATAATGTTGGTATTTATAATTTTGTGCGAATATCGCTGTTTGATAAAATTCGTATGTGTGTTCGTTACCATAGATAGAGCTTGGATGGGAACATAAACAAGATAGTTGTGGCAGGATTGTAAATGAGAGGGAACAATTGTCTCTGTAACTTGAAAATGGAGGCGTGACAGATTGATTAATTGTAACTTGGATCATGGCTGGGTAGTTTAGGATAGAGATACTGTATGAGGTTAAGTAAAATGTCAAGTATGTGCCACTCACAATTTTACATTGCACTTTTATTAATATCCCTTATTACGCTACATGTGACTAATCGGTTCGTTGATATCAATCAATATATCATGCTATTTTACTAACTAAGGCAACCGTGAACTAACTTTTCAGTTATCGGCAATATTTAACTTCCATCATGCTTACATCAGGCAGGTTATGGTCAGATGTCAATCTATCAATCAAATTATTACTCCTTTTCCGGCAGGGAAAGCAGAGACAATGGAATGCCACTGTTCACTTGCCACCATAACTCACTCGATTCCCTCACATCCACAATTATCTTCATACAAGTTATTGTCAGATATCGAGTCACAATAAAAATAATCACAGCTACCCTGTTTAGGAATAGGCGTAAGTAATTTTAAGTTAACTTTTAAACTGTTATTATCCATAATTTAACTTCATAAAGTTTTGAAATAATTTCATATTTAATTAGAAACTTGAATGCAAACTTGTATGTTGACGACTGTTTTTATTAATAATACTTCATTTAAATTTGTAGTGAAAGTGGTTTGTCGGTCTCAGATCTCTATTAATGATATAGGTACCTATTATAATTAATAGTCACACGTGTTTGGAATATGAGCGAAATACATCATCATCAGCCATTGCTGAACATAGGCCTCCCCCTTAGAACGCCATTCCTAATGCCAGTTGCATCCACCGGTTATTCGTGACTCTTACTATGTTTGTTACTCCTACCTAGTGGGAGGCCTACCTACGCTGCGTCTTTCGGTTCATGGTGTCCAGTCAAGAACTTTTCTTCCCTCTATTGCCATTTCTTCTTATAGCTTGCATCCTACGAGCTATGTCAGTAACTCTACTTCTTCGGCGAATGTCCTCGTTTTGGATTCTATCGCGCAAAGATATTCCAAGCATATCCCTCTATTGCCCGCTGAGCGACTCTGAGCGTTTCCATCGGGCCAACAGTCAAGGACCACGTCTCAGTGCCATATATAATCACTGGCAACATACACTGGTTGAAGACCCTTGTCTGACATGACGCCATTTTCGAGTGAAATACATACGTTTGCCTATATAATAACTTTAATAGACATCATGTTTGGTTTATAAATTCTTCTTTACAAAAACACGTCTTTAATTGACATTAGCAAAAAAAATTGCTTTATTCTTGTCGTTGGAAATGGCGTTCTAAGGGGACGTCTTCTGGCTGATGATGATATCAGACATATCATCGTTTTAGTTTAAAATTAAAACTAAAGTCCAATAAAAACAATGAAGGGACGGCGAGGGGCGCTTGGTTTTCAACCCCTCTTCCATCGGGTTTGCCTCTTGGTGTTACAAATGGTTTCCTGGGTTATTGTCCCGTGAAGATTTTTTAATTGAGACTTGACATCTGACCTCAACTTGACTAACATAAGAGCGCTAAGCTTTTTATTTATTTATATGTAGCCTGATGTTAAACTGGAGTGCGGTCCACGAGGCGACTGTTGAATAACTGCAAGTAGCAATCGCGTCCACTATGGCGGTTCAGTAAGAGCTGGTAATTTTCAAGCGTGAGTGACAAGACTAAGTAACTCACGGTCTCGTATACTTGAAATTGGTGGTATTATCCCGGGTCGGCAGACTGGCAAACAACTCCTACACATAAAAACTCAACTCAACTCAAAAACTCAGGTTCCTATAATAAACTTTTCGTCATCGGTAACAGTAACCATTCGTTGTTCACTTCACAATTCACTGACGTTTGAAAAATAATATAAAAAACAGTTTTACTCTTTTTCATACTTTATGCTAGTAGTTGTCGGTAACTTGACTTACGAGGGGTATTTTATAAGAACGGTTTTGTCCTACGGCTGGTAGATAATTTAACTGTTCGTATCAAAAACGATCCGTTTGACAGATATAGGAACCGGGCTTAAATCGAGTTAGGCAGATTTTAAACTCCGAACTATTAATTAATGAAGTACATATATCTAGAATTATTAATAATTTTACCTTAGGTCGTTTCCATACAAATTGAAACGGTGGTGTTTGATGGTAGAACACGGAAGCCTGTGTGGCGGGGAAGTCAGGATCTTCCCATAATTCGCCACGGGACAGGCATCCCGTCTTTATTCTCTCATAGTCCGTCATCTCCTGGAGAAAAGAAAATAAAATTAGAAAAGTTTTTTGATACTTACATCAATCAAATAATCAAATTGTCACGCCTTTTAACCACTTGATCCTGACACAACTCCCTCGCTTCCCTCACATCCACAATTCTCTTTATACAAGCTCTACGGTTATAGCCACTAGGCAACCCAACTTTCTTTTTTTTAATATATGACCAGATTTACGATATAAAGTTATTTTATTATTGTAATATCTGACCACGACTTGCCTAATGATAACAAGAGGAGATCCAAGAGCACCGACAATTAAAAACTGCCTCAGTCATAGTCACTATGCCGGCCAGAGGTTCTCTGTTTTTTAAATTATTATTTACACTCAACATAATGACAGCACCCCACTTGATGTTAAGCTGAGAGCGGTGCATGAATGGAGGTGAGACTTACAGTTATTTACTACTCAAATAACTGTAAGAATTAATAACTGAGGATGGCATAGTGGATGAGTCACATCCACTATGCTGGCCTAGTTGGAACCGGTAACTTACGAGTTGATCCCGAAACGCGACTAAGTCACTTAACTGTGTGTATAATTGTACGTGGTGCCTACTACTCTTTGAAACTTGACAAAGTTTACGGTTGCATTACTCGTTGTCCCTCCGCTTGAAGTATTTAAGGATATTGAATTTATAAAACGTGATTATCGAATTGTTTATTTAATATAATTTATTATACAGTTGTTTTAATCGTGTATGCAGTTTCTATATTAATGTTATGTAGAAATAAACTATGTTTTTGTAGGCTTGAATTGTGTCATGCGTCGCGTGAGAATATCTGAACTTTGTCATGTCAGAAGGTGTCTACCTACTTCCCGATAACGGTCTCACATATAATTAATAAATTTCTTTTCTTGAATTTGATATATGTAGAAATTAGCAAGAAAAAAAGAAACGGAGAATGCTTTGAACCTAGATGGAAATGTACAAATTTTCTCTTAAGAATGAAGCAAAACTAATAGTTTTATTATCTAATAAAATGAATGGTAATTTCTGTTGTACTTTAAATGAGTAACTTACTTTATCTTACTTTATATATAAAAAATCTTTATCTTGGGATAGCCAAGATAAAGATTTTTTTAAAAAGGATATTTTAGGTTTACAGCCTAAAGAACTTGTATCATAGAAACAGGACAACCAAAGTACACATATCAAAGATACATTTGTACCGGTGGGTGTTCTCGAACTTGTGCTCTGGGTTTGCGTAACCATTGCACTGCCACTACACCACGATCGCATTAACAGTTCAAGCTCATTGTCTGAATAAATAAAAGTTGATTTTGACACTTACAGCGACCGTGTAACTTTTTGACAAATGGGAATAAAAATTGTCATTACATTTGAAGTTGCGCGGTCGGCCCCCAGTATCTAGTAATTAATACTCACACGTATTATCACAGTATTAGGGATCAATAACAGTAATAGGGATTGAGAGGGACAACGTTATTAACTGTGATCTGGTATCATGTTAATATTTTTTTTGGATGAAAGTAGATACATTATAGATATTTATAAGTCAAGTGGAGGCAAGTGGTAAGATGAAACCGGAACGAAACAGAAGATAATATTCTTGATCAAACTGAAACATGCTTTAAAAAGAGTAAGTATGAATCATATCATAGAGTATGTATGAAGAGAATTTTATTGTGGGAAGCGAAAGTTGTGTCTGGGTCGTTGAAAGAAGGGATCCGTTGTCTCTGCCTATCCCTGTGGAAATAACTAAACTAAATTGTGATGTAACAATTGATGATGATGATTAACGTTTTCATATGATACAATGTATAGTTCTGAATCTCATTACTTTAACTTTATAACGTTATACCAATTCTAATGTGTTTTTCCTAGACATTCACTGGACCATATAATAACACGGAGACAGTATGATGTGTAATTTTGTTCTTATGTACCGTTAATTGTCACTATCTGTGTTGTATGTATTGTTGTTTACGTCTGTCTATAAAGTTGTACATTATGGAATTATGGTATTTTACGGCCTGATATTTAGTTGGAGAGCAGACTATGAATGCAGGCGTCAACAACTACAGTTAAGATCTGCCAATAGCATTCGCATCGATTAAGCTTGTGACTTTTATGCGGATCCCGAAACGCGACTAAATCACTTCACATTATAGTTGTAACTTAAAATTACTCCAGGTCAGCAAAACGAGCATATTTTGCTGTTCATCAGAACTATTTGCCTACCACTATTTTTACAATCCCGGGTTTAACAACGGCTGTAAATATTAATTCACGACTATAAAACGACTTTATTGTCTTTTATTATAGCGGGCTGTTAAAACAACAGCTATACAGACATGCAGTCGATTATAACTATTTATTATACATATAAATTATACATCATTGTATAAGAGTGGTAGGCAGTGCTGCCCAGTCTGCCGATCTGTCGATCAGCGTAAAGTACCAGTCGGAGCAAAAAAATGCTTCAATCAATCAAATTGTCATGCCTTTTTCCCACAGGGATAGGCAGAGATAATGGAGCGCCACTTACCACGATCCTGACACAACTCTCTCGCTTCTCACACATCCATAATTCTCTTCATACAAGCTCTACGCTTATACGAGTAGATTTGTTTCATCTCCAAGAACGGAGGCACAGCGCGTTTCCAGGATTGTCGAATCTATTAGCGCACTCAATAGACGGTTAGTCGCAGCTTTTGGATTCTCACCAAGAAGTAGAATCTAACTTCTGTCGTTCCTTACTGCCACCGCTGAGACTACCAGATGGCTCACTGGCGGATACAGCGAAGGCGATGGCCGATCTACTGGCCGAAGTCTTTGCCACAAATTCTGGGGTGAAGCTAAATTCATTTGGCCAGTCTATCGATCCGGGGTAGTCCCACCACTTACAAGTACAGACCGTAAAGTACCCCAATGCGAAAATGTCTCTGTAAACTCGATATTTATGTTTATATTAATCCATCCACCACATCGGTTTATTACTTCCCGAGGGTATTTATCCACTATATTGCTCAAATAAACAAGGAGACTATTATTAAATCATTATTGTAGGGCCTCAATTACTGCATAGACCGCGCATAATCAGTGTATAACAATTAGGTCTTAAAAGACAGATAAGACCAGCTAATTTTGTATAGTTTGTGCAATAATTTATGTATATATTATGTATGTATATTTCTTAATAGTAATAGAATTTTTATATATTTGATTTAACATTGTTAAAGGCCCCGTTTACCGATCCAGGGTAGCACTAAACTTAGAAGTATACAGGCCGTGAAGTTATTTAGTCGCGTTTAGGTATCAGCTTCTAAGTTGTCGGTTTATAGGGGATGTGACTGCTACTTACAGTTATGGAATTGTAGTAACAGTGACCTCTTTTTATGAACCGCACTCCACTTACATCAGGCGGGGTGCTGTCAAATGTCAACTTCACAATAAAACAAACAATCTCGAAATTTATAATCTAATAAGTGTTTTATCAATGTCAAGTTTACGAGAATGTCAGTGCAATCTATCAACTTTCGCTTAAGATCTGTTTGTATTCAACAGCTGGGTCACTCACCGACCTTATGTTGATTCACATTAATGGCCGCAGTTCTTTGTATTTTACATAAATAACTTTCTTTTTGTTGGGTTGTGTAAACTGGGTTGTATACGCTTATAAGTTGCCGGTCCCAACTAGGCCGGCATAGTGGATGCGACTGCTACTTGCAGTTATGTAACTGTAATAGCAGTCGTCTTCATTCATGGACCGCACCCGAGCTTAACATCAGACGGGGTGCTATCATATGTTGAGTCACAATAAAAATAATTTAAAAAACGAGATCATTGGATTTGAAATGCATAATCGGTAGAGCACGAAGGCATCTAAGACGTATGATTATGTGCTACTTGCCAACAACTTAGTAAGTCACATGAATAAACATGAACAAGTTCTAAAGTGCCGATTGAGGCGAATTGTGCGATGAATAGCCGGAACTACGCCTTTTTCCTAAGATTACAATATTTCTATGGAAACTAACATATTCCTACGGTCTTGGTTTTCGGGTCAATGGTAAAAGTTTGTTGTTATTTATATACGTGTTTTAATTTATATTTGGATGTTGTTTTCTTTTTCACATTGATCTTTTCGATCTTTTTGATGTGGATGGGTGCGTTAAACAAAGCAGGCTCAGAAATCGGAGGCATCCTCAAAAAATCTAGGTCTAGTGCCCATAACCATAGAGAATTGTGGATGTGAAGAAAGCGAGGGAGTTGTGCAGAATCGTGGCAAGTGGCACTGCATTGTCTCTGCCTATTCATGTGGGAAAAAGCGTGACAAATTGAATTAATATTTTTGGATTAGTTGTTCTAAAAAAAATAAAAGTCTTACAACAGTCTTAGTCTTACGAAAAAGACAAAATGTCGTGACAGGTAAATAAAAGAACCACGGAGTATATAATATAAATGCGTGTATAGCTTGTCTAACTATAAATGACGCGCCCCTCCACTTTATTAGTTTATTTAAATGTGTGAATGCAAATATTACTAACTATACTACTAGTCTTCATTATTCTTTTTGTGTCCAACCAGCAACTGAATGACCAATTACAATTGCATTTTCGGTGTGTTGCATTTATATTTTATATTCGCACGTGTGCTTAAATGCAGTGGAGGGGCGCGTCATTTCGGCTTAGACAGACTCTACCCTTCTTAATTTTTCACAATACTATTAGATTTATAAACTTTCTATGTCAATATTAAAAATAAATAGGAATAAAAGAGTATTGGGCATATTAATAATTATTTACTTATTTATTTACATTTCTATACTAAGCTACTAAAGTGCTTTTATCATAGAAACAATGATACATTGGTACCGGTGGGTGGTCTCGAACTTGTGCTTTCCGGTTTGCACTGCCACTACACCACGGTCGCCGCAATTCAGCAATATAAAGTGAATTGTTGTTTCTTAGCCGGAAATAGAAGTATAAAACTCAACGAAGGGTACTAAGGTTCCACTTGAATAGATCTAAACCTTCGTATAATACAAAATCATCTTATTGCCCGGTAACTAAATACTAAATATATATATATATATATATATACATATATATATATACTCGTATATATTGTAAATATTTATTATAAGGCGACTGTGGACTGACAAGGCAATGATCACGCAAACCGAGAGCACGGGTTCAAATCCACTTGCCGGTACCAATGTATCTTTGATATATGTACTTTGGTTGTCCTGTTTCTATGGCACCGGCAAGTAGCTTTGAACTCGTGCTATCAGTTTGCGTGACAATTAAACTACTGGTACACCACGGTCGCCTTAACCGGTATACTTTTATTTTATTAGCGTGGTTAACACACAACCTCAGAAATAAAGCTAAAAGTTATGAAATAACTATAATGTAAAACATATTACGTAATACTACCAGTGCACCATTTACAATGGATGAAGGTTTTTCAATTAGAACGGTTGATATTGATGGCATCATTATAATTATACCTTGTCATTAGAAATTTTATAAGTCTTTCTAAATAAGAAAAGTAAGTTTATCAAAATCTACAAAGTAAAAAAATATGTAACGATTTACACGAACATAAGTTTTGTTTCGAAGTGACTACCGCTACCGGATAAATATTAGTTAAAATAGTTTACTAGTTATGATAGTTTTTATTACTTTTTCATTCACACACTTTTTATTATAATTAATAAATAGTCTTGAGATGTTTATAAATTGTCAAATATATATTATACTAATATTTTTTTCTTATAATTAGGCTAACATATGAGTATTATTAATTTAAAGTCTCAATTTCCACAGGGATAGGCCTCTGCACGATCCTGACACAAATGTCTTGCTTTATTTGCATCCACAATTTTACATAAATGCTCTTTGGTTATGGAATCTGAGGTGCCTGCCATTGAATAGAAATTTGAATAAAGAAACACCGGACTAATAAAATTATTGGTTACAAGATTAATTAATTCTGCCTATTTGTTTTATATTGTGTGAATGTGGGGCTAAATATACAAAAAGAGTCTAGAGTAGGAGTTTTGTCTTAAATGGTCCGTGACAATCGGCCCATGAAGCAATTTACCGCTTCAACGATTTCTTATTTTTATTCCTTGTATTGATATTTTTACAAGTAAAAGGACAAAGAACCGACATATCCTAGTGGTTGATAACCCGTCACACACAGTACACGTGTGGTGCATGCGTAATCATGAGCGAAATTTAACGTTAACCATTCGGCGTCGCAAGGAATCTCTGTACACTTTTTGAACCCGATACTCGTAATATTATCCTTTTTCAGCTCCCTTCGTTACTCTAACAACTTTATTCTTGCAATTCTTACCTATCACACTGATTTCCTTTTAACCTCCTTCGCTATAACTGCCTCTAGGTTGTAGAATGATTTGCCTCATAATTTTCACGAAGATCCCAAAAGGATGATATTTAAAAAAATGTCTTGTCATATTACTAAAACATTTAGACAACTTTCAGAACTCCGGAATTTTACTCTGTTTTTTTTTATAAACAAATAAATAATACATATATGCACATGAGGAATAAAAGAAAATAAATCTTCGTACACCTTTCTGTAGATAATATTTGAAAATACTTCATATTAAAATAAAACTAAAAAAAACCCTATTCCTTTCTACAATTGTATCTAAGTTGTATTTTTTATATATTAACTCTTAGTAGTTTCCAATGTTAGTAATAAATTGTAGTAAAAATTGTATATGTTTTTTTATTGTGACTATTTTATTGGGGACCGGGGATCAAACCCAGTTCAAGAACATATTCGTCTGTCGAATAACGCGCAGCCGCTCTGTCGGATAACAATCACATTCGTCTATAATAATAATTGTCAATAATGTTTTCGTATTGTTGCGTTACCTTACGAAATGATAAGATTCACATAATTTACGTTTCGAAATTATAATTAGTGTTGTATCGTCGCAATTTGGAATAGTGTCGTGGAAACCATGCGCTGTGACAATATTATGTATGACATGACGTAATATTGTGACGTAACAATAGGATGACAAGACGGGTAAAATACCATGGGCCCCAAACAGGAAGAAATTCGAAGTAATAATTTAAGTCACCTACTTTATTTTGCGATACTTTATTCCACATCACTCAAAAAACCGACAATCGATGGGGGAGAAAGATTCTGGAGTTGAGACCACGAACCGGCAGACGCAGCATAGGTAGGCCTCAAACTAGGCAGACTGATGATATAGTAAAAATCTCGAATAACGAATGCAACTGGCAACTTGTCGTTCGAAATGGCGTTCTAAGGGGAAGGCCTATGTTCAGCAGTGGACGCCTTCTGGCTGATGCTGATAATGACTTTTTTTTTATTGTGACTCGACATATGAAAGCACCCCGCCTAATGGTAAGCTGGAGTTCGATCCATGAATGGAGGTGCCACTACAGTTAAATAACTGTGGTCGAAACGCGAATAAGTCACTTTACGGTCTGTATACTTGTAAGTGGTGGTAAAAATAGCCTGGATCGGTGGATGGGGCACCACTGCCTACATAGAAAAAGGCTTGTATGTATCTATTGGATCATCTAGGTTGTCAGGTCTTCGTGTAGCGTGCCGTTTGTTCATCTTGTAGGTAGACGACCCACGCTGCCTTTTTCTTTATGTCGTCCCTAATTGACAACTTTTCTGATCTATTAACTTTGTGAACAACTAGTTCGGCTTAGTTGACCTCCATTCATGGACCGCACTCTAGCCGCACTAAGGTGCTGTCATATGTCGAGTCACAATAAAAAAATTAAAAAAAACCTGTTTATTGCCCTATTATTGTGCTAACCTAGTATGCTTTTCCTAAAGAATTATATTCAAACAGATTTTATATTTTAACATTATAAACGAATATTAAACAAATAATTCCTATGATTTTTTCAACTTTAATTCTAGATATCATTCGAACCCTAATCTCCTCGCAATTTATCAATCATACTTTGAACACAAAACTCTTTTTGTTTCTTAGTATAGAGTAACTATACGATCACGTATAACACACATAGGTAGGTATATAGCTTGTAGTAACATAAATGGACTATACAAAAGGACACTTCCAATGCTAATAAGCCTGTTATATAGCTAGTCATATCCATCTATAGATATTCGTTGTTAAGTGTGAAGGACAAATAATTCAAAAGAAAAGATCTGTCTTTCGCAAACTAAAAACAATACAAGATTAGTATTATACTGTTAAGACATGGCATTGCTTGTATTAATACTAAACAACGTGCCGGTAGTTTCTAAAGTAACTGGGTCAGTCTTGGATCTTATCCAAAAAGCCTTTAGAGCAGTGTTTCCCAACTTTTTTTAAGACATGCCCCCCACCTTAACTCTTCTAAAATTTTTATGCTCCCATACATATTTTTTACCCTTTAAAAGTTGTTTTGTTCTCTTAAGAAATATAAATGATAACGGCATTTTTTAAAAAAGATTTTGCCTTTTTGTCAATTTTGTCATTGATATTTAGCATTGCATTAAAATAATCCAAAGCAAAAGAAGTAAAGTCGTGTCGAGTCCATTTTTAATAGTGTAATAATAGTGTCCCCCCCTTAACTATCAAATTGCCTGTAGGGCGTGGGTCACGGGCCATATGGACACTTACTCATATTAAAAAAATAAATTGTCACGTCTTTTTCCCACAAGGATAGGCAGAGACAATGGAACGTCACTTGCCACGATCCCGATCCTGACACAACTCCCTCGCTTCCTTCACATTCACGATTCTCTTCATACAAGCTCTATGGTACTATACTATAGGTATTTAGGCGGCTTACATTTCACTTACTTTCATAGTGTCCTATCCTATCCTTATGGAAACTAAGACCAACACTTTTTTTTACCTATATACTGACTGAATAGGTTTTGACTTATTTTTAATCTATTCTAGGTTATTTCTTATTCACAAGATAAAAATATTTTTTTAAAATATTTCGTATGTGGACATATAAAATATAATTGTTGAACATAAAAAGGAATGTATGTATCTGAGGGAAGCGAGGAAGCTGTGTCAGGAACGTGACACGTGACGCTCTTTTGTGTCTGCCTATCCCTGTGGTAGAAACGCGTTTTGATTTGGACATATAAAATAAGCACATACAGCATTTCAAATACAGTAGACCCCTTTATAACACAGATATAGATATACTAGGTGTAGTATAAATCCATGACCAAAGAGCCGTTCACAGCCTAAAGCGATTTACTTGTTATGTATATAATAATTTTCATTAATTATAATCAAGCTCAAGATAACAAGATTTACTAGCCGTTGTTTTTTTATAAGATATATATATATATATATAAATGTAATACTTATTATATAAATTCATTTTTAATACAACTTAATTTTTTTTATACAAAATCGATTTATTAAAAAAAAATGGAGCTAAAGCATAAATCTGCCTTATTTTTTACCGTCTTATTATAAATAACCTCTTTTAGCGTTATCTGAATATACGAGCCGAATGTTATGGGGGCCAATTGTAATTCATAAAGTTTTGCGTTGATAATAAACGTCATACAATTGTGAACAGAGTACAACGGGATCATTCACCTCCGAAATAATCCTTTAAAAATCCGCATAAAGAGAGAAACTGCGTTTGACATAATTTATCTTACAAGATAGAAATGTAAAAGTACAAGTAGACAACTCGCTTTATTGTTATAACCGGTTCCATAAGTCTTTATTTATCAATGAAATTATTTTTCTTTCTCTAACACTTAATACTTACGTTTAATATTTATCCTTCATTTTACACTATTTAAGCACAACACTGTCCACTTTTTTATTATTATTTGCCACTAAGAAACGCTTCGCAGATACACGCGTTCACTGTACCGATAACAGACAAGTAGTTCTATACACCCCACTTCTTGGAGAGAGGTCTGACTCCCACCTGAGCGGTCGCAACAAGACAAAGCTGCCTCAAGAGGCCATTCTCAACTGGTTTTATTAGATAGTTTTTTTTTACGTTTTTATGGACAAGTCAAACGGTTTACTCTTTAATAGTGCTCGCAGTGCATATTGTTTTTATTATAAGTATTGGTTAATTATTATTCCGTTTGAATAAATATTAATTGGTAACTTATAGTATACAAATAAGTTAAAAGTAATACTATTATTATTTTATTAACATATCCATCTACTGATGTGGATGAATAATAAATATGTTGATCGCGGGAGACCCAGGAGGGTGTTTTTAGACCAAATCAGAGACATCCTCAAGAAAGCTGGGTTGCCTAGTGCCTATAACCGTAGAGCTTGTATTAGGAGAATTGTGGATGTGAGGGAAGCGAGGTAGTTGTGTCAGGATCGTGACAATTGGTGCTCCATTGTCTTTGCCTATCCTTATGGGAAAAAGGCGTGACAAAAGTATAGACTATTATTTAAAAGTTTTTAAAATGATTATAAGGTTTACAAATGCGTTTTTATTAATTAACATTGAGATTATAGTTATTTTTAACACAGATTACATTGTTTATAATACACGCTCATATAGCACTATATAATATAGCTAAATGCAATCTCAGTCATAGGACAGGACTGCATGCATTAATAATAATAATGATTTATAAGCAATGAAATATAATAAATAATTTACACATATAATAATTGAAATTAAATTTAACATATAAAACTACAAGTTATTTACAATAAGAAGAACTAGATTATATTAGAAAATATTATAATTACAATTAATAAATAAAAATATTACAAATTAACCATCGATCTCCAATTTCAAATCTTAAATTCATTTTCATCATTATATTTATATTTATTAAGTAACTGTGAAATAAGTTATGTATTGTTTACGCAGACGTGACGTACTCGAATATAACGGTGTTTTTAAATCATAGAGATAATCAATGTCTTCTCTTGGTGTGCGTTTAATACGATTTAAACATTATCTTAAGTGATTTACAATGTAAAAAGCCGTAATATTTTTGGACCATTAGCATTCTTGATCTGCTCTGTTGGGCAGCTGCGTTAGTGGTACAGTAGTGAATGAATATGTAGGTCTGACTATAAATATAATGTACAGTGGTCTACATAAATGAGTTAAGCCTTAAAGAGGCAATAATATTCTTAGGGATTACAAAAAATCATAAGGATTTAAAAAAAAAGAGAAAATATTGTTGTTTATTTTATTTAAAAAACTTTATACTTTAACATTTTGCAAATTAGGTAACAACTTTTTTTAATGTGTCGTGTCATTTCAGTCATCGTCACTTTGTGGAGAAAGTGAACAAATGCCCTTCTTGCTTTCCATCATGCGGTTTGAGGTCAGATGTCGAGTCACAATAAAAAAAGGATCCAAGGTTATTTAAGATGAGAATACGTGGGCAGGTATTAATTTCGATTTTAAATTCGGATTAGCGTACTTATGAAGTGTTATGTATTAAGATATTTAGATTTTGTTTTATAGAATTTACAATTTATTTATACATTTTATATTATTTAGATTTATAAAGTGTAATAAATCTAAAATCGTAGATCTAAATAAATCTAAAATATGTTTATTCATTTGAATTTCTATGCTTAATTACTAAAGTTTGTATCTTAGGAACATGACAACCAAATATACTTTGGTACAGGCAATGCTTTCGGTTTACGGACCATTACACGACACGCTGTCAAAAATTGGTGTTATAATCAATCAATCAAATTGTAACGCACACAGTGATAAGACAACGGAGCCCACTCTCTTTCCAGCCATAACTCTTTCGCTTTCCTAGCATCTGTAATCTACAATTCTCTTTATACCTATGTTTAAAAAAGTACCCTACCACTGTTTTGACGACAGGCGTGGACGAACGGTTTAGCGACTGGTTTGTTGCGCGTAAAGTCCCGGGTTCGATCCCCGGTCGGAGCAAATATTTGTTTCATAGCTTTTATTTGTAATATTTAATAATGTTAAATATTGCAAATATTTGTTAATAAAAAAAAGAGATGGATATTTGTTTCCGATGTGGTTATCAAAGAGTGGTAGGCAGTGGTACCCAGTCTGCCGATCCGGGGTACTACCACTTACAAGTATACAGACCGTGAAGTGATTTGGTCATGTTTCGGGATCAGCTTGTAAGTTGCCGGTTCCATCTAGGCCGGCATAGTGGATGTGATTGTTACTCACAGTTATTGAATTGTAGTAGCAGTGACATTTATTCATGGACCACACTTTGGCTTAACATCAAGCGGGGTGCTGTCATATGCCGAGTCACAATAAAAAAAAACCTAACCCTGATTTGATCAAGGAACCATCTTCTGGGTTTCCTCGTTTTATCCTTCCATCTATCCTTTTAAAGTGTACGCATTAACGCCAAATACCTTTCTTAAGAGGTGTGTTTTAAAACGTGCTATACGACTACATTTTTAAATACTTTGTGCATGCAACTGTACACTACCTACAGTTATTGTAATAATAACCTGTTCTAATAACCATGGAATTAAAGCAAAATATTATTATTGTTTAAATATTTTCACTTTCCGACTATAGTAAGCTATATGTATCTCTATCTAATTCTGTAAGTTAAATAAAGACAAAATGTATAGTGTAACACTTAAAAACTAATTACTAAGTAACTGTTTAGATATCTCTTCACGTATTCAATTATCCAAAATACTTACTTTCAGAAGTAAGTTTCGCGCATGTCCTTAGTTAGAACATTGTTTCATTAAAAGCAGGACTCTGTTCTCTCAGTCGCCACTACTTTACAGGCCACTATGCAGGAATAGTTTAATAACTTCATGCTTGGTTTTGTAGTATGTTACAGGTTACTTCCATAAAGGCGAACGTGGTGTAGTGCACGGGATCACACGGGTTCAAAACCACTTGCCGGTACCAATGTATCTTTGATATATTATGTACTTTGGTTGTTCTGTTTCTATGATACAAGCACTTTAGTAGCTTAGTATAAAAATGTAAGAAAAAACTAAGTAAGTTGATATTTTCATCGCTAGAAGGTACCATAACTTTACAATAACTCTTTGCCTGGCATAGTCACTGTGACTGAGGCAACCGTAAACTAAGTCGGTTTTTTAAATCGTCGGCGCTGTTGGACCTCTTCTTGCGGTAATCAGGTAAGTCGAGGTCAGATATCGAGTAACAATAAAAAATAGTGTTAATAATAACTTGTGGACATTGTGACATTGTGAACCGGACATTGTGACATTGTCTGACCACTGAACTACACAGCGCCTACAAACTAAAAGTAAAATTAATCGGAGACATCCTCAAGAAAGCTAGGTTGCCTAGTGCCCACAACCACAGAGCCTGTATGAAGAGAATTGTGAATGTGAAGGAAGCAAGGGAGTTGTGTAAGGAACGTGGTAAGTGGCGCTCCATTGTCTCTGCCTATCCCCGTGGTAAAAAAAGGCGTGACAATTTGATTGATTGATTGATAATTAGATACGTTAAGTGCGGTTTTATTATTCTTTATTGTGGATCGAGGCGACTGCTACGACTGCAAGTAGTTGCGAATGCCTAGTGCCCATAACCATAGAGCTTGTATGAAGAGAATTCTGGATGTGAGGGAAGCAAGGGAGTTGTGTCAGGGTTATGACAAGTGGTGCTCCATTGTCTCTGCCTATCCCTATGGGGAAAAGTAATAAACTATAGTCAATAATAAAGTCTCACAGTTAATACTGTGTAGTACTTAATTGAGAAGCATTATGTAAAATGCAATGTTACTGTTATGACGAGATCTTTGCGGCTTCTTTGTGCCTTCTTCAACGGTTCTCCCTCAGTGGAGTCATCTGATATCCTCCAGGAAAGCCAGGAGATGCTTCTCGTTGCCGCAGACCTCCGGATGCGTCCCCGCGTTACCAATGAACTTCTGTCGCTTCGGTCATGCTACTGCAACTGCGCAGCTGTTTCCTTCTCATTTAGGTTATAAAGGTGTTCGATAAAAGCACAATGTCCTGTTATGGACCTACCATGCTGCGGAGCTTGGCTCTGTTAAGATTTAGCAGTCGCCCAGTTAAGTCTGCATCTATCCATATGAGTAAGGGGCTTCCAATCTGGCGCAGTCAGTATCGTGGTGTTAACGTTCTACTGACTGCGTCGTACTGCTAGCTTCAAAACTTCAGCCCTAAAGGTAACAGAAAAGGTAGTAGTATACAGTTATGGTCTCGTACTCAGTCTGCCGATGCAGAGTAGAATCAGCTCTTTTAGGTTCAGACAGTGACACTTCACCAGCCGTATCCACTATACCTGCTAAGTTAAAACTGCATTTTAGCTTAACATCAACCGAAGTGCTGTGACATGTCGAACGACACTAACATAAAATTAAAGAAGATATGGAATAGAGAATAATCAAATAAAACACACAATTAATATTTAGGTTTATTAGGTATATGTCACACATTAAACATAAAACATTTATTCTTTAAATACTTGCTTGTTTAGCAGCTAAAGCTTGTTTGCTTGTTCTTCATTGTATGACATATCTAACATAAACTTTAATTACCTAATTCTCGTGTCTTAATCTTTAACATTGATGTTGAAGTAAAGTAAGAAATACAAGACGGGCTGTAGAAAATATTACTAGCTGAAATCAGGAACGCCGACAACTGGAAAAATCGACTCGTTTTACGATTACCTCAGTCGTCGTCACTGTGCCGGTCAAAGGTATGCTTTGGTTGAAGATACCAAGACCTATAGGTTGGAGAACACATAGACTGGTAAATATTGTCATTTGTCAGTTGTTCGATAAAGAAACGATGCGACAAACTAAACATTTTGACCGAATTTGGTCGACCGAATGCGTATGCTCCTGACCTATGCGAGTAGAAGTAAAATGTCGGAGTAAGAATGAGGACTTTCTGCGTAGTATAATATTTTTTAAATAATAAATATAAGAAAGAATACAAGTGTTTGATTCCCCCCCCCCCCCCCCCTAAAGTTTCCTAACACCCTTTTCACAAAGCCAAATCATAAATCCACTAGTTTTACAATACATAAGTGTTGTTTTTAAAGTTTTGTTTGTAGTTTTTACTCAAATGCTTAAGTTGTTAGGTTAGGTTAGGTTTATCCTTTAAATGATTGTTTTACAATTATTGCCGTGACTTGTGACTGTACTCCTTCTTATATTAAACTGGGTACGAGTTTGAAGTGATTGCACTTTTGCACTAAGGTTCAATAGTCCTAATTCACATTGCTTAATTAAGTAATGTGATTTTTTTTATTAATAAGCATCATATAATGCTTTAAAGGGATAAGTTGTGATTAGAAAATTTACCTGCATAAATGAGTAGGTAAATGAAGTTTCAAAGATTAAAAACATTATATAATATACTATTATTTTCATACACAAACAATATTCTAATCAATTAAAGTAACAAATATAAACTATTCAAACAAAAAACAATATATTGACCAATAATATTTACGTACTTATTTAAGTAAGATTTTCGCCTAAACTGGGCCGTAGCCTATATTCTTGGATCCAATTAAGTTATTTGTCGTGGAACTAGTTATTAGTTTGCCCATCATGTAAGTAAACCCGGAAAAAATCAGGTAATATTTAAGAATTATTTAAACTTAGTACAAAAAGAGCAATAACTTCTTTTCATTGACATTTCTAAAGATAAGATTCTAAAAACACCGTTTTAATTATACAAAATTTGACTTTGGATAGATTCTATATTAGTCGACTGGAGATTTGTTCAATTTAACTTATGCATACATCAATTGTTTTTAATTAAGTGAGAATTAGGTAATTTACAATTATTACATCCATTTTTCACATATTTAATAACTACAAATATTAGGATAAATATCAAGTGCGAATAACTAGCCACGTTTTATTCGTGTAAGCACATAAACACATACACGTACAATTATTTATTAAGCCGCATTTACAATAGGAAGATTCTAGGAGAAACATCAAGTTTGATCCTAGTGTAAGGGCGGCCTAGTCATGGGTAACATTTATTACTTCCACAGAACAATTATACTAATATAGCAGTCGTGTATGCTATTCAGGCTTTCAAATCCAAAACTTCACGTGATTACGCCTGTTTTTGTTTTTCGCTATGCGTTTAATTTTGCTACATCTGATTTAAAAAGTAATAAATGTCACCGAATTCGTAATCATGAAATACTAATTAATCTAACAATCACATAAATTAGCTCGATTAAAGTAAATTTTAAATTTAGCAACAATTTATACGCAAACAATTTTCAAATGTATTTCAACAATACTAAACAATTAAAACTTTACGAACTGCTATAATACAACAATACACCCACTTTAATATAACTCAATAAATATATATATGTTTGCAAATATAATAAAATACACGAATGACAACATAAAACATTACAAGGTACGAGCTAAACAACGAAGAAAGACAACAATAATAATTATCTAAATTCGATTAAATATATTTTTCCACATTTACAAGTATTTAAATATTAAATATATGTGTAGAAGGGAGCTTTTGTGAATATTTCAAATTATTGAAAATTTTAAATAAATTCCTTATTAAATTACACTTAGCACATCATCCAATGAATGAGTTTTTTAAATCTAAGTTTAAAAATGTGGCACATCACACTGCCTTAACAATTAAATTTTCGTAAGAAAAATTGTAAAGGACAAAATGTCAAGTTAACCTACTAAAACTTCATATGAAAGGTAGTGGCAGTGCTGATGTCAACTTTATAAGGTACTTCCCAAAAAATAATGTACAAGTTCTAGTATTAAAAAGTAAGATACAATAAATAGAAACGAATCAGCGGGGTTAGGTTGAGCAACTTAAAACGATAATAGTCTCTCGTCGACGATTGGCAAAATAATAAAAGTTAGGCTAAATCCACTAAAATGAGACTATTGATGATAATGATCAAACGTGTCATCACACAGACGATATTCGTCTTAACGATTAATAGTTTCGTTTTAGTGGATTTAGCCTAGCTTTTATTATTTTGACAATCGCCGCCGAAAGGCGATAATCGTTTTAATTTGCCCAACCTAACGCCACAGGATTTAAGGGGAACAACCATAGATCAATTTTTTTCCTTACAAAGCCTAAACTACTTCCATACCTTAATCCCAATTTGAATTTCTTTACTCTACTACATAGGAAGACTAAATTGGCCATCGGGAATTTCAATATATGTAAAATTCCATTATTTTGAGAACTTTAATAAAGCTTAATAGTATGTATCTATTTGGCATTAACTGTATAATTAATTCCTTTGGTCAGGTTATTTTAACATCATTGAGATTAGGAAAATGACTAAAATACAACAAATATTAGTCATACATATAATATTTTCTTAGATTTTGCGCAAACATTGATTAATGAAATAAACAAATTTTATGCGGCTTACTATCGCGTTTATTTTGGTTTTTATTTTACAATTTTATTTTATTATTCCGACGTTTCGAGAGCTTTGCAGCCATTGTGGTCACGGAAAGACTGAGGTGTTGGTCGTGGTTGATGCGGTTGTTGTCAAAACTACCCTGTTTGATGTTTTGATTTGGTTTTTCTGTTCCCGGTTTGACTCCGGGAACATAATAAAATAAAATTGTAAAACCAAAACCAAAATAAACGCGATAGTAAGCCGCATAAAATTTGTTTAATTCATTATTAGTCAAACAGTTTAAAAAGTATGTTTTTTAAATACGTTTTAAGGAAACAACTGCATTTTCACATTTGTTGTATAGTTGCGTTCATAGTCATTCAAGTAATCATAATGATGATTGATATATTTTAATAAAATTAATGGTTAATGCTGTGCGTATATAATTAAATCAGTATATAGAGAATGTCCCAGAAAATAGTATGATTCGATTTAGTCAAAGCATATAATATATAAATTTTATTTAGGTCGCCATTATGTGAAAACCCTTTCAGCTATTTAATACAGCATCATACTATTTTCTAAAACATATACGTAACATCAAAACACCAATGCACATCCAATAAGCTAAATTTGAGCATACTATTAATACATATATTTATATAATATTATACCATATAAACATTAAATTCTAATTTTATATAATTTTTATATACCTACGTTTTTATTTAATTTGTATTTATGAAGAAATAATTATGACAATTTAATTTGGTTTGTAATACAAAACAAAATTTTATATCAATTCCAAAACAATTCCTATATTATCATGAAAGTTTCTTCATATACAAAGCATAAGATTTATACACACTAATATCCCAATTTGTATTAAAACATTGACGAATTTAATTCCATCAGTTACTTTTATTTTGAGTATAAATTTCTTATTTATAGTGTGTATAAAATCATCACACATATTAAACTAAAACATGCTGTATAATGATTAACAAAGTGTTTTAAAGCTTTAACACGACATATAATTTAAGATACGAGTGCATGTTGTTACATACTGTAGATCTTATGCTTGATAATTAAAATATTGAAGTATTAAATTTTTTTTGGCAAACCAACTATTTTTCTGTCACGGTATCGAACCTCGACCTACCTGATGGAGAACCAGGGTTGCCGACGACTGAAAAAATCGAGTCTCTTTCATGTTTCTTATTTGAATAATTTTAAAAACAATTGTCGACCAAAAAATTGGTGCACGAACCATCTTGTATTCACATCCGTTTTAAAAGGCTAGCTTTTTTGCATCCAACAATTTATTATTTAAAAAAAAAATCAAGCATAAGATCAGCTCGAATTTTAACACACTATTACAAATTCCTATTTATTTAACACCAATATATTGACTAAACATACATAAATTTTTAAATACTTTAACAATTATTCCTTCTCAGGCGCAAATTTAATATTTACAAGCAATAGTAAATTTATTTAAAACTTTTTCCAAGGGTTCTTATAACGTGTTGTTACAGAAATTCCTAATTAAGAAATTCTAATATATTTGTTCTTCTAATATATTGTTCCTGACTTTAATAGAATTTTTGCCTGAGAATGCATAGAATCTCTATGTTCCATAAAATCTCTATGTTAATGCCTTCTGCATTTGGATGATATTTTTTAGGGAAACCAGCATAAGACTTGACTTTTGTCTTAAGTCATATAGGCATTAAAACTGTCTTCTTCACCCGCGTCTTACAAATTTATGCTTTTCTTAACACACGTTTATTTGTCACTAATACAAGAAACAAATACGAATAAAAAACTAACCTATATTTATATGCGACAAAACATGGAAATTGTGTTTAGATTGCTAGAATTAGCTTGTAAGAACCGTAAGTTCCTAAGTTACCGTAAGTAACGCAAAAAAGATAGATTTTGGTATTCTCAACGGATTATATTGATTCGATAAGCCGCTAAAAATGTCAGCCAAGGCCCCAAAAAAATGCAAAGATCTAGAGGGAATACAAATTTGTGCAAAAAAAAGTACAACTGGGAAAGATGCGCAATTGTGACGTAGAAAATCAGTTGCGGTTAACTAGTTTAATTAACTTAATTTCATAATCCTAAAATTGCGCGAATAATTTTTCTACGAAATTTGTTTTTCTTCTGGGCGCTAAAAACAACCTTAGCCTTGGCTAACGTTTTTACAGTTCGGAATCAACACAATCGATTACAAAAGAAAACTATCGATTTTTTATGCTAATAGAAATTTACACAAAATTTAGGGGTTGTACGGCTAATTCTGTCAGTCTAGATGCTGTACGCCTATGCCTACCTCAGTTTTCGGTGGGTCACATTTACCGAGAAATGAAAAAAATGCTAATATAATGGCACAAAAACTGAACTAAACTCATTCGCTATGCTACTAAGCAGACAATAATATTATAAATAGCATACATAGCATTGCAAATAATGTTTTTTCCGTTAAAACTAATTAGGTAAAATCATTTTTGTACGACGAATGCTTCATATTTTATGCGTTAACAAAGTTGCTCTTTCAAAATTAACTAGAAATTATCGTTTACATGAAATAAATTTGATGTACATAAAAAAAACTACAACTTGACACCGAATTATAGGGCTGAAACTATATCAATTTAGTTTTAAGCTATCTTGAAACTAAAGATAATATAGTTTTTATCTAAACTAAAGAACACCGTGAAATAATAATTTTAAAATGTTTTAAATTAAAGCTCGTACCAAAACGGTGTCAATACAGATTAAAATTTAAGTTAAACCTCTATAAATAAAAATTACCTATTGTTTGTGCAACCTACATTTAACTTTCCTCTTTGGTGTAGCCGTATTCAGGAAACACTAGTACTCATCGAAATTATAACGATACTTAAATAAATGTATTACAAAGGAATATTTTAAACTTAAATTAAATCAATACTTAAATAGGTAAAAGACGTGAAACTATCACAAACGTAAAATTTAGAATAACAATTGAATACGATCTCTTTGACTAATTTCACCAAACATTTGCCTAACAAATGATAACAAATGATAACAAATGATATAGACTAGAATAATTTGATGAAATTAGTCATTAAACTTGTATTTTGTATTAAAACATAAGATTAATAATTAATAAACTGGATCCGAATAATATTTTTCTTAACTAACAATTATAGTTCATTCATCTTTGGTTTAACTAGCTGTATCCAGGAAGAATACGGTTCGATAAACATACTAGATATAAATATTTACTATACAATATAGATGTTACTGTGCTCAAGAAGATTTGACATAATTTTATATTACGCATTTTTTGCCAAGGTATTGACTGTATAGGTTATAATTTGCTGATTGCGTAATTGTTTGAAAGGAAATGATTAAATAATAAGTACAAAGCTTTTTAAACTCTTAAAGTTAACTTATACAATAATTACAAAAACACAATTTTAGGATCGTATTCAATATACAAAAATTTGGCAATTTAAAAATCACTTAAACCTAATTTATAAAACTTTGTTATAAAAAATATATAAAAAAGGAGATTCACATCCAATGTGCGCTGAAAGTACGAGTATAATGTAACTTTCTAAACGTGAAATAACGTAAGAAACATTGTTAGTCTTAAATCTTACCATTCATTTATATAACGGCAGTGATTAAAATATAAATGATTGGTAACCTTCTTACATTTACAAAAAGATGGGTCTAAAAATAAACGTCTCAACGAAGGACTATTATAAAAAAACTTATAAAATATATAGTATTAAAATTAATAAAAGCAAAACTGGCCACGATTTTGTTGTAGTTCAAAAATTAATAAGCTCTTTACAAGCTGAGACATTTATTAGGATATAAAATAGCTAAAGAAAAAGTTTTAAGAGAATATAGAATTTATAGGTTTATAAAATGTAGAATAAATGCAGTGGAATGTTAGGAGAAATATTGAAATGTAATGATAAAAATAATAAGAAAACGGTGTAGACCGACTGAGTTTTTCATAAATCTAATAGAAGACTACGTATCATTATTTTCAGACTATTTAATACAATCTATTATTATAGTTACGTGTATAATACTAAAATAATGTTCATTGAATAACCCAAAAGTGCATTCAAACGAACACATACTAGGAAATAAATTATTTTCATATATTTATTAAATTAAAAGGTACTCGTATCAACAGACGTATCCATTGACAAAAGTTTTTATCCTATTTAACAGTTCACAATAAGTCAACTTAATGGGGAAAATGTGCAAACTCAGTTCGGTCTACAAATTAAAATGGAAAAGATTTATCCCATTTTCCGCTTCTTCTTAGAAGAAGAGGAAGCACCATGCTATAAGTTGTGACGCTTGGCATGGAGTCTGAGGTGGTCGGAGCGAGAGAAGCAGCGGTCGCAGTAACGGCACTGAAATGGCTTGGCACCAGTGTGCTTGCGAACGTGACGCGTCAACTCGTCAGATCTAGCGAAACGCCACTCGCATTCAACCCAGCCGCACTTGTAGGGCTTCTCACCTGAAAACACATTAATACTTGGTTATAATTATTATTTTCCAAATACTAAAATAGTATTTCGATATTATACGGACTTGAGGTGATCAAAAGTGTATTTGGATAATTGTAAAGCCTATTGTCTTTTGAAATTCTATAGACACTTTAAAAACATTCTGACCTTGTTCGGCATATAAGTAAACCTAAGCGTGTAATTATTTGTCAATGCATAAAAGATTTCCAGCCAGCACCATGTTATCGGTAACAAAACTAATATTAAAGTAGTTTTAATATGAAAGCCTTCAGTGGTCCGAATGTTAAACAATGGATATCAATTTTATGAAGGAATTTATGTAACATTCTGCAATATTAAGTTTAATTTGAATGGATATTCAATTATAAAACCAGTGTTAGGGAGATAGAATTGATAAAACTAGTTTTATAGAAACTACATTAAAATACAATCTCTATGCTTATGGGTACTAGGTAATCTAGCTTTCTTCAGGATGTCTCCGATACATACCATAGAGCTTGTATGAAGAGAATTGTGAATGTAAGGGAAGCGAGAGATCGTGGCAAGTGGTGCTCCATTATCTCTGCCTATCCCAGTGGGAAAAAGGCGTGACAATTTGATTGATTGATTGACATTAAAATACTATGTATTTTGATTCTAATGAGACTGTTTTTATTAATTTTAAGTTATTTATTTATGTCGTAAAGTATTTTTATGTACTTGTTTGTATGTGTATATAGTTTCTAAGCTCTTTAAACTTTGTTAAGTCAATGATTCATTTCAAATCCTGAAGCAATGAAGAGCTTTCGTTGCATTTATAGCTTGAGTTAAAGACTATGTATTCATGCGCGATAAGACTACTAAAACTTTACCATAATGTCAAGAAGCTCATCCAAACTTAGTGCATAAATAGGATTGCATTTGTGTCACTCCTCAGTTATGGTTTGAATATGTTTTAACATAGTATCTACTGAAAATGCAATTGTATTTGGTCATTCAGTTGCTGGTTAGACACAAAAGGAGGAGCACGCTAATAAAGTATAAATTTCGGCTTGACGTATGACACCACTCCGCCTGATGTAAACCTAGAGTGCGATCGGTGAATAGAGGCGACTGCTACTACCGTTAAATAACTGTAAATAGCTGCCGCGTTCACTATGTCAGCTGGTTGAAATTTTTAAGTGACTCAGTCGCGCTTTGGGTTTATTGAGCCGGTTCCAACTAGGCCTACATAGTGGAAGTGACTGCTACTGCAGTTATCTAAGTATACTAGCAGTCGGCACTCCAGCCTAACATGAGGCAGGGTGTTGTCATATGTTGAGCCACAACAAAGAAAATGAAGATGAGGAACTATAGTACTTTTGGCTTCTGATAGTGTTGTAGGTCCAGGTTTGAATTGTTTAGAATTGTTTTCTTTATGTTGAATCAAACAGATGGATTGTCTTTATGTGTTATGTTATAAACTTACCAGTGTGTGTGCGTCGATGAGCCTTAAGGTGTGAGCTCTTTGTGTATACTTTGTCACAATTGGGGAATTCACAATGATGTACCCTGCGTCGAGGATCAGACTTGTCTCGATTCTTGCCAGAACGCCGCTTCTCGCCATTGCCTTGTTTGCGACGAGATTTACGTGACTCCTTGTTTGAATCAGTAGACGAAGTAACGACTGGCGTAGGATGATGTACTGGTTCCTCTGAGGACACATATAATGGTCAAGTTTTTTTATTAAATTCAACAAATACATTTTTTTTCTCTACAGAATCTAACATGCCTTGCATACACATTATTACATATTAGAGTAACCATAGAACAATATTAAATAACATATTTTGTGAGCTACAATAACAACCAAATAATAAAGAAGAATATTTATTATGTAAATCTTTGAAAGTGCATGTAAATTGGAGAATACAACAATATCTTCACGGCATAATTTGTCGTTCCCGTGACTTGAACACTCGGTGAATCTTAATTCTAAGTGTATTTGAAAATTTCTAAACATACATGAAATATTACTTAATATTATGGATGGAAATGAGTGATAAATTGTCAAATATAAAAGGCAAACGAAAATAGGCGATTTGAAACAGCAAAGATTAAGAACGAAAAAAAAATAATAACATTATGCAACTTAAATATTTAAAATCAGTCGTATTTAAACCGTAGTGATACGTGATAGGTTTATTACAATTTTCAATAATTACGAGTATAACCACAAGCAATATTTTTTTGAAAATTAAATAACAATAACTGTTTTGTTAAAACGGCATGCGAAACGAACGAACAACGGCTTTTTGGAAAAATAAATAGCATACTAAAAATAAATGCGGCAACTAAAACCATCGAAAGACATTGAGGGTTTATTGGAAGGTAAGCATTAATAATATTTGGATGTAAGGAAACAAAAATGTGTAAGAAATAGGTATATTTCAAAATACCTAAGAATATTGTACTCATTGGACGACGTGGTACTGTTGTTGGACGCACAAATTCTGGTTTCGCAGATACTGGTCGCGCTGGGGTCGGTGGTACAGGCGCTGGACGAGAGGGCACTGCACGCGCAGCTGCCGCCCGTATAGCCATCGAGCGAGCGAGGTCTGTACGGAGGGCACCTGTATGCACAGTGACCGGGTGGACTGTTGCTGTGTATACGGTTGCGGGATGCATAGTTACTGTTTGCATAGTCCCAGAGTGTACAGCGACTGAGCGTAAAGAAGCAGTATGAACAGCGAGTGGTTGCATCGTGCGTACGGTTGACGTATGCAAACCGGCTGCTCGTAAGCGATTGCCAGCATTGTGTGCCGCTACTTGCTGTAAAGTCGTGGTGCGCAATGCTTGCATCGGGTTAGTACGAACAGCAGCATGCAACGCCTGGTGTGATTGTGCTGTCGGTGGACGAAAAGGGCCTGAACGGACAGGACCTGGTCGCACAGGGCCTGGTCGCACTGGACCTGCTCGCAGAGGATTTTTATGAACATGGCCCGTATTCAATGGTCCAGGACGCACGGGTCCCGAACGCATGGGACCTTTGTGAGCTGGAGCTTTGTGAACAGGGGCATGTTGCACCGAACTCGTACGTATCGAATGCGTGTGAAGTAGAGCCGGGTTGACAACCGTAGTCGGACGTACTGGAATAGCCGAAGCAGCGCGTAAAGCAGCCATACGCTCGGCAGCTGCTCGTTCTGCAGCAATCTTTTCGGCAGCAGAACGCTCAGCAGCTTTACGAATAGCAGCGTTACGCATAGCCGCTTGATGAACCGCAGCCGTACGCACAGCATGTCGATGAACAGCGCCTGTATGAACCGCGACCGGGTTCACCGTGAGAATATGGACATCTAACGGATCCAACATTGCTGAATGTACAGCCTCTGGTAGCACTAGAGATTGATGTACAGGTTCTGATGGCACAGTGGCTGCACGCCCAGCGGTTGATCGCATAGAGCTTGCTGGTCGACGCTGTGGGCTTAGATCAAGACGAGGCGTAGGACGAATAAGCTCTGGTAGGCTTGGTAGGTCTTCTGCGAATATTATATATATCACTAATGTAAAGTATCATACTCACAATTGCCATGGACAAATTAAAAGTTTTGCATGTAAATTCATATAAGTTATATAATTAGGAATGGGATTTTTTACTCTTATTAGTAGCCTATGAGAAATTGTTTCATAATATCAAAGGCCTATATTAAATTTTTATTAAAATTATTTTTGAATAAATATTAGTATTTCACTACAATATCTAAATTGATCAGGTCGATTTTATCAGTAAAATTGAATTCGTTTAAATAAATTTAACGATCAATTGATTTGATCAAGATATTTACTATTTTAAAACTAAACTTTTCAAACATTTTTAAATTCAATTACGATCAACAGATATTTAAGAATTGACAATTATAATTATTCTGTAACTGAAATTTACCTTCGTCCGCATCGAATTGAAATAGCGGAATTCTGGTCTTCGTAGTTGTTGCGGTGGAAGTATCAGATTTTGATGATTTTGATGGAGGGCTGCCATCGATCTCGGTGTGCCTCTCCCGCCCCTCCAATTGCAGTATTACTTCAAGTTCGTAGCGAAGCTGAAATAAATTATACACAAATTGTTAATGTATTCGAACAGGTATTTGAATAAAATCCCTA
The DNA here is from genome assembly GCA_905220615.1 of Tinea trinotella. Lineage (NCBI taxonomy): Eukaryota > Metazoa > Arthropoda > Insecta > Lepidoptera > Tineidae > Tinea > Tinea trinotella. The sequence goes on from HG992305.1 coordinate 17,654,547, forward strand.
CTAGCTTTTTTATTGTGGCTCGTCATATAATAACACCTTGCCTCATATTAAGCTGAATTGTGACCCATGAATGCAAGTTAAATAACTGCAAGTAGCAGTGCATCCACCATGCCGACCTATTAAAGTCTATTAATTTATATGGTGTATTTTAGGTGTAGATTATGTAACCAAAGATCGTAAAGTGACTTTTTCTCTCTTGTAGCAGACAATATTTCCTTTACAACAGATGATTTATTGAATTATAAATTATCATAAGTTATGATTAAGAACATCTGGTGTCTGAGATTTTTACACATGAAGGTTATGTCTAAAAGCGATAATATGTACAATATTTTTATATGAGAACAATTTTATATAAAAATAATAAAACATATATGTATGTATTTATTTATTTATTTTATTTATAATAGTTAAAACGACAATAATATAATTAAAAATATTCGTTGGATATCGAATCTAATACAGTACATAAGTACTTTTCTCAAATATCCAGTATAAATCACGTTATACCATAACCTATTTTTTTACGTTAAATAAACCGATCGGTTAGGTAGAGGTACCTGTCAAAAAATAGATTGCCAATTATTTTTAATCCTTGCGGCCCAGCTGAAATATTATATTTGGGGCTCAAAAATAAACGTGTATTTATTGAATTCCTAATTCCTAAATGTTTTATTTCTCTAAAAAAAAACTCCGTATTTTAGAAGAAGTCTCATGTGTAAATATTGTTAAAAAAGTAATAAAACTTTTACTATACATGTTCTAAACGTTTTAATTAATACGTTTAAAGAATATTTATATACTTTTTTATGAAGATAATAATATAATTATGCCTATGAAAGAAAACTTTTATATTTAGGATAAAAAAACGCGATAAGCTATTATGTTTTAAGAAACAAAAAGTGTGTTGTTTTGTTTGCGAACTTAATATTAATATAAAGGATGTTATTGTTAGAAAAGTTGAATACAACTTAAGTAAACATTTATCCATTTTCCATTATGGATAGAACTCTCGTTTATTATTCTCAGAAAATTAATTCCTTATTTTCTTAAAGTTGATTACATAAGTATACCTAATTAAGTTTAACTTTATTATTAGCCACGTAATTACGCACATAGCTTTATAAACGGAAAGAAGTTGGGGTCGAAACGTTCTCGAATGTGAACTACATATACGAAAACATAACATGTGACGTCCATCCACAAGATGAACTAATGTCCTGCTAAAGGTTGCAGGAAACTGCTTCCAGTCACTATGAAGAACGCTAGGGAAGGCATATGTCTAGCAGTAGACGAACGACTAAGGGCTTTTAGACTGGACTGTTTTAAAGACATCCAAAGCTGGGGTGCCCATAATAGTAAAGTTTGTATGAAGATAATTGTGAATGTGAGGGAAGCGAGGGAGTTGTGTTAGGATCATGGCAAGTGGTGCTCCGTTGTCTCTGCCTATTCCTATTAGAAAAAAATCTTTACAATTCGATTGATTGTTTTATAGAGTCTTCAAATAAACACTTGTACTTATTACCAGTGATATTATATACGAGTATGTGATTATTATTATTCTAAAAAGTAAATATTTTGAAAATATAATAATAAAAAACGTCTGATTAAATATAAAAAATAGGGAAAAAGTATTTTCTACTTTAAATTAACATATAATGGAAACGATTTTCAAAACGTTTTACCGCATCAAAGGGTACGTGGATCTGTTTTCGAGTGTTAAGTATACACTGGATACAATAAATAACACAATATTTTGAGTTGCATCCAAACTGTGGTTTAAATTGTATTGTATTGCCCACTAGGGAGGTGACATCCTAGTGTAGTTCAACGCAGACAAGACTGTCGGCGAAAAACCCCCTTCCTACTCTTTGTAACACCTCTCTCGGTACCTCGGGCAGAGTAGATATTTTAAGGATGTCCCTTTGCAGGGACTTGAATCACAGGGACCATATAGAGCGTGCCATTAAACAGAGCACTCTAAACACGGTGCTGCGGTTCGTCATTTCACACCTGTGATACTTGCACAGGTAAAGGAAGCATTCGTATTCTGTAGACCTAATCGGCAGTCAAACTAAAAGGTTCGGTACATCATTTTTTTGTAGAATAAACAACAAATGGAATGCTTAACGTGCCTATTCTCTCCCTGAATTCTTTGAGCGATGTGTGAAGAAGCACCTTTGGCCGGCATAGTGACGGCGACTGAGGCAACCGTGAACTGACTCGGTTTTTCAGTCTCTTAGGCCTCCTCTTGTTTACGATCAGGCAAGTCGGCGTCAGATTTCGACTCAAAGTAAAAAATAAATACTAAGTCGCGCATTTGTACAATAAAATAATAGGTACCTCTACTAGACTTTAGTAAAGATAAAATAAACAAAACCATAGAAAGTGAAGATTTGTTTGTAAATAGTGGGGAAAATCCGCTTTGTATAAAACAAAATTTAAACCTTAGAAATGTGAAACTTTAAACTTATGTTAAATTCGGAAAGCCAAGTTAAAGTTCCAACTTTAATGGATTGTGAAGAAGGTAAAGACATTTCCAGACGCAATTAAAATTTTGGTTTTAAACCACATTGAATAATAAATTGTTTCTTAATTCATAAGTTTGCAAACATAAGTTTTCTCATACCACGAGTTACAGCAGGTATAAATTTAGATGAGAAACGTTTGAACCCCAGTTCTCGCAAAGGAGAACAAGGTATTTTCTGTTCGGTTTAATTTTGGATGCAAAATACAGCCACGTGAGACCTATAATTTACTTCAACCCTAACTCATTGTTCAATAAATTACAACATAATATTAGCCGGAGAAATCTTTGTCGGTATTTATTACTGACAAAGATAATCTTAAATAATACTTAGATTATTAAGATAGTGATTTCAAATTACTAATTTTTCGAATATCTTTTAATATCTCAGGCCTCGAGTAATAAAAATAAATAATATTTTTAATCCATAAAAGTAACTAAGCAACATAGATCCCTTTTTAATTACCGCCACTAAACCTTTTTCAGTTTGGTATTCTAATAATCTTTAAGGAATTCCCCGAAATCTCTGAAAACGAGTTATTGTTTTTGTTATTATTAAATGAATGAAGTGTAATTTTTAAATACTCTAAGTAAGATGCCCATTACTTAGTTAATTCCTCAATTCAATTCGTCACGCCTTTTCCCCACGAGGATAGGCAGAGACAATCGAGCGACACTTGCCACGATCCTGACACAACTCCAAAGTAAATAAATACTGCATATGCATGGAGTATAATAATAATATATAATAGAGTAGCAGGGTTATAATAGTACCACCACCACTTTCAAGTGTACTACAGACCGTAAAGTGACTTAGTCGAAATCAGCTTTAAAGTTGCCGGTTCCAACTAGGCCGGCATAATGAATGCGACTGCTATACATATAACTTTAGTAGCAACTACCCCAATAATGTACTGCACTACTTAACATCAGGCAGAGGTCTGTCATATGTCGAGCCACAATATATTTCTTTCGTTTCTATGTTGTCAAAACTGTGCAGGATTTATAATGCTCTTCTGGCTGAGGAATTCTTTTATATTTGAATAACCGTAAAAGATTTTCTCTCTAGAAACCTCTATTAAAATAAATTCACTTCGGTATTCACTTCGCAAACTTTTGAATTATAGTAAACAACCTCAATATGAGAACCGCTCCCTCAAGACATTTCGTAACGTAAAAACCTAACTAACCAATTTAGTTTTACCTTAATTAGTAAATCCTTCACTTTGACTTTGAGAATGTTATTCTATAAGGTCGGGTTCTATTTAATAACTCAATAACCAAACTTTACTCATTTTAATTGTATTTAATTAAACTTTACTAACAGTTTATGTGTTGACATAAGTACTCTGTTACTAACAAACTGTTTTGTTTATTAAACATATTTTTAATTTTATTATGATTGTAAAATAAATGAGCCAAAAATAAAGACTTTAATAATAATTTAAAAAAAAGATTTATTAATTAATCTTAACTTAATTAATCATATTTAATTAATCATAGGAACAGTAATGTTAGGCAGAGATAATTGATTTATAGTTATATATATAAAATAATAACAGAGATAATTTATTTATAATATGTTTTATATTATAAACTAATTTATTATAATAATAATTATTGTTTAATTCCAAATATGATAAAATATAATAAATAAATTACACAAATTAGACCTCGCCTTTTTAAACTCAATCTGAATATGTACGAGTATGTTTATTCCTATCTTGATGAGTTTATGATTATGTTTCTGAGTTAGAGAAACTTTGTACATTTATAATAAAGTACTTTAAGCAATTCTAAACTTGTAGACGGGATAAGTTTAATAAAAATGTAAATGTACTATACTTAATTATAATAAATAAAAGTATTGTTGGTTACTCGTGAGCTATATTTATTTTATTTAATCGGAGACATCCTCAAGAAGGCTGGGGTGCCTAGTGCCCATAATCGTAGAGCTTGTATGAAGAATTGTGGATGTGAAGGAAGCAAGAGGGTTATTTAAATGTAGTAGCAGTTTATAGATACATTTATAAAGTTTAAAATCAGTGCTATCATACTTAATATCGAGCCACAATAAATAAAATAGCTCAACTATTTGAACGAGCAAACTTTGGTAGAATAAATTAGTTAGAATACGAATAAATGCATTAATCCTGTCTTCTTAATCGAGTCTGGAATTGAATAGGACTCAGCAAAAGTTTCTTTGAGAATGCCATGAAACTTTTAATCTTATTTAAACTTCGATACTACGAAGACATAAAGAACTAAAGTGAAATTGGCAGATTAGATTTTCACACCACTTTTTTACTGTTGTATTTTTTTGCTGTAGCGCAACGCAACTAAGTCACTTCTTGATAAGCCACCTGCTGTCTGCCTACGACTCTTAAAAAAAGACATTTTATAGTTATATAATGAATATTAAATAGTTAATATTTCCTTAACAGACAGATTTATTAAAAGGTAATAAGATTTCATTTAAAATACACTTTTGCTCTTATCCTTCAAACTCATCGATTATAAATTAAATTAATATAGAAGTAAAGAAGCAGCGCAGGGCGGGAGCTTACTTTATCTCTCACTGTAAGTGTCATGGGTAAATTGACGTCAAAACGTTTGAAATTTCTCAATCTAGACTTCTCTCCTTTAACAGAAAGCAATAAGAGTATATTGCTTTCTGTTATAGGATACTTTAACGTTGTAGATTAGAATTGCTTTAGATCGTACTATTGACACATTCTTTCACTATTGCTTCAATATAAAATACTTTTTTTTGATAACGAGTTATGTTATTAAATTCATTATTATTAATAATAATGAAGTTATAGTAATAGTAGAGCTTGTATAAAAAGAATTATGGATGTGAGGGAAGCGAGGGAGTTGTGTCAGGATCGTGGCAAGTGGCGCTTCATTGTATCTGCCTATCCCTGTGGGACAAGGGAAAACAATTTGATTGATTGATTATTTACATTATTTATCAGACTAGTTTTTTCAGACTATTTGACACAAATCTCTTCAAAAAAACTTCGGTGGTGGGGACTTTATTTATTTTTCAAAACAAAACACTATCTAAATAAATGCCATGGACCCTGTAGTTCTGAGATATTTATTGTAATTCCCCTGTCTGTTAATGTAATAAATAAAACGATAAATTTATATTAAATCAAATATTTCTATTAACTGATATTAATTGTAAGCTTCGTCGGTATTTTAATTAAATTATTAAAACCTCTTTATTAATAGTCTCGACCCGACTCAAACTATACTTTATAAGTTATTCAAAAATTTTATATAACTGGAGAGTAAATTAAATAATCTTCAAAGTACTATTTAATAGGTTTCGAATAAGTTTTTACTTTAAAACTTTAATAACTCTTTAGTGTACTTATTTATCCACAATGACTTTTCTGTCCATCTAGCTGAAATTTCTAACTCTAAACTACTTTTTTTATCTATTACTTTTATGTCTTTTGCTTTTTACGTTCGTCCCAACAAAATTGACACCTTAAATCACTTTTAACTACATAATTAGTTTAAAGAACTAAAATACCTCTTTTCTTTTACGAAAGTTTCAGATTAAATTAAATATCATTCAATTTAATATTTTATTCTACTTACTCGTATACACATAAAACAAAATTTCACGTGCTAAAAGTAACTACCTCGCAATACGGTATTTAATTTTTCACTACACCCGCTAATGTTACTCTATTTTTAATGACCCCACAGCATTTAATCTACTTCGACGCTTTTCACTATCGTTATTTTTAGGATTTATAGTATCCTTTAGGAAAATTAGTTTTTATTGAGACGTGATATCTAACTTCGACTTGCCTGATGTCAAACAAGGGGAGGTCCAAGAGCGCCAACGACTGAAAAACCAATACGGTTTACGGTTGTCACAATGCTGACTAAAAAGAGAATTAGAGCTACATAAATAATAAAGATATTATCCTACTTATATATTATTATAAATGTGAATGTGAGTTTGTTTGTTACGTTTTCACGCAACAACTACTTAACCGATCATCATGAAACTTTGTACACATATTTTTGGAGGTACTAGAAGCAACATAGGATACTTTTAATTAATAAAATACTATAGTTTCCAATTGACTACATATATCTTATATTTTTCTATATTTATTTTAATTTCCGTCTGTCATTTTTATATGAGTTAACGAGTTATATATCCAAAAAAGGGATATACAGTCGAATTGAGAACCTCCTTCTCTTTTATAGCTGTGTTATAAACCTAATTTTACGCGGGTGAAACCGCGGGCACATCTAGTTAAGTATAATTAAACTATAAATAAAAAATATCATCTAATGACGTCGCATCAGAGATAGTCCTAAGGAGACTGGCAACACCAACTGGCAAGGACCACTTCCTGTCTCCAGACTTCTTCGTCAGCTGCTTGGACAACTCTTTGGCCAGACGCATAGATAACTGAAAGTCCCCAAGGGCCCATCGTCTGGATTCCGAACGGCGCAAATTCGTAACCAGTACCGAGGTTGGCGTATTGGCGCAGCTTGAGGTTCTCAGCAGAAATCACCACACTTCCCGCGCTAAACGAGGTCGCTTAGATGTGAGATGGGGCTAATGTACACAAATCATATCATAAATAATTAAAATCACAGTGAAATATTCATATGCCTATCCCTGTGGGAAAAAAGCTTGACAATATGATTTGACTGAATGATTGGTTACAAAATTTGTTATTATAATGTCAAATTTGTTATTGTCACGCCTTTTCCCATAGGGATAGGCAGAGACGACGGAGCGCCACTTTCCACGACCCTGACACAACTCCCTCGCTTCTTCCTTCACATTCACAATTCTTTTTATACAAGCTCTATGGTTATGGGCACTAAGCGACCTATTATAATGTCAAAATATTAATATTATTCGTAGATTATATGAAAATATAGAGTGCATAAAATATTGTGCATTATACGTGCTATGAAATATAAAATTTCACATTTCAAATGATAACAATTGCATTGTGATGAATTTTCATCGTTTTCAGATGTAAATACGTGAGATGATAATATAACGGCTCCATGTGTATTTTATTTAAGTTGTACTTTATATTCCAAATATTCTTTAGAGAAGCAAGGTTATTCCTATGCTACTGAGAACAATACTAGCTGTAAAACAATTGGACTTTAGGGGTTTTAAAAATTGTTTTTTTTTATTATTATTCGCTATCTGACCTCGACCTGCCTGATGGTAAGCATGATAGAGGTCCAAGAGTACCAACAACTGAAAAAAAAAAACGTCACAGTTCACGGCTGCCTCAATCCTATGCCGACCATTTTTTTAATGTTAGATATATGTATGTACTTTGGTCGTCCTGTTTTTATGATACTAATCCAGCTTAGTATAGAAATGTAAAAAATCGAAAACAAAATCAATATTAAAATTATAAGGAACAGTTGAAACAATTTTAGTCGTGAAAATTGATATCACCAGCCTTATAGTACAACAACTTTAGTCATAGCACCATAGTTATATCCCTTTAACATCCCTTGCATCCTCATGGTGCATCATCAGATATTCTAGATTCAATTTGATAACGGCCCATCTAAATGCTCATAGTGAATAACATATTTAGGTAAATCACTATAGTTCTACTCGTATGTTTCATAATCAAGTTCTTCAGATCCAGAATGTTTTTTTTAATCGTACCAACTTTTTTACACTTAGTTTCCTACAGTCAAGACGATTGTAGTCTAAGAGTCTAATGAGCCCAAACTTAGTAAACAGATATGTTTAAAAGTAAAGTAAATCCGATTATGCGTCTAAGATCCCTACCGCAGCTAACAAAACGAGCTGCTGACCTTGAAACCCCTGATTAGATCTTCATCAATTGTAGCTAAGAACCATCTCATGCCATCATGCCAACTTTAAAACAAAAAAAAAACGCATCGTAATCGGTCCTTTTGTTAAGGAACTACGATGCCACAGACACACAGATATACAGACACGTCTTTTTGAGTCGGGGGTTAAAAATAGTATGTACGTAGTTAATGCACTTATGCACTCACAATAACAAACTTTCCTTTCCAACAACAAACTAAAAGTTTTACAAATAAAAGTTTGACACTTTTAAAAATTGACGTTTTATAACTAAACTTAGCGAATAAGAAAAATATGCATCATCACCATTTTGGAGTATTTTTTTTTATTGCGAGGACATCTTACCTCGACCTGCGTAAGCATGATAGAGGTCCAAGTGTGCTGACGACTGAAAAAAACGTTGCCTCAGTCACCTTCACTATGTCGCCACTGTGCTTCTCCACGCATCGCTTGAAGGATCTAAGGTTGTAAAGGCCTTCAAGCCATGCGTGTTCTCCCCATCTTATGACTCTGGATCCTTTAAGCGTTGCCTTTGGCCGGCATAGAGACGGCGACTAAGGCAACCTTGATTTTATTGTATGAGTAGTTTTTCTTAACCAAGGTTTACCATCAGGCAAGTCGAGATTAGATATCAAGTCACAATAAAAAATAAAGAAATATATGTAGCTTGAGAATTGTATAGATGTAATATTTGTATGTTTTTAAATGTTGTGCATATTTGTGATAGGTTGCATATTAGCAAAATAACAAATAATAATTAATAAATAATATATATGCTATCATTATCAATGTAAAATATGTTAACTGTAAATATGCCTAATAAATAAATAGAATTGTATCAAACTTATCGAAGGCATATCCTATTATTAAAAAAGATGTAGTTTTTTATTTATTGTGACTCGACATATAACAGCACCCCGCTTGATGTTTAGACAAAGTGTGTCCATAAATGAATGTCACTGCTACTACAGTTCAATAACTATGAGTAGCAATCACATCGTGACTAAATCACTTCACGGTCTGTATACTTGTAAGTGGTGTTACTACCCCGGATCGGCAGACTGGGTACCACTGCCTACCACTCTTTGATAACCAGACACGAAGCAAATATCCATCTCTTTTTTTTATTAACAAATATTTGCAATATTAAATATTACAAATAAAAGCTATGAAACAAATTTTTGCTCCGACCGGGGATCGAACCGGGACATTACGCGCAACAAACCAATCACTAAAAAGTTTTTACCCATTACAATTATACCTATCCTTGAAATGCCTATAATCTTACATGAATAATCATTCACTGTTCTACACAAGGCACAGTTGTATGAGGCGAGGAGAAACCTTTTCCAATTATCACAATATTAGCATTACTGTATTAAGTAACTCACGTACAGGTAAACTTCTATGTTTCGGTAACTCGCTTTTAAACATAATTATCATTGTTTGTGCCCGTTACTCCTTAAATGCAAGATACTCATATATCTACTAGATTTTCTTTAGCTATGCAAATAAAAACGTAGATATTTTTATCTTAGGAGAAAGGGAAATTATATACAGAAAAACCAAAGGGTTTATTTCATTTTTATGTACTTTATAGTATAGTACAGCCTACATATAAACTTATTAATTTCTGTATAAAAGATTTTATTTTTGACACAATGAATAGATAAGAGATTTTACTGTATGAACTAGAAGCTAAATCAATATACCCAGTTGGCGTAAAACACGCATATTTGTGTTAGAATTATCGTTTAATAACAGTAAATTAATTCACGCTGCAATCAAACTGCGTGTGATTTTCTCGATATACGATAAATCCTGTCATTTTATAAAACCTGTGAGTTGTCCCACTATAATTGAACAATAAGCGTTTATTAACCTACAATAGTGTTTTCCGACCAAATCGGAGACATCCTCAAGAAAGCTGGGTTGCGTAGTGCCCATAACCACAGAGCCTGTATGAAGAGAATTGTGGATGTGAAGGAAGCAAGGGAGCTGTGTAAGGATCGTGGTAAGTGGCGCTTCATTGTCTCTGCCTATCACTGTGGGAAAAAGCCGTGACAAGTTGATTTTTTTTGAATAATGATAAACCCTCTATTGTTGTTTTATTGTTCTACACATTTTTCCTTCTATAAAGTTTGATAGGAAAAACAGAACAATGTAAATCTATCTATAATAATCTAACATTTTGCATTTCAGTGCCAAAACCATTATTTGCTTTCTAACATATAAATTGGACAATGCACGAAGGCATCCTAATACGATTGAATTTTTCACAACTACGGTTCGAGATGCGACATATTTTCAGATATTAGATACATTTCTATAGTACTAACATCTCATATAATTCTATCTACGACCTCAAGATATTCAATTATGACAAACACAATTCAAGAAAATAAATTAAAATCTATATAAGGATCATATTGCAAAATGTGAATAATTACATATAACAAAGTACTAAAGTTTTTATTTGCTTTAAGAAGTAGTTTAATGACATAATAAAATAACAAAAATAACATTTATATGAAGATATAAAAGTAAGTATAAAGTAAAGAAATAGCGACCTAAATCCACGGTAACATTTATGGGCTTTATTTGTAAGATGCACTTTATTGCTAGAATTAAAATTCATAAAGTTTTATTTTCGCTGAAGATAAGCTAGTCTCTACTATTATTTAAAACGACTCTGTCTGTATTTTACAACTAAATTGATGAGTTGTATAATATAACGAGTGCCTTGAAGTCGAGAAATGACGTAAGATTTATAAAGGATATGGATCCCGAAGACGCAGATAGGAATAGGAAATCACAGCAGTGCGCTGCGGTTTCCTATTCTAAACATACTGTAATATTATTATAATATTTATAAGGGTTATTCTATTCTATATATAGGTTAGCTATAAGCCTTGTTGTCCTAATAAATAAAGTGTTCTTAGGTAGGCTTATAAAATTACAAGTACCTACCTATATTTATAATGAATCACTTATAATGAGGGTATTTAAAATGGTACAAGGTCGCGGGTCGAATGCTAGTAATTCAATAATTGTATTTGTAGTTCAGTTAATCCAAATATTTATACGATTCTACGTCTGATATTAAGCAAGCATCTGTTTCAAGTTCCCATTTAAATGCCAGTATTAGTCGTTAACTAGAAGATATTGGCAAAGATTGATTGTGATTATTTTATAACTTTTTTAAATCGACAAATAGCGTTTTAGATCGACCGGTTCCAATTAGGCCGGCATAGTAAAAATGACTGATTCTTGCAGTGAACTAACTGTTGTAGCAGTCGCCTCCATTATGGATCACACTTCAGCTAACCATCAGGCCTCACGTTATGGTTTCAATTTTTACAGGGTTAGGCAGAGACAATGGAGCGTCACTTTTCACGGCCCTGATTAACTTCTGTTTTTTCGATTTCCACAATTAAAGTAAGATAAGTAGTAAAGAATATAAATATTTTTACGATATTTACTTCACTTGAAGCGACGAAAGATTAAAATTAACACAGTTACGAGGCAAATTGAACTAACTGTGCCCAGAACTCCAAAAGAAAATGTTCCAAGTAAAAACTTAATAAATTAATCTTTCAGAAGACACTTTATCCTGAAATAAAGTGTCTTTCTTTAGAATTCCGTAAAACTTGTTACTAAGACAAAAATAAAGTCTAAATTACTTAAACTATTTTGTGAAACTTAAACGTTGAATTCATTAAATATTGATTTATACGTTTATTTTAATTTACAGCATTTTACTAAACAAGATTGAATACACTTTTTATTATTATAACTTTATATAAAGAAGAAGAAGAAGAAATGGCAGAATCTACTAGCAGTTAAAGCTAGTAACATCTTGCCACGAATAAACGCGGGGAAGAAAGATGAAGATGTATGTAAGACAATGAATAAAACGTAAGAAGAGAGAGGTAAAAGAGGATATAGAGAGGAAATTTCTGGGATAATATCAAATTGTTCTGGAATCAGATTAAAATAGCCCGGGGAGGACTGAGAAGTCTAAGGCGAATGTGGTTAGGGATTCGAATGGTGATTTAGTGACTGAAGAAAAGAAGGTGTTAGGACGATGGAAAGAGTATTTTGAAAGTTCATTTGTGGGGGATGATAATAATTTGATAATCGTGGCAAATGACGCTCCATTGTCTCTGCCTATCCCTGTGGGGGAAAGGTGACAATTTGATTGATTGACTGACTTTATATAAAATCTAGAAACATTTTCAAAAGAAGATTGTGCATCAAAAATAATATTTTTCCTGTTCTTTGTTGAAAGATGAAAGAATGACGTATGGTTGACTGCAATAGCCTTTTCAGCTTTAATATTAAATGATAAAGATTTTTATCATTTAATAGTTCATGTTTATGGTATTATTTATTTCAAAATTAAATACAGAAATACGTATTCACTTTTATTATTACAAACACTTTCTAGCAGCTTACTGGCGCTATTCTTGGAAGGTTGTTTTCTTTTCAGTTGCAACAAATTTCGCTGTTTATTGACGTGAACTCTTGGCTTTTGAAATCCGCACAATGAATAGTGTTATTGAACGTTTAGAGGCTGTTCGATATGGTGGCATCCCGAGGAAATATTTTGGAGAATTTCTATAGTCAATAAACCGCGAAAATATTCGGATCGAGGTTTCAAGTATTTCGCAAGAAACATGATATAAACTTTATACAGATTGTGTTTTCTTTAAATGAGTGTATTCGTCTTCGTAAATAATTTACGTCAACATTTATAATATTTAATTTTCATCATTCTAATTATCATGCCTCGATTCCCACAGGGAAAGACAGAGACAACGGAGGTATATAATTTATAAATGAAAATAATAAACGTGTACAATTTATTATTATTAATATTTACTTAGGATTGCTTCGATGGTTTAGGCACATGGACAGGATGAGTGAAAGTAGATTGACCCAGGAGGGTGTTCGCCGACCAAATCGGAGACATCCTCAAGAAAGCTAGGTTGCCTAGTGCCTATAACCGTAGAGCTTGTATGATGAGAATTGTGAATGTGAAGGAAGCGGGGGAGTTGTGTCAGAATCGTGGAAAGTGTCGCTCCATTGTCTCTGCCTATCCCTGTGGGAAATAGGCGTGACAATTTAATTCATTGATTAAATTTAAAATTCTTTTACATAAACCCTATACCTCATTATTTGTACTATTTTCAAAGGTTCGTAAAGTTTTTATTTGTCTGATTCAAAGAAAAGTCATACCCTTAGGAGACTCTTTAAAGATTTTCGCTGACAATCGAACTGTAAATTTATAAAACAAAATTGCTTTAGTTTTGTTTTGTAGCTGAATTTATACGCTTCGTATCCAGCGTTAATTAAATTTCTGCGTCAATTTTTTGAGCAGAAAAATCATTCCCAGTTTTCTATACAAGTTACAAAAATAAAAATATTAAACTTGAAAAAATAATATACTTCAAAATGTTTGTTTTATTTTTAATAAAATATGAATTCAATTTAATTATGACATAGATATTTATTGAAGAAAGAAATATTATTTTTTTCGAACACAATACAAGACATTGTAGACATTATTAAATTGACTTGGAAATATTGTAGTGAGTTTCCGTTGTAAACTTACATTTTTACTTTGATATCGGAATTGGTACTAAAATTTTAACGTCGTTTTAAACTTACATTGTTGCTGTTTTGCGGAATCCTTTGTATAACTTTTCTATATTGTATTAGGGAATCCTTGTATGTGAAATAACGTCTCTTTGAAAATAGCAAGTGCAATATAGCAGTGGTTTAGCTACTTATTTTTGATAACACTACTATTGTTATTTACATCTGTATAACCATCGACGACGCTAGTATTCTCTTTAAAGATGTGACTTTTGATTCTTTTTATTGTGACTCGACTTTTGACCGACTTTTTACATGATGGTAGTAAGTCAGTTCACGGCTGAACCACTGTAGCCGTCACTATGCACTGACCTAAAATGTACTAATTTCCTCTTATCTGAAGGCACGCTCACCTATATAAACGTTGGAATAGATTTTACCGAATTTATTTCACACAATAAATAATATCAGAGACTAACGGACCATTGTCATTTGTTCCGTTTCCGAAATTATCGCGACATGAAACCGGTAAATTTTAATTTATTTGCCATTAACCCCTTAGAGGCAGGAAAACGACAGCTTTATTCAGGAAGGAGGAAATTTATTTAATAATCATTTTACCGGGTAAAAACAGAAACATCACAATGTTTAATTTGAAACATCTCAAAACAGAAATAGATTACGTGTTCAAATTAATGCGCAATGCTTTAATAATACATTATTGTGGATAGAATTTGGAAGCTGTTTCGAGTATTGTGAAGTGCTTTCGAAGTAATATTAAATATTAATTAAATATTCTATAAGGAATGTCGGTAATTAATATCTTATAATATTAATCATAGCTCGGAAATTATTATATTACATTTTTAACATGATGATGATGATTTTTAACAAAATAGTTTATTTAACTAATGACAGAACCCTGCTTGATGTTAAACTGAAGTGCTATTCATAAATGGAGGCGACTGCTAGTACATTTGAATAACCGAAAGTAGCAGTCGCACCTACTATGTCAGCCTAAAGCTATTTTTAAATGCCAATAAAGTATTTGCTTGTGGTAATTATTTATTGTATGTTAATTTGTATTTAACTAACTAAACTTTGTCGATTTAGCCCAGAGAGATGTCTATCCCTCAAGTGTCTGATGAGGGAGCGCAATTTACTATTATCCTGACAGAAGTCTCTGGCTTTCTTCACATCCACAATTCCCATTATACAAACTCTATGGTAATTGACACTACAAATTCCAGCCCTATACATATAAATGTACCGTTTTAAAAATAACAGTCTACTCTGATCAACTGAAAGTTGCCGGAATTTAAACAGACCAGCATGGATATGATAGATCAATCAATCAATCAAATTGTCACGCCTTTTTCCTATGGGGATAGGCAGAGACAATGGGGATCCACTTGCCATGATCCTAACATAACTCCCTCGATTCTTTCACATTCACAATTCTCTTCATACAATCTTTCATGTGATAGATGAGCCGCAAAAACACATACAATTTAGCATAAATTGTGTTAATATAAAATTCTTAACAAATAAGTGTACCTCATAAATAACCTATTAAATTCCTAATAACTGATAAAGATATCAGCTTATGTAAAGGTGTAGAGATAATTTTAATTGTGTAGAAACTAAGTGGTAAATGGTTGGTTTGGTAGTCTAGGTGAAGCAATATTGAAGTTTTAAGTTGTTCCCAAAAGTTACTACCTACGAGTACTTATAAAGTAAACCATATTATATTTCCTGTAAACAACTTCGTGGGCTTTCGTATAATGGTTAAACAATAGTTTATGAAATGTTGCCCGATCTTAAAAGCATTTCTAATGTGTTACTAACAATCAACTACAATATGTGGTAAGCCCTCTCTATAACAAACCCTGAGTTTTTTTTAATACTATATTTTAAGAGTGGTACTTCAACCGGGGTACCACCACGTACAAGTGTAAAGACCGTAAAGAGACTTAGACGCGTTTCGAAATTTGTTAGTTGCCGGTTCCTCCTAGGCCGGCATATTGGATGCTTAAATGTAGTTGCATTTAAACAACTGCAACTGCCACAAATATATATATATATATATATAGGTATAACCTGAGAGCTTGTATAAAGAGAATTGTGAATGTGAAAGAAGCGAGGGAGTTGTGTCAGGATCGTGGCAAGTGGCGCTCCATTGTCTCTGCCTATCCCCATAGGGAAAAGGCGTGACAATTTGATTTGATTTCATATATACTCGTAACATTCGGTTTGTAATTGCGATTAAATTTTTCCGAAATGCATAAAACACTAGGTGAAGCTAAGAAAATCTAGGAAACAAATCCTGGATTTTTATGATTGTAGTAAAGTTCAGACTTTAGAACATAATAGATGTCGTGAAGTTTAAATTCTCTTTATGGTCTAGCTAGCGCACGTACTTACTGTTTGTAGAAAATGTACGCCAAATAATTCTGTTCTTTTAGTTTTTTTTTATGGTGGTCATAATATACTCAACTTTAAAACTGAATCCGTAACGCGACTAAATCACTTCACGGTCTGCACTTGCAAGTGGTGGTACTACCCCGGATCGGCAGACTGGGTACTACTACCTACCACTCTTTGATAACCAGACCCGAAGCAAATAACCATCTCTCTTTTTAATTAACAAATATTTGCAATATTTAATATAGTAATTAAATATTACAAATAAAAACTATGAAACAAATATTTGCTCCGACCGTGAATCGAACCCGAAACCGTTCGTCCACGCCTGTCGTCAAAGTGTTTTAGTATTCTAGTTATTTAGGTGACTGAAAATCACAAAATTGTCACTTAGTCGTATGCTTTTGAGCAGGGACACAAAGCTGCGGGCGAGTTTGTTACCAAAGTGCCCTAACTCAACAAACTTTGGAAAGATAAAGTTTTGTGATGCGCTGACAACGTAACAAGCCATGTCGTTTTGTTGGCCCGCTTGAACTTGCAAAATGAGTATTGTTCCACTGTCTATTTAATTCAGACACTTTTTATTAAATCAAAATGTAATTCAAAATTGGCAAAGATTAGGTACTGTGTTCATGAACTAAACTCGGATTCTCAACCTTTAGTTTCGAAAGGGTGTAAAGTTAAATATTGGCTCAAACATTATATCCTTGAGATTTATTGATCGATTAGTCTGCTAACAAATCCAATCTACTAAACATTATAAATTATTTAAATATCGTAATTCCTAAATGTCAAGAATAGAAAAGAACCCACAGCGGTAATTAAAGTTTGTTTTATTTTTAAATACCAATAATCCGTTAATCAGTAAATAGACTGTTCTAGATTTCTGTGAGTTATGGGCTTAAAAAACATTAACTGATAAATTTATACATTACAATAATAATAAATTAATTTTGATAGCTCTTTATATATATATTTTTAAAAGCTTTCAAAACATTTATTTTGATGTTTTTGGCGAACATTGTTTATAAAATAAAAGATTATTGCGGCTTACTTTTATATTTATATAAAAATATAATTCTTTATTTTAATTCATTTGTTTTGAACGTTTTAAAGCCTTTGCCCATCCTCACCGAGGTTACTGAAATGTTGCTCGTCTCGTTTGTTAGTTTTGTACAAGTTTTTAAATCTACCCACAATATTTTTTGGCCTTCATCGTTTTTGGGTGATTTATGTTGTAAAAGCCGACCGTGTCTTCTGGTCTTGAAGTATGTCGTATAACACATAGGGGTTGGGTTTCAGGTGTTTTACTCATTACAACTAATAATAAAATATACAATATATCTAGATTATTATGTGGCCATTTATCAGTTAAAACAAATAGCAGACATATATATGGCTTTAATGGAAGCAAATAACATTGAAAGAAATATACATTAAAGCTACTAAAAAATAATGTTAGCTAAATAGTTAATTAAATCAGTTAAAACACATGATATACTCGCAATATATATTAAATCTGTTATTACAATTAGAGAGAAAAGTCTGCGTTATAAATTGATGAATCGATTTTTCTTTGAACGACGGATTAATATTTTTCGTGATTGATGGTCCATTTTCACGCGAAGGCATTTGAAACCCGACGTGAATATTTCACACATTTTGATAAAAACGCTTTTTTATAAAAGAAAACATCGATATATTTTTAAAACAAAATTTGTAATTTATACATCTGCGTTTCTTATAATCTTATAATAAGTTTCGGAAGTGCATCCTTAGACATAAATAACTTTCATAATTATAAGTACGGAATCACAATACTTCTTACTCGCCAATAAAAATGAGACCGCGGTAGGTCTTCATACGTGAAATAGTTACTATTTGAAAATTACCTCGTAACTCGTCAATTTACTTCTATAATACATTATGTACAATAGTCCACTTATATGTATGTATCGTGACCGCATCTTATTACAAGATAAACACTTGATATACATACATATAGTACATATACATATAGTACAATACATATAGTATACATACTATAGTGTACCATTATACTAATATTTTCAAGCGTCGTTTGTATGAATTTTATTAATGGACTGTTGATCAGCAGTTATAATGGTAATTAGCATTTATATCTTAAAATGCAAAATTACTAGGATATTGACGAAAGAGATTTATGAATCGGAGCCGAATAGAAACATAAAACAGGGACAACTCCCTGACAAGAGAGCTGTGCCAGGGAGTTGTCTTTACCATCTCTACCCATCCCTGACAAAAACTAAATTATATGAATAGCAACTTATTTTGAAACTATATTTTTTTGGTAAATGGACACAAAATAAACTATACATTGCGGTTTGTTAAATAATAGAATCTTTATAGTTTGTTTTTAATGATATTTAAACGTTATCGGTTTTGTTATGGGTAAAAATCAAACGTTATCCCAGTTAAGAATATTGAAAATTTATTATTCATTGAACAAGATAACAGATACTATGTATTTAAACTGCCGGCCGTCCTCGTAGTGTCGACTTAAATGAAACAAGAACCTGTTGAATAAAAAAAGAATCCCGCAAAATTAAATGCATATTTCCAATATTGGTTTAGCAATATCTGTTTACTTTTATACTGCGGTTTTACAAAATGCAAAATAAAATTGCGGTGGCTAAATCGATTTTATAATAAACGCAATTCCATTTCTCCCACATTTGTGGAGGCGGATAAATTGTGATCAATTTATCAGAAACTGTTTATTTAAATCCCTGTAGTAGAATAAACACGGGTATTTATTTGTTTATTTTTAATACAATTTATGGTCTTAATAAAATACTCAATTACTTACAATTTTATTGTTGGCTCGACGTATGGTGTTAAGCGTTCCATGAATGGAAGCGATTGCTGAAGTAATTAACTGGAAATAGCAGTCGCATCTTAATTAAAACTGGCAACTTTTAATCTTATCCCGACGCACGACTAAGTCACCTAACGGTAAATTTACTTAAAAGTGGTGGTACTACAAAGGATAAGCAGACTGAACTAACTGTCTACCACTCATAAACACACAGGCCTGGAATATTAGCCTATATTTTTTTTATTAACAAATATTAGTAATAATTGGCTAATGAATATATCTTCAAATGTAATAATTCTTTGCTTTATAATTAGTATAAGACTATAAGGCGACCGTGGTGTAGTGGTAGCGCAATGGCTACGTAAGCCGAGTGGCACGGGTTCGAAACCACTCACCGGTATCAATGTACTTTGGTTGTCCTGTTTATATCACTTTAGTAGGTTTGTATAAAATTAAAAAATATTAAAAATAAGTATATATCAATATTTTTGATTATCGAATTTTGTAAACACGCGAGGAATACAGAAAAAATCCTATTTATGTCAATTTTCTTTATTAAAATCTAACATTAAATCCTAAAATCTGGGCAGTATTGAATACAAAATCATTATTGTAAACGATTCTGAACTATGATAGAGAAATCATCCTTGTATGATAGAAACTGAGCGAACAATATTTCCATATATTCCATGATAATATCGTGCGGCAAATGGTTTATGAATCCGACAGAGGTCCATGGTTTACAAGACTATTTTTTTTTATTATATCACTTCACCTGACTTTGACTTTTTTGACGTAAGCAAGGACAAGTCAAAAAGCGCCAATGGCTAAAAATACCAATACAGTTTACGATTACCTCAGTCGCTATCACTATTATGGCCAGAGATTATTTTATGCGCTTCGCTTAAAGGATCCAAGCTTATAGGATATGTCATATCCGACCAAATCGGAGACATCCTCAAGAAAGCTGGGTTGACTAGTGCCCATAACCGTAGAGTATAAAGAGAATTGTGGATATGAGGGAAGCAAGGGAGTTGTGTTAGTATTGTGGCAAGTCGCCCTCCATTGTTTATGTCTACTTGTATCCCTGTGGAAAAAAGACGTGACAATTTAATTGATTTATTGTCTTATAATAACACTTTATTAAAGACTGCATATTGTGTAAATTACTCTAAATAATAACAATTTATTACCATAAGCTTTGTTTTAAGTAATTATTACCATAGTGAAACGCTAACAAAGTAGATTTTGAGCGTTGAACAACAACGATATAATAATTTAATTAAACTGGAGCCAGCCTCAGCGTAGTCTAAGTTACAGTAAATGTAATTTGTAGCGTAGTGTACCGTAAATCATTCAAGTAATACAACTTAATAATATCGAATAGATATTTTATATTGACTCATTAGTATTGATTATGATTAATTAGTATCTATTTGCTTTCTAACTTAATAAATCTGCCATGAAACCCCGAACGACCAGAAAATCAGGCGTTGCAAATGGGAACGGATAGGTACGGTAATGTTTGCACTGCGCGAAAAATTACGACGCATATTGCCTTCGTAAATGAGGCCTTAGTATCTCGTTATTAATTTTATCAAGTTAACATTATATTGTTCATTATAAAATGGTTTTATGAACCACCCCTTTGTCCTTAGGGAAATAAGAGCGCCACTTTTCACGATCATGACACCGCTTTCTTTAAAAACAAATTCAATACATAGTTTTTACAAGCTTAATGATTATAGTTTCTCACCAATATACTAACTTGTAGATAATAGTTATTATTAGAAAAAAAACTCAGTCAGATTTAGTATTTAGCTATATGAATTATGGCGTAACGTGTTATGATTATAAATTCCAATATTTAACAAGCATAGGAAAGTTTTAATACAAAAATAGAATAAGTACCCAAAACAGAATACTGGAGATTATCTCTCGAGTATATTGTACATGAGATAAAGACTACGTCTTTTGAAAGTCAGGCTTTTCTTCTGAGCTTGAGTGAATAATACGGCACAAATCGCTTTTCAAGTTTAGGTCCAGGCTCCACATATTTTATTTTAAGTAAAATATTTGAATAAGTTTCATATTTTATGAACAATGTTAAAGTGCTTCTTTGCCAGCAGTAGGACTAAACAATTGGCCTAATAATAATATTATCATTTTATCCCAAGCTTGTAATAATCGTAATATAACTCGTAAAACAGTAGTATATTAGTAGTATGTGAGTTTCGACACCACCAGACTAGTATATATCAAATCTGGTACTCCTATTGAGAATCTATTTTAATATAATTCTTATAAAAATTAAACAAGAAACTAGTAGACTGTATATGCGCTGGTCCTGGTAACGAAAAACTGTGTTAAAAGTAAAATCACATCCTTTTGATCTGGTACTTATTTGACGACTCTTTTATGTCCAAAAAAATTCAAAATATAAAAAAGTATAAAAATATAAACATTCTGGAACAATTCTTACACCTCATATCTCATAGGAATCGGCAGAGACAATAGAGCGCTACTTATTTCGATCTTTTTCCAAATCTCCAGCTTCCCCTAAATCCACAATTTTCCCATTACCCTGTTTATTTTGACCCTCCATATAATGCGATAATAAGAAGTTATTACTTGTACAAATTATTTTATCTATAGATATTAATATCTTCTAAGTTATCAATAAAACTTTATTCATAATTTAATTAAGTCAACATAAATATTTGTACGAATATAATATAAGTTTTATTAGTTACAGCGAATACCCAATTTGTTTTAAGTTATGTGTACCTACCTAAATTTTATCTAATCCTTTTAGTAGTTTATTGTTCTAAGCTTACGAATAGAATTTCATTAATAATAATATTCTGCTTGTAAAATGAAATTTAGTTTATGTGGAATAATTTTACTGTATATTATAGAATAAATAGAATATTATGTACACTATATAGAAGTTATGTTATTATATATACAACACAAACATTCTAGCGCTTCATAAATCTTTATAAGAAACATCAAATGTAAAATTTATATATACTTATGGACTCTTATCATACTATTATAATTTGTTTAAGCATTTGTCTGTCGTCAAATTATTCGACTCAGTAAATTGACAACTACTCTGTCAGTTGCGAGAAATCGGGTGACCAGCTACAATAGTGATGTTCCGCTATCTATCGATAATCCTATCATAAACGATTAAATTTAGGAGATAACCTTATATTAGTGCTAATGCAAATTTACTGAATCAAAATAAAAATTACCCCGTCAATAATATTGATATGGTATTTTTACAAGTAAAATAAAATAGTCCAATGCAAAATGATGTGCCGATTGGATTGTATTTTGCCAATAATTTTTCGTGCGCAATAAGTTCGTAAATAAATCCTATGTACTCGTGTGCTAATAATTCTACTTGAAAAAAAATAATAACATTTCTAAAACTAAAACTTTTCTTTGAAGGTTAATACCCATATTGTTTGGAAAGTCTGTTTATGAATGTTAGACGTAAAGTTATTTTATAAATAAATTCTTTTAGTTTCGAGACGTCTAGTGTTATTTATGCCGCATCATAACTATTTATAGTAAACGTTTATAATGTTTCTTTTTTCGTGCATCTGGTAAATTCATAAAGCTATGATCTCTTCCGTTGCCCGAATCAGACACGAGCGTTCATCTAAAAATATTGTTTTCATTCACCAAGTGGAATGTTTTATTCGACAAAATGAGGCCAATATATTATTGTAGGTGATCGATAGATTTTCTATATGAATTGAACTCCTTTCCCACAAATGACTATTTCCTGATAAGGGAAATAATATTTCTAAAGAAACGTTTTGTTATAGGTAAACGTTCGCGATTATGAGAAATATATTTCATAGAAGCAAACAATGGCCGTTCTTCATATTATTTAAAGTCTGGGGCCTATATAATAGTTTCGATCAATGGAGTTTAGTTTTTATATTAATTTAAAACACGCGTGGTACACTAATTATCACATCAGTCGGTTACGTATAAAGTCCCGAGTTTTATTCCCGGCCGAAACAAATATATTTTTATAGTTTTTATTTGTAATATTTAATTAATAATTATATTGAATATAATAAATATTTGTTAAAGAAATAAGGAGGCGGATATTTGCTCCGCTCCACATAGACCAGTCCACAGGCTGAATGGTGTTTCATATCACTCTACTATGATGACCATTAACAACATAATTAAGTTCCATTGAAACCGTCAACTTATAAGCTGATCCTGAAACGCGACTAAGTCACTTCACGGTTTTTATGTGCTGGTATACGGTCTGTTATTGGTGGTACTATCCCGGTTCGGCAGTCTGGCCATAGTCACGTTCGCAGCTTATTTCGGTGACGCCATTAAGTTTGGAACCGATTTTATATAATAAACAAATTTCATTCCCATAGTTATAATTTTAGAGACAATATTTATACTTACATGTGCTATAAAATTAGGGTGAGCACAGTTCATATGGGGAGATGAGAATCTCGATTTAACTATTTTTATAACCCGAAGCACTTAAATTTTCAATGCTTTTAGTTTGTTGTACAGATGTAGATGTTTATATGAAACGATGCTGGGTTTAGGTTAGCTTATACGACCATCACTGAATGTCAAACACGTTAATGTATTTGGGGAAACGGTAATAAACTCATCGATCGTGAGAGGCGACTATTTTTTTAAACATCTCTATACTATGCTACTAAAGTACTTGTAGAAACATGACGACCAAAGTAGATATATCAAAGATACATTGGTACCGGTGAGTGGTTTTTGTACCCATGCCTTCGGTTTGCGTGACCATTGCACTGCTATTACACCACGGTCGCCTATAGGTTTTGGGAATCAATCGGACACATCCTCAAGAAAGCTGGGTTGCATAGTTTAGTAATTCTGTTGCTAAATTCAGCCACCAGTCATATAATATGTTTTTGTATACTTACAATATCTATCTGTAGAATATTAAGGTATACGAAAATAGAGGAAAACATCATTAAAGGTTGTTTTCTTTTTGTATTTAATAAGAAATATAATTTAATATGAAATATAAGAAAAGTAATTAATATAGATGTGTAGGTATTTTCTTTCTGCGAAATCCTAATAGGATTCCGGCTCATAGAATTAACATTGTTTTGACATAATGTCTTATTTATTATATTGGGTTTTCTCAAATTTACGAAAACATTGTACGATATTATATTTCTAAGAGAAAAAAATAACAAAGAACTTAATAATGTAATTACGTGTGTCTGTAACGTGTCTTAGTAAATTGAATTACTTTTATAACAAGAAAATATAATTTATTTTTTCCTCCTAATTTTCTTTTTTAAGATTTTGTTTTATATACTTAAAGGTTTTGCTTTTGTTTATTGAATTGAAATAAATATTTTATTTTATTAAACCTATTGTGTTTTTTATTTACGTGCTCAGATACGCGCGAGACAGCATACCGTAAAAAGAATTTATAAAAGCTTAAAATAAAATAGTTTTGTAGCTGACAGCCAATTCCGTGTATTATCCATAGATAGAAGAATTCGCTACAATTTTCTTACCATAACTCAACCTTCAATTTAACTAACTCGGACGCTGGAATTATTAGATTTTTAGGATTTTATTAGGTTTCCGTTCCGACAGGTTTTAGTACTAAAAATATGTAAATGTTATTTTGAACTTTAAATGCATTACGATTAAGGTCTACATGCTGTGAATTGACACTTTTGATTTGAATTTGAGTTCTGGATAAACGGTAATATTGCGCTTATGATATCACGAACTAAATAACGTCTGCATCTTTATTTGCGAGCCAAGTAACATCTTACCAAAGATGGGACAATCTCGATCCAACGATCTTCGAACCAAGTTAGGTCGATTTAAACACATGAATAACCCGATTCGCAAACCGAATTGATGAATTCGATTCAAACCGGTTTACAAACCGAGTTTACTATTCGGTCCGTCTAAATTGCCTAATATACAGTATGGTTAGCTATAGAATTTCGAATGTGTATGTAAGGCTAAATAATGTATGGCTTGGTGTCTGATCTATATAAATAAATAATAGTTTAAACCGGTTTATTGTAGATGATAACCGACCCAACTCGGTTTAGGCCTCAACTCGGTTTAACCCGGGTTGAAAAGTCGAGTCGTTACATCTCTACATCTTACTACATCATATTAAACAGCAGGGCGATTTATGAACAAAGACGATATATTCCCTATTCAAAACAAATTAGGACATCCTACTTATTTAGTAATTATAGTCGTACGTATTGATAGTCAGCTGTTCCCCTGTGATGGTGCAGTAAATAGAAGTTAAAACTTTCATATGTATAATGTACGAGGTTGGATGGTACGGGCTTATTTATATTCCAGTGCTATTCGTCTCACGGGAATATGTGATTCCATCTTATTTTCTACAATATTGATACTGCACTTTGACTATTTTGTGATACATCTGCTTAATATATACATTGATAAGACGCTACGGAACTATTTCATAACTTTATTTAATAAAAAGACTACTTAAAAGTCAGTGGCCAGCCCAAGTAGTACAACATAGGATCAAAAAGTGACATTCAAAGTGGTGGCGGGAGGAAATGGCTGATTGCATTGCAGAATGGCGGGTAGTTGTTTGCACTAACGTGAAAGTTTTGGGAAAAGCACTGTGTTTAAAAATTTGGACGCAGACGAAGCTACACTACTATATAAACTACTAGTACGATATATAACTCAAGTGAGCAATTCTTTTGTGTACTCGGTAACCGTAAATTTAAAACTGAAATTGGTTTTACGAGTCATATTGAAACACATCGCAGTAATTACTAAAGTATCGCTGTTGCCGGACACGACAAGGAGATCTTCACTATCAGGCTTAATACCACTTTATATAAGCCAGATATAAATTTTAAAAGCATACAGACTACTTTGTTTACATCTATAAACACGGATTGTGGATGGATGCGTTAAACGAGGCAGACCCAGGAGGGTGTTTTCTGATTAAATCGGAGACATCCTTAAGAAAACAGGGTACGTAGTGCACATAACCGTAGAGCGTGTATAAAAATAATTGGGGATGTGAGGGAAGCGGGGGAGTTGTGCTATTTATCATTTGTCCATTGTGCCTTTCCCTGTGGGAAAAAGGCATGACAATTTGATTGATTGATTAACACAGAGTTAATTATCTCTCGTCGGCGTCGCTATTATTTACTATTCGCCACAAAGCGGAGTCAATATTATTATAAAATTTACAATTTAATTGGGTTGTTGTGTCGGTAGGTACAACCGTAGTTATGTACGGGTTCGTTTCCGTTTCCGTACTTGAGATCTTTACGGCTTCTTTGTGCGGTCTTCAGATTGTGTTGTATATAAAATAAAAAATGTGTTGAATACAAAGTGCAAATTGTTTGAATTATATTTATTATAATTGGATTCTAGAACCTGATAGTCGTTTCAAAGGAATCTTTTGTTGCCAATGTCAAATCGAAGTCAATTTTGCAATTTATATACTTATAAACAAGAGAATTCTATACCTGCTCATGAATACTGAATAGGGTTGAATTCACTTTGAAGGATACTGTTTCGGTATTTCACGTTTATACCACACATGAAGGCTGTTTTAAAGAGCTTTGTAGTTTAGATTAAGTTTACAAGCTCATAATTTGGTTCATTATACAGTTTTTAAATATATAACATTTTTTTGAGACTTGACATACGATATGAAATCACTCCGCCTGATGTTAACCTGGAGGTGACTGCTACTACAGTTAAATAACTGTAGTAGCAGTCACATACACTATGCCGGCCTAGCCGCAACCGGCAACTTATAAGCTGATCCCGAAACGCGACTAAGTCACTTCACGGTATGTATACTTGTAAGTGGTAGTACCACCCCACGGCCTACCACTTTGTTTATTATAAGTGTTTCAATATTTAGTATTTTCAATATTTACCCTGCTTTCTGTACAATACATCAAATTGATTCCTATTACACAATATATGTATATATCCAAGCACTAATCAACAAAAAATCATTTAAATTTATCCAGCCCATGTGTTCTACCCTTTTTTATAACCTTGGGCCCATCAAGCAAACTTTACTATCAAGCAAGACAAGGTTACAACAAAAAAAGAGAAAGAATTACTAAGGAGAAACTAATACGTTTTAAACATAATCTACTTTTCATTCTCTAATATAGGTTTTGTCATGTTATGTCTCTGTGAGGTAAAACTTAGGTGAGGGAAAGCACTCTAATCCCATTGTATCCTTCTAGTTAGTAAATTAGTTTAGACAGTAAATTAGTTTTAAATTAACTAAATTTGATTTATACGGGCGTAGTTTCTAAGTAATTTTATTCAATTTGCGTTTAAGGATTATGTTTCCCTTATAATCCATGAGTACCACATGAGAGCAATTATTTTTGTTTTGAAATAGTTACGAACGTTCTATTTTTAAAACGTTTGTTTGCACGGGTTACAATCCCTTATAACCCGTATTTAATAAAGGAAATAAACACAGTCGCATTTATTAAAGGAAAAACGTAGTCGCAAGGTGCTGAAGTAGTAACACCCACCGCAGGCTTTACGAGAATACGGCCTTTTTTAACAGAGTCGAAACGTCGACGTATATTAAATATTACTTACTAACTAGCCCTGTGTTTTCTCCCACGTTTCAATGATTTTAGATGTCTTGAACCTTCATGGGTAATCATCATGTACTCCATTCTTAAATTTGATAACAGCCTAAATAAAGACTCATAGTAGGAAACAGATCTACGTCTATATCTAAGTATATTTCTAGCATTCTTTTAACTGTACAATTCAACATTGTAAGAAAATGAAACTGAAAGAGATGTAGGCAGTGGTGCCCAGTCTTCCGATCCGGGGTAGTATTACCACTTACAAGTATACAGACCGTGAAGCGACTAAAAGGGTAGGCCTGTGTTCGCATTAGACGTCTTCTGGCTAATGATGATGCAGTGACTTAGCGGCGGTTCGGGATCGGTTTGTAAATTGCTGGTTCCAATTAGGCCAGGCATAGTGGATGTGACTGCTACTCACAGTTATTTAGTTGTAGTAGCTGTCACCGCATGCCAGCTTAACACTAGGCGGAGTGCTGTCATATGTCGAGTAACATAAAAACATATAAAAGTAAAATGTGTCCATCGAATACATATAATTAGATGTTTTCAATGGGCCATGACATATGACCGCCATGATAATTAGCTGGAATCCGATTAATTAGTAGGTAATAATTATTGTCGGTTAGTGTTTTATTTAACTATAGGAGTTTCAGATTATCTACGCTTGTAGTATTATATTGCACTAAATTATCTAATATCTCCTGTTATTATTGAGCTAGATATATTGTCAGGTAATTCTGTTTAACGCGTTAGTATGTATGTTGTGGTATTTGTTTTTTAACAAGGCAGGCCCTGGAGAGTGTATTCCGACCAAATCAGAGACATCCTCAAGAAAGCTGAGTTGCCTAGTGCCCATAACCACAGAGCCTGTATTAGGAGAATTGTGGATGTGAAGGAAGCAAGGGTGTTGTGTAAGGATCGTGGTAAGTGGCGCTCCATTGTCTCTGCCTATCCCTGTGGGAAAAAGGCGTGACAATTTGAATTGATTGTTTTTTTTTTTTTTGATTGAATATTATCCATTATTAA
The DNA here is from genome assembly GCA_905220615.1 of Tinea trinotella. NCBI lineage: Eukaryota > Metazoa > Arthropoda > Insecta > Lepidoptera > Tineidae > Tinea > Tinea trinotella. The sequence goes on from HG992305.1 coordinate 17,683,496, forward strand.
CCCATTATAATTTAAAAGTTCGTAATTCCTAATTTACCTAATTATATTCAGAAATAATAAGATGCTTGAATATAAATTATTACATTATTTATTAATAAGTAAAAATATATCAAAGTAAAAATCGAATAATTGGTGTCTATTTTTCGTAAACGCCTTTATTTTTTTAAAGGCATGACATCAACTGATGTCAAAAGAATGTGTAATGTTATTCGAAGACATTCTTGGCTAAGTATATGCCTTTTAGATATAATAACAATTTACGTGAGCTCAGTTACGAGGTGCTATTGTAATGCCGAGGACAAGCTACCAGCATTCAAATTTTACCAGGCAATAATATCCCTTAAGATTACCGACATAAATAAGAAAATCCTATGGTAAAAATTTAGAGTTCTGAAATAATATGCGTAAAGAATAAGTACGAAGTGTGGTTTAAACATAAATTATTTGTAAAGTATAGTATGTCAATGTTACTTTTAAGGTTTATTTACAATCATAAATATTGTTATTTTGAAACAATGTTGTTATGTTAGTAAATAATAAATTCCGTAAAGAAATTCCCAATAAAAGTTTGTGTTGGGGTTTCGAAGAAGAAAAGAATTAGTGTTTCGTTTAAAGCAAGAGAAATATTTTTTTGTAATAAACCCCTTTTACTTAAACTCATATTAGATATATTCAAAGAGTGGTAGGCAGTGGTACCCAGTCTGCCGATCCGGGGTAGTACCACCACTTACAAGAATACAGACCGTGAAGTGATTTGGTCACGTTTCGGGATCAGCTTGTAAGTTGCCGGTTCCATCTAGGCCGGCATAGTGGATGTGATTGCTAGTCACAGTTATTGAATTGTAGTAGCAGTGACATTCATTCATGTGGTCCATTGGCTTAACATCAAGCGGGGTGCTGTCATATGTCGAGTCACAATAAAAAAAAACCATTACTTAATAGCATATAAACTACTACTTTTTTTTGTAAGAATTAGATTTTAGTTTTTTATTTATTTTATAAACTGTTGTTTATTGCATAACTGTTTTCAATAGGAAACGTTATTCCAACTAAATTAATTTCAGATAAGTAAAGAATTAAATTTTATTGATTGGTAAAAATAATTTCTTTAATCACCATAAAATACTTTTTACATTATATAAATAGAACTCAATACATATTTTCTAAAAAATGAAATAGATTTAACCAGATAAATGGTCCCTTATGATTATAACTAATAGTATTACGTTGAACGTGAACTTTATAATAAATGCTACTCGAGTCTAACACTCGAAAGCGGACCACGTAAATCCAAGATTTCTAGATATTTCTACTTTCAATTTAGAACAAAGAAAGTCACGGGGAGAATGCAAATGTAAGAAAATTTTACAGTAAAAAACTTATTTAAGTTTAAATTTTAATCCAAATTTAAATATAGTAATTGTGAATGTATAGGTAAGTGGTATTCTATTGTCTCAGCCTATTCCTGTAAGAATAGAGGCATGACAATCGCTCGATGAAGATGAAACCTAATCGATATTTAAGATATGTAGATTCCAACTCGTTTTTAATTAAGTAAAATAATAGATAACAAAAGTTAGTAGTAAAAGAAAAACTGTTATATTAATAAGGATCATAACAGTCAATAACAGTCTTCAATAACATCATCAATAAAAGTCTTGTATTTCTTATGAAAAGAACTGATTGGCCCAATTGTCCACATTGTGGTCATGTTGAAGATGTCATGAATGCTTTGTGGGATTGTAACTAGTGTCGGTCTGAGCGCACTGTGTTAATTAGTCATCCTAATATTAATTTACATTAGGCGTCGTAAATGGCATTCTGGCTGAACCAACTTCTGATTCGGCTAAAATGCTATTTGATTAAGTAAATGTATATATTAAACATAGAATAAGTTAGATTTATTATTGCAATACTAAAGATAAATCTCGTAAGTTTCCAGTGTTATATTTAGTAAAGATATAATTGGGCCGACATATTCATATTTAATGAAAAAGGCCTTGATAAAAATTTTGATTAAAAAAAAACAAGGAAAAAATAAATTTATACGAGTATATGCATCATACTTATCTGAAAATATAAAAATGTTCGTTGAATACTTTGAAGTGTTTCATTGAATCCATCATACAGAATGATAATAAAAATTGGTCAAATAATAATACACTCTTTCAATCGATCAATCAATCAAAACAAATTGTCGCGGCTTTTTCCCACAGCGATAGGCAGAGATCCTGACACAACTCCCTCGGTTCTCTTACAACCACTATTCTCTTCATATAAGCTCCACTGTTATGGACACTAGGCAACCCAACTTTCTCGAGGATGTCTACGATTGGGCGGAAAACACTCTCCTGAGTCTGCCTCGTTTAACGCATCCATCCACATCAGATTTATAAGTTCCTTTCGTCAATCTACTCCCTTTTTTTCACTCATCCTTTCCATACACTTTTTATAGTTTATAAATTAAATTCGTATTCAATATTTATATAACGCTGTGTGTGGTTTATGCAGCATTTTTTTTAGTAGGAAAATAACTTTTATTATTTTTATTTTTTATGATACATTTCTATATTAATCTACTAAAGTGCTTGTATCATAGAAACAGGACAACCAAAGTACATAATCAAAGATACATTGGTACTGGTGAGTGGTTTCGAATCCGTGCCACTCGGCTTACGTAGCCGTTGCACTGCCACTACACCACGGTCGCCGGTGGTGTATTCATCTCGTATCTCAATTCTCTATACTTCAGGGCAATATCCATTCACCTTGATAATTTCTAAATAATAAAACTAACAATATAAACATCATGACCAAAATACTTATACATATAATAAATTACGCCGGCGCTGGGGATTAACACGACGAGGAAGGATTTACTCCAGCGGATTTTGCGATTTGCGGTCCGTTGTCTCTGCCTATTCCTGTGGGAATTGAGGAGTAACAATTTGATTTGATGATCATTGCGTGTTAAATCCCCCTATGGATTACGAATTTATAACCCAAACTACCCAAACTATTTGGTAGTTTCAATATTAGATAGATAATATACTAATAGTATTGTGTATAATTCGTAATTACTGAAGATAAAGATGGATAAAAAGGTATAATGTTCAAATTCTGTAATCCCACTGTAAAAATCTCCACTGAAGAGAAATATTATGTAATGTAGTCGCAAAGGACCTTGTTGTTAGAGCGACTTTAAATAAATTTAAAAAAAAAGATGGATAAAGAAGCATATTATCCTATAATTATAAAACTCTCTTGCTTTCTCCACATCCACAATTTTCTTCATACTCTTCTATTGTTATGTCCCCGATTTCATCATGAAACAATTTTCAGGGTCGTCTCCGTTTTGTTCATATATAAATTCAAGTGTTAAATTTATAAATCTCTTTCGTCGATCTCCTTTTATTTTGTTCAATTATAAGCGATGAAGCAATTATTTTAGGAGATGACGTTCTAAATTGTACATAAAAACAGATATGCTACGTTATTAAAATTGTGTTTTTTTTTTCATACAACAACAGGATTGAATAATTTATTTAAATTTATCCTCATTCCTAATATTTTTTGACTTCCTTTATATAAAATTTAATGTAATAAATCTTCTTCGCGCGTTACATTGTACAAACTGGCAGCTTTTATAATAAAATTTCATTTAATTTATTATTAAAAGGACAACACAAAATAAAGACTCGCCTTCAAAGAAAAAAACATATCACGCCTTTTTCCCACAGGGATAGGAAGAGGCAATAGGCAGAGCCACTTGCCACGTTCCTGACACAACTTCCTCGCTTCCCTCACATCCACATTTTTTTTACAAGCTCTACGGCTATGGGCACTAGGCCCCAGCTTTCTTGAGGATGTCTCTGATGAGGAGTCATCCTCATTAGGCCCAGTAGTCATCCTGGGCCTGCCTCGTTTAACGCATCCATCCAAATCAGATTTATGAATTCCTTTCGTTAATCTACTTTCACTCATCGATTCCATGTGCCCAAACCATCGAATCATTCCTTAGTTAATCAAATTAATAAATATCACAAATAAAAGTTTATGAAACAAATCATTTCTTCGGACCGGGAATCGAACTATACGTATAACGAACTGGTGTGCTAACGACACCTAAATGACAATGGTAATTATGACAATCTAAATGTTTGTTTAAAAAACACAGTAGTTTGTAATTCTTTATTTTGGCATAGTGACGGCGACTGAGGCAACCGTGAAATGACACTGTTATTTTAGTCGTTGGCACTCTTGGCAAGTTGAGGTCATATAGTTATATATTGTACTGGCATTCATTATTATAATTAAGTATTGTATGCCAAACATCACAACTGCATGACGTCATTGATGAGTTTCAAAAAGTTGAAATATTTGCACGTACGTCTTCCGAGACGCATTCTGTCTCATTCACGCATGAATGGTGCAACAAGTGACTTAACAATGCACCGCAAAATGTACTTTCTCCATAAACATATATGGATTGTTATTGCTTAAACCAAAGTGAAATCAATCCCTGAGTGAAATTATTTTCTCATAATTGTACACTACGCAATGAGTGTAAGATGAAACGTGTTTATGATCCCTTGTATTAAGTACTTCAAGTAGCCTACAACATTTCTTTGAACAGCTCAGTTACTCTATTTAAGTCTTCTTTAGAGTTTATAAATATGGATCGTATAAACGAAAACAAAATGAAATAAAATTCCTTAGACAGAATACTTAAGAAGGTTATATGCTAAATAGCCGTTCCGTTAAATTCAAAACACGGGTATTAAAGTAGCACCTAACTTGAAATAGAAAGATTTAACGAGATCAGACTGTATGATAATACATTATTCTGATTTCTTATTCGTTTTAATAAGATATTTTCAAGTTTTAACCATTTGAGACATCGATTTTTATCATATTGCAGAATGGTTTTTTTATTATTTATTTTATTGTGACTCGACATATGACAGCACCCCGCTTGATGTTAAGTCGAAGTGTGGTCCATGAATGAATGTCACTGCTACTACAATTCAATAACTGTGAGTAGCAATCACATCCACTATGCCGGCCCAGATGGAACCGGCAACTTACAAACTGATCCCGAAACGTGACCAAATCACTTCACGGTCTGTATACTTGTAAGTATATAGACCGTGAATTGATACAATTGAATATCTGCTACTTACAGATATTCAATTGTAGTGACATTTTAATGGACCACACCTTAGCTTAACATCTTGGGTGCTAGGTGCTGTCATATGTATATGTACAATAAATAAAAATAATATAATACATCTAGATAAGTAATGATTTAATCGATTTCCGCTTATAGTGGATTATCACGGCGGACATTGTGCCGCCACCGAGCACGATCTGACGCAAATCTAATAAGAATAATCCTATTTAATACTTGTTTTGAACGAAAACAATCGGTACTGACTACTAAAATCTATTATAGACAACTCTATTCTGTAGTACAACCATGTTCAACTCATCCATTCATAAATTCCGTTCTGTATTTAAATCACTTAGCAAGAAGCGAATAGGAAACATTTATTGTGTCTCAAATACTCTACTGTCTTAATACTATATTAAGAAATACTAAGGATTATCAACCGTAATGATTTTAATAATAAGAGTCGAATTTGTGTTCATAAAAATGAGAATTTTTGCAATGCGAAACAGGTTTAGTAACATTCCTGGGAGACGGTTACCCAAGACTTCAAGACCACCGCTACAACCGCATTATATTAAGCCGCAACGCTTCAACAATGTCATCAATTATCCCGTTGTCATTCCAGGGCGATGCTTATGAGATATTTGATATCTTAACTCACATTCGTGATTAATTTTAAATTATTTTAAGACTAAAATGAATATTTACGACTATTCAAACCACTTTTCTGAAACAACAGGATCATGGAAAGTGGTCCGTGTGGTTGTTTGTTTTTTTATGAACTAAGGTAAAAAAAAAAACAACAACAAAATCCGACTTAGAACAAAAAAGATAGTCAAATGGAATTGCCTCGCCCTCTAATTTTAACATAGATTAACCTTTGCGCTGTAATAACAAAAATGGGCAAAAGTGGTTACTAGTATGAGAACAAACTTTAAAAATGACGTCATAGCCGTTAATAAAATCCCTCTATCCGTTATCCTTTTATTTGATTTTCTCGTAACTTAACCTTCGAGGGCGGTTTAGATTAAAATAAAAATACAAAAACTCTATATAGAGACACTTAAGGAATGCGCATTTTATACCGTGTTGTCGTTAAATAACTCTATATCGACATTATTTTACTATTATTATAACTTGTATTTACTATTAAAGTATATAATTTACAATAAAAAAAATATTAACACTTATAAGAACGTTTATTGCATTAAAAAGTTTGTGAATATTATAAGTAATGTAAAACAAAACCTAACGTCTTATTTGTAACGAGCGTATACTAGCTGTCATATTCGTCCTTGCATACTGCAGGTGACCGAACAGCGACAAAACTACCGTCCGATAGCTGTAACCTCTTTCTATGTAAGCTTGATGCATACAGTTTTCCTGACCGTCTGCGTTGCTGGATAGCCGACTTCCTGCGTGAGCGTTCCATACGCGTTGTAGTAAATAGAAACGCATCGCGCAGGATGTCGTTGAATACCGGCGTCCCTCAGTGCTCCACGCGGTCGCCAACTTTGTTCCTTCTGCACATTAATGACATGCTGGACCTTGGACCCGGTATTCACAAAAGCATGAAAAACATGAGAGATGAGACCGGGATGAGAGAGTCTGTAGCAGCGGAACTGGGTCGACTCTTGATCGCATAACCCAGCGATGAGAGCCTACTGAAATTAAACACAGACCAAACTCATAAGATCTTCTGATCTCAGTTGAGCTGTTTTGTGTGAAATATAGACGTTTAATATTAAAATTAAATTTATTTAAAAATAAGATCATGTATATAGTGCATCGACGCGACGAATTGTTTATCTGTGGAAATAGATCAACAAATAACGTTTATTTTTACAAAATAAACGTTAAAGAATTATTGGGATAAAAATCGCTAAACAAAAGTCAGTCTAAAATTGATCACCAAATCGGTACAAAAGGTCCTTTGTTGTAAAACTTTAATGTGAATAATGAAAAAATATATATATATTCTATATTGAAAAATGTATATATATATATTCTAACCGCAATATAAAAAGATGAAACCTGCTTGTTTACGAACCATTCAAATAACTCAGATACTATTTGATTACATGTTCCTTTGTTAAATAACTACCAGAGAATTCGTAATATCTTTTCATCTCCGCTTTCAATTTGTCAATTTATTATGAAACAAATTCTTACCTGAAACAAAAGAAACACACAAATTAATATTATTGATGTAGACATATCTTTTTTTTGATAATCTCTATTATTAGATAATATTTATTAATATGTATAAAGGTGGCATTTTATGAGATCTTATTAAAGCAGATTTCTTGTTTGCATTGATTTTGTCAGGTATTTAAAGTAGGTATAATAAAATCTTTAAACGTCTTTAAAATAAGGCTAATATTTATAACTATATTAGAAATTATATTTATACACAGGCATTAATTCGCTTGCACTAAAACGTGATATTAAAGCAGGATGCATGCAAACATCAAACGAGGGGGTGGAAATCATGCGTCACAACAGCACGAACAATTATTGCACGCAATTCCCGTTTTGACTGCATACACGTACAATTTTATTTAGCAACTATACTTGATTTTGTATAACACTGATTAACACATAATTAAGTTGCATACTCTGAAATAGCCATCAATGCACTCGTAAGGCGACCGCGGTGTATTAGCAGTGCAATGATCACGGTACAAAACCACTCACTACATATATGTATATGTACTTTCGTCGTCCTGTTTCTATGATTCTTGAGTAGCTTAGTATAAAAAATGTAACAATAAAAAAATATAGAGTACATTGATTTAGGTAAATATACTTCAAGTAATAACTTTGTAGTATAATAATCTTTTATAGGGAAATGTGGTTTTCTAAATAAGCTTGGATATTAAAACTTTCATCAGGAAGTAGAGCTTCTGTTTTTCAATTACAAATACTGGGACCATATTGTGACATGTTTCTCTATCGAGGGAATGTAACCCTTCACGATCATGCGTGCGATACGCGTGCGCAATATAAAACTGTAATTACAATTCTTTAATCACTGTGGGGGTAAAGAAAATTGTAACAAAAGAATTTTTCTATTTTAGTCCTAAAAGAATCACGTAGTCTGCAGGTAACAATGGTTTAATGCGATGTATTGTGGGCTCACGATGGCACATCCTTTGTAGTATACCTATTGTATGTAAGAAAATATCTTTCCGTAGTGGATATCTGCAGTAGTCATCATATTACTTATTGTTCAGTGAGCCTTTAAAGTGATGTATTTCAAAGTAGAGTATTTTATAACAATACTAGCGTGAAATGCAATCTGAATTTAAGTAATATTTAAAAAAATAGCATACATACATTTTAGTTATCAAATGCCATAACCATGAGACTATTTAAATTATTGCCAAAATTAATTATAACATAGACCGTGATCATTAACAACTTTCTAAATTACGACAATACGCTTCAGGAAATATACCTCCCTGTGTCAACCACGTAAGGTTGTATTTCCTATTAGGTTATTAAAATGAATGTTATACAACTGAACAATTAACACATATTTTACCAAAGTTCTCAATGATAGGTAATTAATAAAGGCTTATTAACCAAACTGGATGGTGTATATTATTGTTTATAACTTAGAATCAAATTATATATATATATAGTTACATTTATCTAGACACATAATCACACACAAACCAACTTATTGTTTATATATTGTTCACAACCGGAAATCAGGTTAATGTTTCCAAAATAATTTCATAGAAGCTGTGAATTGAATGAAAAACGTTTGTATACTACATCAAGTAGGTATTACTGTTTACGTTAGACGGTTTGATCGGTAATTTCCAGAGTATAACGGTCGCTAAACGTCCACGAGCTTTAAAAAATTACTCACTTACGTAAATATTAATAAAAATTACCCTATATTATAAGATTAAAATTATTACATTAATCGATACTATTTGCAAAAAGGCAAATTTTGATATTAATGATATTTCCGAGCATTGGAGGCCAAATTCCACAGAACATGGAAGCCGCTTATTGACGCACACAAGAAGATATTATATATAAGATATTACTTTTAATGAAATTTAATTGTTAATATATACTTCGAATGAAAAAAAAGAAGATATTTGAAATAATGATGTATTTAAAATGTGATTTTTAGAGTAGTAGACAGGTAGTACCACTAATTTTAAATGTAGCGTAAAGTGAATCGGTCGCATTTTCGAGACTACACAATTTGACATATTTCATACCTTTCCAAGTGTAAGAGCAACACATAGCCTGATAATAAGGTACGTATTTGTCCTCACAGAACGTGTGACCCGTTCGTATTTTTCAACGAGATAGATCAGCAATAAGTGTCACAATTTTATGATGTTTGCAGAGATATATTGCAACGTCTTGTCAAATTTATATTCGGATTATTATTTGTAAGAGAAAATCAATTATCCTGTCCCAGTTTCAGCTGTAGAAAAGTTAATCCAATTTAACTCACAAATTACAAGTGCTTCAACTGATTAATGTCTTTCAAAATTTTATTGTATGGTTTTTCTGATATTTATTTATTTTTCCCTTTTACTGTTCCAACGTAGAACATGGAATTTAATTTTGAAGAGTTTTACAGTCTTCTTTAATACCGTTTGTGGCAGCAAGATAGTTCCAACTTCTATCGGAGTTGACGAACCATTTCCATTATAAACTTTGTGGATAACAGCAAAATGATTTACGAACAAGTTTGTCAAGTTTATTTCAATTCAAGCTTATTGTTTGATAACTATTCATTCTTAATAAAAGTAATAGTGCAGATATATATATTTTTAAGACTCGACATCTGACCTTGAGTGGGTCAGACCAAGAGTGCCAATGACTGATAAAAACGTTATAATTTACGGTTGTCTCAGTCGCCGGCACTATTCCAGCCAAAGGTACATTTTCTCGCTTCATTTGTACGATTGACGATTAAAGTGACGACAACTGAAAAAAAAACGAGATTATTCACGGCTGTTTCAGTCGCCGTCACTATGCCGGCCAAAGGTGCTTCTTCACGCATCGCTTGAAGGATCCAAGGATGGAGAGAACACATGGGCTGGCAAAGCATTCCACTTGTCAATTGTTCTACAAAGAAAAGACACACCCAATCTTAGTAATACCATAGACTTGTGTTCCACTTATATGTATGTATGTATATATTCGGAACTTGTTTCTGATCCGCGAGGGTATTAAGAGTCGTCTCAGATGTCATAATGAGATGATTGTCGTTTGGGAAAATCTTTCAACATTCGCTTGGGGAGATCACTGTCTATTTCATGTAATTATACGTAACTGCCCCCAATTATACGAATCGAAATGGCTAAAATATATGGATGACAGTTACGCTAAACCGTAATATTTAAATATAACTGTAACATTTAGATATGTCTCATGATTACAGGCAGGAGAAAACCAATATTTTATAAGTTTTAGAACTTAAGGGTCTAATCTATTCCCAATAAGAAATACCCAGTCTGCCGATCCGGGGTAGTACCACTTACAAGTATACAGACCGTGAAGTGATTTGGTCAGCTTGTAAGTTGCCGGTTCCATCTTGGCCGGCATAGTGGATGTGATTGCTACTCACAGTTATTGAATTGTAGTAGCAGTGACATTCATTCATGGATCACACTTCGGCTTAACATCAAGCGGGGTGCTGTCATATGTCGAGTCACAATAAAAAAAAGGGTCTAATAAGAAAACGTCGAGTAGACTATAGTGACTCCCTTAATGTGACTTATTATTAAAGATTTCGTATTATTGTATCTACTGCAGACGTATATCATAAGTACCTATTTATCGGAAATGACGAGACATCTAAATTCCCTGTTTGCATTGGTCTGTCATAATGATGTTATTTGTTTTCTTTTCGTAACGGAAAATTCGTTCGCTATATCCCTCGATGGTTTGGAGGGACACTCGATCGTCAACCACTTTGTCACAATCAAGTAGGCTTCGGGTGAAAATGTCAATACGTACTTGTAATCAATATTTAGTATTTGTAAATCAACACTTAAAAATACCTATATTTTGTTTATAACGTATATCTTTGCCAGTCGAAACAATAAAAAATCAAATTGTCACGCCTTTTTCTCACAGGGTAGGCAGAGACAATGTAGCGCCACTTGGCAAGATCCTTACACAACTCCCTCGCTTCCTTCACATGCACAATTCTCTTCATACAGGCTCTGTGGTTATGGGCACTAGGCAACCTAGCTTTCTTGAGGATGTCTTCAAAATTATCATACACTATTTACGAGTATGACAACTAGTAACTTCTAATTAACAAATTGATAAATAGTGGGCTTAGTGACGGCAACTGAGGCGACCGAAAACTAAGTTCGTTCAAGTTTAGAACAAATGTGGTGTCACGATAAAATTATTACCATAATTCTCTTCTTAGTTCTCGTAGTTATTGTTATATTACTAATAGTACTCGTATGTATAATTTTATTGTAAAATGGCGAGTGGAAAATTTGAAATGCATATTGTGGATTAGGTCAGTTACGTTGGGATGGACGCCGATGAGGTCCTATTGTCTTTACCTCTCTCTATAGGATTTAGATTGATAAATAGATATATGGACAATAACGAAGGTTCGAAGCAATAGACACAATAACGGGCGAAACGTTAGATGAAATTTAACACAGTTTCCAATTATCTTGCACTAGTAAACACACAATTTAATTTGTAGTATCATGGACAAATATTGCACGAATATATTGTATAATATTATATTTTGATATAAACTCCATTTACAAATGAGCAATAATTGTTTATTCACAGCAAAAATACCTGTGAGATATATATGTTATGATTTTGCTTATTAATTAGTAATACATAATTTTATTAACCCCCGACCAAAAAAGAGGGGTGTTATAAGTTTGACTTGTCTGTGTATCTGTGTATCTGTGTATCTGTGTATCTGTGGCTCTGTGTATCTGTGTATCTGTGTATCTGTGTATCTGTGTATCTGTGTATCTGTGTGTCTGTCTGTGGCATCGTAGCTCCTAAACGAATGGACCGATTACGATGCGGTTTGTTTCATTTGGAAGCTGACGTGATCGAGATGGTTCTTAGCTACAATTGATGAAGATCTGATCAGGGGTTTCGAGGTCATCAGCTCGATTTGTTAGCTGCGGTAGCGATCTTAGACGCGCTGTTTAGGATGGCAACCCTTGTACGTCGCTATGCGACGAAGATTGTTATTTTATGTCAAATAAATATGCCAATGTAAATACACGTAAAAAATGTTATAATTTTTCCCTTAAAATATTCATATGGCGAGGTTGGTTTGCAGTTTAGATCGATTACCTTGATTGAATATTTTAGGGGAAAAATTATAACATTTTTTACGTGTTTTAACAATGGCATATTTATTTGACATAAAATAACAATCTTCGTCGCATAGCGACGTACAAGGGTTGCCCGTTCTAAACACGCATAAGGCTGGGAATACACGTCCGATATTGCTGAGCAAATTATTTACAAATCGGAAGTAGGAATCGGACGTCTATTTTGTTTCTGTATTTTGTATGAAAACTGCACCTTCAGACAATCGGATCGGCCATAAAATCGTAAGCGCCTTGGCGTTGTTTCCGATTCTGACATCCGATCCGACTATCGGATCTGACGTGTATTAGGTATTCAAACAAATGTATGGCACGAGTGCCTTCCGATTGTCTGATCAGACAATCGGATCGGACTATCGGAGAGGAAAATCGGACTTGTATTCCCAGCCTTATAGGTATTTACTTTTAAACATATCTGTGACTTAACATTTGAAATAAAAACGTATACAAATACATGTGTGTTTTAACTGGTACCACTGAGTTACTCTGATGATGGAACTCGAAGGTAGGAGACGAAATCCTAGATGTGTTCAAACTTTTTTTTGGTATACTAAGTTTGGACTTATTAGATTTGTCTTGAAGGTAGGAAACTAAGTGTAGAAAAGTTAGTGCGATAAAATAAAACATTCCGGATCTAAAAAATCTGATCATGGATCCTCTCAGATCAGCAAATCAACAAGAAATGGACCTGTAGTGCTTTAACTAAAATTGTTACTCACTATGAGCCATTAGCTGGACCGTTATCAAATTAAAGACCGAGAGTATCTGATGAGGCACCATCATGAATCCTCTCAGATCAGCAAATCAACAAGAGATAGAACTATAGTGCTTTAACTAAATTTGTTACTCACTAAGAGCATTTAGCTGGATCGTCATCAAATTGAAGACCGGGCAATCTGATGATGCACCATTATGAATCCTCTCAGATCAGCAAATTGATATCAATTGATCAGCAAAAAAAGAGATAGAACTGTAGTGCTTTAACTAGGCCTTTAGCTGGGCCGTTACCAAATTGAAGATCGAGAGTATCTGATTATGCATCCTCTTAGATCAGCAAATCAATAACAGATAATATCATAGTGCTTTAACTAAAATTGTTACTCTCTATGAGCCATTAGCTGGGCCATTATCAAATTGAAGACCTGGAGTAGTTATCTGATGATGCACCATAAGGATCCAAGGGATATTAAAGAGATATATCTATTGAGCCATGACTAATGTTGTTTATTACTATAAAGCTGATGATATGACCAAAGTGGTTCCAAGCGTTTCGGGGGTTCCTTTAAAATTTTAATTTTGATTTTGATTATGTTATTACAAATAATGTACAGTATATTTTAAAGAGTGGTAGGCAGTGGTACCAAGTCTGCCGATCCGGGGTAGTACCACCACTTACAAGACCGTGAAGTGATTTGGTCACGTTTCGGGATCAGCTTGTAAGTTACCGGTTCCAACTAGGCAAGCATAGTGGATGTGATTGCTACCCACAGTTATTAAATTGTAGTAGCAGTGACATTAATTCATGGACCACACTTTGGCTTAACATCAAGCCAGGTGCTGTCATATGTCGAGTCACAAAAAAAATAAAATATTCATACTACATTGCTCATAAATCAGTACACTCTCTTAGGTTATTGGCACTGGACTGTGTCATCCTACCACTCAATTCTGGTTTAAAAATCTCGTTCGTCAATCTCCTTTAAACGATCCTTAATTTTTGACACTTCATCTTCTTTCAAATCACATTCATAACGCACAATTGCATTTATGTTCAAGCATTAATATTAATGCATGACAATTATTTATGTACGAAGATATAATCTACAAATCATTACGAATTCTTTTGTTTAATAAATACAATGCCTAATGTTTTGAATTGTGTATTATGTACACACACCCCTATTTATATATAAATGATGTATATTTTTTAATTAGAAGGTTGATATTGATGATGTATTATTTATTGCAAATTTCATTTTGGGTGCAGTAGACGTTTTATATATTTTTTTTAGTATTTTAGTAAATAAGTTTCAGAAGATTTTTTCTATAAAAATAATTGATTGCCATATAAGTTTTTATATGTTAATAGATATCCGTGTTTTTATCAATTTTGTTGCACACGCAAAGGTACTTGCCTACTTCAAAAACTGTTATATCCACACTAGATTCATTACATTAATAAGCATTAATAAAGAACCGGTATAATATATATATTATACCTACATAATAATTCTTAATAAAACACCTAATAGAAAGATGTTTAACTCTCATAAGATATGCATTCTTACATTAAATAAAATTGTAAATATTGTAAGTTGCAACGAATATTTGCGGTATGCAAGATATTCTGTCAATGTTTGTGTAGGGGTAAAGCTTCGGAATATGTTACGATCGTGAAATTCCCAATGGATATTTCAAGTCGACTTTGCATTTCAAAAAGCTATGATGCTATGATGCCCGTTCCCGCCGACACTCGATGAAAAATGGAAAATGGAAATTCAACGAGTTTATCTTGCTACGAATTTTCTAGAAAATATCAAAGTTTGGAATGATCAAATTATGTTTATATTTTGTTATAGTTTGGTGTATAATTTGTTTTAATTAATATTATTAACACGCGTTGGGAGATTTATTTAATTAACAGTATAAATGACCAGGTTTAAGCATCGAAAACTGTATTTCTGCCACAATTACCGCAGAGCTCGTATGAGAAGTATTTGTAAATGTGGAAATGAATAAATTGTATCAGTACCGTGATATGTGGAAATCGAGAGTCGGGTGTTAATATATTTTCAAAAAAAAACATACCTAGGTATAGTACATTTCTTTTCAATAGCTAAACTGTAATTGATTTATAACTATTCTCTAAATTAGTAAAAATATATCTTTAACATTATTTAAAACATATTAATATTAAGAATTAGGTACATTTAGATCAAGTAAATCGTGTTATACTGAAAATCATAAAAAAGATTTTCTATATTTATTAAAATAGTGGATGCCGGAATGGTGGGCGCAACTGCTACTGGTAGTTATTTGTTGTAGTAATCGCCTTCATTCATGGACCGCACTCCAGCTTAACAATAGACAAAATTATGTCGGGTCTCAAAAATCATTATTTATTCCAGCAGTTCAAATACCAATCAAAATATGTAGGTCGGTCAATTAAATATAGGTATATATTTTATATAATGTAAGCTATCATCGCTTTAATTTTAGCCGAAGTGGGGCGTGAATAGAGTCAACTAAGCGAATGTCTGCAAATGGCAGCTGGTCTCGAAACGCGACTTCACGGTATTTACGCTTGAAAGTGGTCGTACTGTACAAACAAATACCAAATGTCTGGTCACATTTTTCAACATTTAGACCCAAAACCACAATATATTATCTTTTATCAGCCAATCACAGCACAACACAACAAAAGTTAGCTGGTAGATAATGCCTAAGGCAATAAGCTATGTACCTTATTTTTGTGCAATAAAGAGTTTATAAATAAAATAAAAATATTAAATTTTTAGGTATTAAAAACGAATAATATTTTTTGAAGCAACCGACTGAGGCAAGCGTAAACTGAGCCTTATACCTCTACTTGATTTTTATATAATTATCGTGACTCGACATATGACAACACCCCGCCTGATATTAACCAGGAGTGCGGCTCATGAATGGAGGTGACTGCCACTACAATTCAATAACTGTAAGGAGCAGTCATATTAACTATGCCGGCCTAGTTGGAACCAACAACTTACTAGCTGATCCCAAAACGCGACTTAGTCACTTCACGATCCGTATAGTTCTAAGTAGTGGTACTACTCCAGATCGGCAGACTAGGCATCAGTGCCTAACCACTGCCTAAGCCAATTAACACGAATGCCATTATAGAAGTTTTGCTCCAAAAGGAATTTGCAACAGGAATTTACCGATTTCCCCACTTAAACATCCTGTATACAAAAGTTGGCCATTTGTTAGAAGAATACATAAATAATACTTGTTGTGTGAGTTAATGCATTAGTTCTACCCATATTACGAAATGGTATCGTAAACTCTGATGGCGTTATAGAATAACAGCAAAACAACCCTTATGTCTTTACAATTAGTGTTAATTTACTGTAACATTTATTTGCTATTAGTCTTCCTGAAATACCATACTGTTAAAGAAAAATATACTCTGTGTCAACCATAAAAGGTTCACAATTGAAATAAACTTTTAAAGTTAACTCAAACGCACATTCGGTATTGTAATACTAAACAATACGTGGATTGTACGTAAACTTCCTCAATAGGACAGGACAACTTTCCTGCATATCATACTGTTGTTTGATTTCACTACAATGTCTATTTATAATTTCATTTAATATTAAAGGCAAACATGTTAGAATTGCAATTTCATATATTGACCATTTACAATTAGGTTATTGATGAGCTAAAACGTTTATGAGCATGTATGAAGAGAATTGTGGATGTGAAGGAAGCAAGTTTTATTGCAGGAATCGGTCAATAGGTTGTTTAGGAAGAAAAAGTGCTATTAAAGTAGAGGGTGGATTTTGAGGATAAAGAAAAATGCACTCAGTTATTTTTATTATATTTATCAAACAAAGCAAAATACACTTTTTATAGAGATTTTCACATCGATTTACTTTTTTCGATAAAAAGCAAAAAATCTATGTTTAAAGTTATCTGTGTGAATTTAAACCATTATATTTACTTTATTTTAAAACATTACCTATTTTTAATTAAACATGTTACAGGAAATAAATTAAAAAATATATCGGTAATTTGACTTTTTTCCTTTTGATATTAAGAAAACGATATAATTTTCAACATTATTGATATTAAGAAAATGATGTTTAATTAATAAAATCCTATGGAAAATTCAATTCTCCTCAAAAGGTTTTATACAAAGTAATCACAATTTTTCGCTATGTCCTATTTCCACCCACTAATTTAATAATTTTACGCGATCTTTTCTTTCTATATAATTGATTGACCAATTCCTGCAATACAAACCTGTAAATGACTTAGTTCCTTGTTGCCTTGTTTTAATCAATCATTCAAATTGTCACGCCTATTTCACACAGGGATAGGCAGAGATAATGGAGCGCCACTTTCCACGATTCTGACACAACTCCCTCGCTTACCTCACATCCAAAAGAGTATAACTAATACTTTATTTTCTCAAAAGTAATACAACACAATTCTTACGTAACCGTAAGGTTGTGTATTATTAAACACCTCCTCTAAACGAATATATGTTCATTCATTAATAAATTGAACCCTGAAAGCCTTTCAATCAATTGTGGTGAATTTCGCAAACTATTTGAAAAAGCTGGTAGCGTTTACAAAACAATTTATAGAGACAATTTATAAATCGGAATTGCATAAATTCCAAATATGTTTAAACGTGTTTAATTAATAAATCAAGTGTTGGATTCATAATGGAATGTAAATTAATAAACTGTGTAATTACGTATTTAATTAAATTGTTTTACGTTTAAAATGTTCTATAGAATATTGTTTATTTCCGTAACATATTGAATTTGGAATATTGTAATTGGACTATGGGGAATAGGGTATTGCTCACATAAAGATTATTTGTACAGACTATTGGAAGTAAATAATATTTTCCTTGTACCGATAAAAAGTTTATTTATATTGTAACAACAGAAATACAAAATGTCTATTTATGACAAGGGTTTTTATTATAAATATTGAATAAATTAAAATAAACCAACAACCTGGTACAATTTAGTCTTTGTCAAAAATTTCACACTACTTTTTTACACTTTCTATGCAAGCTGTACCTTTGGCTTTTGCTAAGTCTGTTCGTTTAGAGTAAAACCTTTTTGCCCGTGACAAATGTGAGTGATTGGTGGATGATTTTTTAATAATAAATAATGCTGCAATATAGCGGAAATAATCCAAAAAACAGCCATCTTTTACCCAATATAGTAAGAACTAGTATTCCTGTTAATGTAAGCGTTTGCGTCAGACTTATCTCCTAGTGTTCTACGTAACAAGTGGGCGCTTTGAAATAGTATTCACGTTTACTCTATGCAGAGAATGTCATAGTTGTAGACCACAAACCGTTAGAGATTGATTTGTTTATTAGAATTTTAATAACGACATATTGCCGCACTCTGCCTTATATTAAGCTTTAAGTAAACAAGGCATCTGTCACTAACAGGGATATAGCTATTATAGCAAACACGCCGCAACTTTACTAGCTGATTACATGGTTTTTCAAGATGCGTTTCCAAATTATAAGGTAGGGAAATATCGAGGACAATGGAAATTGGGTTGTATATTCTATTGAATCGTTAACTACAATTGCCTCCGTCTCAT
Source organism: Tinea trinotella (assembly GCA_905220615.1). Lineage (NCBI taxonomy): Eukaryota > Metazoa > Arthropoda > Insecta > Lepidoptera > Tineidae > Tinea > Tinea trinotella. Next base: position 17,702,384 of record HG992305.1, read on the forward strand.
CGTGTATATAGTCTGATAGAATACAGTTTCAGGTTGTTGTAGATATTATTATAAAACTGTATACTACAAAGGTATCTACTATATCTACATGCTTGTAATACACTATCACTGAAAATGGTTACTTTTATTATTACTTCTTATCTGATAGTTTATTTATTCCGTTATAAAATATTCCGTTATATAATAAATTCAAAGAGTGGTAGGCAGTGGTACCCAGTCTGCCGATCCGGGGTAGTACCACCACTTACAAGTATACAGACCGTGAAGTGATTTGGTCACGTTTCGGGATCAGCTTGTAAGTTGCCGGTTCCATCTAGGCCGGCATAGTGAATGTGATTGCTACTCACAGTTACTGAATTGTAGTAGCAGTGACATTCATTCATGGACCACACTTTGGCTTAACATCAAGCGGGGTGCTGTCATATGTCGAGTTACAATAAAAAAAAAAAAAAAAAAAAATATAAAACCTCTGTATTAACATATTGATTGATATAAAAACAATATTAAAATGAATGTTATTTTCTTTTTTTAAATTAAACAAAGTAATGTTTTTTTTAATGTTAATAGTGTTTTTGGGTCTTTTGCAATTTTTTTTCTATTTTTCTTCAGCAATAAGTTTTTTTTTTAATTTAAACATCAAAACTACCATTATTTTATTGAAATACTTTATTGTTAGCAAAGTACAACGCTTCCCATACATGTGATAACATTAAATAAATTATATAGCCACATCGTAAAAGTATTTTTATAATGATAAAGCGCTGATAAACTAAGCAACTGATATAAAGCTATTATTAGTAAGATAAATTGTAATTGGAAAAAAGTTTTCCAACTTATATTCATTGTTTCCAACATTGTAACGCGGGAACTGTGAGACGCTTTTCTCTTACTCATGGCTGTTGATCTTTATTGAATGTAAATTAGATGACATTTTGTGATAAAAATAATACTTTTTAATGTCTAGTAATGATATTTTTATAATCTTTTTTATAACCAACCTGCTATGTTTATAACTATCAATCAAGTAATGAAATTGTCACGGCTTTTTCCCACAGGAAAAGGCAAAGACAATGGAGCGCCACTTGCCACGGAATAATTTCAATCAATCAATCAAATTCATAGTAAAAATCAGAGTGAATATTGTTAGTAAAAATAAAAATTGCAGATATTAATTAGTTTGTGGCAGCGGTCACCTCTACTCATAAAATGCTATTCAGGTTAAAACAGACAGTGTCAGTCAAAAGTCATGTTAATATTAAAATGAAATAAAATGGAACTTGAATTTTTATCAATATGTTCAAAACTTTGTGAATTTCCGAATTATAACAGTGATATTTTATCACTGTTGCACTTTTAATTACTGTTAAAAATAACAGCGTGTAAAAAGTTTTTGAAACAAAAAAATGTGTTTGTATTTAATAAAGTTTTCAAATAAACGGAGTTTGAAACAAAGGCTTTCATCCTATACATTTGTATCTACATCGCTTAGTCTACAATTCATCGTTTAATCCCGCAGCTCGTATTGCGGCTCTTGCTTTAATTGCATTACACTTTACCAGAATTCGAGTCTGTAGCAAGTTTACAACAAAAAGTAACTTTGGTTAAATAGGGGTAGAGTTTACACAATAGGTATTTTAAAATAAAATGCGTTATATCCTTTTCGGTGAATAGAATTTTAATATTTTTTTTTACTTATTTATTAATGAATTATACACCAACAAGATTAACATGTGCTATACTTTGTGCCATTATTAAAATTATAGGTGAACGCAAAGTTTTCACAGTTATCAATTCAAAATACTATAATTAACACATATAAAAAAATATTACAAAAATAATGGCGAAAATTAGGATGTTTTATTGGGGCACATTATTACAGCTCCTCGCATGGAGTTAAAACGACACATAAATGGAGGCGATTGCAAGTAGCAATCATATTTATAAATTGATAAATCCTCAAGAAAGCTAGGTTGCCTAGTGCCCATAGCCGTAAAGCTTGTATGAGGAGAATTGTGAATGTGAAGGAAGCGAGGGAGTTGTCGCTCGTGACAAGTGGCGCTCCATTGTCTCTGCCTATCCCTGTGGGATTAAGGATTAATTAAATCAACTTAATCCATTATCAAATACAAATAAATTAGGTTTTTTTGAAATAAACAAATTTTATGCGGCTTACTATCGCGTTTCGCGTTCTCAAATAGAAAAACGAATTTATAAAATACCAAACACACAAATAAAACAGTATTGAAGCAGAAGCGCCGCGTCGATGCACTTAGGGCGGGCATTCAAGTGCAAAATAAGTAGCATTGTTGAGGTTCGAGTGACAGTAAGCCACGGGATGTCAGGAATCCGTTCTAGTTTTTACTAGCTTCATCGTAGTGACGACCGTTCGTTTAAAATGACGTCATGTTCCAGATAATTCAGTTCCCTTATCTAATACTTATCTAGTGATATCAATTCGTATCAGACAATTTGTGTCAATGTCAAACTATGTCAACTGTACTTATTACTAATTATTTTGATTTTTAACCCCCGACCAAAAAAGAGGGGTGTTATAAGTTTGACTTGTCTGTGTATCTGTGTATCTGTGTATCTGTGTATCTGTGTATCTGTGGCTCTGTGTATCTGTGTATCTGTGTATCTGTGTGTCTGTCTGTGGCACCGTAGCTCCTAAACGAATGGACCGATTACGATGCGGTTTGTTTCATTTGAAAGCTGACGTGATCGAGATGGTTCTTAGCTACAATTGATGAAGATCTGATCAGGGGTTTCAAGGTCATCAGCTCGATTTGTTAGCTGCGGTAGCGATATTAGACGCGCTGTTTAGGATGGCAACCCTTGTACGTCGCTATGCGACGAAGATTGTTATTTTATGTCAAATAAATATGCCAATGTAAATACACGTAAAAAATGTTATAATTTTTCCCTTAAAATATTCATATGGCGAGGTTGGTTTGCAGTTTAGATCGATTACCTTGATTGTATATTTTAGGGGAAAAATTATAACATTTTTTACGTGTTTTAACAATGGCATATTTATTTGACATAAAATAACAATCTTCGTCGCATAGCGACGTACAAGGGTTGCCCGTTCTAAACACGCATAAGGCTGGGAATACACGTCCGATATTGCTGAGCAAATTATTTACAAATCGGAAGTAGGAATCGGACGTCTATTTTGTTTCTGTATTTTGTATGAAAACTGCACCTTCAGACAATTGGATCGGCCATAAAATCGTAAGCGCCTTGGCGTTGTTTCCGATTCTGACATCCGATCCGACTATCGGATCTGACGTGTATTAAGTATTTAAACAAATGTATGGCACGAGTGACTATCGGATCGGACTATCGGAGAGGAAAATCGGACTTGTATTCCCAGCCTTATAGGTATTTACTTTTAAACATATCTGTGACTTAACATTTGAAATAAAAACGTATACAAATACATGTGTGTTTTAACTGGTACCACTGAGTTACTCTGATGATGGAACTCGAAGGTAGGAGACGAAATCCTAGATGTGTTCAAACTTTTTTTTGGTATACTAAGTTTGGACTTATTAGATTTGTCTTGAAGGTAGGAAACTAAGTGTAGAAAAGTTAGTGCGATAAAATAAAACATTCCGGATCTAAAAAATCTGATCATGGATCCTCTCAGATCAGCAAATCAACAAGAAATGGACCTGTAGTGCTTTAACTAAAATTGTTACTCACTATGAGCCATTAGCTGGACCGTTATCAAATTAAAGACCGAGAGTATCTGATGAGGCACCATCATGAATCCTCTCAGATCAGCAAATCAACAAGAGATAGAACTATAGTGCTTTCACTAAATTTGTTACTCACTAAGAGCATTTAGCTGGACCGTCATCAAATTGAAGACCGGGCAATCTGATGATGCACCATTATGAATCCTCTCAGATCAGCAAATTGATATCAATTGATCAGCAAAAAAAGAGATAGAACTGTAGTGCTTTAACTAGGCCTTTAGCTGGGCCGTTATCAAATTGAAGATCGGAAGTATCTGATTATGAATCCTCTCAGATCAGCAAATCAATAACAGATAATATCATAGTGCTTTAACTAAAATTGTTACTCTCTATGAGCCATTAGCTGGGCCATTATCAAATTGAAGACCTGGAGTAGTTATCTGATGATGCACCATAAGGATCCAAGGGATATTAAAGGGATATAACTATTGAGCCATGACTAATGTTGTTTATTACTATAAAGCTGATGATATGACCAAAGTGGTTCCAGGCGTTTCGGGGGTTCCTTTAAAATTTTAATTTTGATTTTATATTATTAAAGATGATAACGATTACCGAGAATGTTTTTATTTTTTTTTATTTACATTTTTATACTAAGCTACTAAAGTGCTTGTATCATAAAAACAGGACAACCAAAGTACATATGTCAACTTTGGTACCGGTTGGTGGTCTCGAACTCGTGCTCTCGGTTTGCGTAACCATTGTACTGCCACTACACCACGGTCGCCTGTATGTATATCTGAGTCACGTGTATAAATTCATACTAATTTGAAAAATTTTATTATTCTAATTAAACATAATTATATATCTGGGTAAAATATTAATTATTAGAACAGAAATTATTATCCCAAAATATCACTTTGGTAATTTCGAAAATTATAGTACGAGTATAACTATAACTCGTATAACTAATTAAGAAAATAAATTATCTTTTAACTGTGTTAATACAAGTGAAGTAGATCAGTTGCGATTCAGAATCAACTTTAAAGTTGCCGGTTCTAATTAGGCCGGCATAGTGGATGTGACTGCTACTTACAGTTATTGAATTGTAGTAGCAGTCGCCTTTATTTAGGGATCACACTCCGGTTAACATTAGGCGGGATGATGTCATATTTCGAGCCTATAAGATATATAAGCAAGAGGAGGTCCAATAGTGACGACGACTGGAAAAAACAAGTCAGTTCCCGGCTGCCCCAGCCGCCTTACTATGCCGGCCTAAGGTGTTTCTTCACGCATCGCTTGAAGGATCGGAGGTTATAGGATGGAGAGAACACATGGTCTGGCGAAGCATTCCACTTGTCTATTGTTCTACAAAGATAAGACGCACCGAACTTTTTAGTTCGACTGCCGATTCGGTCAATAAAATGCAGATGCTTTCCTCGACCTGTGCGGGTATTACTTATAACTTAATAAGTACTTTAAGACAATAAAAAGCTACATATAGAATTATTTTTGCTTTTTGTAAAAAGCTTTTTCTATCGCAAACGTTTTTTCATTTCGTTTTTACATTTTCGTTTTCTTATTTTGAATCCAGTAAATGCCAATGTACCCCAAATACAAACTACGAACGAAAAATTGTGTACAAAAGCGACGTATCGCACGTGTCGATTCAAATGTTTAGTAAATCATAGAATTGAATAAAATGGTTGACAACCAATTTCCAGCTGATGTTTCGATATTATAATATTTTTCAATGAATAAAAGTCATTGCCTTTTTCAAATAAAATTCCAAAAAAATCTACATATTTTTTTATATTGTCAAAAGATAATTTCCCACAGGGATAGGCAGAGACAATGAAGCGCCACTTGCGACGATCCTGATATAACTCCCTCGCTTTCCTAACATTTACAATCCTCTTCATAGACGCTCTAGGGTTAACAAAGCTTTTTTGAGGTCTCCGATTTTATGTCTCGAGGATTAAAATTTTAATTTGTAAGCTTCTAGGTGTAAAAATATTTCAATGGGTAAGTTTTATTTATTATTTTTAACTTAGAAATAAGTAATTTAAGGCGGCCGTGGTGTAGTGGCAGTGCAATGTTTACGCAAACCAAAGAGCACGAGTTCGAGACCACCCACCGGTACCAATGTATCTTTGATATATATGTACTTTAGTTGTCCTGTTTCTATGATACAAGCACTTTAGAAGCTTAGTATAGAAATGTAAATAAAATAAAATGCAATAAAGACATAGTAAGAAGTGGGACATAAACATATTACTCCTAATGGTTGTGTAGTTATTTTAACTCGTGTTACGTAAATAGTTCAATACAGTTACTAATTACTTAAGTGCATTCAAACGTAATTAGATAAGAGAGTTTACAAAGAATATTCTGAAGTAAACCAGTCCGTTAAGCGTAAAGTCTCGGAGTCGATTCCCAGTCGGTGCAAATATTAGTTTTATTGATTTTCTTTGTAATATTTATTAATTAGATTATATAAATATTTGTTAATAATTATAAGAGGCGGATATTTTCTCTTCAACTTATAAGCGTACAGACCCTGAAGTAACTCAGTTGCGTTTCGAGGTTAGCTTGTAAGTTGCTGGTTTTTACTAGGCCGACTAATTTCAATTATTTAATTGTAGTTGTATGCTAGTACGGTCCTTCCTTTATGGACTGGTGAGCTTATCATTAATCAATCAATCAATCAAATTGTCACGCCTTTTTCCCAAAGGGATAGGCAGAGACAATGGAGCACCACTTGCCACTTCCTCGCTTCTCACAATTCTCTCCACACAAACACTTTATTTAATTTTTTAAGGTTATCTGTCACGCCTTTGACTCCACATGGCTAGTCCTTGTATCTTTAACATCTACAACTCACTTCATACAAGCGCAGTATTTATATAAGCCGTTTAATATACGTCATCATCAGCCAGAAGGCGTCCACTGCTGAACAAAGACCTCCCCCTTAGAACGCCATTCTGCACGACAAGATGCCAGTTGCAACCACTGATTATTTATGACTTTTGAGAGGCACAGATGATAAAAAGCGGATTATTAGATTTGTTTTTCCATATCGAATTTATAAAGAATGAGAGCTTATTTTCGGTATAGTATAAATTTTTAAATTATTAAATGAAGTGGCAACAAGTGTACATGTTATGTTATAGCAAATGTAAATACATACAACTTACAAGTGCTGTTAATATATAGTAAATAAGAGTCATTGTACACTGACTGACTAATCAAAACATTGCACGAACCCTAAGCGAAGGGGAAGGGACAATAGCGCGCGTAGACAGTCATTATTTTTTCGAATTGCAGTACATTTACATGTCTCTCTTTTTTTTTCTAAAAGCGATTCTGATGATCATCAATTCAGATATTCGGGGTATTTTTTATTGTGGTACAACATAATATGACAGCACCCCGCTTGATGTTAAGCTGGAGTGTGGTCCATGAATGGATGTCACTGCTACTACATTCAATAACCGTGAGTAGCAGTAACATCCTCTATACTAGAAGTTCCTATAATTTGAGTTCTAACCTCCTATTATATAATAAGTGTTTTAATTATAATTAAGTTGTTATTATTACACTCTCGCTGATGTAAATCTAGGTATTAGATATACGAACAAATTTTTTTAAAATTTATGTTTGTTCATGCAACAGCCCTCTTGATGTTAAACTGGAGTACAATTCACGAAAATAGGCAACTGCTACTACTACAGTTTAATAACTGCAAGTAGCAATCGCGTAAATAACTTCCTAGTAAGAACTGGTAACTTTTAGTTGATCCCGAAACGCCATTGATCCCCAATCTTCATGGGCTATATTTGAAAGTGGTTGAACTACCCTAGAATTATAAATTGGGTCAATGTCTCCCTACCACTCTTAGAAAGAATCATGTATGCAATCATTTTATTGAAAATTTACAATACCGAAATACATCCTCCGTCCATTATACGTCAGACGCACACCTCAGGGCGTATTAGGTATAAATGTAGAATTTAGAGCTAAAATATATACATACATCATACATCATTATACATACATACATGTTAGATACATGTTATACATCATAAGCATACATACATCATTATTATACATCATGTTTGAATAAGGAGATTTGTATATTAAATGTTGTTATACGGGTTTTCCAAACACCAGGGTGCCAATCTTAGATGTCGTAAAATCAATAACAAATACAGATTGATATGACTGTATGGCGTGTTTGTGATATAGATTTTTTAGTATTAACATCAGCAGTGGTTTATTTCAAAGTGATTTGCAGGTTAAATTCTTAGAGGTCTATGAAATTTAAAGATTTATTAGACATATTAGGGCGTATTATTGAATATCACATTAATAATAAATCAATATATCTATCAAATTGTCACGCCTTTTTGTGAATGGAGTAAAAAGGAGAAGTCCTAGCTAGCATAGTGCTGACCGTTAAAAATGTGGGTTAACCGTAGTGCCACCACGTATTAAGAAAATTGTATATGTGAAGGAGTTAGGTTAGGATAAGGGAAAGTGATGTCTGTTTTATCTGCTTATCCCTGTGTGAGGGGTAACACTTATTTAATTCCATAATAGTAAATACGAATTTTAATTAATAACACTATTTTATACGAGTATTAAAAACCGGAATAGCGTAAAGTTAAAACGTTAGAGTTAATATGCATTCAAAAGAAGCAAGGCGTAAAATTACAGGTCATTTTCACTCGCCACAAAGCTGGGGTTTACCGGACATTAGGTTCCTGTATTTATAGTTACATGAAGGATGTGACAATGGTCACGAAAAGGGAGCATAAGTATATTTTATAATTTAGATTCAAAAGTTATTTACACTTGTATTAGAGCCCCGCTTGCCACGATCCTGATACAACTTCCTCGCTTCCCTCACATCCACAATTATTTTTATATGAGCTCTACGGTTATGGGCACTAGACAACCAAGCTTTCTTAAGGATGACTCCAATTTGGTGGGAAAATAGTTGTACATACCGTGAAGAGGCTTGTCTGTTCTAATTAGACCGGCATAGTGGATGTGATTGCTGCTCACAGTTATTGAATTGTAGTAGCAGTGACATTCATTCATGGACCACACTTTGGCTTAACATCAAGCGAGGTGCTGTCATATGTCGAGTCAAAATATAAAAAAAATATTAAAAAAAAAAAAAAAATGTGACAGCTACTTGCAGTAATTTAACTGTAGGGTCAATTATTTAGTAAATTTAATTTGCCTTCCTCCCTTGCATCAAAGAAGACGAGGTCAGATACAATAATTTTAGTATAATCTAGTTATAGTAAAGCACTAGCGTAAATTTAATTAGTTACTATCAAAGCGATCCCCAGCAATGTTTAGTAAACTCTTGACCGCACGCAGTAACTCTATTATGTATAATCGAATTATGTCAACATGAGGGTTGTAGATGGCCGACCACTCATGGCGAATATTCCAAAATAGATGGTCAGCTTTATTAGATTTGTAAACTTCATCACGGACAAATTACCTAATTAATGTTATTATATTCTCTAAGGTTTGCGCTAACATTATATTAATGAAGTAAAATATTTTTTAATTTGTTTTATTCAACGCGTTTCGAAAGCTTTGCAGCCATCGTGGTCGCAAACTATTCCAACTAGTTAGGGAAACTTTTACAAAAACGTCCATTGAGACTAACACGACTTCGGATTAATATAATCATAATAAATGAGGTAAAAAACTTTTATATTTACGTTAGTTTTATAATTATTTCTTAATCTTTTTCTTTCCTCTTTCTGTTAATAGTTTTCAAAGACTCGTTTATAAATACCGAACAAAACAATGCCAAACCATATAAATTTGCTAATGGATATTCTGATGGTTTTAATGTTACTTTTTCAAATATAGGCACAACTCTCTCGCTTCTCTCACATCCACAATTCTCTTCATACAAGCTCTACGGTATTGGGCACTAGGCAACCTAGCTTTCTGATACTAGATAAGTGCTTGTATTATATTACAGGTGATAAAAAAACAAACATCAAGATGGTACCAGCTAGTGGTTTTAAGACCCGTGCTCTTGGTTTGCGTGATCATTGCACTACCAATATGGGTTATACTTAGGCAATACGGTTGCCTTAAAATGTGTTAATTGAAGTTGCAACAGTTATTTGAACTGTGATAACTTTATTATTTGATTGAGGAACTTACTACATTACTTACAAACTACAATAACTTACTACATTACATTACAATTACAAACTACATTATAGCTTGTCTAGCTATAAATGAAGCGCCCCTCCCCTTTATTAGTTTATTTAAATGTGTGAATACAAATATTACCAACTATACTACTATACTCCATCAGCGTGCTCCTCCTTTTGTGTCAAACCAGCAACTGAATGACCAATTACAAATGCATTTTCGGTGTTGTGCATTCATATGTTATATTCGCACGTGGAGAGGCGCGTCATTTCGGCTTAGACAGACTATACTTAGTTTATGTAGGTACACATAAAATCGCAACTTCAACTTTTAACGCTTAACAAGAAAAAGTTTCATAAAAAGGCAAAGTAGAAGAATATATGTAGCAAAGTGCACATGTCGAAAGAGACATGTATGAAGCAAATATAAATCTTTCCATTAGAAAAATCTGTCGTTTAATTGTCAGGAAAAAAGTAAAAGGCAGTCGCTATAAAAGTTCACATAAAATCTTCCACATGGAGTTGTAAAATCGTAACTTTATACTGCCTGCATAGTATACAATTTAAACTTGTAATATCACAAGTAAAAGTGTAATTAACAGATTGAATACAAAAGGAAATTGACACCATACTAGTAAAAAATAACTAACACGCTCTGTTTAAACTATAAAAAAGGCTATTGTATATTAGGTGTACACCAAAAAGGCCAGTGCACTTTGACCGATGGCTCTAGGGTTCCTTTTCAAACAAAATGTGTCGACGAGCCCCATGTAATCAGGTCACGCACCGTGGCACCGACTCTATCTACAATACAGGTGCGCCCAACTTAGGCGACGTTAAACAACAAATGAATTTTGCTATTTTTGTCCCTTTCTACTATTTAATTACTCAAGTTCCGATGTCGGTATGTGACTAGAATTATAATAATGCGGAATACTTTTCAATATTAAAATTATATTATATATATTGTTTTAGTAAAATAGTTTTTATTTTGGCACTTAAAGTTAGCAAAGTTAAAGTGTATTCTTCAAATTCACAATTCTCATTGATTATTACTCTATGCTGTTTAAAAATTTGTATCTGATTAGATCCGTGAACAATCTGTAATAAAAAATTTTGATATAATAAAATTATATAATTAGTTATAGAAGCGAGGGGTCTATGTCAGGATCGTGGCAAGTGGCGCACCATTTACTATCACTATGGGAAAAAGGTGTGACAATTTAATTGATTGATTTACTTATAGGTTATTATAGTATTTTTATATTTGAAATTATAAATCGTTGGTACAAAGAATTCAAGAAAACCAACCACGAGCACTAAGTGAACGTACTTCAAAAAGATTTCAATGTCAAACGCCCGATGAATAACTATAATGTTGTGTTGTATAATCATATCTAATATTCGTCTCTGATGACATCATATCGATTGTTGTACAAATGTAGAATAAAGGTCCTTTCACACTTGGAAAATTGAATTACAATTCTAAAAATACAAACGTTAAAGGACCTTAATTCAATCAGCAATTCCTTTCTTCGAAAAGGACTAAAAGCATTTTACTTTACAAATTATGCGACGTGATAAAATTATATAATTTTCGATTTACGACCTCGATTTCAATAAAAATTATGTACATTTGAACAAATAGGCAAATTGGCACCAATGTATCTGCGCGTTCGACCGCACTGGGACCGTTTTCAGTAACTCTTTTCATATTTGTCCACTTTATTTACATACGAATAGTTTTTTTTAAAGATATATATGGATTTCTACAAAGCAAATATTGGCGGCGCTTGAAAAATATCAAATGTATTTTAAAAGTGACAAAGTACAAAAGTTCATCCTGCATCAGTCACCTAAGCCCGGATAAAGCGGGGAAAGTAAATTCCAGTAAAGTTTCCATTTTATTTTCTAGTATAAAAGCATTTTAAAATACGATTTTATAAATCCTCAGAGTACGACTTTCACTAAAAAGAGTAACCGCATAAAATCTTATAAAAATTTAAATATTTATTCTGGAGTGACGATAAAGGGAATAAACCTTTTTATATACTGACTACTTTCTTAAAAGTCACACGGAAGAAATGAAAGAAACATTTTGAATGGCTAGTTTGAATCAAGTTATAAAATTGTTCTTAATATTTATATATTATTTTTGTATTATTATACATTTCTATACCAAGCTACTAAAGTGAAACAGGACAACCAAAGAACGTATATCAAAGATACATTGATATCAGTGAGTGGTTACGAACCCGTGCAGGTTCGGTTTGCATAACCATTGCACTGCCACTACACCACGGTCGGCTACTATTTATACTTATACTTTAAATATATAATTACTGTCAACTGATAATAATTTTTATGTCTACTAATCCTTAATGATTAGCGCGTTATCTAAAGTCCACAATGTTGTTTGTTGTGACTTTATTTTACAATATTTGCTATTAATATTAACATTGTATTGTTAAGCTAAACATTCTCAGTTATAGTTAAAATGTAAATCTGAGTGCAGTAATATATATTTACAAGTATTATCCATAATGAGCACCGCGGTAGATAATAAAGAATATAGTTTCTGCAATACAACACGATTGCTTACATTAATAGTTTTACACGTCATTTCAAACAACATAAAATACGTGATGCGAACATAGTATTAAAATTACAATGTTTCTAATACAACCGAAGCACATTTGCCTAGCTTCTACGTGATAGAAGTCAGTATTTAAGTGGATTTTTAGTATTCAGACAGATATCTTCACAGTTTAGTTTCAAACTGTCTATCTCTTCACAAGCCACTGCAATCTTATATCGACCGTACTTTTTTTTGTACTAAGCTACTAAATGGGCTTGTATCACAGAAACAGGACATATATCAAAGATACATTGATAGCGAAAAGTGATTTTGAACCGAGAGCTCTTGAATTGCGAATTTATTTTATTACCACTAGACCACGGTAGCCTTCAACATTTGTTTCTAACAAATTGACTTAACAGAAATACTATTACAATAGTTTAACAATTAAAGACCGCAAATTGTTTCGCTCCAGGAATTTGCTTCATATATCTTGACTCTATCTGGAATATTTGCAATTCTCACCTCTTTGAAGTGAGTACAATTAATTTCACAGCTGCTTTCACAGCAATTCACGCTTAATCATTTACACCAGTGCAAATAATTAATATTAAATTATTATTTGAAGAAATTCTATAATTAGTATTGCTTCAATAATTTGCTATGGAAAGTCCGAAACACTTAAGCTGATTTTATTCTCCAATTGCGTTTACAGTTACATATACAATTCTGCAGTCAAACCGAATAAGTTCGCAGTGCTATCAATCGCGCTCTGCATTGCAACTACAAATAAATAAAATATATAATAATTTAAAATATAATATATATATATTTAAAACCCCTTAGATGTAAAGTTATTAAATTGGCCTTGTAGTGAACTAAAAGGATAGATGAGAAAAAGTTGTTCGTTAATAATATCTAGAACTATTTTTAAAAAGCAGGGGTCAAGAGGTTACACGCTTGTGTACGGTCAGAAAATTCATAAATATAAAGTAGCCACATAACGTTGCGAAAATACCTATATAAAACAGCATTGCACCAACTAAGATAACAAGTCTTCTTCAGTAAAGAAAATACATTATATATAATACATATATATTATATAAGCCACCCACGGCGACAAAGGTGCCAAACCTTGGAGCTCCCACTCGTCAATACTATCATCACATACGTTGACGTTTGTTAAGTGGATACATAAAATTAGTATCTACTTATCTCTGATTAAGACTATATTTGTACGAGGATTGTACCTCCACGTACCACAACTCGCGTTTAGCACTATTGGTTGATAATTAAGCGACAAGTAGACATGCGAAGCTCGATACGAACTTAATTAAAACTGTACCTATTATTAAACGTTAACTATCAACAATTTATAATTGTAATAAATTGGACTAGAATAATAGCCAGCAATATTATGTTTATACTATTAAGTGAGTAATGCAATTTGTAGTCAACGTTATAACAAATACACTTATAACAATATAGGAGTACTACTGTAGAACAAAACAAACCAAACTAATTAATACAAAAATAAATCATATATTATGTTATTTAATGTATAAAATCATTTAGATTATGTTCAAAATATATGTGGACAGAGAGAAAGAAAGAGAGAGCGGGAGATATCTAAGGATCTTACAAACGTTGTCCAATAAATGTTTGTATGCTTTATGTCCTATGTATTGTGAAGCATTATAAAACGGCTTTCTGTCCTTTATATTATTTACTTATTCTTATATTGTTGGTTGTTCTGGGTAGATGTATAATAAATACAGAAGATATAAGAAGAAAAGATCAATTAATTATACTGTCACGCCATTCTCCCACAGGGATAAGCAGAGACTAAGAGCTTAGTATTATTAATTTATTAATGGTATACCTACAGCAAATACATTAATGACATAAATAATATTTATTTAAAATAATATTTGCCTAGTTCCTATAAGCTTCTATGAAGAGATTTGTGGATGTGAAGGAAGCGAGGGAGTTGTGTCAGGATCGTGGCAAGTGGCGCTCCATGTCTGTGTTTATCCTTGTGAGAAAAAGGCGTGGCAATTCGATTTGAATAATATTGCACTTACGTGTTTTTGAAATATATTTAATGAGTTTTTCACTATCTCTAGATGGTCAGCAAGTTATGATCGTCTTTATACTTATTATGCGTACCAGGGCAGTTACGAAGCAACAATAAAAAAATTAATGTGAGCAATATAAAGGCGAAATGATGATAATAAAAGTTTCTTTAGAATTGTGTTTTTAATAAAGAAAGAAGTATTTCATTGTAGAAAATAGCAATCGGTGGTTGGTAAACTACAATCTGTCTACAAGTCGATTGAAAATACTGAAAATAAATGTCACTGTGTCCTCAATTGAGTTTCAATCAATTTACAACTTATATATCACGTAATTAGAGGAAATAAAAGTTTATCTTATTTCTCATGGCAATAGATAAAACAATGAATGTCAACATTTTGCTACCCTAGTTTTGAATTTGTTACTATACGGTAGCTTTTAAAATAACAGCAAACATAGTTCGTGAAATACTTTATTTATTGTAGTTTTTGGGATGTTGAGTTTTTATTTATATTTGTCCTGTTCCATTTGACAAACATAGCGCTTCATTGGAGCGAATATATTTTTGCTTTGCAATTTTATCGGTCAAAATTATCTGCTTCCTTTCTCCGGACCTTTCGGAACAAAAGCGTACAAAGAAGATAGAATACTATTTTAATTAATTTACAATGTACAATTTATTCTCTTACATATTGTAAACTCGGCAAATCGCTCGCTACATCACCTTAAGGGATACAACGGTATGAACTACTCTCGCGCACGAAATACGCCCATTCTCGGCTGCTTCGACATTAGCCTATTGAAGGCGAGTATTTTTCTATAGTCCGTATTTTTTGTTATAAGAACTGCAGGTAACAAACCTTTTCTATTGTTTAGTTTTTTTGTTACCAAAATATTGGCATAGAAGCAAGGATTTGAAAAAATATTATGTTATAATTTTGTTGACACTGGTGCATATTCTAATTGTAGTATAGTTAACCTATTTTAAACCTGCATTACGATTGCCCTAATTGAACTCTAAATTACACTTTTTATTGAGGCTTGACTTGCCTGATGGTAAGAAGTAGAGGTCTAAGAGTTTCAACAATTAGAATGTGATTATGGCGACTGAAAATAAAACCGTTATTTAATAATAAAGGGAAATTCATTAATTAACAATTTAATACGGTTCTCAACGCCACATCGCGAAATATCTTGCATTGTTTGTTAGATTCATAAATACAAAATAACAAGAACATATTTACTGTATATTAAAAAGCTAGGTTGCCTAGTGCCCATAACCACAGAGCCTGTATGAAGAGATTTGTCGATGTGAAGGAAGCAAGGGAGTCTCTGCCTATCCTCGTGAGAAAAAGGCGTGACAATTTGATTTGATAAAAACTTTACTATTTCTATGACATATATTATGAGAGGCTTTAAACTGATTTGAAACTAATAAAGGAGCCATAGATTTTATTACCTGTCATTAAAAAAAAAACGTGATGACAGCAAACAAGTAATTTTATTATTTTACAGCCCAGTAAACATCTCTACTGTTTATTTGCAGTTTAAACGTAGAGATCTAAGATGATAGTTTTCAGGTGTCGAGAGTAAATTAAAATGATATTTATTTATTTATTGTGACTTGACATATGACAGTACCCCGCCAGATGTTAAGTTGGAGTGCGGTCCATGAATGGAGGTGACTGCAACTACAATTAAATAACTGTCAGAAGCAATTGCATACACTTGCCTAGTTCACAACCTATTCAATCACAGCTTAGTTGTAACCGGCAAGCTGATTCCGAAATGCTACTACGTCACTACATGGCTTCACGGTCTGTATACTTGTAAGTGGTGGTACTACCCCGGATCGGCAGACTGGGTACCACTGCCTACCACTTTTAAATATTCGTGTTAAAGGCTGATACTGTTAGATTTTTAGGTATTCTTGAGGATGTCTCCGATTTTGTCTAAAAACACCCTCCTTTGCCTGCCTTGTTTAACGCACCAATCCACATAAGATAAGCCAAAGTGTGGTCCATGAATGAATGTCACTGCTAATACAATTCAATAATTGTGAGTAGCAATCACATCCACTATGATGGCCTAGATGGAACCGGCAACTTACAAGCTGATCCCGAAACGTGACCAAATAACTTCACGGTCTATATACTTGTAAGTGGTGGTACTACCCCGGATCGGCAGACTGGGTACCACTGCCTACCACTCTTAGATAACCAGACCCGAATCAAGTATCCATCTCCAATATCCATTTTTTTTATTAACAAATATTTACAATATTTAATATTATTAAATATTACAAATAAAAGCTATGAAACAAATATTTGCTCCGACCGGGAATCGAACCCGGGACTTTACGCGCAACAAACAAGTCGCTAAACCGTTCGTCCTCGCCTGTCGTCAAATGTAACAAATAAGCGACTAGTAGAATGCTTTTCCAGCCCATGTGTTTTCCTCATCCCGTAACTTAGGATCCTTCAATATTTTTTGAACCCGGGCTATCGATTTGCCTTAAATAACGACAATTATATGTCATTATTAAGCAATAAACGGTACTTTTAAAGTTGCCGATATTAATAAGAACTACAGCTGAGTCAGCTCTTTTGTTTGTTGCTTTGTTGTTTAGATTTACCTCGACTGTCGGCATTATACGCTCCGAAGATTCTGAGAAATTCGTTCTTTTGTTAGTGTTATAATAAGTGTTGGTCCTGTAAACGTGTGCCAATTGTGAACATTATACAGAGCTGGCAAATATAGAATAACCATATTCATAGAGAGCAAGTGGATAACCCACTTTTGAAACTGATTTTAAAGTTGTAAGTTATTAGGTATAAAGGTTTTAGATAAGAAAAATATAAATGTATTTATAATTTATATTAAATATGAACATAATGTTTATATGATTATTTTATTAACTCCATAGATTTAAAAAAGGCGCCGCTCCACTTTCTTGCACAAGCCGCTCTTCTATGTTATGGTTATGCTACTCGTATAACCATAACATTTTTTGTTAAATTGCAGTACTCAATAACATATTTTAATACTTTGTTGGGCCTCCTCCAGCATCTATTATTGCATCGCACCGGTTGCGCATAGATCCTACGAGATTTGCACATAGGTCCGAGCCTCTTAATGAATCCCACACCTCCTCACAGTGGGCGACGAGTGCCTCTTTGGTTCTCTCGTTGCGCATATCCCAATTTCTTACCATTACTGCCCATAAATGTTCTATAGGGTTAAGGTCGGGAGAACGTGAGGGCCAGGACACACTATTTCGGGATGCGTTTCTCGCCAATTTAGTACTCATCAATTACGCACTCATTTACAGGATCTACGCGCGCACGGTGTATCGGACAATTATCTTCTAAAAATAATATTTCCGGTAGTTATTCTCTTTATTATTATTATCTTTTTATTATCTTAGTTATTTCTCTCTCTACCGTGCGCACCGTTGGCAGCATGACGCCCTGTGGCTCTCCCTGGGATAAATGCCAACGCTCCGGGACCATGGGGACTCATCCACCCCCACATGTTTACTGCGATTTGATCGGATTCACAATTGTTTAAAATATTCCTCGGCCCATACCTATTATTATTCACACGCCATAAATATTTTCGTCCATGTTGGCTTGATTTAAAACACTTTTCGTCAGAAAATATGGCGTGTGAAAAATCAAAATCTCTGTAACCACGTGCGAAATTTAATCTAGCGATCTTATTAGCTTCTGTTAATGCGATCTTTTTAGCGGGACGTCGATGGTGGATTCCGGCCCGATGTAATGTATTGCGGATTGTTTGAGTACTACAATTGAACAAACAATTGAATAAACGGGTTGGTGTGAAAGGGGCAGTCTGATAATCCAGCAGCATTTGGCCAACTATGGTGCACGGCTGTCGTGCCCGTGGTGAAACATTTAGGTTCCCTTCGCTTTCGAATCGTCTGATCCATCGGCGTACAGTATTTCTCTGTGAAAAAGAAAGTAATTTACATAATATTATACCATATGTCTTAAAAGACGCCTTTTAAACTAAATCACCGTTATACAAATAAACTAAATTATACACAAATTTCAGTGTTAATTCAGAATTCCCCTTAAAGTTGTAATTGTTGTGAATTTCGAAATTTTAATATCCCTCATAACATTGTCGGGCATAGCTTCTTTGGCCTGCATAATAACGGAGAATGAGACAACCGTGAACTGAATCAGTTTATCCATTACGCCCTTGCTTATCATCAATCAAGCAAATCGAACTCATCAAGCACTTAAAATTCAATAAATAAAAAATATAAAAAATAAATTAAATTAATAAATCGATAATAATTTAATTTATTATATAATATGCTACTCGAAAGAGCATTTATTCAAGTAGTAAGATTAATACTAGGCTGCCAGTTATAAATACGCGGGATTTTTTTTTGTTTGGGGTGTTAAGTACACTTAACATTGCGAATTAAAGGGTTAAATATTGCAAATATTTATTAATATAAAAAGCCGGATATTTGCTTCGGGTCTGGTTATCAAAGAGTGGTAGGCAGTGGTACCCAGTCTGCCGATCCGGGGTAGTACCACCACTTACAAATATACAGACCGTGAAGTGATTTGGTCGCGTTTCGGGATCAGTTTGCAAGTTGCCGGTTCCATTTAGGCCGGCATAGTGGATGTGATTGCTACTCACAGTTATTGAATTGTATTAGCAGTGACATTCATTTTCGGACCACACTCCTGCTTAACATCAGATGATGTGCTGTCATATGTCGAGTCACAATAAAAAAATACAAGTAAAATACTTACACACATTCCGAGATCTTATAAATACTCAAGAGCTAAATACTCAAGAAAAAAACACTCCGAAAACACCAAAGTTACAATTGCAATTGTATTTGGAAGCAGGTAGCAAATAGTGCCATAAAAAAAGGCAAAAAAAAAACGGTAAAATATTTTTAGTTTTGTTTATTGGTTGAAGGTAAAAGAGGCGTGGCTGGTGCTCCTGCCAGGCGCATAGGAATATTTTGTTAAATGATGTTGCACATCTTGGTTATAGTGTACATATTACATTGTACATATTAAGATATACATATTATATATATATACTCAAGCTTACGGAATTGGCCAAATATTATTGCTAATAAATATTAGATAATAAAATTATAATAAAATTGGATAATTATTTAATTATTGTACAAAGATAAAATAGAAGGTGGTTCAAAACAAATATAAAAGGTTCGTAAATTTTCCGTTTAAGCGTCCGTATAATAGAGCCTTGCCTTTACTTTGGTGTCTTATTATCTCTTTTATTAGACCAACCCCTAATCTGATACTTACGAGTAGATACTTTATTATTTTACTTTCTTTATTCATTGAAAATTAAATCTCTTATATATTTTCTATATTTATTATTTCTATCACTTAAAACATCAATAAGACATTATAGGGTTGGGGAAACACACGTGCTAGTAAAGCATTGCTAGCAAGACTGGGGCAGCCGTGAACTCCTCTTGCTTATCATCAGGCGGATCAAGGCAAATGTTGTGACACAATAAAAAAAAATCAAAGTATGCGTTAGTGAATACGACTGGTGCCACAGAGAGGTCGGAGCTAACAGCAGCCAACAGATTTTGTTAATTGCAATCGCGTATATAAGTTTGGCTACTCTCCAATGCTTGCCAATGCATTGCAATGCAATTTTATGACATGGTCTTAACCGTCATTTAGTGACGACATCATCTAAAACACGTGTAGTTTTTGTTCCATTTATCCAAGTACTAGCCGTACCTGACGTTGCCAGCGCGATCGAATGTTCTATCGGTGCCAAGGTTTATTTAGAAGATAAAGATTTTTTTTTAATACTAACAATATAAAATATTATATCCAAACGTCTATCTCGCCAATTTATTTTTGATTTCTGACCGTTGATACTGATAGTTCACAAAGCAAACATTGATCACACGGGGAATACCGAACATATTTGTAATAAAAAATAACAACATAACAACGAAAACGCAAACACGATAGCTCAGTACTAGCTCTAATAGAGTTTATATAGTTCACTAGAATTTTATAGATATTCTTTACTTTGTGTCAGTGAAGTTAATAGTTTTCTATAGTGAACGTCGATCTTTTCCAATACGATTGCACATCAGTTCCCAAAGGAAATAGAAACCTTTTTCTAGTAGCTTAAGAGCATATAAAATATTGATGAAAGTAATATGCTGAGATTCTTACAAACGAGAAAACATGCAAAGATTTTTGACCTATATTTTATTCGTATGAGTGAGACCTAATTTATATTGACCATACAACCTGGCTACGTTTCCTCAGCAGATGGTGATACTAATAAAAAAATCAGGTCAACTTTATTGTTATTTTTTTGTGATATGATTTGGGATTATAATTAAACGAGATCTTGATAAATTAGACAATATCCACAATTACGAATAAATATAGTAGATAGTTTTAGTGGCATGCAATTGAATAGAAATGGGAATGAAAGCGTATCAAATATTATAGGATGAGCATATGTCTCGTCCTTTATGCCATAGATAGAGCTATACAAAATTATTACTTAGCCATGCAATGGACTAGTTAGTCTAACAAATAACACCTGTTGCGAAAAGATAACAGATTTTAACATCTGATAAGAACTAGACTACGCATACATTTTCATATAGAAGTAAGTTTTGATTAATGATTCCCAAAGTTTGTGTAAATTATGATTTAAAACAAGTAAAATCCGATCGCTTTGCTTGACAACCCATAGGGGGCCTAGTTCCCTTGCTTACTATTCACGCGGCTAAGCTTATCTCCCTCTTAGAAAGCCATTCCAAATGACAAGATGCCAATTGCATCCACCGATTATTCGTGACATTCTACCTCTACCTACGCTGCGTCTTTTGGTTCGTACATACTCTATCTCTAACCTATAACATCTAAGAAACTTTAAACACCATGTAAATTGTAGTTGATTTGCAAATCCAAAGTGCGAAGGATGTCTATCAAATGTCAAAATAGATATCTACTATTACTGAACACATTTAGTTCGATGTATTCGGCAGAACGAGTGATACAATTGGATAGTAATTAAGAGTATCTCATTAGTGTCTCGAACATTCCATAATAAATTGTAGCAGTTTCTCAATCATAGAAATATCTATGAATATTGAATTCAATATATTCGTAGAATATTTTAAATTGTGTAAAATGTAAAGGAAAATTACGGTTTCGTAATTAACAGTAACAAGATAAAAGACAGTACTTAATAGTTGTGAGTAGAGAAAATAAATATTCTCTTTATAAATCAACGTGGGTTTTTAAGCAATATTTTTTATTATTATGTCAAAATTGCCTTTTTCTTTTTAATTCTTAACATAAGTTATAGTAGTAACTTAACAGATAGAAATTGCAGATTTTCCCGAGTTTTAAGAGTGGTAAGCAGATCCGGTGTAGTACTACCACTTACAAGTATACAGGCCGTGAAGTGACTTAGCCGCGTTTCGGGATCAGCTTATAAGTTGCTGGTTCCAACTAGGCAGGCACAGTTAATGTGACTGCTACTTGCAGTTATTTGAACGGTAATAACAATCGCCTCTATTCATGGACCGCACTGCAACAACGAGGTGCTGGTATGTGTCGAGTCACAATAAAAAAATAAATATCTATTAATTAACCATAAAGTAGACATTAGAATAGTTTATCTGCCTCTTTGAGAACCTATGGTTGTAACAATTTATTATTCAAATTAGCTTCAGTAAACATGCCAAGATATATGCACGAACATTGTTAGAGACAATTTGTTGTCAGTTTAGGTATGTAATCACAACTTGTTTAGCCATTTTTTTTATTGTGAGTTGATATATGACCACATTCCGCCTGATGTTAAGCTGGAATACGGTCCTAAATGGAGTTGAATGCTACTATAGTTCAATTAATAACTGCAAGTAGCAGGCGCATCGACTACGCAGGCCTAGTTGGAACCGGCAACTTATAATGTGATCCCGAAACGCGACTAAGTCACTTCACGGTCTGTATACTTGTAAGCGGTGGCAGACTGGGCACCACTGCCTACCACTTTTTGACTACAGACCCAGAGTAAATATATCACCTCTTTTTTTTATTAACAAATATTTGTAATATTAAATCTCATTATTAATAGTAACATATAATAGCTATGAAATATATCTTTGCTCCGACTGGGAATTGAACCCGAGACTTTACGTCGCCACTATGCCGGCCAAAGTCGCTTTTTCACGCTTCGCCTAACAATCAATGGCGATCAATGCCACTTGCCGATTGTTAACGATGCGCCGAACCTGACTACCGATTTTGATCGAAAGAATACAAACGCTTCTTCGAGATAGAAGTAAGCCTGTAAAGTTATGTACATAAGATTTTTAAAATTTAATAGTCTTATACCTACAAATCTGGTATCCCAAGGCGTGTGTTATCATTTGGATACACCTGGGAAGTCTCAAGGGCCTGGTATTTTATAGACCGCTGTGGCCCCAGTGAAAGTATTGCTAGGGCGATAAAATTTAAAATCACATGCTATAATATAGTAGTGTATTAAGTTCAGACTAACAAAAAAAGATTGACAGAGTGCGACGATCATAGATTTGTCAAGCGTTATTGTGTCTGTGCAAGCAATGAACATAGAACAAAATAGTGGCTTCACAACGATTTTAGCAACACTCCTCCTATATTTTTCGGTTGGTCTAAGGTATTATAGTCACGAATACTGTTCAAGATGCAAATTCTTGTCTGTGTCTAGTCCTGAATCTATTTGGGGAAATCAAAATTCATGATTACATGTGTAAGAGTTGTCGCAATCTTATCTGCATTTGTGTTTCCACCAAAATCAGTATCTACTGACAAAACCACCGCACCGTGGCTGGTTAGCCGCGTGAGAAATGTATGAGGTGAAACCACATAACTGGAGAGCCTATCATATTTTATATTAGCATCGCGTCATGCATCAACCACATTGCAATATGTTTGAAGACTAATCCGAATACAAATCACTGGTTAATTAATATACAAAACGTTTAACGAGTGAACATATCGTTAGTAACGTATAAAGTCATTCATAGCAAAGGTAAAGCTGGTTGAACTCTAGAGCCACTGCAATTTTGCAGCATACAAGCTATGTTGTACGAGCTCTCTAAGCTCGCTATTTATGCGTTCCCTTTAGCCTATACAACAGATAATATGGCCAATATACGGAATATAATACGCGCATTATACTCGTAGCGCAGCGACCCAAATGATTCGAATAGAAGGGTGTTCGACGTACATCATTCTAGCTTCTTCCAAATTTTCGTAAGTTAAATTTTATTATATCAATAACTAATTCACTATGTGTCGACTACAACAAAGTAGAAGAGCGCTGACAGCCGGCTTTGTTTAATGCCGTTCCTCTTTCTTCCAGTCAGAAAATCTACCTACATCTTGGCACAACGCTGCTTTAGCGCCATCCCACAATGTTTCTGCGCGTGCGGCGGCTTGGTTGTTGTTGCTGGGGTCATCCGTATAAAAGACAAATAAAGTCACATTTAAATCATAGTAACCTTTACGTTACTATGATTAAAAATTTAGACTCCTTTTATATTTAATTAAAAAAAAAGATTAAAATTTTAAAAGTTCATTATTCCTTCATTTTACTTACTAAGTAGATATTCCATATGATCTTCCTTTTAAAATAAAAAATAACCTCGTATATCAATACAGAACCGAATATTTTTAATTCTAGATCCGAATATCAATACGAAAATGAATATATAAATACATATTTATAGGTAATTATAATTTTACTATTTGTATTTTTATCGTCTCTGAATTCTTATGTGAAGGTAAATTAAACTGTCACATTGAAGTGGA
Source organism: Tinea trinotella (assembly GCA_905220615.1). NCBI lineage: Eukaryota > Metazoa > Arthropoda > Insecta > Lepidoptera > Tineidae > Tinea > Tinea trinotella. Next base: position 17,726,814 of record HG992305.1, read on the forward strand.
GGACAGATGTTTATCTCGAGTTCTAGAATACCTCATTTTAATTCATATCAGGTTCATCTAGGTGTAAGTAAGACACGAAATAGGGTAAAGATGTCTGATTACATTATGTTTTATTAAAGTATAGATTATGTTTTTCTTAAACATTTAATTATGGATTATGTTAATTTATTAATAAATTCCAATTTAATATTTATTCATGAATTTGGTTACGTTTTTGCACAGTTCTATTTAAGATTTAATTGGAACTGGTGCAAACACTTTAGTCATACAAACAAATTAGCCTCTGTTTTGTGGAAACAATTCCAGACTAACTTTCTGAGACACTGACATTATTCTGGACACACTGAGGATGTGAAGGACGTCTTATATCAGGATCTGGAAAAGTGGCCTTAAACCCTGTAGAGAGAAAGACTTAAAATTTTGTAATTTTTAATTGGTTTATTTATCTACGTGTTAAACTGTAGACAAAATAATAAATATATTTCACAGTCGCGTAAGCCTCAGTTAATCAGGGTAAGTAAATACGTCTATTTACTCACAAGGTAAATCCACGGTAAAAGAATCGATAAGTCTACGTCATAGAGGCACAAAAATATTTTATGTGAAAGAAAAAAGGATAATATAGTCTGAACTAACAACTAAGTTACAAAACTTTCTGAGTAATATATCATGTACTGACATCTGTTACTTGATTCCCAAATTCATTAGTGACGGTGTTCAAGTATTTTACGACATATATTTGTACTTTCCAGCTATTTTCCAAGAAACAAATAAATTGGAACTTTTTTGTCTTGGGAACAAGGCTATTGTTTAAATTAATTGCAGACTAGGTAGTTAGTTACAATACAAACAGAGCTATAGCTATTTAAACAGCGCAAGATTAATCTGGCATTCCGAGTAAATATACTTGCCATAGTTTCAATGGTCTAGGTATTTGGGAAATTCGGTGTTACTTTAGATAACTTGGAGATGTTGCTGTTTGCATTAATAATGTTATCTTGGTTTTGTTTTAATGTATTCTAGTATTATATTCGTTGTATGTTTATTGAACGACATGCAAAACTAAAGTATTTGTCTTATTCCGAATCTCATCCCGCTCTCGCACCCAATCCTATCAGTGTTTTAAACGGTTGTACGTGACGAACAAAACCGTTGCGGGTACATCAATCCAATATTCAAATGGAACAAAACAAAATAATAAGAAGTGAAAATGTTTTGCTTTCAATTCAATTGGTTGAGGTTGATACCTAGGGAATAAGTTAAAAAATGTGAATTAAATTAAAATTATTATTAATAAGAACAGTGATAGAGCGGAAGGAAGTCAAACCTAACTAATCAATTAATGCTGAATTATACCTTGTTCAAACAATAATTTAGAATTATTTTTTGAACAAGGATTAAAATCACTTCAAAGAGATTCAATCAAATTATTTCTCCTTCTATCCCCATAGTACACTGATTGATTTTATTTCCCCATTGAAAAGTTGTAACAAGATGTAATTTTTTTATTTTTTATTGTGACACGACATCTGACCTCGTCCCGCCTGATGATAAGCAAGAGGAGGTCCAAGAGTGACGACGACTGAGAAAGCCGAGTTTGTTCTCGGCTGCCTCAGCCGCCGTCACTATGCCGGCCAAAGGTGCTTCTTCACGCATCGCTTGAAGGATCCAAGGTCATAGGACGGAGAGAACACATGGGCAGGCAAAGTATTCCATTTGTCGATTGATCTACAAAGAAAAGACGCACCGAAATAAAGAAAATAAGTCAGAGCTTGCCTGCTTAATGCGTTTGATGTAAGTACGAACTTGTGATAAAAGAAACGTAACCAGTTTGACATATGACAGTCGTTTGAAAAAATTGTGTTTACCCATCCTATAATAATTCCATTTAAAATAATTATAATAGGTTTTATAATTATCTTGAATTTAAGTAACAAGAAGTTTATTATTCGCAAAATTATAAGATGTAAAATACACATATTGCTGAACTGAATTTTAGTTACGAATTAACTCACATAGTTTAATTTTAAACAAACTCCTTTTCATGACAATGCTTAAGCAAGAATATAAATTTATTTTGTGGTACTAAATTGTCTAAAACCGTGAATAATGCTTATCTCAGGCGAGTTTACGTTTTTTGTGGTAATAATGTGTTTAAAGTTAGTTCATTTATTAGGAGAGATTAGAAAAGATTTCTGGATCCTAGATGATTAGCGAAAGAAAATTAATTTACTACTAATATTATTTTCTACTTATATAAGCTTATACCTAGGCTGATATCAAATTATCTGGAGTACCTGATGATAGCCCAAGAGGGCAAAAGGGATCACCTGTCACGTTCTCACGTTACAAGACACAGTTTATAAACGCGGGCGCGGGTGAAAACGCTCGCACAGCCAGTGTATGATAAAATCAGTTATTACTTGAATGAGACACGCAATAGTGTATTATTGAAAAGTGATATACAAAAACGCTGATTACAACGTTGACCCATATTTTTGTATGCTACACAGTCTAGTTGCGGTCTATTAATTTGAATTGACGATGTTTATACACATTTTATGCCGGTTTATTTACATTTTATCAGATTCTTATCTCGACAGAATAAAGATATATTTTATATGTAAAAGTAAGTATTTTTTTATTAAGACTTATTATGCATAATGGTAAGTAAGAGTAGGTAAATAGCACCCAAGACTGAAAAACTGACTTAGATTAAGGCTGCGTGTTTTTATGTATCATCTACAGTATAAAGATTATATCAAAGGCAAAACACATTCTCAGATAACGTATTCCACTTGTCGGTCGTTTAACGAGGAATCAACCGAAAAGCCCCGTTTACTTCAACTGTCGAATCGGGGACAAAATGTGGATACTTTACCTGACCTATGCAGGTATTACGAAAGTAAAAATACGAAGTATGAACAAGATTAAAACGTTTTACGAAATATTCTACGTGGTATAGACGACAAAGCCGCCATTCCTTGTGAAATTGCAGTGGCCTTAGAGTTCTCGTGATTTCATAGCATCGTCTATTACGCTGTGCTACAATGAATGCAATTTAGTTTTATATTAAAAAATATATATATATATTAACCATTTTCCAGTGCTTATAGATAAGCAACACTATGTTTAATACAGACCAGATGCGAATCTGACGAAATGCAATTAAAGCGTACTCTATTTATAGAGCATTAATATTTATTATGTATACGTTCGTCATAATATCAAAAGAAATAAGTTTTTTTATCAATTAAGATGTATCTACTGTATTGAAAGTGAAGGCCATAGTGACTCTGTTGTTTAAAAATGACTCTATAACCTTTAAAATAAAGGTTGTTTTCGTAAATTACAATCTTCTGACTCTGTGTCATCCCCATTTTCCCCCATTCTTCCACTCACTTCTGATCAATCCCGTCAATCATACACACCCGACCCCATAATATCGAGTCGGCAATAGTCTCTATTTTATCGAAAATTTAAAAGAAAATTACATATTATTCATATGTAATAATATAACATTAATTTATTATTGAAATATAACAGTTAATGATTAAACATTAATTGTTATTCATTATCGTGTCTATTTCAAAACCCAATTGATCATTTTAATTAAAAATAAACACACAATAAACCGCAAATGCTTCAGTTTTAAAACTATTATATTAATAAATCAATGACAACTCGATTCTCGCAGGGATAGGCACAGACAATAGAGCGCCCCTTTCCACGAAACTGACCAAACTCTCTCGCTTCCTTCACATCCACATCCAAAATGAAATTAAAATATAATGACAGCTACAGCTAAACTTTACAGGTAGATATTGAAACAGACTGATAACTGAATCGTCTTTTTTAGACGTGGGCGGTCTAGGATATCACGTCCCAATAAAAAGAAACCGTAACTTTAGAATAAAGCCAGTGTCATGAAGTATGTAAAAAAATGGTTTAGCGACGTATTCTAAGAATACCGATGAAAAACCAAACGCGCAAACGTCCTAATCCTGAAATTCCAGACATTTCAGGACTAAGACGTTTGTTTTTTTGAAAGTGGTGGGTGGTACTACCCCGGATCGGATACTACTGCCCACCATTCTAATATTTAAGCATTTATACGTTAAACAAGTAACTCATTTTATAAACGAGTTATTATTTTTTTCTAATAACTCTTCTCATTCTCGTATAAAAAAGTGCATTTTTGGAAAGTTATTGTTTTGTGAGCTTGACTATTTGTTTATATATACATTTTTGGGTTGCATGCTTTATTATAATGCACTTTATTTTATTTATGTTAGTCCCGGGTTCGATTCGCGTAAAGTCCCGAGTTCTATTCCCGGTCGGAGAAAATATTTGTTTCATAGCGTTAAAAAAAAAGAGATGGATATTTGCTTCGGGTCTGGTTATCAAAGAGTGGTAGGCAGTGGTACCCTGTCTGCCGATCCGGGGTAGTACCACCACTTACAAGTATACAGACCGTGAAGTGATTTGGTCACGTTTCGGGATCAGCTTGTAAGTTGCCGGTTCCATTTAGGCCGGCATAGTGGATGTGATTGCTACTCACAGTTATTGAATTGTAGTGACCATGGACCACATTCATGGACAATTCGTGGTCATTCATGGACCACACTTCAGCTTAAGATCAATCGGGGTGCTGTCATATGTCGTGTCACAATAAAATAAAAAAAATAAAAAAGTATACCCAATAAAATAATTTATGCACGAAAAGAACTAGACGAAATCATCTCAAAGCATTTAAATAATCTGTCTATTAATTCAAACAATGCGGAAATTTAGAGGACTATTTAGAAGTTAATATTTCTTGCCCGACTTGTTTTTAGTGTGCAATAATGCGGTGTATAATGTTACATTTATTATAAAGTAAAGTAGGTTTACGGAAAATTTTAAGATATCCTATTAAATCAAACTACTACTAATGTCATAAAAATCTAGATTTAAACGAAGTGCCAGTAATAACTTTTTCCATATAAAATAAAGACCCATATCCACAAGGCATGGTTACTAAACCAGTTCACACGTTTTAAAGACTCGAACAATTTTTAATTGTTTATTTTATATACTATTTCTATACGAAGCTACTAAAGTGCTTGTTTAAAATAAACAGGACAACCAAAAAATATATATCGAAGATACATTGGTACCGGAAGTGGTTTTGAACCCGTGCTCTCAGGTTGCGTAACTATTGCTCTGCAGTACACCACGGTTGTATTGTGATTCGACATACGACAGTATCTCGCCTAAAGTTACGCTGGAGAGCGGTCCATGAATAACTTCTGACTTCTACTCCAGCCTAGTTGGAACCGGCTTATACCGATACTGATAATACTGTTAAATGTAATCAAAACACAGGTATATTATTTTACAAAACTATGGTTATATGTAAATTGGCCATGTACAAAAAAAAACACATATTTTTATGCAGTGATAACTTGAACCCAAAACTATATTATTATTTTTTTTTATTATTTACATTTCTATACTAAGCTACTAAAGTGCTTGTATCATAGAAATAGGACAACCAAAGTACATATATCAAAGATACATTGGTACCGGTCGGTGGTCTCGAACTCGTGCTCTACGGTTTGTGTAACCATTGCACTGCCACTACACCACTGTCGCCTTTGTATTATATTATTTGTTTATTGTAGCTGGAGTGTAGTCCATAAAAAAACTGGCAAGCTAAAGTAGCTGATCGATTGAGTGACTTTACAGTCTATATACACTTGAAAGTGGTTGTACTGTTGGGAACTTTATTCAAATCATTGTATTTTACAGTGTTGATATAGTTCACAAACATAATGTAAACGCGTCATAACCTAGAATAAGCTTTTAAACTTATCGTACACAATAAAAACGTAACGTACTTTTTCCACAATCTAAGTTTTAATCGGGTCAACATAGTTATTGGATCGAGTTATAATGTAGCGTAAAAATTGCGTACTCATATTATTGTTTAAAGAGGTTTATTGTTATGGGGGGAACGATAAACTAGAAACATTAATTTGGTGTAAAGCATTAAAATAACGAGTGAATGGTTTGCATTTTTTTTTATTTTTATTGTGACACGACATCTGACCTCGTCCCGCCTGATGATAAGCAAGAGGAGGTCCAAGAGTGAGGACGACTGAGAAAACCGGGTTTGTTCACGGCTGCCCCAGTCGCCGTCACTATGCCGGCCAAAGGTGCTTCTTCACCATCGCTTGAAGGATCCAAGGTCATAGGATGGAGAGAACACATGGGCAGGCAAAGCATTCCACTCGTCAATTGATCTACAAAGAAAAGACGCACCGAACTTTTTAGTTCGACTGCCGATTCGGTCGATAAAATGCGGATGCTTTCCCCGACCTGTTTTTTTCCGCCTTAATACATGAATACGACCTTTTTCTCCATTAAGGATACTTTTGCAAGGCACATATTTATTTAACCTTATTTAATGGTTTTATTGTAAATAATTATTATAGGCGCTTCATTGTCTCTGTCTATCCTTGTGGGAAAAACGCGTGACAATTTAATTGATTGATTGATATGAGTATTATATAACATTCTTATTTAATTGTAAAGAGCAATCGCTTTTAATTTAAAATAAAACAGCGTGTCTATTTATTATTATATTGTATTATAAATAATATCAGTCTGATGCAAACCAAACTTAATAGTAAAACAAATGACTTTGACCTAACAAAAGTTTTGTATACTTTCTGCATAATGTTTAGCGGAAGTTCGCATGCATATTTTCATTTTACCTGACCCAGAGAGAGAGTTTAATTTTAACTCGGGTGTGATACCTGCCAAGTGTGTTTCACTTGTTTACGAGCCCTTTTGATTTGGACGCGTCCGTAATAAAGTTCATTGAAAACTTTTACATTGCATACGGTTTCAAAGCTATGTTTATTCATAAAATTCGTTGACCATTAATTTTGACCTATATTAATAACCTACTAGCGTGCTTATAATGTGACACTGGGTTTATTGTACTGGATTAGTACAATATGATAGTAGACTATACTACTATAGTACTATACTTTGAAATACGAGTACTTTAATATTTTATCATTTTAGTATCGTATTAATAATTTAAACGTATTTTTGTATTATTCGTATACAATAATATATTTTATAATCAGCCGCACTACTGTCGGTTAGCTCGAGTGTATAATGTTTAATATTAAATATTATTTACTAAGCCTAACCTCTTTGAAAGCATTTCTAAACTATGTGAGGGTTAAAGCATAATTTAAAACATATTATGTGGAATGCTTTGAGCCTAAAGGCAGTGAGGATAAAATTTGCCTCCAAGCTTAGCACTTTAGGAAGCTAAAACATATTTTACCCGTATAAATATTTTAAAATTACTTGCTAATGGTAAAAATCACAAGTTTATCTACTGCATTATATGAGTATATAATGCAGAACGTGCATACAATTTAATAGTTGTGCCACGTTTCACAAAAGCTCCTTTTATTTAGAAGCCTAATTGGTAGTCATACATTGTCAAGTTTTCTCATTAACTTACTTTTAAGTAGGTACACTCCCTCTGAATCCTTCAGGGGTCAGCACAAAAGATTGATAGTACCATTTTAAATCCATTTTGACTTTATTTTATATTCTTAAATAGTACAAAACACTCATAAATCGAATGAAAAAGTTCTTCAAAAGTATTCAATAGAATATTAAAAATCACATCTATCTGCAAAGTTTATTCCCCTTGCAATTCTTGTTATTTTAATATTTTCTCTTCAACCTCTTCGTAACAAATACAAGTGATTTACTACAAAACAGCTTCTTTAATATATTTTTCTTTCATTTATTTTCTTAAAAAACAACAAAGATATTTTTAAATTATTAAACAGACCGAGTAAAGCGTAACATTTTAAGACTCGGCAACCAAAGAGCTGAATTCAATTTACTGTCACTACTATTAATCTGCTTTACAACTATTTATTCAAAAAGTTCAACAAATTATTACGAAAGAGAGCAAATGGAAATTTCAATTAAGGCCGTCATTGTAAGAACAAGGTTTTGTTCAAAATGTTTTAGCTGTGATAACATTTCGTTACATTTTATATGTAGTATGAGGTTGTTGGCCTCCTTGAAATTGTTTTTTATGTTAAGGACCGAAAAACATATTTTGAGCTAGATCAAAGAAAAAGTAAAAAAATACAGAGTCTTGTCCCGATTCCCCTTGAATTAAAATAATAATCTGATATAATATTCAAACTATGTAAAGTGATAAACCCCTGTTAGTCGTGTATCAGCAGTTTTAATGTGAATAAAAAGTATTTGTGTTGAAAGTAAATCTGTAATCCTAACCATGGTCTTTATTGTAGAGCTTATTAAAGTGCAGTAGTGGTCGATTGCAGAAGTAGTCACAATTTTATTATGTAGGCAAACAAAGTGTCTGTAACTTCAGCATATGAATTAAGGAACCATAATAAAAGCTTATTTTAGTTTTGACACTTAATATAGCAAAGTGACTTTATTTCAATAATGCACTTTTATCTCCAATATTTTTTTTTTTTTTTATTGTGACTCGACATTATGACAGCACCCCGCTTGATGTTAAGCCAAAGTGTGGTCCATGAATAAATGTCACTGCTACTACAATTCAATAACTGTGAATAGCAATCACATCCACTATGCCGGCCTAGATGGAACCGGCAACTTACAAGCTGATCCCGAAACGTGAACAAATCACTTCACGGTCTGTATACTTGTAAGTAGTGGTACTACCCCGGATCGGCAGACTGGGTACCACTGCCTACCACTCTTTGTAAACCAGACCCGAAGCAAATATCCATCTCTTTTTTTTATTAACAAATATTTGCAATATTTAATACTATTAAATATTACAAATAAAAGCTATGAAACAAATATTTGCTCCGACCGGGGATCGAACCCGGGACTACGCGCAACAAACCAGTCGCTAAACCGTTCGTCCACGCCTATCGTCGAAACAACAAAGGTGATAGACAGATAGACAATAACAAAGAAAGGTGACATGACAGATTAAAATGCGTCGAAAATAAGCTCGTTAATTACAAAAATTACGTTACTTACAGAAATGCTTGAACCGAGTAATAAATACGTCATTTTTGTACAAGAAAATGTATTTAGGAGCAAATCATTCTAGAGTAGTAGAGATTGATAGCGATGTTGTTAATGTGGGAATTTGAACACATGCTGGGATCCATGAGTCCATTTTGTGTCCATCCCTCTGTTTACGGTCATTCAATTACGAGTCGATGATTATAGACCACACTTCAATTGTAGCACACGAACATTATAATTGTTGCATTACAATTTACCTCTTTCATTATTTCGACATCTATAAAATTCAAAAGTCGATTTTATATTGTGTTTTTATAAATGTCCAATTTGATTGCTCTTTTCCTGTTCCTGTTATGTATGAATATAATCTTATAGGTCAATGCGCCTAAAACGGGAACGAACTTACAATAAATCCTTAGCTCTTTTCATGATTTATATTACATTTGTTGGCTTGTATTTTCTCACAATCCAATCCGAAAAATTTTGATCGTGATTTCCCTTGAAGGATAGCCAATACATTCAAAATTTTGAAATGTGAGCGTATCAAAACTCTATCTTCCATAAGAATTGTAAAAATATGATGTCCCTTTTGTGCTAGATATCCAATTTATAAAATGAGTGCATCATTCACCACGGTAGGTACAAAAGTATGCGGGCAGATTATAGTTGATACACCTAAATTAATATCACCCGCTGTGACCCCTCCGTGAATTTCTGAAGCACGCAGTACAGATTTTTAAAATGAAATTAGGTAGAATAGTAATTAAGACATAGGATAAAAAGTGGCGTCTTCCTTTGTTTCATTACCCTCTATTAACTTCTCTTATACTTAATTATGAAGTTTTTTATTCAGACCATGGAGGAAAACCAATGCCTCAAACTTCTCGTCAGTTGGTTGTAATTGTGTATACAAATTGCAGTACCTATAAATACAGATAGAAACGGAATATTGTGCAGTATAATAAGTCACGTTCTTATGAACAGCTGTTGTTCAGAATAATATTTAACAGTTTGTTTTCCAAACATTTAGTTTTCACGAAGACCGCCCACTATTTTATGTTTTGACTTTCGACGTTCATATTTTATGTTTTGTGAATAAAATGTAACATCAAACAAATAGCGAGCAGTAATAATGGCAGCTCCTGTTTTTGCATAAACACTCTGAAAGACCGTTGTGGCACGTACAACAGATTTCAGGCCGGGCACGAATGAAAAATATGTTTACAGAAGTATAATGAATCAAGCTTATTTCTCCAAAAATATTATGCCTACTTGCGCACAAGATTTATGCAACTTTTTGTTGCAATCAAAAGGTGAATATTATCAATAAAGTCGAATATTACTTAAATTAAACATCTATTAAGGAGTAACCTTTTTTAGTTTTTTTAGCTAAATTAGTGCCGCCTTTTTGAGTAAATTGACCATTGATGCGGTCACAGAGAGGACACGATCCTGGAAGAGATTTCTAAGTGTTACTCACGTGGATAAGGCTATGTGGGTCAGGCCAACTTCCGATCGAATTACCGAGGGTTGAAATGTTCACCCTAAACATCTCTCCCCAAAAAGTTTGTACTTAGAGAGATGGCAGTCAAAATTATTATTCATATTTGATAATATTTAAAATAAAACATAATTGTGATTTTCTGTTGTTTTGAGTGTTTTTTTTTAAATACACATATATTTTTTATTATTTATTTAGATCTTCCTATTTATAACAATAAAATCAATCAATCAAAGTGTCACGCCTTTTCCCCACAGAGATAGGCAGAAATAACGGAGCGCCACTTGCCACGATCCTGACACAACTTCCTCACTTACATAATTCTCTTCATACGAACGCTACGATTACGTAACCCAGCTTTCTTGAAAATACTCTTCTGAGTCTGCTTCGTTTAACGCATTCATCCACATAAGATTTATAAATTTCTTTCGTTCAATAAAATATATAACAAATATAAGTATTACGTGAGATAATTGTACTATGATTATTAAGTATAATAATTTGCCAAAAAAATATTATACTCACTTCCGCTATCTAACTCCTGAGTATATTGCCAGGCCTATAGGATCCTATCTCTGTCACTTTGTCGTTGTTAGATAGAGACAGGTTGCAAGCAGGAAGGTTCGCGGGTTCGCTTGCCAAATACTGAAACGTTGGTTTGCTTCCAAAATTATGTATTCTACATCCTACGTCGATATTTTGAACAAGGCTTGTGATGTTATTTTAACGACTAAAATAAAAAAAAATAAAGCAAATTTTACGTAACAATAAAATATCTCAAATTGCAAATTCATAAAGCCAATTTAGGACTGTGTTTTTGATGAATTAAACAAATTTTATGCGGCTTACTATCGCGTTTATTTTGGTTTTGATTTTTATTTTATTTTTACCATTATTCCGACGTTTCGAGAGCGTTGCAGCCATCGTGGTTACGGAGAGACTGAAACGTCGGAACTGAAACTCTCGAAACGTCGAAATAATAAATAATATAAAATTATAAATCAAAACCAAGATAAACGCCGGATAAAATTAGTTTATTTCATTTTTTTATTGTGATTCGATATATGACAGCTAATTTATGTTAAGCCGAAGTGTGGTCCATGAATGAATGTCACTGCTACTACAATTCAATAACTGTGAGTAGCAATCACATCTATTATGCCGGATTAGATAAATCAATGTTCGCGCAAAATCTAAGAATAAAGACTATGTTTTTTTTTCAGTCGTTGGCGCTCTTAGACTTCCCTTTGCTTACCATCAGGTAAATCCAGGTCAGATGTCAAATCGTAATAAAAAATAATCGTATTATATACTTACTTATAAAATATTCTTAAGATGTCTTTCTGTTATAAATTGAGTTTATAAAAGAGATTTTATGAAAATATTTTTAGGCTTTCTTTTTTTAGGTGAGTTTGCTTTTGATTACTTCGTTACGTTTCGTTTCGAGGACTGTTTAACCGTAGTCATTTGTTGCGGATCGATCCTAAGTTCACGCAACTTTTTCAACAACCTTTTATTTATTTTCTGAAAAGACTTGAATGATTATAAGCCAATTAGATGTAAAAATAGAGAATTACATAATGGATTAAGCGTGAAATATTAAATATAAAATTTTAATTCTTATATAACCACTTCCATTTTTTAAATAAATTATTTACAATTATTATTCACAGGAGGCTTATAATATTTCAAATAAATGCTTTTATTCTCCAACAGAGTGATGATACTGTATAAATTTCATAAAGCGTCATAATGATAAATACAATACGCAAGCTCATCTATATCCCTGGAAATTTCCTCTCATTATTTCCATTCATATGAATTAAACTGCTACAGAGTCGGGATTTCATTTTTTATACTTCACACATTGAAAACCCCTATATACGAGTCTTTATTTTTTATCGCAGAATATGGCACCGCCTGTTAAGCTGGAGTGCAGCTCATAAATGAAGGCAAATGATTCTACAAATTAATAACGGCAAGTAGCAGTCACATCCACTATGCTGGCCTAGTTAGAACTGGCAACTTACAGGGCGACTAAGTTACTTCACGGTCCATACACTTGTAAGTGGTGGTGGATCGGAAAACTGGGCACCACTGCCTACCAGTCTTAGAATTTTACATAAATAACGAGACGATTTTAAAGTTTATTTTAAAGTGAAAAGTTATTCTGCCGTGGTCAGGTCTTCAACATAGTTTCGCAAACAACATAGTTTCACCTCTCTGTACCAACTCATCAATTTGTAGGTATGTATACGCACTCTGGTCAGTGTCTGCGATAACATAGCTTACTACGAGCACGGCTAGACTAATCTTTATTTTAGATTAAATGTGTCTGTCGGCTATTAGGCACTAAAGCTGGAAATACTAAAAAAATATATAATATTTGAAGTAAGTTACCCACCGCATTCAGGAATAAGGGATAAGTAATTATTATTTTAACCTAATTAGTTCATAGGTTTACGTTATTCTTTATAAAAGTACATTTGCCCTGCCCTGACAGAGTGCTTATTAATACAAAGCTATTAAATATCAACATAGGTATATGTTTGGTCTATTTGTTTTGTATTAGATTAAGTATGTGAAGTAAAAAATTAGGTTATGTAAGAATTTGAAATGAAAATTGGATAAAGTAAAGGATTCGTGGTGTAGAAATGCGGTCATTAAAGAGTGTATGTGGGGTAACGGTTGCGGGTACGGTGAATAATTAAGTTGTGCTTGAAAAATGTGATTTTAAAGATGTGGGACAAGGATTACAAGGGTTAGAACGAATATGTAGCAGTGTTTTGGCATTATTGCAAGGATGAAGAAAGAGAATTGATGATAGTGATTTATAAATCGGAGTCAAGTGGAAGGGTTAAAATAGTAACGACCCAAAAATTGTTTGTCGATCAAATCGGGTACTTTATTAAAAATATCGCAGTGTACATAAACATAGAGTTTGTATGAAAATAAATGTAAATGTGAAGAAAGCAGAAAGTTGTGTGAGAATCGTGGAAAGTGGCGCTCCAATAGATTTAATTAATAATTTTTTTATTGTGTAAGTTTGAAACAATCTATTCATTAAAGAACTTACCAAAGTTTAGGAATTTAAAACTTTCTTCAAACTCCCTAAATATTAAAAATGCTTACATTATTTTTGAAAAGATCATTGTCAAAGTCATCCCACTCAAAATATATCTTTTTAAAATACTTAAGCATTATTAGTTGCGGAAAGTTTGTAAGTTTTAGCAAAAAAAAAAAATAGGAATATAAATAACTCAAATTGAGGAAAACATTATTAATAAATTAAGTGAAATGCGAGAGTAATACAATTGTATTATATAAAAAAGAACACATTTGAATATAAAATTAATTAAACCTCTTTTTTGATCTTTTGAATAAAACAAAAACAAATACGAGTAGCTGGCGGGAACCTCGTATTTGCGGTGCGCGTAATAATTCCTCGCAAGAGGTGTTTTATTTAAATCACAGGTGAATATTATTAGATCTCACACATTATCTTAATGAACATTGTAAATATATATTTTATAATTTTATACTAAGCTATTAAAGTGCTTGTTTCATAGAAACAGGACAACCAAAGTACATATATCAAAATATCAAACATACATTGGTTCTGGCAAGTGGTTATGAACCCGTGCTCTCGGATTGCGTAACCATTGCACTGTTACTACACGAAGCAATAATATGACAGGCCGGCATAGTGAATCCGAATGCTGTTTGCAGACATTTGACTGTGGCAACAGTCGCCTCAATCAAACTAATTATGCCAAACTAATTAACATCAGGCGATGTGTGACAGATCTGACCTCGATCTGCCTGATGGTAAGCATGATGGAGGTCCAAAAGTGCCGACGACTGAAAAATAACACAGTTCACGGCTACCTCATACGACTTGTCTAATGTTAAGCAGGGAAGATGCAAGAGCGCTGACTACTATAAAAAACCGACTTAGTTTGCCTATGCTCTCCAGAGATAAAAAATCATTACATATATTAAAAAGGTATATTTTCTTTTGTGTATATATTGTACATTTTTCTAATAACAGTAGTAGTTTACAAAACATATATACATATCTATTTTTGGCTACAAGCTATTAAATGATTGATTTTTTTTTTCGTATTTCTAAAGATTCCGTACAATACAAAGGAACAAAAAGATTTATCGAACATCATGAGAAAGATTTCTTAGTACTAATAGTATTCAATAGTGTACACTGGTTGGTTATAGTTATATATGACTTCATACATTTAATTGTATTTTTTATAGCTGCGACCGCCCGAACGACCAGCCAATATCCGCAGTATCCTTAAGGTTTTTCGGGCAGAGAATGCCAAGCGGCATTAAGCCTTTTGTATATGGAATAATAAAGATTTAAATAACTTATATTATTTTAAGTATACAGACTACACAACTGTTATTATTATCAAACCATATATAATACAATACTTTTTTCCCGGCATAGAGACGGCAACTGAGGCAACCGTCAAATAAATCCTTTTTTTTATGTGTTGGTACTCTTGGATTTCTCCTTACTTATCATTAGGCAAGTAAAGGTCAGAATGTCAAGGCACAATAATAAAAAATATAATCAAATAGATTGTTATTGTATTATTTTGTACATCATTTATTCATCTGCTACACTTTTTAAGCTCTGTTTTCTGGAGCATAAAGATATCTAAACCACAAAGATTAGATTAAGACTGATCTCAGAGTGGAACGGAATACATACGTACGACTGCCGACTATAGACAATTCGGATCGATTTGGTTCTACGTTTTGAGTTCGTACTTCAGGATACTCACCAATTTCTTAGACTGCTATACAATAATAAAAATATTAACATAAAGTTTTTTTAAGTATGGTTACGAGTTGTATGAACTACATTTCATTGAAAATTTGTTTTCTATATAACTTTCTTACTAAACCGCACCTCGGCTTAGCATTAGGCGGGGTGCTTAACATCAAAGCAAACTAAAAAAATATTTACGTCTTAATTCTCATAATGATAGACAGAGAAAATAAAGCGGTTCTTTTACGATCGTACCAATTTTCGCTTTTCAAAGATTCACTCACTTCTTTTCATACAAGCTGCATTTTTAAGAATGTTTTTATTTTTGACTAACTCGAGTTATATAACTGCATTCAAAAGCCGTAAACTTTCAAGCTGATCCTGAAACGCGATCAAGTCACCTCACGATTTTTACATTTGAAAGTGGTGTAATACTCCGGATCGGCACACCAGGCAAGTGACCACCAAACTGTCTGCCTTTCACTCCCAAAATTATGAAGTTATTCAAAATAATATGAGTAAGTTATCCAAAACTAAAATTATCAGAAATATCTTTATGTAGGTATATTTAATTCATTAGAAGATAGATATATTATTAGTCCACGTCTCCCTTTCACCATAATCTAATTAGTTACATGTCGGGAAACATTAAAGAGAAAATCAGCAAGTAAAATTCATTTAGCGACATCGTGTGGATTATACGGCTATTTGCACCTTTACTGTAAGCTGCATACTTAAAGTATACATAAAGAAAACTATACCTTCTGCACGATATGATGGCCGTTTTGACATTTGTCTGTTTATGAAGTTTCGTATAAATAATACTATGTTTACCACTTGTAAGGAGCAAATCGCTGTTTTTTATACTGACAAAAAAGAACGCCGAATTGCTCCTTTAAATGTAATTAATTTATACGAATCTTCATGAACGTCAAACGTCAAAACGGCTATGATAGGATATGCTTTTATAGTTGATTTTACTTCGACGTAAATGTACCTATATAGAATTTTATTTATTTACTCGTGATAATAGACTCAGAGAGTAATAAAATACAATAAATATTTTAATTAAATATATACACTTCAAAAATATAAGCCAATCGACATATTAACTGTATCACTTTAATTGATTTAAACGTGAAGAATTTTGAATATCGAAATCTGATTCAAAGTTATAAAGTATTTTTAATAAAGAATAATATTTACATTGCTTTTAATATTGAATGGGCGATAAATGTCACGAGACTCATATTCGTAATATGAAGTGTACTGTAAATATTTATCTTTTTATCAAAATTAACAGAGTTGACTGTAAAGGTAACATTTTATACATACACGGGAATTTTAATTAAAATTAATTCTCCAATCAACGTACGAGTATATATATTTTTATTTATATTCATGTCGTCATATGGCGACGCTCTGCCGATATCAAGCCCGCGCGGTCCATAATCGATCTGGTCTGATGAGATGCACTTAAAGGATCCAGAATAGGTACAGGGAATAACTATAATTGTTATCTAACCTATGTCCTGTACCTATATGATTTCGATTGAGGGCAATTAGTGAATTTCAGGTATAATTGAAATTGGCAGTAGTCATCTCTAATTATGAATTTCACTCCAGCAATATCGGGCACTGCGGTGTTATTTTTGTCATATGAAAATTTATTCATAAAATTGAATTTTACAACTTTTGCCGCATTATGATTGTTTAATGTACATGTACGTTCTGTTCTTAGAACATTCCAACACAATTAGCCTAAGACTTTAAAATTCAAAAATATCTTTCTCTCTACAGTCGTTTTCTCAATGTTAAGGATCATGAATCTCGTTAGTATTTTGCACCACTCCCCTCCACATCATCCTATTTTCTGCAATTCCCAATTTTTCCGTATTTTCTCCTAATAAAAAGTTAAAGCGGCAAGGCTCATGTGGCTCAGTGATTGGACCAACGCCGAATAGTTGAGGAGTTATCTATCGAATTGGGTCAGCACGATCTTAGTTTAATTACTTTTCTTGGAGGAAAATGTTATGAAGTTTAACTACGGTATGAGCAAGTGGCTTTAATAAAGTATGATAAATAATATTTTCTTTATATTGACGAGATTTATAAATCAGAGGTGGGTGGAGAGATAAACTGGAACGTCCCAAATAATTACCAATGTATCTTTAATATATGTACTTTGGTTATCCTGTTTCTGTGGTACAAGAACTTTAGTAGCTTAATTTAGAAATGTAAAAAAAATGTTGTTTGATCAATTATCACCATTGATTATCACGCCATCATTATAGTTTAAGGTTTTATTTTACAAATAATTTTAATTAAAATTCAAATTTATTTACAACTTTTGACGGCAGGCGTGGCATATTGGTTACACCAGTCCGTTACGAGGAAGTCCTGGGTTCGTATCCCAGTCGCAGCAAATATTTATTTGTAATATTTAATAATTTGATTCAATTTACAAATATTTGGTAACAAAAATATTTGCTCCGGGTCTGGTTGTCAAACATTGACAGTGGTGCCAAGTCTGCTGATCCGCGGTAATACCACCACTTGCAAGTATACAGACCGTAAAGTGACGTTTCGAGATCAGCTTTAAAGTTGCCGGTTCCAACTAGGCCGGCATAGTAAATGTGACTGCTGCTTACAGTTATTTAAATGTAGTAGTAGTTAATTTAATTCACGGACCGCACTCCAGCTTAACATCAGGGAGAGTGCTGATATATGTCGAGTCATAATAAAAAATAAATATTTAAAAGTTTTAAATATTTATAGAAGGTTTTTGATGCGTATTTTATTAATATCAGACAGAAAAGTTCTTGTGAATCTTATTTAAAACTTTAATTTAATGCTACTTCGCATTGCGCCGTGCGTGTCGTAAGAGGTTACTGAGGACCGTCTTTAGGCGCTCATTACTGTCTAGACGGCTACCCTAGGTATTTTATAGACTCATGAATATAGTAAATTTCGTAGGATAGAGGTGTAAAGTGTTTTTCACAAAAGGTGTAAGATTCTCAAAACAACTTTGACATTGACAAAATAATTGGCAGTAGTTTATTTACGAGTTTTACCTTTATATTCTTTAGAAAATAAAAATATTAGACGTTCGAAATTCAAATAAAACTAGAAAGAAAAGGCAAGGCAATTTTTTAAAAATTCATTGTGTTCGAATAGGCTTCTCCCTTGTTTTTTGCAGTTCTTTGTCATGTTGATTATATAAATAATTCATTGAGTACAACCTCAGTTTGTTTTTCATATTCTTTGTAAATTTCATTTTTCCCAATAAAGAATAATCGGGAATAATGCAAATAACAAAGTTATTAGAATCGAGACAAAGGATCTTCTGCTACTATTATTAACAAAAATCACACCTGACTTCGACTGAACTGATGGTATGCAGAGTTCAGATTTAATTTTACTTTTAAAAGATAAAAACAAAAAATGAAAAGGAAATAGTAGGAAGTTGTTTTGATTTATTTTTGGTTTATGTGGGTCCTCATATAACAGCACATCGTATAATGTTAAGTTGGAATGCATTCAATGAATGGAGGCGAAGTTAAATAACTTCAAAGAAGACTCACCGTCTGCATGGCAACTTTGAATACTTCAAATGCGGTTCCTTTCCCCCGTTTCGGTGAAACATGTATTTCCTTTACGATTTAATGCTACCATGTTAAAAGGAAGTCCTACGAATAAAATAGTCAAATTGTAACTGTCGCATCGTTTGGCCGATGCATATAAAATCGAAAACCACCTGGCTTTCGTGAATACTGTTCTTAACAAACAATCAAAGAGTGGTAGGCAGTGGTACCCAGTCTGCCGATCCGGGGTAGTACCACCACTTACAAGTATACAGATCGTGAAGTGATTTGATCACGTTTCGGGATCAGCTTGTAAGTTGCCGGTTCTAGCAATCATAGTGGATGTGATTGCTGCTCACAGTTATTGAATTGTAGTAGCAGTGACATTCATTCATGGACCACACTTCGGCTTAACATCAAGGGGGTGCTGTCATATGTCGAGTCACATTAAAAAAAAACTAAATAACTTGAAAATTGCAATATTTTATTTGCAATGTGTAGGAGCAGAATGGAATATTGGTAATTATATTACCAATATTAAATTTACCCATTATACTCGTATTCATTTAATGGACAAATCTGAGATGAATAAAAAAATATTTCTATAACGCGTTTATTTTGTTTCAATTATAAATTTAAACTTATAATTTTATTATCATTCTATATTAAGCTAATAAAGTGCTTGGGTCATAAATACATGACAACCAAAGTACGTTTTATATCAATCGGCGACTGAGGCAGCCGTGAACAAACTCGGTTTTCTCAGTCGTCGTTACTCTTGGACCTCCTTTTGCTTATCATCAGGCGGGACGAGGCCAGATGTCGAGTCACAATAAAAAAAAACATTGATACCGGCAAGTTTTTTTGAACCCGTGCGTATCCTACATACCACTACACCACGGTCACCTTTCCGCCTTTTATTATTTTAATGATATGGTTTTAAATAGAGCTAAATTGTTAAATCTAAATCTATATTTCAAAGTAGTTCTTCAAACCAATACCGGTAATACTAAACGACAACCGCCTTTATTCAGGCATTTGCTTTGATCATGTAAGCAACTGCATATATATTCAACAGTTTTCAAAAAGAGATTTCTATCTGTTGAACTTTGAATCTTTTATCATTTAAACCACTTACACTCAAACTATTTTGAATCGAATATGTACTATATATTTCTGTAAAATATTATAATATAAATTGAATTTAATAAATTGTCTCCATTGTCTTCGCCTATCCCTGTGGGCAAAAGACGTGACAGTTTGATTGATTGTTGGAATTTTATAAAAAGTGAGCGCGTACCACTGCACTTAAAAACTTGGTAACTAACTGACAACCGGTAGAGGTGTCTGTCACGGCATCTCAAGCGAAATAACTCCGAACCATAGACATTAGGGCGAGTTATATTTTAAAGGATTTTCGTAACGAATGCCTCAAGTTAAAATTGTCTCTATAAAGAGAAGGGTCCTATAGGGTCGAATAGGTGTATTATATATTGTTATGTTATTCTTCCACCTCAATGGGGAATAATAGCGTGTGATATCGCAATTAATTCAGGAGAGTTCTATGTATTATATGAGCGCAAAAGAATTTAATCACTAAAGCCTACAGATTAACGACTAATTTCCTACTTTAATATTTTAGCCACACGTGTATCGTCGAGCCGAAATAATGCGTGTTTACGTCACATGTTAAACGGATATAGTGACATATATCAAAATAACAATGACAAATATTAAAAATATGGAAAGAATAGAATCTGTGCTTAAATAAGAACTAATTCAGTGTTATTTATCTCATTTATACTATGTTTATACCACGTGTAACTGAAAGAGACAACTACTTGTACTTCAATTCCTTTCTTTCAAAGGTTGTCACTACTTTTTGCAATTGCAACCACTTGTGATTGACTTTTAATACAGCTTAATTAAAAGTCACGTGGTAGTAAAAATAGCGGCATAATTGTTTCTTCATCCTATTTTGAAGTATTTTAATGTCATTTGTTATTCTGTCAAATTAGATTATCAAATTATCATCAAAACTAGTGACAACCTTCTAAATTATTAATGTTAAAATGTATATTCATCCCCTTCTGACTTCTTTTTAATGCCATTAGTGAAAATAGTATAAACGGTTGTATCTTGTAGCTATTTTAGGGCTCCTTCTATTTCTTAAGTCCAAATTCTTTGAAAACAGTAATAATTGCTTAGCTAAAGTATTGGCACCAGGTAAAATTTCAAAAACCCTTATATGTACCTACATATTTAATTAAAATAACAATATTAAACTATTATTCCTACAAATTAAATTAATCCTCTCTGTCTTGTACCTTAGGTACATTTATATACTTTCTTTATTGTGACTCGACATATGACAGCACCCCGCCTGATAATAAGGTGGAATACGGTCCATTAATGAAAGTGACTGCTATACTATTAAATATACTATTAAATAATTGTAAGTAGCAGTCACATCCACTACGCCTGGCCTAGTTTGAATTATCAAGTATGTGCTCGACTGTATTATTTCGCATAATTTTTCCAACCGCTCTGCCGTCAGCGCTCTGCCGGGATCTATACTAGAGCTTTACTGAGGAAGTACCTGCGCCAGTGTAGCAGTGCAGCAGGGGTGTGTTTTCCTGCACCGCTCCATCAGCAGCGCTTAACCCACTCAGTTAAGCGCTATTTTATAATTTTGCCAATGCGAGTAATTTTTATTTCATATGTATAAAAACCTTTGTACCCTAGTCATAGAATTTACTCGTACGTAACTAGTTTACTCACATTACAGTTAAAAGCAATCTCACTTTTAAATGAATAAAAAACCTGCTTGAGAAACTGCATTGTTAACATTGTTGAAGGTTGCCACAAACAACAACTACAGAACAGGAGCAATTTTTCGCGTGCCAAGATCTGATCTCAACGTTCTTGTGCTGATACCAGATACATATCTATGTCTTACAATTTTACTTGTTTATTTCTTAAGTAAGGTAAAGAGGTTTGTATATTTTTAAACTTTTTGATTGCTATCGTTAGAGATATAGATCGAAGTAACGTATTAATTACTACTATTTCTGTAAAAAGGCTACAACCTTTTTAACATCATCTGACCTTAACCAGCCTAAAGAAGGGGAGGTCCAAGACCCAATTTACAGTTGTGTAATTCGACGTCACAATGCCGGCCAGAGTGTGTTTCAAATTGGGCGTTAAAATTACGTATATCAAAAATACATTGGTACCGGCAAGTGGTTTTGAACCACAAGACCACGGTCGCCTTTGTATTTTTAATAAGTGTAATTAAACTGTAAATATTTAACGAGTCCAAAAATTCCAAGGCCAAATATTTGTACCAAATTATAAGAGGAAAGCAATTTAACGAGATTTTTTAATTAACACTTTTGGAATCGAGGCGTTATTTAACACTGAGTTATTTCAAGCGCCAGAATCAATAGAACATCTTCTAAAGGCATAAAACACAAAACCCCGTAAATTTTATGCTTTTAAATCCAACAAGTTTCTTACCATTTGAAAAACATTTGGAGCGCATGCTTATTTTTAGACCCAGTCGCGTGCCGACAACCTTATGTTTATACTGGAGAATCAAACAGTTTGGTGTATCTATCACATTGTACTGTAAGTCTATATGACTTTACTACAGTAGAAATTATAATACTGACGGCGACTGAGGTAGCCGTTAACTAAGTCGGTTTTGTAGGTCATCGGATCTCTTAGATTTCCGAAATCAGATTACGCGTCTAGATAAAATCAGTCTTTGCAGGAAGAGTAAATAGTGTGGATAAGGATTTTAAAAAATATACGAGAGAAAAAGTAACATAAACTCTTTTATTTAAACATAAAAGACGTACAGATAGAGTATTTCAAAGTAATGGTATTATTTTACTTCTGTTTTACAACTACTACTTTAAACGTATATACTGTTTTGCTTGGATATTACTTATATTTTTTTACTATTTATATTATATTATATCGAAGCTTCTTTTTAGAAGTATATTTCATAGTTTTGTATATTAAATGTAAATCTTATGACATACACTTGGTTAGTTAAACAAATTGTTTACTTAAACTGAGCAGGTGACGTCAAACTACACTATTTCTTAATAGGGTTATTGGTTTCTAGAATTAGGTCTATTAACCTCGGTTGTTCGATTCAAAAACAATCCCTATGAATAGAGATGATCACGGTTTCGTAATGTATAAAATAAATTACAATAAAATACGCATCGCAAATCGATCATGAGCATTTCACAAATAGTTTTTTTTATAGGCGGGTCGATATATCACTCCGCCTGTAGTGCCTAGCTGGAGTGCGGTCCATGAATGAAAGCGACTGCTACTACAGTTCAATAACTGTAAGTTTCAGTCGCATTCAATATGCCGACTTAGTTGAAACCAACAAGTTAGAAGCTAACAGCCCGCCTGATGTTAAGTCCGTCCTTAGACATAAGCGTCTACTACTATAGGTAAATAATCACAACTATCTGTCGCATCTATTACGCTGGACCATTTGAAACCTGCAACTTTAATACTAATCCCGAAACGCGATACAGTTCATATATCTTCGAGTACCGTACTTTATAAATCTATACGAGTAAAAAGTTTTAATCATAACAATATAAAAAACAGCAAGAAACCTGGTTTTAAAATCACTAGACTGAAATAATGTTATTAATCTCGCTCTACAAGTGAATTGATCAGGATTATTAAATTGATCCTATTGCGATCTATCTTTATTGCAATTCTTTCTTCTTTCTTTCTGCAATTCTTATTTAATTGCAAATCTTAATTGCAAAAATATGCAACATTAATAAAATATCGCTATGGCAAATACCATTTGTTTTTAATCAAAACTGTAGTGGATTCTCTAAAGCAGAAAATATTTGAAGATTATGAAAATTACGGAAAAGCATACATTGAACTGAGGCAGCCGTTATTTTCAGCCGACAGAACTCTTAGAAGTTCCTTTGCTTACTATAAGGCGAGTCGAGGCCGGATGTCAAGTGACGTCTCACTATGAATCTATCGACACTTTTGAGATAATTTTTGAAACTCATAAATATAAAAGATATCATTATATGAATATGAAACTTTCTTGAGAATATGGTCGGAAAGCACCCTTCGGGGTCTGCCTCGTTTAACACATGATTCACATTCACATTTGATTTATAAATTCCTTTTGTCAATCTACTTTGACACATCCTTTCCATGAGCCCAACCATGTGCTTTTAGCATTTTTATTTTTTATTGTAACTCGGCATTGGACCTCGACCCGCCTGATGGTAAGCAAGAAGAGGTCCAACGACTGCCGACGACTGCAAAAACCGAGTCTTCACGGTATTTTTGTCAATCCTCGTCAATATATTTACAACAATATAAATATGTGTATATTTTATGCACAAAGTATACAATCGCATTTATGATATTAATAAATCAATTTATTCAATCATATATTCATGACAATTTCGGCAGTCGAAGCTTAAATTGAACAACTTGTCTCCCAAAAGGGTTATTGTGGATGCCGCGTGTAATAAGCGATCCAGTCACAGTATTCAAATGATGCATACATACAACGGATTGAAAATGAAATCTTCTTTACACCCAACATCGATTTACAATTGCCATTCGAATATAGACCTTGTGTACGTAGTATAAGTTTACATTTCGTTAAATTATTTAGTCCTACTATAACTCAATACTTTTATACTATATAAACGATATAAATAATTCAGAGGTGAGTAAAAGAAAAGACAAGGGGATATTAAAAAAAACAGGTGTCGAAAGTTCGTGTAAACTTATGTTATATAAAATTAATTAGTGAATGTAAAGAAAGCAAGAGTGTTGTTACTGGATTGTGAAAAGTGGAGCTTTATTTTCTCTCTCTCTGCCTGTTTTTGTGGGAATGAAGGCGTGTTTACATAAAATAATTATCTGTTATTCCATTATCATAGCTCGACATATTACAGCACCCCGTTTGATGTTAAGCTGGAGTGCAGTACATAAATGGAGGTGACTGCTTCTACAGTTAAATAACTGTTAGTAGCAGCTGCATCCACTATGCCGGCCTAGATAAAACCAGAACTGGTGAAGTAGCCAGTTTTAACTAGGCCGATACCAATTTATCCTTTATATGGTACAGAAATATGAAAAAAATAACATTTATTTTGTTACCTATGATGTTTCTTTCAAAAACATGGTAAAATGATTGCCATTCAAAATATAATTGGATGTTTCAATGAAATCAGCTCTTTTGTGTCGAAATTGCCTTTCGCGTAGGGATGTTATGAAACCGTAACCGTAACCGAAACTATCGGATATCTGAAATAAAAATGTATCCGTAACCGAATTCAGTATAAAAGTTTCGGATACTTTCGGATAGCGGAGCCTAAATGAAACATGTTATGACAGGCTTTCACGCCTAAAATTCCCTAAAAATCTAATATTCGTCACCGAAATTATCCGAATCTATCGGATGTTCCAAAATAATTACATATCCGTAACCGGTTTAATATTATACCTGTATCCGTATCCAAATCCGAAATTTCATATCCAAAACATCCCTACTTTCAAGTACACGTGGACGAATAATTACCATTATT
This sequence comes from Tinea trinotella, assembly GCA_905220615.1. NCBI lineage: Eukaryota > Metazoa > Arthropoda > Insecta > Lepidoptera > Tineidae > Tinea > Tinea trinotella. Next base: position 17,752,371 of record HG992305.1, read on the forward strand.
TTGTTTGGAAAATAATCTACTATGTTTTATACTAGATATATTTATAAAGTTATTTGCTTTATAAATTAACATGATAGTACGGCAGCTAGATGAATTAATGATAAACAGAAGCGTTTAACGAGTTTCACCCTCTCACAATATCTCACGAGCGAGGATTAATATTCCACTAAATATAATCTTTTGACTTTAGTGTTAGGGTTTCAATTTTCAAAAGATTCTAAAACGTGAAGTAATTTAAAATTAAAGAATGCAGTTTCTTTTCGTTATATTTTTAATATACCAAGGATAAATTAATAAATGCGTTTCGAGTAGTATGTCGGAACAGACAAACACTTGTGTCCAACTCAAGTGGAATTCCAAACAACGAATGCTTTTGTTACGTTCATCTCATTGAACGGAATTAATCCCAATTATCTCATGCGGGAGTCATCTGAATGAATCATTTAATTTAACCATTTAAATTTAAGCTTAATTCGGTCCCCCACTCCGTGCTACTATCACCAATGGAAGGACAATTTGAAATTTTACATGTTTATTTTAAAAGGACTTTGCTATTCAACAAATAAAGTTCAAATTTAGGTAAAATTCGTGGTGCGAATCCACTTCCTACGCGGAATGTTGCGTAATTTAAATTGGTAAATTTTTGTTATAATATTAAAACAAAGTTGCTTTAATGCGATAATTGGTATTTATAAGTTATTTTAATAAACTCTTTTACAGTATCAAGTTGCTTTAGCTTCTAGATCAAGTTAGAGAAGCAAAAGAACATAATCCCTTGACAATACAATATCTTGGCTTTCTTAACATACTCTATATAGACTCTATGTGTGCTTCGGAGGACCCATGCTATATTTATTATAAAGCATGTGTGTAAGTATATTGAATTTATTAATGTATAGGATATTTATTTGTCTTAAGTTTATTAAAGGACAGGTAAAAGTAAATTTATAATCTGATTTATAAATCTGATGTGGATGGATGCATTAAACGAGGCAGACCCAGGAGGGTGATTTCTGATCGGAGAGCTGGGTTGCCTAGTCCCCATTAGGTAAGAGCTTGTATGAAGAGAATTGTGGATGTAAGGGAATTGAGGGAGTTTACCCAAGATCAAAACAAATGGAGCTACATTGTCTCTGCCTAACCATGTAGGAGAAGGGCGTGATTTGATCGATTGATTGATGTTTAATTTCTTTACTGCATTAAAGGCATTATTGATATGACTTGTAACAACAAATGATAACTGGTAAACTTAATAGCCTTTTGTAAACTAGTTTGTAGTTATTTAGTAATAATAAATATTTAATAATCAATAATTATATTAAATATTGCAAATAGTTGTTAATAAAAAAAGAGGCGGATTTTTGCTTCGGGTCTGGTTATCAAAGAGTGGTAGGCAGTGGTAGGTACTCAGTCTGCCGATCCGGGGTAGTACCACAACTTACAAGTATACAGACCGTGAAATGATTTGGTCACGTTTCGGGATCAGCTTGTAAGTTTCCGGATTCAACCAGGCTGGCATAGTGGATGTGACTGCTACTTACAGATATTGAATTGTAGTAGTAGTGACAACCATTCATGGACCACACTCCAGCTTAACATCAAGCTGGGTTATGTCAAGTCACAATAAAAAACAACATTATATTAAATGCCCATGCTAACCCTTAAAGTACAGTCACCTTACTTGCTGCCAATGTGACTGATTTATTATGAAATGGAAACATTATTTTATAACAAATATAAAAACAAGATTAAGTATTACGGGAAACATGAATCAGAAAATGAGTCAACGGTTTGATTGCATCCGACAAAAAAATGTAAATATTATACATATTAATTATTTATAACACATGAGTACTTATATACTAGTAGTATTGATATCATGTATTTCCTTGATAAAATACAATTGTTTAGAACTAACTATAAATCAATTTATAAGTATGTAGGTACTGTACCTACATAATGGACACTACTGTGTCCATTATTCAAAGTATAATGGACACACAGAATTTATAAAGTTATTAAGACATGAATTTAGAAAATATATATCTAAATTCAACACTTTTAATGGTATTTTATTCAACACTAACAATGTACACTCGTACATTTTTAAACGTACGCGTATGTATAAAAAAATATGAATAAAAATTCTGTATGGATAAGAACTAGACAGAAATAAAAGAAGACCGTACATTCATTGCGAACTGGCATGATTCTTTTGTTTCTGAAAATTAAATTCCAAAAAGATTTTTATTTCTAGAATTTAAAATCTGAACTACTACTAATAGGTTGTATAATTTGTATAACAAAATAGGTACTGAGATACCCATGCAAAGGTATATGAAAACGATTTATAAACTTCACTAGAAGCTTTAAAACCTGAAGTTTAGAATTTATTTCATAAAAACATTTTATTAACATGACAGCTGGCGGCCGCAGATCTAGGTCGCGATCTAGGATTTAATCCTAAAACGCGGATATCTGACATTTTTATCAAATTAAGTTTGCACGCCTCAAATTTCTGCAGGGATAGGCACAACTCTCTCGCTTCCCTCACGTTTACAATTTATATTCATAAAGGCGACCGTGGTGTAGTGGCAGTGACAGGTACCAATGTATCTTTGATATAGTACTTTTTTTTATTGTGACACGACATCTGACATTGACCCGCCTGATGTTAAAAGCAAGAGGAGACCCAAGAGTGACGATGACTGAAAAAAAAAACGAGTTTGTTCACGGCTGTCTCAGTCGCCGTCACTATGCGTCGTTGTCCTGTTCCTATGATACAAGCACTTTAGTAGCTTAGTATATAAATGTAAATAAATAAATTCTCTTCATATAAAAGCTATATGGTTATGAGCACTAAGGATAACTTTTTTTTAAGAATGTCACCTATTTGTTTAAGCAATAATCTTTTGGGTCGTCCCCGTTTTATCCAACCACTCACCTCTGAACCAGTTTTATGAAATCGACCCAAACTATGCTTTTTTTAAATCCTTGTGTATAATGTTTGTTACTTAAAAAATTTCTGAGTTATACTTTTAGAAGGTATCATTAATACCATTTTTTCTATTTTTTATTGTGACTGTGTGTGCGATCCATTATTAGAGGTCACGTCCACTATTCCGCCCTAGTTGGAACCGACAACTTACAAGCTGATGTTGAAACGCGACTAAGTTCATGGACTGTATAAGTACTATATAGTATTTATTCAAAAAAATATATATATTCTTATTAACTATTATTCTGCCTAACCCTGAGAGAAAAATACGTTTTAATTTAAATTATGAGTTTTGTTTAGGTACATTCCAAAGCACTGATTCCATGTTCCAAGAACACGATTGATTCATAGTTACTCAATAACATATTTTATTCGTTATAAAAAAATCTTTATAAATAATAATTCTTACAAACTTTATTCATCTGTCTACGAAATTGACGACTGCATCAGAAATGTGAATATTTAAAAAATCTTCATTTTCGCCCTTTTTATGTATGGCAAGTCGTATAGAACATTTAATTTATTCTTAAGTATAGCGTAATGCCGTCACCATTGAGCAAAATATATGCGTTATGACTAATGCATATTCAACCTAACAAGTTAAGTGAACACCATGAGTCACAAGTAAATGATAATGATAAAACAGCTGACCTACTGCCTACTGTATTTAACTTTTAAATCGATATGTTATTTAGACCTATTTATTTATTTATAATTTCTACGGCATACGGCTTATTTTAGTATATTACTAAAAATATGCGCCAGTAATAAGATCTAACAAAAAAATATTAGAATAAATTAATTGTTCACATTTCTATGCGTTGAATGAGTGGTAGGCAGTGGTATCCAGTCTGCCGATCCGGGGTATTACCACCACTTACAAGTATACAGATCGTGAAGTGATTTGGTCACGTTTCGGAATTAGCTTGTAAGATGTCTAGGCTGGCATATTGGATGTGATTGCTACTCACAGTTATTGAATTGTATTGAACAGTGACATTAATTCATGGACCACACTTCGGCTTAACATCAAGCGGGGTGCTGACGTATGTCGAGTCACAATATTTTTTTTAATCAGAGAAACTGGGTGATCTGTCTATCAAAGATACTATATCATATTATATTAAATTACATATTATATCAAAGATACCAAGGGATCTCTGGTTTACGAGACCATTTCGCCAACACAAGACCATGGTCCAAATACAGCAGTAATGCTTGCGCGCATTAGTTCGTGTGTGTATGTTTTTCGGTATGTGTTTTAATATCAATACATTTTTAATAATAACACTTAAACTAAGATAATAATAGCAATAACAACAACAATAACAAGCAACAGCTAAAACTAAAACAAATCTGTGATTTTAAAAATTACTTGCTTGATGTTATGTTAAATATATTACAGTTATTATACTAATATTATATGACATTGCAAATGGGTAGTGAGGTGATAATCTGTTAATTTCGACATTAATTATTCAATGATGCAATTCACAGACTTTGTTGTTGGTTCTAGCTTAATTAATTTCGCACAAATACGTATAATACACAAGCATATTATAATATTTAATAATATTTTAGGTACATTTTGTGTATATATTGTTTTTCGGAATTTCGTTACAAAAGGACGCGACATCTGATCACAAACCTCAGTTTTTTCCTTGTTGATGTGTTGTTGGTGTTATTATTATTATTATTTTCCCTTTGCCGTGACAGTGACTTAGGCAACCGTAAACTGAGTCGGTTTATTCAGTCGTTAACACTCATGAATCTCCTCTTACTTATCATCAGGCAAGTCGAGGTCAGATGTCGATAAGTGGCAATAAAAATGTGAGGCGGCCCGTTTGTGGTTTCGTTGCGAACGGGCCACACATAGAGCACGAAATCGCAGCGCGCCGCATGCTACACCAATTCTGCGTTTCTGTGCTCTGTGGCTGCATACCTGCATAAAGGAAGCTCATGCATACCTGTACCGATTTTGACGGATTGAGGAAATTCGTGAGGGGTCTTCCCTACGCCCGGCAATATAGCTTTTTTCCTATATTGCCGGGCGAGTTATTCCTACGTTAATAATAAAATTATTAATTTTATACTGTTATCAAATAATAATTCGTAAATTATTAATTTTATACTGTTATCAAATAATAATAAGTACAAAATCATAAAATACATTCATTTTACTGATAATCCTGGCTTTTTAAACTTTGCCCGCAGTTGCTTGTAACCATAGTGCCTTTCATAGACTCGTAGTTCTAATAAAGCAATATGTATTCAAAGATCGTAATATCTGTGGGTATGAATTTGTTTATTAACTTTTCTTGTTTCGTCTTACTGCACGTTAAATGAGTTTCTGAAATAATACTTCTTTAGTATACTTAATATGAATAAGGTCTTTCAACTTGTTTTTATATTAATAACTTGTAAATTGTATGATCTAATGTCCTTTCATTTACGATATGATTTTTTTTTCAATTTATTATTAAAAGAATAACAGAAAATCTAAACCTTTGTTACTTAAAAAATGATAAATTAATGACTTTAGCGTCATTCCGTCTGGTACACAGATTAATTTGGCATCGGATTGGCATATTATAATTGAATCGATCGCTTAACAGTGAACATATACGAGTAGATGGGTGCATGGAAGTGACCGTCGCAACAATTACGTGATTGCATAACGTCATTATAACTCATTGATGTTTCAAATTATAATTAATGTAAAATGAGTTACTGTTCATTTATACTCATACTATCGATTTGCTGATAGTAAGAGGAGGTTAGAGGAGGTCTTTGCTGATGGTAAGAGGAGGTCTTTGCTAATGCTAAGAGGAGGTCATTGCTGCTAGTAAGAGGAGGTCTTTGCTGATGGTAAGCCCCGACGACTAATAAAACCGACTTAGTTTACGGTTGTGTCGACTATTTTTCTCCACAAGTTTCACAAGTTCGTCAAAGAGAAGACGCGCCGAATCTATTAGTTCCCTTGTCTTGGGTATCACGGGAGTAAATAAAATATGTAGGAACAAGCTTGATTGAAGTTCCTTAAGCTTGGGTCATTTTCCGTGACGAGCAACAACATAGCAAATTGACGAACTGATTCAATTAAAATGAACAAAATCGATATGTATTAAGCGATCGGACAGAAATGCATTTAAACGTTTGAACTAAAAGCTCTTATTTAACGTGGGCAACAGTTTAATCGGTGATTGCAAATGGAATTTCCTGTGTTATTTTAACCTCCAATTTATACGAATTCCGATGTTCATAACATTACCTATTCAAATATACTATTAACGTTAGTATTATAATTTCGATTTAGGAGTATTTAAACATAGATTCTTTACTTATATTGAATGAGAGTGGTATACGAAAGTATTCTCCATAGTCTCTGCCTATCTCTGTGAGATTTGGGGCAATAAAATTTGATTATTTAAATGAAAAAATATGAAATAACGCCATTTCGATATAAATGTATTAAATTAATTGATAATGTCATTAATTAGGTTTTTAATTAAGAGTTTAAAATGATAATAAGTACTAGAGCATTGCTTCACAAGTTAAGTTTATTCATACATTTAATTTGTAAAATGAAAATCAAGCGAATATCGATGTTTATCTTTATCTATTAAGATGTAAAATTTTAAATTAATAATATTAACAATTAAAATATTTTCTATTTATGCGTAGTGTAGGCGATTTGTTGGTGATTTGTTCAGTCTGCCAATCCGTAGGAATACCACTAGTTTCAGCTGTCAAGTCACACAGTCGAAATCAGATTTGCGCAATCCTGTTTCCAGACTTTATTTTGTTGCAGCCATCGCTCGTGGATCGCATTCTAGACGTTCATATTTATTTAACAAATCGTATGTCCAGCCAATAAAAACATGTTTCAATGAGTCGTATCTTTAGTATCAGTTTATTCGCAACTTATTGAACCTTAATTATCCTCTATTATAATCAATTGTTCATATGAATTTATAGTGACTTCTTCATTTACAATGTGACTTGTGGGTATAAATATATATACATACCTACTTTTATTATATTTAGTTTGTTTATAACAATCATATTGAAATGTTAGACATCCGAAAGAAGTTTTTACGCACGTTCAATTTTTAGATGTAGTTCTATACTTTATCCACAAACTGAATTTAAATTTTATAATAATACATTGCGTTAGCCTCTGGCAATTTGTGTAACGCATTAATCATAACCTCCACTGCAAAATACACCTCAATTTTGGTTAATGTTTACTCGCCACTTGATATGTATTTTTGTGATAAAAGTACTGAGGGCGATGCTAATTTCATTTTATTTCAAATCATTTAAGGAGAAATATTTTGTTATTTACATTAAAATTGTACAAAAATACGTTGATTTACTTGGCTGTGTAATCTTATCAGTTATCAATAGCATTATGAAAGTTTTAATGATAAGGAAAAATATGTCTGAATACGGAATTTCTTAAAACGATTTGTCGTTTTTTGTTTCTCTGATAACGCCTGTTTGTTAAGATATTTAGTAGATACGTCGGTAATACACAAATATGTCATGGATATTACAACTGCAAAGTAGGTATTTAAGTATATTCGTTTTACATTGTGGACATAAAGTTTGTTTTACATTGTCATATTTTCCTTTTAATTTTAGATTACTACCAATTGTATTTTAAAATAATACAATTTTCCTGTTTCTCTCATCCTGTTACATTTTAAAGAATAGTAAACATACAATTGGTGGTATATTATCTAGTCTGCCGATTTGGGGTTTAAGCCGTACAGATCGTAAAGTAACTTTTTCGCTTTTTCGGGTTCAGCTTGAAAAGCGGGCCCCGGTTCACATTCCTAAGTTTTATGTTCGATTTTGTTTTGTACGATTTCTGTTCCCTTCTCAATAGCTAGTTTATTTTGATATTTATTAGAAACGTGCAATGTTCGGGAAGAGGAAATAGCGTATTGTGACAGGTGTATCCGTAAGCTACTTCAACATGTTAGGAATAAATTTATGTTAAATAAGAATATTAAAAACATTTAAAATGTAAAAAATTAAAATGTATTTTATTTCGATGGGTAAAAACCCATCGAAATAGCATACATTAATATACACGTAAAATTTGCTAGCATGGAATGGTATAGATGCATTTGACTATTTACATGATAAAATTGTGGATTTTTCTATTAAATTAGCTTGAAAGTTTAAAGCGGACAACTTTTTATTAAGTACACTGACTTGCTCGAGAATCTTTTGAGCTCGTGAAGTGTTTACAGAGTGTGTTGCAAGTTATATGGAGCGTTATATTCTCTTTTACTTACTTTGAATGAAATTAAATTAATTTGACGATTTCCATAGGGATGGGTGGACACGATAGAGCGCTATATTTCCACTATATTATATATTTCCAAGTGACCAACAGAGCCCTCGACAAACCCGTTTTATCCTTTGAATCTTTTAAAATGTAATACAATTGCCCCCTTTAAAAAAAGTCTAAGTGACTATCTACATTAGCGAGAGAGCATTGCAAGTCCTGAGGCAAATACTTCATCTATATATCCCTGTGGGATTGAGGTGTGACAATATGTATGCAGGGGAAGTAGAGGGAAAATCATGCATCGAATTTTAAAAGTCCTCGTTTTATGGCTGATTTGCGAGACCACACCAACTTCTGGTAAACTTTTCATCGATCGTTTGGCGTCTGATTGCACGAAAAGGTACTTTCTACGAGTAGATCGTAGGGTTCGGACTCAACTTTTTTTTGCCATTTACGTTACTACTACTAATGGGATAAGAAATTTATATTTTCAGCTTGTAGCCGTTTGTATTATTGTCTAGTGTGAATATAAATTTATTTTTATAGGTATTTGGTTCTAAATATGTATATGGTTAACAATTTAATAGATATATATATAGGTTTATAAACAATTTAATTTCACTTATTTAGCACTCGTTTTAAGGATGCCTCTCGCGGTGTTGAAGAGGTCACCACTGGTGGCGTAATCTGTTGGTTTTTGCAGTTCCTCTTTTAAACACTTACGTGAATTTGTACTCAAATATTAAACGTAGTAAATTTTAGAAGCAAAAATATTTTTCTTTTATATTTTCCTTGTCAATATTATTTATTTACATTTTCCGTTATTTAGGAACTGTGGCGGTTATATTAAAGGCTAAATCTATATTTTTTTAATTTGGTAAAAAAAATTGTGCATAGCATACATCATAACCGAGGCCCAGGATTTCGGGGCAATTTAAATTTTACCTTCTCCAAATCGACCCAAGAGTCTTCTTAGCGGGAAATACGCGCACGCGTATTCTTAAAATAAACGCAATGTATAAATGCATTAAAAAAATATTAATATTATTGAAAGTACCAAAAATATTTTGGTGGTTAAAAAAATTATTCACGATACATAGCACAGCAGAAGATCTAGAAACAAAAAAATATATATTTTATTTAAACTTACCAACTGCCAGGACTCCTCGGGGGTGTCTTTGCAGACGAAATAGCCGGTGTCTGCTACTCTTTGGAGTTCGCTGAAGAGGTTGCTGTTTGGCAGGACATCCATGGTGGGTGAGAGTTGTCTTCAAGTTTCGGTGTCTTAAACTTTTCCCACCGGCAGACGTCCGAACATAGACGGTCTCGCGCCGCGACTGAATGCACGTCGTACGTACTATGTTTATAGTGAGTGAGGGAGGCCTATAACCGTAAGAATGTCACACATTAGAAATACTCGATAATCCTTTAATAAAAGCGTTACGCGTCGATTACGCGAGGAACCTTAATATGGGTGTATCACGATTCACGATTTAATTTTGAACGGTTTTATTTTGTGGAAAATAAAATTAATAATTCGTCGGGTGCGGCTGATCTCAAAGGCGTTGTGCAAATTTCGGTATTTTTTTTGTTTGTTTTGATATTATTATTTTTTTAGCTGATTTACCTTAAGAATAATTAATTCCCTTTAAAACATTCAAATATAGGCGTGTATTATTAAATACACTAAAATATTTCAATTTAATAAAAATAATAAATTATATATTCCGCGCCAGATATAACGTCAGTGGAGGGGCAGCGTAAACAAATACTAGTTAGTAAAGTTAGTATATGGCACGAAACGAGCGGAAGCGCCGCGGAGCGATGGTGAATCGGTTCAGAGAGATCTCAGGTACCGTGTCTAATATAAAACTCAGCATGAAAAGGGGCCTTTAGACATCGACACTCGCGCGACTAATCGCTCGTTTTGTGACCACCATGAGCATCGATGCTCGCCGCCCCGCTGTCGCATCGCTCGTCCGCCGCTGATTTCGTGTCCGCAGCCTAATACGTTTTTAAAGGGCGAACGAATTTAATTTAATATTTAATTTTTTAAATATATATTACTTAGAAATAAGTATCATTTATTTTAAGCTATAATTTAATGTAAGTACTATTTATCATATTTTACGGGACAAAGGTATTACGATTTTTTTCTGTCGATATCGACAAACAATGATTCTTAATTGCGAACAACACTAGTGCATAAGTTTGGGGCGAAGAATCGTCCTAGCCCTTCGCTATGTTTCCCTTTATCCGTGACACACTGACGAGAAGGGGGTGATAATTTTTCGTCCCTTTTACTCCTGCAGACCCTTGCACCCTTTGAGCGAGAAATTAAGACTTTGTTTCATTTGTTTTCCAAAAACCCTAAATAATGGGAACACGCTGAGCTATCAATTAAATAATATTTTGACTAAAATGTTTCATAATAGCAATAACATTGTTTATTAATTAGCGATGAAGGCATTTCACGTTTCTGTAGAAATTTTTGCCAAATCTTTTACACTTGATTTTTTTCTTCAAAATTCAATATATTATTGACATCCTAACAATTTTGTTTAATGATATGCCATTTATTTTTTATATATAGAGAGAGAGATAATAATTGGTATTTGAGGTTTAATTTAAAAATTTTCTTTCTGGCGTACTTTGGAAGGTTTTACTTTTAGAATAAACTTCGGATAGATCCAACTTATGAGATGTTCTTGGTATCCGCGACTATTTTGGACATGACCTAACGACAAATATACACATGACCTAAATGCCTGACAACCCATATATTTTTAGAAAAAAAAACAGTCTGTGGCTATGTATATTAATTGATACATTTTAGGTAAAGGTTTTTAACGAATTTTTGACCTGTGGTTTCATATATTATTTAATTACTTTTTTATATTTTGCCTTATGGTAGCACTATAACAGAAGTGGAGAGGTAAAGTGGGAAAAGTTAGATAAAGGTTTAAACGCTTGTGACCCATGTGGATGCCGGGGGAGGGGTCAGATGAGCAGGGGGCATCCTCTACCCCCTCCTCTTTTCCTCCATCATGATTTACAGCACCCGCTCACTCTTTGCACAGCTTGGGCGCTGCGGGAAGGCTCTATGCTCGCACGAGACTACTCTTTTTTTTAAATATTATGAGTCGACTTATGACAGCACCCCACCTGATGTTGAACTGGAGAGTGGTCCATTAACAGTTCTTTAACTACAAGTAGCAGTCACATCCACTATGCCGGCCCAGTTGAAACCGGACACTTACAAACTGATCCCGAAACGTGACTATATACTTAACGGTCTGTATACTTGTTAGTGGTGGTACTAAGGCAAACTGGGCCACCAGACACTATTTGATTACCACATCCGGAGCAAATATTTTATTATTAACAAATATTTGTAATATTGATACTAAAAAATTATTAAAATTTACAAATAAAAGCTATTAAACAAATATTTGCTCCGACCGGGAATCGAACCTGGGACTTTACGCGCAACAAACTGGTGTGATAACCACTGCGCCACGCCTGTCATCATTGGCTTGATACGCAGAGGTGACAGCGAGCATACGTAACAGCGCGCGGATGCAGCTCTCTCTCCACGCTTAATAAAAACCGTCTAAAGTCTAAACTGACTAGTAATACATAGATTCGGTTTAGATATAAATTCAATCAATCAATCAAATTGTCACGCCTTTTGTCCACAGGGATAGGCAGAGACAATGGAGCGCCACTTACACAACTCCCTTGCTTCCTTCGCATCCACAATTGTCTTCATACAGGCCCTGTGGTTATAGGCACTAGGCAAACTAGCTTTCTTGAGGATGTCTCTAATTTGGTCTCCTGGGCCTGCCTTGCCTTGCCATCCACATCAGATTTATAAATTTCTTTCGTCAATCTACTTTCACTCATCTTTTCCAGGTATAAATTAACTTTAAAAAACAAAATATGCAACTTCTAGGAAAAAATAATGGTAAGATACCTCGCCACTTCTTTTAAGATGCATTTATCTACTTCTATTACTTAATGATAACTGTGGTAAGGCATAACAACACGAAGGAATGAATATCACAAAGACCGTTATCCAATAAAAGTAAAACCACTCAAAGCCGAAAGATTAGGGTCTGTTTACATGTTTGAGAAGGGTCACGTGCCATCCGTTTATATTTGTTCATAGCACACCAAATTTGGTAACAAAAAAGTTGTCGCGTCAGTATCTCACCTAGCGAGGTTTAACCGAAAAAAATACATTAGGGCGCTATTAAATTTAGAGGTTTCGGGGCGTCTTTTTTAAATTGTGACATAATATCCGACCTCTACTTGCGTGATTATAAGCAAGGGGAGGACCAAGAGCGCCAATACTTGGCATCCAGAACAAGGTATAGCGGTTCTTTGCACTGGAGCCTGTATGACATTCACTTGCTTGATGGTAAGCAGAGAGAAATCCAACAGAGCCGATGACTGTAAAAACCGATTCAGTTTACGGTTGCCTCAGTCATCGTCATGATGCCAAATTTGCTCTTGGCGGAAGACTGGGACGTCTCCGCCGTATATCTTCTTGACGCCCTGGTTTCAATGCAGCGCAAAGCTGACTGATTTATAGGTGAAGCCTAGGATTTGTATGCCCTTGCAATTTTGCAGACACATGCCTGCTTTCTTTGTACAACTGTCGACAAGTGGGATGCTATAGCAGCCCCATCCTATAACCGTAGATCCTTATATTTTAATTATATTATATTTGGATCCTTATCCAGGGTTATAGGATGGGGAAAACAAACGGGCTACTAAAGCATTTCACTTGTCGATTGTTCTACAAAGGAAGCTGTCTCTGCGATAAATGAAGGCAAGCTTAGCGTGAAAAAGTGCCCGTACTTCCTTCCCCTCTTGTTAAGCTAACCATCGCGCAAGTTGAGGTCAGGTGTAGCATCGTAATAAAAAAGACTAAGTACCATAATCATAATAATTTTTTAAATCTTTAATAATTCAAATTTATGAAATTTATTAAAAAAATTATTATTGAATTATTTTCATTTCATTAAAATTGTTTAAATTAATAGATATTGTTGACGTACCTATTACTTAGATTGGTTATTAATAAAAATATAAATATTCTAGTAAAAATTGTCTTTTATTTCATTCAATAAATTAGGCAAAAAATAATAATAGTCGTTATTATAAATTTTTAAAAATATATATTGTAATTCAAAATGAATAGAACCGTCGGCTATTGGTTGTAGATATTTAAAAGCCGCATATTAATATTTAAAAAATAACGGCCTTACCCTAAAATCGCCAAAAAAGACAGCAAATCGTAAACATAAATTTTTAAAAACTTATTTAAACTAGTGTGGCCGCGCCGCGCACCGTTTCGAGTTAAAATGCGTGAATGATATTTATTTATTTATTACACCGAAACGTACGAACAGTAGACGTCCATCCAGTCAGGAGTTCGCGGGCGACTGCCTAACTCTGCCCGATTCTCGTCCGTCATTCGGCGCGGCGCATAATGGGACGAATCTGATAATATAGAGAAATTTTTCTTTTTAACACAATTGAGCCCTGTAATAATAGCTCTTTAATTATCATTGGTAACTTTTTGTTAAACCTACTTAGCGATATAAAAAAGAGAACATTTTTTTTTGGAGGATCGTGTCCCAAAACTAAAAAAAACATGTATTTTCAAAATTAGACGTTTTAGAGTTCTATCGTCTGTTTTAGAAGGTGACATATCAAACGTTTCGCGTTAAATGTTTATAAAGCTATGGCATGGGCACACAGGTTAAGACGGTTAAGAGGTGCAAACAGCGCGGCGCCAGAGTGGCACCGGTCAGTTGTTTTTAATCCTAAAGACAGGGGTTCCAAAACTTTTTCAGTTCTCGGCGTACTTACAGGTTACAGGTTTAGTATTTCGTCTCGGCGTCCAAGCTAGTTGATATAGGATACGATTTAGTTTTAGTTTCCGGTTTCCGGATGAGAAGTGCCATTTACTCTCTGATCTCGCCCATGTTTACTTTCTACGGCGCACATGGTCTCCTAAAGAACCCCGACCTAAAGGTAATGAATGGACAGAAAGTATTTTCGTGTGGCAATCACACGTCTTTCCTGGTCTAAGTCTTCTTCCGTTCCGTTCCGTTCTTCCCGCTGCGTTGCTGTGACGCCGGGCGGCCATTGTAACAAGTTGTGATACTACCGCACTATACCGTGAGTTCGTTCTAATGCAGTAATATGAATAGACATTAAAGAGCTTCACGTCCGGGTTAGTACCACAGTGCTGGTATGAACCCGGATCAGCAGGGGCCTTTAATTTTTAATTTATTTGTTATGCTTCAATTACCACAGGGATAGGCTGAGAGAAAATAGCACCACTTTCCTTGATACCAGCATAACTACCTTCCATTCTTTATTTCTGCAAATCTCCTGATGGACAAGGACATTAAAGTCTTCTGTTTTTTTTAGAATGTTCCCGATTTGATAGGTACATACAACTTCTATATTGTGCACTTTTTATCCTTCCACTCATGTCCATAAACCTGTTTCGTCAATCGCCATTCATACATCAAGGAACAATAATAATAACATGGTAATATTGTTATTTTTCACACTTCGTTGACACTTTACGCTAGAGTAAGTTTATGCTACTCGTTTGAAACACTTTTCGTGACCACATCCCGCCCTATGTTTTGAATGATAGCCTTCTGTTTAAAATGATAGAACGTAAAACTATTTAATCAATCAAATCGATAAATTTATCGCGCCCTTTCCCCACAGGAATAGGCAGAGACAATGGAGCGCTACTTGCCACGATCCTGACACAACTTAAAATATAAATATAAAGTTATAATAAAAAAAACGTATAAAAGATATATGGGATTATAAAGTATGTATAGGATCATCGATAATAAAACGATAAAGAAATAATTCGTTTCTTTGTCAAACAATTGACAAGTGGAATGCTTTACCCTTTTATGTGTTTTTTTGGCTCCTTTAAAAGCATATCTAGTAGCATGGTAGCAGCGACTGAGACAACCGTAAGGCGAGTTATTTTTAGTCGTCAGCCCTCTTAAACCTCCTCTTACTGTCTATCAAGCAAGAAGTCGACTTCACGATTCACAGTTTAAAAAAAATAGATGATAAAATAACACATTATAAAAAAATGTTTAATTCATTATTAATTGTTTGCGCAACATTAAAAAGACAATGTAAGCCGAACAAGCTAATAAAAAAGAATATTAAGCATACAAACCTCCAAATTCAAACAAGAGTTCGTTACATACTCATATATATTGGAAATATCATAAATGGTATTGCGAGGTCACGGAAGCAGTTTCATTCTTTTTTCGTATTTTGTGCAGCTTCGAGCGCGATCCAACTGCAATTTTAGTTTAAAAGCTCTCTGATATTTACCCGTCAATTTTACGGCTTAGAATTGTCAAACGTTTCCTTGAAACGCTCTCACTATTGTGTCGCTTGATACTATTTTATTAAATTCCATAGCTTTAATAACAAACATTACATGTAATAATTACGCATTCATACCTATATTAGACGATATTGAGTTCATTAATGTTTCTTATTAATAAACTAGATGAAAGGTAATGGTAGAGATTCTATTACCTGTCACCAACTGCCAAAATGTCAATATCAAAACCCTATTATAATATGCACGCTACCCAGATGGTAGGTTAGTATAACCCTGACTAACATAGCTATAAAATCTAGTAATGACTGTCTGTCATCACGCTGTATTAAATATATTTGTTGCTTGTATATGTATCTATGCATGTACTAAACAATCATTATTATCAGCCAGAAGGCATCCACTGCTGAACATAGAAGATAGAACGTTCCCCTCCTTAGAACGCCATTTGGAACGACAAGATGACAGTTGCATCCACTCGCCAGTTGTTATTCATGACTTCCACTATGTTGTCAGTCCTCCTAGTGGGAGGACGCCTACCTACGCTGCGTCTGCAGGTTCGTGGTCTCCACTCTAGAACCTTGCTAAAAAAATTGCGTAGTCCAATCTCATAAGTATAGATAGTATTCGTAAATAGACTATTGCGTGACTGTTTGCTTTTTAAATCTATGCTAATATTTTAAGTGCGAGTTTCTCTGTTTGTTTGCTTACGTCTAAGCCGCTATCCAGATTTTATTGACAATTGGCCATGACATAATTCGCATCCTGGGGAAGAACATGTAAACTATCTGGATAACCTGATATTGGATTCTCTTAGATCTTTAAATTGTTTCTTTCTATTTTTTTTTTAAGTGGGCTTTTGTAAAATTATAATCCTAAAGATGGACCATCATGATCCAAGGGATATTTAAGAGTTATAACTTTAGCTAAATAGAACCTTTCAAAAGAGAATAAATAGTTTTAAGTAGTTAAATATAAACAATAAAATTTAATATAGGGTAATTTTGAATTATTGTTTTTTTTTATATTAGCGTAACCACAGACTATGAAATATATAAAATGGATTTGCCCAAAAGTGTTGGAATTATGTTACTCGTTACGCAGAACGATTGAAGGTTAAATTTTTATATGAACACGTCACTCTCGCACGCTCGCTTATATACAAAAAGTTGTTTTACGAACGGGTCCTCCTTTGAAATTAGTTCGGCAAGGGGAAGTTTGAACGTTCCGCTATCCCGGTTTAATCGATATCCAATTTAATTTTGGCATCGCATAAAAACAAACAAGTTTGATTGGCATCTTATTATTTTATTTTAAGCAAATCACCCCCCACAAATTACCAAATTACACAATATTTTCATAAAATTATACATATATCCCTAACATAAATAAATCAAATTGTGACGCCTTTTTTCACATGAATAGGCAGAGACAATGGAGCGCCATTTGCCACCTTACACCACTCCTCGCTTCCCTCACATCTACAATCCCTAACATATACATCTGCAATCTAAATAAAAATGAATTGTTCTAAATGAAACATATAAATTATCGTGCCTCAATTCCTACAGGGATAGACAGATACAGCAGAGCTCATTTTTTTTATTGTGACTCGACATTTGTCCTCGATCTGTCTGATGATAAGCATGATGGAATGGAAACATCGATGCATGGAAATGATGAGTGAAATTAGATTGACCAAAGGAATTTATAAATCTGATGTGAATAGATGCGTTAAACGAGGTAGACCCAGGAGAATGTTTTTTGACCAAATCGGAGACATCTTCAAGATAAGTTGGGTTGCCTGGTGCCCATAACAGTAGAGCTTGTACGAAGAGAAACAAAGAAGTTGTGTCAGTATCGCGGCAAGTGGCGAATGCGGTTGTTAAGGAGTGTATGTGGAGTGACGTTTAATTGTAATAGTTATTACCAACGTCAATAAAAAACTTTATAAAAAACCTAGTAAATTGATCGGGGTTGTCCCGGCCGGGGTTTGAACCCGGTACTGTAACGCTTAAAGTGCACAGCGCTCCGGTAGACTACCGGGACGATGAGCTGAATTGTAAAAATATTACTCCCGATACGACTCGAGAACGCTCTATTTGAAGGAAGCCACGCCCCTTACATTCCCCTCAACCCCAAGCGCATTAATTGTTAGGAATTCACGTTGAATAATAATTTAATTTTAAGGTAAGGGTAGGTATAAAAGGTAATTTAATGTATAGGTAATTTATTCCTTTTTTTGTGGTGTGGTGGCGGCCCATAGGCAACTGCCTTTGCTTAAATCCGGCACAGATGATGGAGATCTAAGAGTGCCGACAACTGAAAAAACCCATCGTCCACCAGCCACCGTCACTATGCCGGTACTAGTACTTTAGCTAGTCATTAACTTAAGTCCTTAATAGCATTAATGGTAATTGCAAATAATTAATTTAAAATTCTAGCACAGTATTTTTCATTACACACAGGTCCATAGGGAAGGAAGTGGAACGAGAAATTGTTGGAAATAAAGCGAACTAATTGCAATGTGTAGCCTCTATGAATGAGTAAAAGAAAGAAACGTTCTATTCTAATTACTTAATTTGCCGACGCCATTTCTATTAAATGTTGCTTATAAATATATAAAAGGGGAATATATATTTTTTTTACTTCGTCTCATAAAAATAAATGAAATTTTGTAATTATAATGAAAGATTTAAATTAGCCTAAAATGAAATAAAATCACTGCAAAAGCGAAATAATCTAGGCAATGATCAATCAATCAATCAAATTGTCACGCCTTCTTCCCACAGGGATAGGCAGAGACAATGGAGCGCCACTTACCACGATCCTTACACAACTCACTTAGGCAATGATAATACAAAATAAAACTTTTTTTTGTTCTATTTATTTATATTAATAAAATATTTACAATCAATCATTGTCACGCCTTCCCACAGGGATAGGCAGAGGTAATAGAGTGCCACGATCCGAAAATATATTATGCCAAGATTTTTTTCTAGTGACTCGACATCTAACCTAGGCTTGCCTGATGATAAGCAAAAGGGTAAATTATAATAATATAATATTTTTTTATATATTTTTATATTTTAATACATAATATATATTTTTACTTGAAGTAAATATTTAATCTTTGAAATCTTACTCATAAACGTTATAGTCTATTTTCAGGATTAGCTTGAAAAAATCCGGTTCTAACTAGAACGGCATAGCGTATGCGACTGCTTCTTGCAGTTAACTGTAGTAGCGGTCGCTTCCTTTAATTAAGCTAAAGATCTGGCTGGAGCTGTCATATTTCGAAACATAAAGGACATCATTCATATTGTATGGGGACTTGGGCTTAATTGTATTAACAGTTGCATAATATACATTTTTAAATAGTTTGATTCACGAATATTATAATGTAATTGGATTATATCCTTTATTATGCATAGTTTAGGTGTGCAAAATAATTAAACTATAAATAATTATGACAGTTCAAAGCTATGGCGCGTCTCCGTGTTTGGCAGCCGACACAAAATCCATATCTTATTTTCCAAATAACTCAATTGCACAGTAATTAAAAGCAAAACTTTTATTAGTTTTATCAATACAAGTATTGAAACTACCATTTATATATTTTTTCATCATTGGACATTACAAAAGTACAAAGAAGTACAAAATGAATGATGTCTTTTAAAATATCTAGCTCCATGATAAAACCGAATCGTAACAAAATGTGCAAGCTACTGTTTAGCGAGTGGTACAGATACAGGTTCTCGCTACAACTCAAGCATGAAGAGTGTGAAAATCGATATAGAATACGAGTAGAGGATCCCGCATTTTCCACAAACATATCCTCTCGGGATAATGCTTGAATGTAGGTATATATTTATTTATTTATTTCTAAACTTAGCTACCAAAGTGCTTGTATCCTAGAAACAGGACGACTAATGTACATATAATATGTAACCCTTCTTTTCGGTCAGAACAAAATGTCAGGAAAAAGTTACTCAATGTTCAATAGAAACACCTGAATATATATTTAGGCAATATATTAAAATATAACAAAGTTTGTATCATGCATGAACTAGAGCTAAAACTATGGTTTTCATAGTGACAACTAAAATACGATAGATATATCATACTTATTTATACGCTAGAAAACATAACCCTTTTCACCAAAAGGAAAAAAGTTCCATAACTTCATTGAAAGAAAACGCCTGAATATTTATTAAAGCAATACTTATATTATTATTAAAGTAGGGTTTTTAAGGGAAATAAACAATACTACTGTATGATTATTTCCAATTAACGGATAATATAAAGGGTGGTAGGCAGCGGTGCCTAGTCTGCTGATCCAGAGTAGTACCACCACTTACAAGAATACTCACCCTGAAGTAACTTAGTTGCGTTTGGGGATCAGCTTCTAGGTTGACGGTCCCAACTAGGCCGGCATAGTAGATATTACTGCTGCTCACAGTTATTTGGCTATAGTAGAATTCATGGATCGCACTCCAGATTAATATCAGGCCGGGAGCAGTAACATGTAGAGTCACAATAAAAAAAACAAACAAATGGTGTATTTTGCTAAAAAAAATCGTCTATAATCAGCCGCCGTCACTATGCCTGCCAAGGGTGATTATTGAGAGTTTTATCGATAGCATTATACAGGGTGGCGCTTCAATGGCGACATTTAATCAACACACGATTTTGCATTTTTATCTTTAGAAACGCTTCAAAAAATTTATATATTATTATTTATTGAATTATTTATAAAAATTATAATATAATTATAATAAAAACCTGTACATAAAAATATACCACAGAATAATAGATGAAAATTACAGGAGAGAGATAGAACGCTCGCGACCCGCAGCCCCGCTCAGTGTGATACTAATTTTGGTTACTTTAGATTTAGGTTTATTTGATTTTCTTTTAATTAAAAAATATTTTATAATAACATATTTTATGATTTCTGACGACTAGCTTTGTCCTACCCGTGACTTTAAATTAACATCGCCATTGTAGCGCCACGCAGTATATTTTACCGAGGGTTGAAATATACTGCGTATGAGGCAAAACGTTTGAGGCTCCATAGCTCTGCAGAACGTTCGCCGTGGCAGAAGCGTAAGAGCGCCGACAAAGAGGTTATGTCCCGCAGCAATTACAGCAAATTGAGGAACTTGGTCTTCCCTTATAGCCTTTCTATCCCTGCTACATTGCGTAAAGTGTTTTATACACGGCTCGACGTACTCATGCATGCAATCAAAAGATAATTGCAATTTTAGCCCTAGCATTTGAGACATACTAATACGCTTTTACAATATACGATTCGCTTTAGCTTTTGTTTTGTGAGTCAAATGTGTAGCTCCTCATGATGAACCGTGAAGATCCAATTAAAACAGAACGGTAGTGGTATATGCTGAAACTAAAATGACCACTCGAAGTGTCTAATCACAATAAGTGGCGCGTGAGTTGTTATTTTTCGAGTAAAGCATCAATTAAAAGTTATTTTAAAGGCATAAAAAAGCATAAGTGCGCTTACACATTAAATCGCTACGAGTGCGGAAGATGCGGCGATACATTGCGGCGAAAAGACGAGTGAGTGACGGCAAGTGACAAAAGCGCGCTTGCTGGGCGCCCAACCCGCGCTCCAATCGTGCTGCCATGTTAAAAAATAGGATTTAGCCGCTTATACGCAGCACAGCGCCGCGTTAATAATCCACGGTCTTAAAAAAGTACCAATTGCTTTATTTTGTTCTCCTAAGTTTATTTTGTTAAATAATAACTCAAATACTAATGTTTTAAGGCTAATATTTCACGGTCATAATTCAGTATTATGTTGTGTCAGCCAAACTCATGCTGCACTATTTATATAGTCAGCACTAACTTGATGGCTTTATTTGCACCAATTGCTAAATAAATATAAATGGTACCTAACTTTGTCAATATGTTGTGTTTTTCTGAGGGTAACGAACGCGTTTGTCTGTCGTTTGTATTTGCTAGCGAGCGAGCATATAGTATACATGTTTATGTTGACTAGACTAACTAAATGTAACTCTCAACGCCACAACACTGCAGTGTATTTTAATTTTATGAATATCATGTTTAGTAGTTTGTTTTTCGTTTATAATAAAATGTATATTAAAATATCTACTTAATTTAGATAGCTTAATTTTGGCTTATTTTAACGCTCGTTATTGAGTTGTAGTAGAGGTGCTGTCATATGTCGAGTAACAATAAATTTTAAAAAGTATAAATTATATATACAATTACCATCTGCATCGGTAAGAGAAGAAGACCACCTATTTATCTTTTACCTACTTTCTCGGTAAAGTAAAATATTAAAATGAAAAAAGTACTCAAATATTGTATTACGCCGATACGTATTGTAAAACGCTCTGTTGCTAAATCAACTGTCGACCTGCGGGGGGCGGCAGGCAAGAATATGTGCTAAAGGCGCGCCTTTAGGGAGAATTTTCTCAAGTATGAAGTATGGACATACCTTGGAAAGGTTATTGAATTGTAGTAGCAGTGATCCATTCATGGACCACACTCCAGCTTAACATCAAGCAGGGTGCTGTCATATGTCGAGTCAAATTAAAAAAATGTACAACAGTGGGTAGTAGGCAGATGATGATTTACTACGTTCAGACGGTTCAAATCGAGAACGATTTCGCAGTTGATCAACTAAATATGCCTCGTGAGATCGCCGTATTAATAAAAAAAATCTGGAAAATCTAATCATAGATAATAATGTTATGTAATGCTAGATTATTATAATCCGAACTTATTATCCGAACGTGGGGCCATTATGAATAGATCATATGTTTATGTCAATCCCGAACCAGCGATTCCGTTGCAGGAAAACTTACACCGCCACAAAATCCAGTTTGCAGCTGCCCCTTATTTGTTACTCGTTACAGCGAGAGAGGGGAGGTTATATTATAAAGAGACTACTTCCGGAAAAACAGTATAGTGAAAGCCCGTGGCAGACGTAACAGCGCACACAACTTTACGGTATTATTATTACTTATTATTTTATCATTAGGTCATTTTAGAACAGTGACATTTGGGGTTTGGATTCGCGTCTCAAAGTTTATAAGTTCAAATCCCGAGTCATATATATATATATATATATAATGTGGTCTTTATTTGGTGAAGGGTTAAATATAGTCATTGTGAAGAAATTCTCAGGTATTTGCGTTATAATAAATATTAAACAGTAACTTTCATTCTAATATTCATAAGAATAATAATTTTGTTTTCGATTCGGCATATTATCAAAAGAGGAGAGGTTCTACGATCCATTTATCATTTTCAGAATATTTCATTTTTTTGCGAAAATATAAATGATTTATTTATCATTCAATTGAAGTCATATAAGTAGAACAGGTTCTTTACTTCCGTTTGCACGAACAAACACGTAAACGTAACATACAATGTTATGTAACTTTTGTATATTACTTCGTGTTCTTTGGGTACCGATGTTTTATTTTTAATTCGTCATGATCACAATTATTATCTCACCTCAATTCCCGCGAGAATAGGCAGAGACGACGGATCGACATTTTCCACGATCATGGCACACCTATCCCGCTTCCTTCACATCCACAATTCTCTTCATACAAACTCTATGATTATGGACACTGCATACCTCTGTTTTGTTTTGATAATATCTTGTTTTGTTTAGGGTCGTCCCCGTTTTAGCTTCCACTCAACTCTGATTTATGTTAATAATATTATAATAATAGAATTCCTAACTAATTTTCCAATTAATTCTAAGTAACTACTGGACTATTTTAGTTTTTTTTATTATTATAAGATTTAGTTTTTAAAGACTTTTTTTGGGAAAAGCGGGTTATTATGTTTTTCGGCTCGCTCTTTATTCTACTATGAACGGTTTAACGACTTTTAACACATGTAGTGTCATTGGTACGTCTTATTTGTAGGAGTGAATAAAACTTGCAAATCAAAATTCATCGTAAAGCTTATTTATGTATTTACTTATTTCAAGTAAATACTTACAAACAATAAAAACTAAAATATCTGAAATAAAAAAATATTATTTAAAAAAGAAACTCTATTGATAATTTATTCATTGCCTATGCTAAAAGTAAATATATTTTTAACAACAAATAAGTTTTATAATGCTTTGAGCCGTCAGTGTTGTCGTGAACAAATGTACAGTGCGCCTCAAACATATTACAAACATTAATAGCAATCGAAAATGGATCTTATGATATGCTACTGTTATTGATAGAACATCTTGAGTTCCGTTCCTCGGTAACAATGTTGCACCTCTTCATTCTATTCTTGTAAAAGCACTACTGTAGTACAATAATAACGTTCGAATTCACAAACTTACTTTCAAATGTACAGAACGTGAAGTAAGTAGTGACTCGGTCGCCTTTCGGAGTCAGGTTGACAGTTCTCGGGTTTCACAGTTCGTTATTTAACTAAAATCTCAGACGCCTCCATTCATAGACCGCAATTAGTCGGAATGCCAAGCCATAATAATCAATCAATCAAATTGGCACTGGGACTTAAGTTTGAAAACATCTAATAAAATTCTAAGAAAAATTACAATAATTATAACTCCACCTTTGAAAAAAATATTTTTTTCTTATATATATATATATACGAGTATAAATAACCGTCGACCGTCATAAAAATATAATAATAATTCAGTGTTAATTACTGGGGTTCATGTGTTCTCTCCATCCTGTAACCTTGGATCCTTCAAGCGATGCGTAAAGAAGCACCTTTAGCCGGCATAGCGACGGCGCCTGGGGCAGCCGTGAAGACTCAGTATTTGCAGTCGTCGGCACTCTTGGACCTCTTTTTGCTGTCCATCAGGCGGGTCGAGGTCAGATGTCGAGTCACAATAAATAAATTAAACTTTTGAAGTGAAAACTTCTTTAGCACCGTTGTGCACTTTTTGTGATGGGTAAAAATGTTAAACTCGCGTCAGGACACGTGACCTGATAGAAAAGTCGTAAAGCGGAGCGACGGCGCGGCGCAGGAGAGGAAGTATCCCCCCTCTTTCTACCGCGAAGCGAAAATGTAGGCCTGCGCCTGCTGAATTTTTTAATGTAATATAAATTGTCATGTTTGTGTATGATAGCGCAATAAATGAATATTGTATTTTACCAGATAAATGATAGTACTTTTATAATGATTATTATAGCAATTTGTGCAAGATTACTCGCTAACCATTCGAAAATATAAATGAAATTTGTTGTAATAACTCATATTAAAACTAATTTTATTCAATAATTTATAACGTATTATGTTTAGCTACTTAAATAGAAAATTTAATTATTCAATTTGTAGACCTTCTCCGACAGGGATAGGCAGAGATAATGGAGCGCCATTTGCCACGATACTAACCCTGTGCTACGAGTAGGATTTACTAGTTATAACTTTTTTATGTAAATAACGATTATTTAAACTTAAAATAAATACGTGCAATGCAAATTTTAATAAAGTTCATGGTTATATAATAATATATATTTCTGTTGGCATTGATATGGATTAGTTCTAAAATGCTAACTAGAATTTAGATTGCGGACTGTTTGAATAAATAAATACCTCACAATCGATAATGTCACATTTAAAATATACGAATTATGCGACAAAATTTTACCTTATACTATTAAAAAATATTAATTTATTGTTTTTTGCTATCGTACCCTCAACCGCGAGCGTTGTGTAGTGGCAGTGCAATGGTTACACAAACCAGAGAGCACGAGTTCGAGACCACTCACCGATACCAATGTATCTTTGATATACGTACTTTGGTTGTCCTGTTTCTATGATACAAGCACTTTAGTAGCTTAGTATAGAAATGTAAAAGGAAATTATAAATTGCAAAATTATATAATAAAATGCAATTATACAATGCATTCATTGTAATTAATCAATTTTTCGAACGGTAGTATAAAAAGATCCATAAGTCTGTCAGAGATTTATTGTTATTGTGACTGTATATCTGGCCTCGACTTATCTGATGGTAAGCAAAGGAGGTCCAAGAGTGCGGACGACTGAAAAAACGTTAAAAATGTGTTTAATTTTGAATTTTAAAGGAGACTCAAGATTAAAATACTTTTAGTCTCTGCCTATCCCTGTGGGGAAAAATCGTGACAATTTTAATGTGATTTGATTTGAAATACAAGACTTTATAACTCTAGACCCTGTCTGGTCTGGTTTGTCTGGTAAAACCTTGCCTTTTTAAACCAGACATTTATTAAGTAATTCATCAGGTCGGCATCATGAACATGACTAAGCAGGTCGAATGACGGGTCAAATAGAAAAAAAGCAAAACTATGTCATAATTTCAAGGGTTACGATTTAGTTCCGACTTTACGCGAAGTGTAGCCGGAAATAGCCGAACGTAATAATACTACTATTCAAGTTCACTTCCTTGTACCCAGTTATGAAACATTGTATTCGCTGTGCGATACCAATCCTAGTTATTTGTATATACCTATCGGAAAACATTATTTAGAATAGGTAATACTGTTATATGACTATTGAGTAATAGTTATGTAGACAACTTTATCGTGATAGTGGAAAATTTATTCCTTACAATGTTATATAGTACGAGGCTAATGCGATTTAATTAACTCGCGTGTAAAGTATGCAATGCGAATTTTTATAATTATTATTTTATAAT
Organism: Tinea trinotella; assembly: GCA_905220615.1. Classification (NCBI taxonomy): domain Eukaryota; kingdom Metazoa; phylum Arthropoda; class Insecta; order Lepidoptera; family Tineidae; genus Tinea; species Tinea trinotella. The sequence goes on from HG992305.1 coordinate 17,778,745, forward strand.
GTAAAGTACACATGTAGATTGTCTATTATTTCAAATGAGTTTATTCTGATCTGCCAATTTTGTTTTCACTTTGTAGAAATTTTATAAAATTTTGTAGTAAGTTTATTTAATTGTATACAAATATAAACCTATTGTCACTAAGGTGTTCAGTCTCTGAGCTTATCTGGCAGAGAATATATAGAGCGGCACTAAGTGTGCGTTTCTATACAGGTGTTTTGTTTTAATAAATAAAAATGTATGTACGATATAAAATACCCTGAAGCTTATGGGAATAAGTTTATTGTTAACTATGTACTCGCGACTTTAAACGCGAAAAGATTTATGATTTATTATGTTATTATCTCTGCCTATCCCTATGGGAAAAAGGCGTGACAATTTCATTAAATTAATATTCTTCGCTGGTATTTACTGACCAGTAAATCACAATTTACATGTTACTTATTCTCAGGCTTTTGCAAATAATTATTTATTCAATTTAGTTTCGTTTAACGAGTGCTTAATAAAATATTTAACAAAATAAAACCCGTTGCCCAGGTAACAATGTTGCTCTCGATTCCAACACTTTTATTAAATTACGAGTTACGAGTTCGAAGAAAATAATTCTTCACACATATTTATATGATCATTTCTGAAACCTCACAATATTAATATATTCCATAAATCCGTAATAAATGGTATATTCCATAAATACGCAATAAATTGTATATTCCATAAAAAAGCAATATGTTGCCGTTTGAATTAAATAAAGTTTAATAATAGATTTTACGAGAAGTAGGGATAAAATATATTAAATTAAACATGTTTTTTGTTATACTTTTTATATTTTTTCTATATCATATGCAACATATACAATAGGTTCTAACCAATTTAGTGCCTAGCTCGTATATCACATTTAAATAAGAAATAATTCTAACTTTTTTCATTTTGTCTAATAATTATTATTTGCAGATTTGTGTTAACAGTGGAAAATGAGGTCTTGGGTTCTAATCTAACACTGACTAATAATTCTCTAAAATTCACTAATTTAATCATATAAAGTAAATAATAAGTTGATGTCCTTATGACCCAGACTAACTATATTGGAAATATATTTTGCTACTTGGTTTAGCTTTTAACTTTAGTTTGAACGCGACTCTCTTTAAATTAGAAACGGAGTCTAATTCAAAGTAGAGGCGTCTATAAAGTTTGCTGCAAGATCAGCTAAGTGATCAATATATATACAAAACTATATTCTAGCTAGGGGGATGCTAACAATACCTCTAGCGTAGAAGAATGAGTTGTGAATGAGAAAAAGTGATCACTCGATCGAAACCAGTGTACGATTCATACATGAACGAGCAATATAGCAAGCGTGTAATTGTGGTGTAGCAACGCTCGAGGAAAGGAAATGTAACACGGGAATAAAGTTTTCGGATATTCATTTTTTTCTTTGTATTTTGTCCATCATTTTATAATCGCTACCAAGCATGTTTATACTATATATACGTACATGTACAATATACGTATATTATTTAAACAAATGTACTTTACAGCTATAAAAGAAATTTGAATTTGAAACGTGGTTAATTTTTACTTATAATTCTTTCTTTTACATTGCCTAATGTTTCGACAACTATTATGGTTTCTGAAAGTTTCTGTCGAAAATAAACAATACGAAACTCAATATCATTGTTTATCAAAACAGTTGGTATATCATTCACAAAAAATAAATTATTAAATCGGTTGTCTGTAAAGTCGGTTTACTGACGATAGTTGAACGTGACAACGTTATAAGAAAATACTGATGGAATGGTTGCATTTTTCAAAAGAATATTCTAATTTTATTTGTTTGATAGATATTTTGTATGGATATAGAGAAGGAGATAAATTGAAATCACAAATTGATCAAGTTACATTTATTTGTACGCATAAATACAATTATGTCAATTTTTTTATTGTATATTAAAATATTACTAATATTAATAGTATTAATATTTGTAATATTAATAGTATGCATCGCTCACTCAAGTAGAAGAGAGACAGATGTCGAACGCTGCCGAACGCGGAGGCCGATTGTGCCCTCTTTGTCGCTCGTTCCGCGCCCTCGCTTGCACTACAAGTCTTAAATGGAACGCCTGAGAGCGAAGTAACGCCGCGTGAGTCATGTTTTTTCGTGCGTGCTGCCGGCTCCATCGAATTATAAGTTGTAACGTCAAAAATATGAACCTAGTATAGATTTAAAAAGTATTAAGGTTGTTAATAAGTTGCCTGGTAAAGAAGGCATTAGGTCCGCTACATGCACCATGTTACGGCAAGATATATATAAATAATATATTGCATAGTTTTTGTCATATATTTACCTAATTATTACTTAAAAAAAGCATTGTACTTCAAGTAAATTGTTAAAAAATTAAAATGTATTTATTCTGTAGCATTTACTTTCAACTTAATTGGATAGTGGAAAAGCACGTCTTGGTGCTTAGGCGTACTATCTGTGCTTCAAGAATTCAGCTTTTGTTTTTGATTGTTTTAACTAATAATCGTTCTTTATTCTTATACATTAAAAATACATTATTTACTTTCTGATTCGAATTAAATATTAAATTGCATTTATATTTCTTTTAAAATTTAAATTTACTATACTAAATCGATCAAAAGTGTGTGAAAATATTATTGTTTCTCAAATAACATTCTTTAAAATAAAAGCAGAGGTCCGCGGATGATTGTGAATATAAGGGAAACCAGAGAGTTGTGTCAGAATCGTGGATAGTAGCGCATCCCTGTGGCAATTACGATGTGACTATGTTTTTAATTGATTGTTTAACAGATAAAATGAAGTAGAGAAATCTGGTGTACAATTGTTATCGTTCATTTCAAGTTATTTGAAGAAATCTTGTAAATCTTACTTCAGATTATAAATTTATTCTTACAATCGGCTACGTATATCAATTTTAATTTAACTTTAAAAAATGTGACTCGTCATATAAACAGTATCCCGCCTGAGTGATACTAAGTGGAGGTGCTCACTGTTCACATCAGTCCATCACGACCAGAGAAATGACCCGGCAAGCTCGACACATGTACTAGTAATTTTAATTATTAATACCAGCATTTGAATAATAATTTAAAAAAATCATATTATTATCAAACCCGCGCTATAACTATGAAGTACAAAAAAGCGTAACCCAAACTATGCCGTGCTGCCTCAAGATTACCGTATGAGCGCGACCGCGACGCCTGCCTGGCAACGAGATGGCGCGCGAGAGCTTTACAACAAACATAATTATACTCGATAAATCAATAAAAGACTCCTTATCAAATATACGAAAAAGGCTTTAATTTACACCAGAATCAATATTAATTATTATTCAGTTGGTCAGGTAGTCATCTGGTATAATTTAACGCAGGATATATTGCAGGAGTGATTCCCCATTATTTATCGGAATTTAGGCGGTTTCTCGTATGGATGCTGCGGTCTATATTACTATCTGTATGCCTCAATTGTTAGATGCGGTTAACTGCAACATTACATACGAGTACGTCAAAGATCCTTAGCAATGGACATACATGCCAATGCGGTTATTTGCAATTGTATAATCTATAAATACACATTAGTAATCATTCGTATATTCGAGATCTAGTTGCGAGTTACGTTGGCAACAACAGGTTGGATTATAAAAAAACTTTTTCATAAATGAAGAACACATATCAAAGTTCGGAACTTTACCGCTATCTCGCAAAATCTTTCTTCTAATTTCCTTTTCTCGGATACAATTTAAAGAACATAAATTAAAAAAGTCTAAAGAGGCCAATAATCTTGAAGGATAATACGAAAGGATTAACTTCTAAGTCTTATAAGGCCTCTATAGGACGTATATTCGAGATCTAGTTGCGAGTTACGTTGGCAACAACAGGTTGGATTATAAAAAAACTTTTTCATAAATGAAGAACACATATCAAAGTTCGGAACTTTACCGCTATCTCGCAAAATCTTTCTTCTAATTTCCTTTTCTCGGATACAATTTAAAGAACATAAATTAAAAAAGTCTAAAGAGGCCAATAATCTTGAAGGATAATACGAAAGGATTAACTTCTAAGTCTTATAAGGCCTCTATAGGACGTATTTCATGTTATAGAAGTAGTCTGGAGTCTTAAAATTTAATTTAACAGACACGTTTGTGCATAATTTCCTTATAATAATATTTGTAAATAAACGTGAGATTCTGTACTTCGAATGTATTAAAGAGAATCTTAAATGAAGGTCATCAACAATACGTTGTTTAGGAGAGAAACATTTTAATAGAAAATTTCAGTGACATTTAATTGTAATTATGTATTTATTTATCAATAATAAAAATGATAACCATTTATATATATTTAATATTGGCTGGCATAGTGACGGCGATTGAGGCAACCGTTAAATGAAACTGTTTTGTCAGTCGTCGGTGCATTCTCCTTGATTACCATCAAGCAAGTCGCAGTCAAATAGTCAAAAAGTAAAATATATCTGAAAAAAGAAAATCTATCTAACAGTGCTTTTGCAAACATATTTAAAAGATTATTACACCCAAAGTAATAAAAACAGTATTTATAATGAAATAAAAGGTTTTTGAAATTGCATTTGTTTTGTTTGCATAAATTGGACGTAACATTCGATATGTATATACTCGTATATATATTGTTAAGCTTTGATTCAGAGATAGGCAGAGACAACGGAGGGGCACGTTTCACGACCCTGACTCTTCGCCTCCTTTACATTAACAATTTTCTTAACGCAGACACATAGTTACAGACATTACAGTTGTTTGATTAGGTTATGCCTGAATTAAATAAGGTTTCATTTTAACTACGAGTATATTATGAACTACTAGTATTCATAGTTGCTGAATTGCGCAATGGAAAATGTTCAATTAAAATAATGCATTGAACCGAGCAATATAGCCGTTTCATTTCCATAAACAATAACACAAACTAAATAGCACTAACGCAGGATGTGCAATTTATTAGAAATTATTTTAAAACAAGTTACAGACCATGAAGGGACTTAGTCGCGTTTCGGGATAAACTTGTAAGTGGCCGGTTATATATTAAACTAGCTGTGCCCGCGACTACGTTCGCGTGGTTGTCGAAACCACGCGATTATCTTTTGATTGCTCACGCTGGTTTAGTTATTATGATCGTGAATAATATTTTTTTAAAATAATATGTTTTAAAGTACTTCAGCGTAAATGATGTTTTTAGTTTTATTTTCTTGTGGTAGAAGAACATACTGATTTTCCCCGCAACCCGATCTTGACAACGCGACATATAGTTGGCCGTGTGAAAAGCAGTCTTGACGTAAATCGATTCCTACGTATTTAAATGTTTGCCCCTGGGATTTATTTATTGTTACGGCAAAGGATAACTTAATGGGAAATTGAATTCTTTTAAAATTAAAAGGTAAATCATTTGGAATCATTGGGATGCGAGGTATAAGCACTGTTTGACCAACTGCCGGACCAGTTAAAACTGTTGCAACGATCACGTTATTGCGAAGGAATTTTACTTGAAGTCGGGTCCCGTTGCATAAATTTGGTGGTTTAAGATTTCTGAGTAAAATTATCGCAGCACCTATTTTTAACTTGAGGGAATGTGGTGGAAGGCCACTCGGGTTTAAAGAATTAAGAAACTCTTGTGGGTAATGGACAGCATCTTCTTGATCCATTACATTATCAATAGATGTGTAGGTAGTTATATCGCCTGGAAGTTTAGTTAAAATCAGGTCGTTAATTTCGTCAACGCTACTATTTCTCGCCGCCAATATTGCCCTTTGACACATCCATTGATAATCTTTATTTTCTATTTCGACGATATCAGGGTAAACTTTTAATATTAAATCCTCAATGCTAGTCACTCTTTCTCCTAAATCGCGATCAATTTCAATTTTATTTTCAAAATGAGGTACTTTTCCGTCTCCTATTAAAAGTAACTTTGAAGGAAAATTTGTACTACCTCCCCCTAAATGTGCTCTCATATTCGTGGATAGTTTTAAGGTATGGACAAACTTCCATAACGGTGAACTTTTAAGGCAAGACTTTACAATGTCTGCTCTAGTTCCTCTTAATATTACCGGTAAAGTTTGACGAAAATCCCCAGAAAACATAACGGTAATCCCACCCATAATTTTATCACAGCTTCTAATATCTCTGAGAGTTCTATCTAGAGCCTCTACATGAGCTCTATGGATCATGGTACATTCGTCCCAGATAATTAAAGTGACGTCTTGTAAAACTTTACCCAGAGGGCCATTTTTGCGAATAGAGCACACGCTATCTTTCTGTAAAGAAACAGTTAGAGGCAGTTTAAAAGTGGAATGAGCTGTGCGTCCACCTGCTAATAAAGTTGCCGCAATTCCTGACGACGCTACTGCCAAGGCAATTTTTCCCTGAGACCTTACTTTTGCTAATATCAGATTAGTAATAAAAGTCTTTCCGGTTCCTCCTGGAGCATCCAAAAAAAAAATTTTTCCTTCATTAAAATGAATACTGCACATAACACGATTGTACGCCGTCACCTGGTCATTAACTAATTTTGGTTCATTTTCAGTAATATACTCATTTAATTCATTTACGTCATACGGCTTCCGTAGTGCTACTTCTAACGGATCCAAATTATTATGTGAATTATTCCTTTTTGATGCAGAAAGCCCAAAATCAGTTAATGATTTATCTGAAATTTCATGAATTTTATCTTCAATTATAATAAGTCCATCATTGTATATATTATCAGTATATGCTAATGTCATATCATGATTTTCATTACGCATTCTGTTTAATATATCTTCACATAAATCATTGCGAAATTTATTCCATAACTCTAAGGGGTCAGATGGCTGGCAAAATATTAGGATGATGGTAAATAATTCTCTTAATTTTGAGGCTTGCTCGGACATGACAGCATCTGACATGGTATTTTGCCAATGTTCATCTCCCTCCAATAAACCTAGTTCCTTGCAAGCGCCTTGATAAGTTTGGAAAATAACACCATTAACGGTCCTTAGATGTTCAAACGACATTGGGCCGCGAACATATTGCAGTAACATTCTTAAATAATAACATTCAGTTTGTGTTGGATGAATGTTGTAGACGCGGCCTAAAGTTGTATCTTTTTTACACCGGGATATCCTTCTACATCTTGCCCACGTTTTCTTCTAGAAAAGGAATTTCTTTCCCAAACGTAATACTGGGGTACTTCGTGATATAAAAGAGTTTTTGCAAAATCATCCCTTTTGCAAAGATCAAAGAACGCTGTTAGTGTCGTTGATGAAGGGTTGTTGACGCGATCTTGAAGATTTTCATTGTTATGAAAATAAACTCTTTGTCCATTTTCCAAATGTACTGCTAAATGAACTACCGCTGGAAAACGTTCATGAATAGGAAATTGGAAAATTCTCCAGAGCGCTTCCGAAGAACTTAAATAGCGACCGTTTAGATATTTTTCTACTTCATTGTTATTATTTTGCAACGAAAATGTGGCTTGATCAGAACCTTTATGAATATACTTACAGATGTACTTAATAGCTTTGACCGATTGACAAAACTCTACGTTAATGTGTGCATTGAAACTTCGTGATAGCACTCGATTATAGGGTACAACCCACCTATTATCCACGTTGATTTCTGTACTTTTGACACGAATTATTGCTGTGTTTCCACCATTATCTGGAGACCTGCGCCTGTAGGTTGGGTATCCATCTTCGCCGGTTTGTGTTTCAGAAATAAAATGCCTAGGGAACTTTTTCGAACAAATGTTTACTTTCATACATGGTGACTCAGGATTGTAAAATCCGCAAGGACCATGTATCATAGTTTTTATGACAATATTATGAAGAATTGGATCTTGTTGTTTGTCAGGTATTTCAGCCGATATTATTGCATCTATACAATCTGGTTGTACTTTGTTAGCCAGCCATAATAAAATGTGGGCGTGAGGTAAACCTCTTTTTTGCCATTCTACGCTGTAAACGAAAGCTTTAGATGGTCCAAAGATATTTTTCTTCGTTAATAGGTCTATAATTTTTTTTAGTTTTAAATGAAATACTCTAGAAACCAAATCATGTCTGTCGTAAGAATGTTGATCAGGTAATAACTCATTTTTTATTTCTGGCCATTCGGAGTTACATGTGAAGGTAATAAAGAGGTCTGGTCTTCCAAACTTCCTGACATAGGTCATGGCATCTTGACTTTTTTCATTCATGTATCTGGGGGATCCTGTAAACGACGATGGCAATATAACGTGCTGGCCAATATTAGAAGCCTCTGTATTGCCATCATTAGCCACGGCATCTCTTAAATGAATATACTCTTCTGCTCTTAATTTTTTTTGATTTTTTTTTATGAAATTCAGTCTTTCAGTAATCATTTTTGCCGCCATATCGACACAATATTGGTTGAATAACCCTTTGAAGAAATGTAAGCTGTTAAAGTCATTTATTCTTACCATAAGTCTAAATGCATAAAACTGCATACACGATACTGTTTTAGACCTAGCAGCAGTATTCTGCTGTGGAATATTTATACAGTATCCGTCATTTCCAAAGGGAAACAGTAAAGGATACTGAAGTGGGTCATACGATCTATGAGTTTCAGATACTCGTTGAAGTCGACCATCTCTAGCATTTAACACAATATCTCGGGAACCTTTATCTTCATCTATTAAAAGAACAGCTACTTCATCTACTATTGGCGCATTATACCGACCTCGATGCTCGTTAGGAGGTTTCACATCAGCATGAATAATAAGTTTCAAATCATGCGTTGATCTATTTTCAAGATTGTATTTGAAACTTTGAATATACATATTATGATCGTAAAGATATGTTTGGAGAGCGTCGATAAGACCAATTTGCAAGGTTGGGTTAATGTTTGAGCGCAAGGATATTTGATCTGCATGAGACACAAAATATATTTGCAAAAATTCGGGATGTGCACCTTCAGCTGGAAATAAATTACCGATCAAGTGATAAACTTGTCCCTGGACTTTGAAAGTGGGCATAAAGTTTCCCTCGCGAATTTCTTTGGCACCAAATGAAGTCATTTGAAAAAGGGTATTATATTGCCTTGAGTGATTTAAGAAATGCTTTGAGGATGGATTTGAGCCTGATATCAGTTCTTTTAAAACTGACGTTGGTTCTGGAATTTTAGGTATATTCACTTTGCCACCACTACAACACAGTCCTGGAGTTTCTGCCGTCCATTTTTTTGCTTGGCATAAGTCGCATATTTTAACCATTCCGCCAATATCAACATCATTTAGCGCAGCGTAATCAAGAGAACGATCATAAGCAAAAGCAGAATTCAAAAAATTATGTTGCCCGCGAGTTCGACTCCTTGCTGATCTTGCATTTTGTTGTGCTAGTCGATGGAAACGTTCAGCGCTTGATTCCCGATCGCGGTTTGCTAAAGTTCGGGAATTCTGTGCGGCCAAACGTTGAGAACGTTCAGTGCTTGACTCGCGTTCGCGGTTTGCTAAACTTCGCGTATTCTGTGCGGCCAAACGTTGAGAACGTTCAGCGCTTGATTCCCGATCGCGGTTTGCCAAAGTTCGAGAATTCTGTGCGGTCAAACGTTGAGAATGTTCAGCGCTTGACTCCTGTTCGCGGTTTGTTGAAGTTCGAGAATTCTGTGCGGCCAAACGTTGAGAACGTTCAGCGCTTGATTCTCGTTCGCGGTTTGCCACAGTTCGCGAATTCTGTGCGGTCAAACGTTGAGAACGTTCAGCGTTTGATTCCCGATCGCGGTTTGCCAAAGTTCGAGAATTCTGTGCGGTCAAACGTTGAGAACGTTCAGCGCTTGACTCCCTTTCGCGGTTTGTTGAAGTTCGAGAATTCTGTGCGGCCAAACGTTGAGAACGTTCAGTACTTGATTCCCGTTGTCGGTTCATCGAAGTTCGGAAATTTTGTGAGGCTAACCTCTGTGAACGTTCAACGCTCGATTCCCTAGCACGGTTTTGTTCACTGACCGCTCTTTGATTAGCCAACCTCTGCATGTTGTCTTCTGCTGTTTCATTGCTGCGTGAAAGCCGCAACCGCTTTGCAGTAGCAGTCTGCCGAGAAAGGTTAGTTCTTTTTCTAGGCATTATAGTGACGAAAAAGATAAAAAAAAACGTAGGAAATTAAATTTAAACCAAAACGTATCGCGTAATCAATAAAAACAAACGTAAGGTAAATAATTAAGTACCTGATAATATAATGTAATCTGTAATGAAATTATTTCGATATTTTAACGTAATAAAATAAACTAACCATATATGTTTTAATAAACAAAAACCTAACCAAATTAGAATAATTATGTAGATGACAACCTTATACTATAATCACTACTTATATTATAAATAAAAAAAATCCTTAAAACAAACAATACTAACTATACAGTATTATTTAAAGTATTATTTATTACACGTTGATATATCGCCGAAACAAATTGGAAAATCAATCACGCTGAATTCAACCTTTCCGTATGAAGCCGACCACGCGTCTGAGCCGCGCGGCAAGGTACCTCGCAGAGCTACCCGCTTCCCCCTCACCCGTCGCCGCGCCGCCTGCCAGCACAGTCTTATACTCATTAAATAATGGTAGCAGCGTATTGTTATATAGCCTATCGCCTTATTCGACAAATAATGTTATTATGAGTAAATCTTAAGAAATATACATATACTTTCACGGACTTTTTTTTTTATTAATAAAAGGAATAATTCTTTCATACATTTTTTTTAGTATAAATAGCCTATCGCCTTCTTCGACAAATAATGTTATTATAAGTAAATCTTAAGAAATATACATATACTGTCACGGACTTTTTTTTATTAATAAAAGGAATAATTCTTTCATACATATTTTTTGAGTATATATAGCCTATCGCCTTCTTCGACAAATAATGTTATTATAAGTAAATCTTAAGAAATATACATATACTGTCACGGACTTTTTTTTATTAATAAAAGGAATAATTCTTTCATACATATTTTTTGAGTATATATAGCCTATCGCCTTCTTCGACAAATAATGTTATTATAAGTAAATCTTAAGAAATATACATATACTGTCACGGACTTTTTTTTATTAATAAAAGGAATAATTCTTTCATACATATTTTTTGAGTATATATAGCCTATCGCCTTCTTCGACAAATAATGTTATTATAAGTAAATCTTAAGAAATATACATATACTGTCACGGACTTTTTTTTATTAATAAAAGGAATAATTCTTTCATACATATTTTTTGAGTATATATAGCCTATCGCCTTCTTCGACAAATAATGTTATTATAAGTAAATCTTAAGAAATATACATATACTGTCACGGACTTTTTTTTATTAATAAAAGGAATAATTCTTTCATACATATTTTTTGAGTATATATAGCCTATCGCCTTCTTCGACAAATAATGTTATTATAAGTAAATCTTAAGAAATATACATATACTGTCACGGACTTTTTTTTATTAATAAAAGGAATAATTCTTTCATACATATTTTTTGAGTATATATAGCCTATCGCCTTCTTCGACAAATAATGTTATTATGAGTAGTATGCTTGTCTGTCTATAAATGACGCGCCCCTCCACTTTATTAGTTTATTTAAATGTGTGAATGTAAATATTACTAACTATACTATTAAACTTCATCACGTTCGTTCCTCCTTTGTGTCTAACCAGCAACTGAATAACCTAATACTGCATTTTCGGTGTGTTAGCATGCAGTGGAGGGGCGCGTCATTTTGGCTTAGACAGACTATACCTCGTAGAGCTACAACCCCCTCCGCCTTGCCCGCAAGCACCGCCTCTCCTCGCCCGCCGGTTAGCGCTCATCATGCGACGCGTGTGAATTTTGTTGAGTGTGATTTATTTTAAAATTGTATTATCTTATAAGATGTTTATTGAAATTAGGTGATGTCAATGACAATTTTGTTCACAGTTAAATACTCTTAATTAATAACACATTTATTTCGATAAAGAATAATATTATTATGTTAATACAACTCTGACAAACAATTTGTAATAATGCATTAATTTAGACCAAATTTGACTATCATAAAAACGGTTATTGTGAGTTAATCTTAAAAGATAGACATATACGGTCGCGGACATTTTTTTAGATAATTTAAAGAGGAATAATTCTTTCATACATATTTTTTGGGTATCTCGAACGGTTTTCGCAGCGCACGCAACAGAAACCCTCAAAGACGAATAATATTCCCCGTTTTTTCCACATTTTCGACTGTTTCTTCGCTTCTATAAGTCGCAACGTAATGTTTTATAGCCTAAAGCCTTCCTCGATAATTGATCTATCCAACACAAAAAGAATTTTTCAATTCGGACCAGTACTTCCTGAGATTAGCGCGTTTAAACAAACAAACAAACAAACAAACAAACAAACAAACAAACTCTTCCGCTTTATTATATTAGTATAGATATATATATTTATTTATTTAATTTCTTTGCCTCTTAGTTTTTCGGGAAAATATTGCTTGGTTATAAACAGTTTTTACATCGTTATTTGTTTTCTATTTCACGAGAAAATAAAATTAAATTTATTTTATATATAAAATAAATAAAATATATTTTAATGATTTTTTAAAGCTGTCTCTGTTTATGTGGAATAGCGAAAAGCAAATCATAGCGATTAATTATCTACGAGTATATTCTAATTTAAATATATTCTATTTTAAGATCAGTATTGTATCATTCGTTGGTGATTGATGTGAAAATTATTATAGATATTTCATTGTTGCAAGATCATATTAATAAAATAACATACCTATATTTCAAAGCATATAATTTAAATGTATTGTTGGGTCTGAATGTCAACTATCCTATATAATAAACCATAGTAAGGAACTTTAATAAAACAAACCTTCCCGTTATTGTTCTACAATTCAAAGGACATTACTATCTATTTGTAGAATTCTGTACAATTCACAATGCATTGTTATTTTCCAATATAAATTCCTTCAGGTTTCTTTTAGAATAAATAGATACTTATTTTTATTGTACAACCTACAAATGTCCTCGAGTGCCCGCCCTTCCAATTCTTTGGTTCTTTACAAGACGAGGTCAGATATCGAGTCTCAATAACGAATTTCTACGTAGTGTTTTTTCGTATTTTGTATTTTTCCAGTATAAATTATTAATAGCTTATAGCAAGGCGACCGTGGTGTAGTGGCAGTGCAATGGTTACACAAACCGGAGAGCACGAGTTCGAGCCCACCCACAGGTACCAATGCATGTTTGATATATGTACTTTGGTTGTCATGTTTCTATGATACAAGCACTTTAGTAGCTTAGTATAGAAATGTAAATAAATAATAAAACTGAATATAGAGTACCAAAAAAATTTACTACCACAGGGATAAGCAGAGCAATGGAACGCTACTCTCCACAAAATTGGATACTCTTCATACAGATTTTATGTTTTTTTTTTTTATTGTGACTTGACATATGACAGCACCCCGCTTGATGTTAAGCCAAAGTGTGGTCCATGAATGAATGTCGCTGCTACTACAATTCAATAACTGTGAGTAGCAATCACATCCACTATGCCGGCCTAGATGGAACCGGCAACTTACAAGCTGATCCCGAAACGTGACCAAATCAATTCACGGTCTGTATACTTGTAAGGACTATTGCGGATGGACACTGGTACGTTTAATAATTATTTAAGTACATGAATATACATTACTTTCAATCGGTTTATGCTCCATTGCCATTGTTCGATTTTATTTGTATACAATGATTATTTTACTAAGATTTTTACAGACAAACCTTTAACTAAACGTTTTAATCAGTATTTAGTTGAGATTTATTTGTGTGTTACATATTTTGAAAAAGTTTTTAATATTTTTTCTTATTACGAAAACAAAATCAAACTAGGCAATGTCAAATATAATATTATGCTGTCTGTACCATTATTTAATTTGAGGTAGGTACTTACTTTTAATTCGTGGCAATGGGGAATACATTCTCAGCAACGTGGCAGTGGGGAATTTTAAATAGGTATTTTAAAATATTAAATTGCCACGCGTGGCAGTGGAGCATAAACCTTTCAATCATATGATTTGTTATTTCTCGTCATCATTATTTTAAAAAGTGTATTAAGTTCGGAATAACAGAATCGGATACTTTTGTTTTTCTTATTGTAACGTGACACCTGACCCCGACTTCTAAGTATGTAATTGTCACGTACTCGTAACTCTTGGGATGACAGGTGCCATTAGCCGTACTTAAGATCACCTTACAGCTATCTCACAAAGGAATTAGGTATTTACTCATATAACCGTTTTTAGATGATTTCGGGTTAAAAAGATTATTTAAAGAATTAAACAAATTATATGCGGCTTACTATCGCGTTTATTTTGGTTTAGATTTTACATTTTTTTATTATTCAGACGTTTCGAGAGCTTTGCAGTCATCGTGGTCACGGAGAGACTAAGGTGTTGGTCGTCCTATTGGTTGATGCTGTTATTTTTTCCAAAACTACCCCGTTCGATATTTTGATTGTTTTTCTGTTCCCTGTTTATTTCCACGATGGCTGCAAAGCTCTCGAAACGTCGGAATAATAAAAAATTGTAAAATCTAAACCAAAATAAACGCGATAGTAAGCCGCATAAAGTTTGTTTAATTCAAAGATCATTTAAAGCTAGGATTTTTTCTTTATTTATACTACAGTGTAAATAACGTGAAGAAACTTCGTCGCGTTTAGGAATCAGCTTTAAAATTATATAGGTATGTATTTATTGGGTATGATTGATTTGTAATTGTACAGGCTACAATTAACGAGTTTCTTGTGGCCTTCTTCTCGTCATACTATACCTTTTTTGAAGCCATGGTAGGAACTGACGATGAGCAAGTGCATGCTGAGAATGATCGAGAATGAACCCATGCTAATAAATTATTTTTATTTTATTTCATTGCGAACCACATCTATTCCTGATTATATCCGCTATTATCACTCCACATACACTCCTTTAATGAACACCACAAAATCTTCTGCTACGCCTAACCTTCACTTCCATACATTAACAAGTACCGCATTATGGACAGCCATCCGTGACTTTTGGGACATTATTTGTCTGTTCATTATACTATGGACGGCACCATTCACTACGTCACCATGTTGTAATGCTTCTTCCTATTTCTGAAAAAAATATGATTGAATGTGATTATAATATGATTTTTGAAAATATGATTATTATTTTTTAATTTTTGTATTTAGTAAGTAGGCAGATAATGCACTACTTACTAAATACGACTGCACTTTTACACGTCGTATCGTCAATCAATCAATCAATCAAATTGTCACGCCTTTTTCCCACAGGGATAGGCAGAGACAATGGAGCGCCACTTACCACGATCCTTACACAACTCCCTTGCTTCCTTCACATCCACAATTCTCCTCATACAGGCCTTATGGTTATGGGCACTAGGCAACCTAGCTTTCTTAAGGATGTCTCCGATTTGGTCGGAAAACACTCTCCTAGGCCTGCCTTGTTTAACGCATCCATCCACATCAGATTTATAAATTCCTTTCGTCAATCTACTTTCACTCATCCTTTCCATGTGCCCAAACCATCGAAGCATTCCTTTGTCAATCCTTGTCACTACATCTTCTTTTAAACCACGTCGTATCGTATACATTAATAATTAAATTGTAAGGCTATTGCAGGCGAATATTGGCATTGTAATTAAAAAGCTATATTAGAGCATGATCGTAGGGCCGCCAAACGTAACTTATTTTCTGATGATAAAGCGGACACACTCATATAGGTATGCGCACATAATATGTTATGTTTAAGGTTACATTATTAATGTTTATATTCACAACGGCTTTAAAATATAAAACAAATCTTTAAATCTGGGGGATGTTTGACCATTTGAGCCGGTATGTAAGCTTTTTAAATAGTTCCTTGGCTAACACATTATAAAATGAAGCTTCAGACTATAATAATTTATTATTGAGTGCTTTAAAGATCCGACAGGAAGTGTCTATTGTGCAAGCATACGACCATAATACATACACTATTTGATCTAAATATTTATAAAGTATACAAAACCGCAATACCACAAATTAAATTTGAAATCATTTATATCTTAAATAAAAAAATAAAAAGAGTACGTCCCTGTATTTGAAAAATGCAGCATTTTCAGGGACGAATTTTAAAATATTTTTTATTCAAAATCAAAAAATCCAATTGTCACGCTTTCCTTCATCAGCTATAGGCAGAGACAATATAGTCCCACTTGTCACAATTCTGACACAACTTCCTCACATCCACATTTTTCATCATACAAGCACTACGGTTATGGGCACTGGGCAACCCAGCTTTCTTGAGGATGTCTCCGATTTGGCCGGAAAACACCTACCTGGGTCTGCTTTGTTTAACGCATCCATCCACATACGATTTATAAATTCCTTTACTAATCCTTTCCATGTGCCCAAAGCATCGAAGCATTCCTTTGTCCATCCTTGTCACTATCCTACATCTTCTTTCAAAACTTTTTTTTACATTTATCGCGCACTGTGCTATACCTTTTTTCTATCCATTATGGTCACTCCACATACACTCCTTAATACCGCATTTCTACAGCGTTAATTCTACTCTCTTGCTTCTTCTGCCACACCCAACATTCATTTTCATACATTAATGTAGGAACAAGTACCGCATTATGAACAGCCATCTGTGAAATTTCGGATATTATTTAGCTGTTTATGAAACTATTATATTTATATTTAATTAATTACCAGAATATAAATATTTTAAAGTTTAGCAATTATAATTAAAATTTTCACCAGAATTCACAATGTTTTTTAAATTGTCTCGTGAAATGTTGCATTTCAAATAAGTTGTATTATATTTAATAAAATAATAAAAATAATAAAAATTGTTTATTTCAAAAAAAAAAAATTACATTTTAAAGTTGGTGGATCAATGAGCACTGCACTAGTCAACAAAAATGACTGTATTGCAGTTATCAATTTCTCCCACTAATACAGTTCATTTTCTTACAAAGGTTTTATTGTTAGTAGTGGGGTGATTGTGCGTATATATGTGTGTGTGTGTGTGTGTGTGTGTGTGGGTGTGTGTGTGTGTGTGTGTGTGTGTGTGTGTGTGTTGGTGGGTGTGTTATCTGCCATATATTATTTATTTTATTACTTTTAGGAGTTTTTCTGTGTCATCATAGTTAAGTTTTTGCAACCATTGTGTCACTACTGTTTTACACTTATATCTAGTAAGTGGATAGATATTTAGAGCTTCATTAATAGAATTATATATTTTGCTACTCAACGCATAGTAATGCCTAGTTACCAAATTATTTTTGTGGGTGATAGTACTGCAAATTCTATTCCTGGTCCGTATATCTTCATTAAACTTCTTTTTATACGGAAGATTGGCGTGTGTTCGCAGCGTGACTTGAAGAACAAACAACTGTCTCACGGTTAAAACTTCAGCTTCGCGATACAATAAGTGTGTAGGATGTCTGAAGGGTTTCCCTAACATAACCTTTAATACCGCTCTCTGAGCTCTCTCCAATCTAAGCATAGATGTTAAGTATGTTCCACCCCACGACGAGATACAGTAGCTTAGAATTGATTTTGCAAGTGCTGAATATACCATCATCAATGTACGTTTGTCAAGTGATGGTCTCAATTTCTTAAATATAAATATAAGTTTTCTGGTGCGGTTAACTAAGTTGCCCAAATGTATTTGCCAATTAAGCGTATTGTCCAATTCAACACCCAAATATTTGATGGTTGATGTACGAGTCAAGGAGAGACAATCGCAGCCCCTATTATTATTAGTACAATGGTTGTGAGTCCTGATGGTATAAGAGTTTGTAGTGGGTTGTGTCCTTGCTGATGGTGAGAAAGTTACATATTTTGATTTTTCTACATTTAGCGTTAGGATATTAGAAGAAAGCCAGGTCATAACCACACGTAGGGCATTTTCTGCATTGCAGCGCACCTGATCCCAATCTTTTCCTTGCACTATGAGAGCTGTATCATCTGCGTAAGTATAGATTTTACAATTTGGTAGATTTAAATTGCAGAGTTCATTAATATAGATCAGAAACAGTGTAGGGCCAAGCACGCTGCCCTGAGGAACTCCGTATTGCAACAGTTCATCAGCACTCCTATATTTATCAATCTTGACACATTGCGTGCGTTCAGAGAGATAGCTTTGAAATATTTTTAGCGCCGGTCCTCTTACTCCAGCACTTTCCATCTTGTGCAATAGCAGAGGAACAGAGACAGTATCAAACGCCTTTGATAGATCCAAAAATATGCCAACAACTCTGTTTCCTTTATCTATCCCACGTACTATATCATCAGTAAGCTCGAAAACAGCATCATCCGTTGACCTATTATTTCTGAAACCATACTGATTTTTGGCAAGTAAGTTTTGAGATTCTAAAAAACACTTTAATCTATTATTTAAGGCTTTCTCCAATATCTTTGAGAGGCTAGTGAGTATTGATATAGGCCTGTAATTGTTGACACTGTCTCTGTCTCCCCGCTTATGTATCGGATGTATGAGAGCCTTTTTAAAAGCGCTTGGAAATATACCAACCATGAGACATAAATTTACTAAGAATGTTATCGGTGAAACCAGTGAATTAGAAGCCATTTTTAATATTTTGGTAGGTATTCCATCCCAACCTATTGCACAATCGCTACGAAGACTTGTTATGATTCTGTTTATTTCCTCTTCATCTACATCCATTAGGTTCATAGTATTGCCCTGACTATTACTTAATATGTCTATATTAGAATTAATTTCATATTTATTGTGTTTTTTTAATTTATCAGCCAATTCTTTACCCACGTCAACAAAAAATTTATTAACAACATTTAACGATGAGATAGGGTCGCTTTCTATGTGTAATAATTCATCAAGGGATTTTGATACATTATCAATTTCAGCTATGTCTCTTATCACTTTCCAAGTTTCTTTGGGATTATTCTTAACTTTGTTTAACTCTTCTTTTTCGTGCAGTTGTTTGGCCCTCTTTAAAATTCTGTTACAATAGTTTCGATATCGTGTATATGTCACCTTGATCACCATGTTTTGAGGATCATTTCTGGCCTGCCTGTGTAGTTGATCCCTATTTTTCATGCACCTCAACAGCCCAGGAGTAACCCATGGTTTAAGAATATTTTTTCTATTGGTTATTTTATGCATTGAGGTGTATTTTTTTAATGCATCAGATATTGTTTTTATTAAACTATCAGCAACAAGGTTGGGGTCCGTTAGCTTGTACATTTCTGAATAGTCTTTTTTATTTAATTCTTCGACTACTGCTTTATAGTCAATTTTATTATAAACCTTATTAGCTTTGGGTCTCTGATTCCGCAGTTCTGTGCAAAAAAGTACAGGAGAGTGATCCGTGATGTTGGTGTCTAATACAGCTGTAATAGATTTCTTATTACTCTTAAGTATAACATGGTCTAGACATGTAGTGTCTCGGGTAGGAATCATATGTGCTGGCATCATGCCATGCAAAGAAATGAGATTCAGGTAATTATCTGC
The DNA here is from genome assembly GCA_905220615.1 of Tinea trinotella. NCBI lineage: Eukaryota > Metazoa > Arthropoda > Insecta > Lepidoptera > Tineidae > Tinea > Tinea trinotella. The sequence goes on from HG992305.1 coordinate 17,798,290, forward strand.
AACAGAGCTTTTACTATTTGGCATGATGTTAATATTAATATCTCCAACAACTACAACTGTCTCAAAGGGGATTACTTTTTTTAGTGTATTGTCAAGACTATTCAAGAAATTATCTATTTTAGTATTTGAGGGCGACCGATATAATGCAAGAACTGCAAGAGACTTACCACATTCCACGACCAAACAGTTTGCATCCATAAACTCATATTCCACCACGTTACATTTTAATTCGTCCAGTGCATATATTACTAGACCATCATTTTGATTCCTATGACTTGACTTATATGATCTGTAGCCATTTAATTTTGGGAGTGTCGAGACTTTACTGAGCCAACATTCACTGAGTACAATTAGGTCGCATTTAGCCTGTAATCTTACAAGTAATAATTTTAGTTCATCAAAATTACAATTTATGCTTCTAATATTAATTTGCAATATTTTAATATTGGTATTGTATAATTTTATTTTATTTAACCAATCTTCTGGCAAGCAGAGTGTAGATTGAGAAACATTACAATTCTCTATATCATTTTGTATATCTGTAATTGCGAAATTCATTTTGTTTGTTGTATACATAACATGGTGCAGTAGTACTCCTAATAGTCTTTGGTGCAGAGCAATAGGTAAGACTATATGTGTATGCGTTAGACAGATATATATTATGTGAGTTTAATAGTTTATAATTGTATGTGTGAGTATATGTGGTAATACATTTTGTATAGTATAATTTTTGGGTAGTAAGGCAGTATATATATGCGTTAGACAGATACTTATATATATTATGTGAGTTGAATAGTGTATAAATGTGTGTGTGTGTATATGTGATTATTTGTTTTGTATAGTATAATTTTTGGGTAGTAAGACAATATAAATATGCGTTAGACAGATAATTATATATATTATGTAAGTTGTATAGTGTATAAATGTGTGTGTGTGTGTGTGTATATGTTATTATATGTTTTGTATAGTTAAGTTTTTGGGTAGTATAAAAAAATATTGTGTGTTGTTTGTATTTGTAGGTTAATAATATATTAAAGGTACGGTTATCTAGTTTATACATCACAAGTAGTCATTTCAATAGTTTGAGTTGTTCAAGATCGTTTTCAGTATCAATGCGTTGAACAGCCGCCCCTTCCTTTTTCCTGAGATAGATTTTGCCACGCGTTGTCCAGCAGTAGTTATAGCCGAAGGTTTTAGCGAAGTCTCTGGCTAGGAAAAATAGTCTTTTCATTTTGAGGGTTAGGTTTTCTGAAATAAATATCGGTTTTCTAGGCCCTTTCATATTTATACTTTCAGTGTTAAATTGATTCGTTTTATTCCTTTTATTATATGTCTTAATGCCCGTAATTACTTTTTCTTTTATGAGGTTATTCGTGAAATCGACAACTATTGTTTTTTCATTACTCGTCTTGGTGTGAATTCTGTAGATATCTTTTATATCTGATGTTTGTAATGGTATATCCAACACGGATGATGTTTTCAGTACTATATTTGTCAATGCTTCTTTAGTTTCAGGAGAACTTGAAGGAACATTTCTTATCTCAATGCTACTTGATTTGATACCTCTTTCCATTTGTTCGATTTTTAATTCCAATATCTGTATATGTGCAACATAGTTTTTTCTATCCTTCTCTAGTTTTTCTACATTAGTTTTTAGTTCTTCATACTGTTTGGAGATAAAATCAACTGTGTTGCAAAAATCAATATTCTGTTTCTTTATTTCATTAACTGTATCTATCAATTGACTAAATTTTTTATTTTGCTCATCTTTGAAATCATTAAATAATTTTCTCATTTCTTCCATAACATTATTATTTCCCTCTTCATTATTACTACTTCCATCACGTTTTTTCCTAGTTCTCTGGTTTCTTTCTGTAGACATATCTCTTGCCACACCTTCACTTTGCTTATTATTCAATGTTTGTCGGGTCTTAGGCGATGTAACATTTAGTGTAGGTGTATTTGGAGGTGTTCGTTTGAGAGGCATAAATAAAGTTAGAAAGTTTAACTTCCAGGTGTAGTGTTTAAGTTCCAGGTGTAACTACTCAACACTAGATAGCGCTGGAGATTTTCTATTATTTCTTGTTGGTTTATTTCCGTGATATGTGTTTTATTAGATTGATAAGTGCTTGATTTGCTTATATTTTTAACATACCTTCATTTCTTCGATTTATTATTTATAGCCCAAAATGTTATTGTTTTTGATTTAACAAATTAAAGGAAAATTTAACCAAAACCAACTATAAACATTTCACAAAACCAGCGACAGCACCCGTCAAGTTATTTTGGACTATTTAGGGGTATATTTATTACGATTTCCAGTAATATGTTCGATCTGTTGTTCAATCAGCTGTTTTCTTCGTTAACTTTAACAAACTGTATTAGATCTTAGGGATTATACACCAATCACTGAATAATTCATTATAAATATATATTATTACGTTTAACAATGATTTAAACTACAAAAAACCACTCTAATTAATTAAATTCATAACTAAATGCGCAGAGACAGTGTTTACGTTCGTTGACAGTTGACAGTGTGAAAAATGTTTAAAATGTTAGTTTGATTATAAATTGCTTTGACATAATGATTTCATAAACTTTAGAAATATTTAAACATCTAATAATAAATATTAAATAATATAAGTTAGTATTAGGCGACTATCGTGTAGTGGCAATCCAATGGTCATGTAAACCGGGGCACATTACTCGTATATAACTTTATATTAATAATATTTTTTTATAAGGCGACCGTGGTGTAGTGGTAGTGAAATGGTTTTGCAAACCGAGAGCACGGGTTCAAAATCACACGCCGTTTCCAATACATCTTTAATATAATAATATGTACGTTAGTCATCCTGTTTCTATGATACAAGTACTTTAGTAGCCTAATATAGAAACGAAAATAAATAAAAAAGGATAAAATGAGGATGACTTACAAGAAAGTTTATTTATCAAACCGGAGTTCTTTTAAGTAGGAGGCGCTTTGTTCATATCTATAGTCAGTACGAAGAGAGTTGGGGATATGAAGGTACGGAGAGAGTTGTGTCGTTCACAGCGGGGAAATTGGCATTCTATGTGTTTGTCTATCCCTTGGTCTGTGTTAATTTTTTTTAAAGGCATAGTAATACCATTATTATCTCGTAACTAATAATTTGCCTTTAATCATTAAACTTACGCAATAAAAGCAGCAAACTTACGACACTATTTATAAGAAAGAAAACAGGTAAAAAACTAGAATAAAAAGTATTGCACTTTGATCGTTATTGCAATTCCTTAGTTCCGCATCTTTTTAATAACGACTGTCGCCGTTCTTTATAAGTTTATGTAAAGTTTTTTTTTTCATTTAATATTTTATAGTACAGATCGGTGCTTCGAGAAAAAATAAATTAAAACTTCTTTATATTGCTCCGGAAAAGTTTTTGCAGCAGATACCAATTAAAACTACTTTCTATCTACTTCTATTTTCAATATTTTTGTTGAAAATTATTTTATATTCATCCTTCTTTTATTCGCCTGAGTCCCCCTGGCTTGTCGCGTCCTAATAAAAAACTTCTCAATCTTTTGTAATTATTCTGATTTTAGATTTGTAATTAAAATAGTCATAGGGATAGGCAAATACAATGCGATCCTACTTTCTAAAAAATATAGAAAGATACTACTTTCCGCGAACATGATACCTAAAAGATTTACAAACATCTTTTAAAATGTTAATAATTTTTTTTCTTATGTTTCAGATGTGGTTTGTTATTTTCGCGATAATATTAATTATCGCCGTAATCCTTCTGCTAGACACTGTTAAACCTGCAAATTTCCCACCCGGACCAAAATGGATTCCAATCGTAGGAAGCGCATTGGAAGTGTTCAAAAATCGCGAAAAGACTGGATATCTATATAAAACTGTTAATGAACTCTCCAGACGTTATTGTAAAGATGGTTCATGCATTGGCCTTCGCATCGGAAAAGACCGTATTGTAATGGTGAACAGTCTAGAAGCAAATAAGGAAATGCTCTATAACGAAGATTTAGACGGAAGGCCTAAAGGTATATTCTATCAAACAAGAACTTGGGGCGAAAGAAAAGGCGTTCTTTTAACTGATGGAGATCTCTGGAAAGAACAAAGAAGGTTTTTAATGAAACATTTAAAAGAGTTTGGATTCGGACGAAAAGGCATGGGAGAAGTTGCCGAGTCCGAAGCATGCCATATGGTCAAAGATGTGATTAACATGTTTGACGAGAACAATAATAATGGAGGATGTGTTATTTATATGCACAATTATTTCAATACCTACATTCTCAATACATTGTGGATGATGATGGCTGGACTTAGATATAATCCAACAGATCCTCAGATGATAATGCTACAACAGCTATTGTTTGATCTTTTTGCTGCAGTCGATATGGTCGGTTGTTTGTTCAGTCACTTCCCTATTTTAAGTGTGTTGGCGCCCGATCAATCTGGCTACAGATCCTTTGTTAGAACCCATAAAAGGATTTGGAAGTTTTTAAGAGACGAATTAGCAATACATAAAGAAAAATTTGACCCTGACAAAGAAGACCGTGACATCATGGACGTGTACATAAGAGTATTGAGATATTTAGGCGAGAGAGATACTTATTCGGAAAATCAATTGGTAGCTATGTGCATGGACATGTTTATGGCGGGAACAGAAACAACGAGTAAGAGCATGAGTTTCTGTTTCTCATACATGGTACGTGACCAAGAAATTCAAAAAAAGGCTCAAGCTGAAATAGATGAGATCGTTGGCAGAGAACGGTCTCCGTGTTTGGAAGACCGTGCAAAGTAAGTAATAAATGTATATATCCATTTTACGATTACATAAAACATTCAATGATAAAAATAAAATCGCACGGTTTCGCCATAAAACTCGTATTATACATAAACTATTTATGATAATATTATGCGCTTTAGCTCCTAACCTGTTTTATGTTAGAATAAACCTTCCATATACCTGAAAATAAACTGCATTGCTAGAAAACTCGCCAGGGTGTACTCTCTTAGGAGTCGTAGTTTATGTAGATTTTTGACCATCCATCTTTCTAATATCATTAAAAAAAAGTAATTATCATATAATATGGTAATAAATAAACTTTAGAATTTAGTTTACAAAAGTTACGTATAATATGTGCGTATAATTTTAAGGCGACCGTGGTGTAGTGGCAGTGTAATGGTTACGCAAACCGAGAGCAATGTATCTATGATATATGTACTTTGGTTATCCTGTTTCTATGATACAAGCACTTTGGTAGCTTAGTATAGAATTATAAAAAGGATGACTTTTGAATTTAAATCTGAAAATGTTGAGAATAAAGTTCCGTAAATTCTCTGGAGTTTTACTCTACGTTAGTTTCCTTTGATGTTAGCCATAAACCATTTCCTCGCTCAAATAGCCGTAACACCACAACAATTTTGTGTGCTTTTCAGTAGAACTTTGTCACTAAAGAGATACTTTTAGATTAAATAAAGAATTTCAATACATGTTAATTTTTTTTTATATTATACATTTCTATACTAAGCTACTAAAGTGTATAGAAACATAGAAACAAGACAACTAAAGTACATATATCAAAGATACATTGGTACCGGTGAGTGGTTTCTAACCAGTGCCACTCGGCTTACGTAGCCATTGCACTGTTACTACACCACGGTCGTCTAAACAATGTATTATTTCTGTATTATAATTTTTTTGTGATTATAAAAAATCACGCGTCTACAATTATACATCGATCAACTAAGACCGGGAATCGAACCCGGTGCATGTTGCTTAACGCGCGAACTATCTGACCACTTACGTACACAACGCCCATACACACATTATTTATAATAAGACTAATATTGATATTGTGGCGTCCTCTATGAAGAAAACTAATATTAAAAGTAAAAGTAGAAAATAAGTAGTAGAAGTATCAACTTCTTTTATTGTGTTTCGACTATAAAAGAGCAATAAAAGACAGCCGATCTGATGTCGCATCCACTATGCCGGCTTAGTTGAAACCGTTAATTTTTAAATGAAATTGAATTGAAATGTGAAAAGTAAATCGATATAATGATATCGATATAAGTGAAGTAAACGACTTACTATTTATATTATATTAAATAATCCTAATATGAACGACGAACGTAATATAATACTAATTTAGTTTTAATGTATTTTTTTCAAACATAGACTTACTGATGTATTTTCAATACATTTTTAATGTAAAATATTTTTTACACTTTAAATAGAAACAACTAATTCCTAATTAAATGTAAACATAGATTAGCAGTCGGTTCATCTCGACTCGGTTTAAATCAAATCGATTAAAGAATGTTCTAGGAGTATTCTATTTCTTTCCTCAAGGCACTTAGTTTGAGTGGGTCTTCTATATTGAATTAATTTCAAAGTCTTTTGATATCAAATGGGTTAAAAGTACGCCAAGTCCCTTCTTTCTCTACTAATTTATTTTATTAATGTAATTTGATTGTCTAGGTCGACGTATAAGGTCGAAATAATAGTTTTATTTTATGATCTTTATGCTTAAATTGTACGCCAGTCTGTATTATTTTCAGGCAGAGTTAGTTACCTATAAATTGCGGTGTCGATTCTGTAAAATAGGTTAAATACCTGGATTCGCCCGATGCCCTGTATTGCAACGCCGAGCTATCGGAGTCATAAAAAGTCTAGTGTCCCTGCAATATATGCGCCCTTTATCATCGATACCACGGTCAATATTCTGAGCCAGGGTTTTCCAAACTATGGGTCGCGAATGAATATTGAGTGGGCCCTGCCTGTAGGACGAACTAACCGACTCAATAAATTGGACTTATCAAACTCACTGCGATTAAAAGTAATTCGAGTTGGAATTGATGTCAAAACTGTAATGGCGAAACTAGGAATCAATTTAATTTTTCCTTAAATAACTTGATGTAGTTATTTAATCAAGTTATAAAAAATGTATTTCGAAAAGTCCTTTGTTCATATTGGTAACTGTTAAATTTCCTAGAGGAGGGTCCCGAGTTTGTAAACTTATATAAGATGGGTCGTAGCCCAAACAACTTTGGAAACCACTGTTCTGAGGAGCTCTGTAACCTTGTTTCTATCACGTATCAGAAACACAGCGTAAAATCGATTAAAAAATAAATCTGAGCGTAAAAACGCCCCTCTGCTCTGACCAGCATGCCACTAGAGACAACCGTGAACTGAGTCGACTTTTTCAGTCGTCGGCGCTTTTGGTCCATTGCTTTCTATCAGGCAAGTATAAGTCAGATGTCACGTCACATAGACGACCGTGGTCACGCAAACCGAGATCACGGGTTGATATATGATTTATTATGTTATGTTCTTTGATAGTCCTGTTTCTATGATACTTTATAGAGAATGTACTTAATATAGAAATGTAAATAATAAATAAATGATCTTTTTTTTTATTTTATTGTGAACCGACATATGACGACACCTCGCTTGGTATTAGGCTGGAGTGTGGTCCATGAATGGATGTCTACAATTCAATAACTGTGAGTAGCAGTCACATCCACTATTCCAGCTTGTAAGTTGGAACCGGCAACTTACAAGCTGATCCCGAAACACGTTCAAATTCACTTCTCGGTCTGTAAGTGGTGGTACTACCCCGGCTCGGCAGACTGGGTACCACTGCCTACCACTCTTTTATAGCCAGACCCGAAGCAAAAATCTATCTCTTTTTATTATATTAAATATTTGCAATATTTAATATAACTATTAAATATTACAAATAAAAGCTATGATACAAATATTTGTTCCGACCGGGAATCGAACCCGGGACTTTACGCGCAACAAACCAATCTCTGACCATTTGTCCACGCCTGTCGTCAAAATTCGTCGTCTTGAAATTTGTGACTATTACGCTACTAATACTTGGTCTAATTTGTTTATTGTTTTCAGTATGCCATACAATGAGGCCATAGTTCATGAAGCAGTGAGACATTTTATGGGAAGAACATTTGGTGTACCACATAGAGCTTTGAAGAATACCACACTGGCTGGATACAATATACCTCAGGTAATTAACGATGAATATTTTTTTAAAAATAACTATTTATAATTTTTTTGTTTTAATAAAACGCGACCACTATCTATCCTTGACTGGACTGATTTTATTATTCGTTTACTTCAGTCGCTGTCACATTGCCAGCCGTGTGTTTTTGTATACAGTCACTGTATTTTTTACATTTATATACTAAGCTACTAAGCAGGCTTGTATCATAGAAACTGGGCAAACAAACCTACATAATCAAAGACACATTGGTACTGGCAATTGGTTTTGAACCGGAGGTTCTAGGTTTGCGAGACAATTTCATGCCTACTAGACTACGGTCGCCTTAGACATTATACCATTAGGTAAAAGCTGAAATGTTCTTAAAATTATTATTCACTCGCCGAGATACTGTAATATTATGTAAACAAAGACTTTTGAAACTACGCACACAGAATTTTAAATAAATTACAAAACTCATTTAGTTACGCTGTGTAATAAAAGATATGAGTAAGTTGGAAGACAAAGGCGTGTGGCTTAATGCATGCGGCATCCCGCTTCTAATGAGTTTTTAAAACTATTTTAACAGCTCCCTGAGTTTATTTACAGTATTATAAGTAAGAATTAAAAATTTCGTACAAATTTGAAAGTTATGCAAACATTTAAGGCGACCGTGGTGTAGTGGCAGTGCAATGGTTACACAAACCGGAGAGCACGAGTTCGAGACCACCCACCGGTACCAATGTATCTTTGATATATGTACTTTGGTTGTCCTGTTTCTATGATACAAGCACTTTAGTAGCTTAGTATAGAAATGTATAATAAAACAAATAATAAATAAATAAAACAAATAATTCTGCCTACTTCTGTAAATATACATATTTACGAGTATATAGTGTATTGCCTATTATTTGGAATGCGAGTAGCGGAAACACGAAGCCATAGTTTGTATCGGAATGTAGGCGACTGCTAGTCGTTCCACTATGCCTAATCAGCATAATACTAATTTTGCCGATGAGCCCGTAGTTTAGACCATAGTATGGTCTAACACGAAACTCATAGATTAAATAGATATAGTTCGCGTCACGTAAGTTGGCAAGATTTTAACGTAGGCCGTGCAATAAAAAAGGGTCTCTTTAGATTCATAAAAAATAATAATAGTAGTTAATGAAAGTATATTGACGATAGTGCATGTTCGTAAAAGTGATGTCATGGATGAATCGAGGGGTCCACAGGAGACTCGACTGGGGTCTACGTTAGGGGGACAGAAAAATAGGGTTCACAATTTGTAAGCGGGGGTCCACGATAAATATGGTTTCGATAGTGAAGAAAACAAAAAAAATGTTGGCTTGACTTTAGTAGGCAGATTAATATTTTGGCAGATTAATAATCTGCAAATGTAGGTAGATTAATATTTAAGAAGCTTAGCGACTTGTAAAAACTTTGATTACTAAATTAATTTGTTTAAATCATTAATTAATGTTCGCGCATTCTACTCGTATATTCAGTACAACTTGACGGGACTTGCAAAGACGATTTTTGTCGAGTTTTAGGAATATGGTAGAAATGTACCTGTAGGGGTCCACCGGAAAGAACAAAATTTTGAGTGATCTATGAGAAAAAAGGTTGGGAACCTCTGCTCTAGCGTGTACATGTAATGTATACTATAAAGAACACACGCTCCCTCTGTGCTCGCTATCTACGGGATAGTAACATATCCAATGCTATTACTTTTATTATAGAATCGGATGAAAAAAAAATCCGCGCATTGGTCGTATGTAGCGGAAATAGACAAAGCTACGCCTGGTTTAAATTACATATAGTAACCTCATACAAATTAAACTTTACTTTACAGGAAACTATGGTAGTCAGCAACTTCACCAATATCCTGATGGACGAGAATCTTTATCCAGACCCTTATTCTTTCAAGCCGGAAAGATTTATAGTAAATGGGAAAGTCACCATTCCAGACCATTACTTTCCTTTTGGATTGTCAAAGCACAGGTACTATACTATTAGAATAAGAATAGGACGGGCTGTTCACTAACTTCACTTGACTTATTTAAAGTGACTAAAGTGAAGTTGGTTGGAGAGTTAGGCGTCACAAAATTCCGCCGATTCCGTCCTATTCTTATTTTAATCGCATTATATGTTTTATAATTAGGAACCTGCAAAAAAATACTTATAAAATTATTACTTCTATTTCTCGATTGATATTCTAAATTATTTTAATGACAATCATACTAAATATATATATATATATATAGGTGTGTGTGTCTGGATAGCTGTGTCGGGATCGTGGCAAGTAGCGATCCATTGTCTCTGCCTATCCCTTTATTTACACAACTGTTTTTTTAGAGTGGTACTCAGTTCCATCACTTACAAGTATACAGTCCGTGAAGTGACTTAGTCACTTTTCGGGATCAACTTGAAAGTCGCCGGTTCCAACTAGGCCGGCATAGTGGATGCGACTGATACTTGTAATTATTTAACTTTAGTAGCAATCGCCTTTATTCCTGGACTCCAGCTTAATGTATACAGAGAGTGTAGACTGTAGATGTAGAACAAACATTGTACTATAAACAAAATTAATTCATGAACATGTCAATGATTCAGTAGAATGCACTGTGAAGTAGACAGAGGGAGGCCTATGTCATCATTGCCCGCATAATGTCCCTTTCAGGTCCTGTAATTAATAGTTTGGTAGCAAGAGGCAAACTGTACGTGCTCAGCGATATATCCTATAAATCGACTAACTTGGGAAATTTATAATTAATATCCTTAATCCTTAAGCTACGTCAGGATTGTCATATGGTTGACACTCCTAATTGATGTCATTTCGATACCATCATTTTTATGTGTGTAGAGTGACTTGCGACTTGTGACTGCTACTTTATACATGGACCGCACTTCAGTTTAACAAAAGGCAGGCCATAATAAAACAATATGTTGAAAAAACATTTCCCTATCTTATGCTGGTGTGCGAGCCTCATGGAATGCTGGTAACTTGCAAAGATGAATGTCTATCAGGTTACGAGTTTGGGCCGTTTAGGGTCGAGACAGTGGGCCCCTCGGGACCTTCGGCAAAGTGCCAGGGCAAGCGGCTGACGGAGAAGTCTGGAATTATCTGGATACAGGAAGGCTGGCAATTATTTCTGCCAACGAGCCTCGCTATATAAAGGGGAAATGTTGCCAGTCTTCTTGGGACATTTTTTTTGTTTATAGTTTAATTATACTTAATATTATACTTTTCTATAGATAATTTTATTGAAAGCACCAAATAAAATTGCAATTTAATTATATTACTATAAACTCAAAGTAGGTACTTGTTACCCGAATTGCACGTTCTATATTTTTTACCTATTTAAATGAAGTGTTTGTTGCAGGTGCATGGGAGATGTGCTCGCGAAATGTAATATTTTCATATTCACAACAACTATGCTGCAGAAATTCCATTTTTTACCAGCGCCCGGTGAATCATTGCCATCATTAGATCACGTTGATGGTGCCACTCCATCAGCAGCCCCATTCAAAGCACTTATACTGCCTAGAACTTGAAACTTTACTCTAACATCGATTTTCACTCATAGGTAATTTTTTAAGCCCACACAATGTTAATGTTTGAATTACGACTAATTCTCCTTTTAGGTAATCTCAGCACATGAGTAAGTAATTTGTACACTGAACCCGACATTTTTCCTGTCCAATATAGTTGACGCCATTTGGGCTCTATAGCCCAAAAACGAAAATAGTTTTTTCATTGTTTAAATTTAATAATACCGTTGTTCTTTTATCGAACGACTATTGAGAGAAATGCCATTAGATGTTGCCATTACGGGAAGTCCAAGAGCACATTTAATAAAATTTAAAACCGACTTAGTTGACCGTTTACCAGTAGTCATTACTATACGGACCAGAGGTGCTTTTTAGGAGAGAAAGGATAGAGAAAACACAGGCGGGTGAAGACTGTTCGTTCGCAAAAGAGAATGCAGCTACTTCTTCAAACCTGTGGGAATGTAAAGACGATGTACTAGTAGAAATAATTCATCAGTACATTGGCATAGGCGATAAATCACGCATAGAGCCGCCAATTGGAGTCAAAAAGAGGGCACGTGTTAATTCTAATAAATATTTTACATACCGTTTATATAAAATATGTATGTCTATGTTAAATACTTAAAACTGATGTATGGTGCAAATGCCGCAATGCATAAAAGCTATCTCACTCATATCACGACAGGCGTGGACGAACGGTTTAGCGATTGGTTTGTTGCGCGTAAAGTCCCGGGTTCGATCCCCGGTCGGAGCAAATATTTGTTTCATAGCTTTTATTTGTAATATTTAATAATGTTAAATATTGCAAATATTTGTTAATAAAAAAAGAGACGTATATTTGCTTCGGGTCTGGTTATCAAAGAGTGGTACTACCCAGTCTGCCGATCCGGGGTAGTACCACCACTTACAAGTATACAGACCGTGAAGTGATTTGGTCGCGTTTCGGGTTCAGCTTGTAAGTTGCCGGTTCCATCTAGGCCGGCATAGTGGATGTGATTGCTACTCACAGTTATTGAATTGTAGTAGCAGTGACATTCATTCATGGACCACACTTCGGCTTAACATCAAGCGGGGTGCTGTCATATGTCGAGTCACAATAAAAAAAATATAAAAAAATATTGTATAAATTTAATGCATAAAAGCTATCTTATATTGTCATGTGTGAAGCTTTGTATAATAGAATAAAATGGAGCAAAGTGTGTTTTGGCATGATATACACACGCTTTGCAAATTTAATTAAGCAATTCGCAGTATATGCTGTGATCTAACATTAATCATATCTTGTATAATAACTTATACTTGGCGTGTTTTACAGGAATTCGAGCTAATTAAAAAAATTTTGACATAATTCACCGATGTATATTACAAATTTAATAGGTAGGATGTTTAAAAATTACGCTTATTAAAGATAAAAGCTTTAATTATGAGTTATTAAAGCTTTTATCTTTATAAACTTTATTTAAAAATGTATTACTTAATAATTTCCATTAACGAAATAATACATAATTAAAGCTACATAATAGATGTGTATATGTGTATAGATGTGTATATAATTAATCAATTTAAATGTCACGCCCTTTTTCCTAGGGATAGGAAGTGATAATAAAGCGCTACTTGACACGATCCTGACACAACTCCCTTGCTTCCCTCACATCCACAATTCTTTATATACAAGCTCTACGATTATGGGCACTAGGCATCCCTTGTTCCCATAATCGTAGCTTTCCTAATTTTATAATCAAGCTTTGTTAAGGATGTCTCCGATTTGGTCGGAAAAAGTTCTATGAAATCTTTATTTATTTTTTATTGTGACACGACATTTGACCTCGTCCCGCCTGATGATAAGCAAGAGGAGGTCCAAGAGTGACGACGACTGAGAAAACCGATTTTGTTCTCCGATTATTTATCTCCACGTGTAAGGAGATAAATAATGTATTTTATACTTATCATATTAAAGTAAAAGTATGGCGCCTACGCTAAAACAACTATTATTATTTTTTCCTACCTTCATTACTTTATTCACTAAAGTGTAAAAAGAAAATTTTACTGACCTCTATTATTGTGTAATAACGTTGTACTCAAGCGTAATACGAACAATATTTTGGACAAAAACGAGAATTTTAATTACTTACTTAATTACTCGACTAAAATCATTATGTCTAAACAAGGTTTAGAAAGGTTTTATTTTGTATAAACCATTTTATAAGTCTGATATTAATTTGATATCTTTAAAAATAAAGCATTATTTTTTTAAGATATCCTCTCAGGTTTCTAATAATGTAATGCAAGAAATTGCCTAAACTTGCTATAAAGTACTAGGTTCAAAGTAGATGAATTTGTATCTGTATGTTATGTTTTCACTCGAATACGTTTACCTAAATAAAAAAGTTTTATATTGATTACGAATGTTTTAGTTACTAAATTCATCTTAAATAATGGTTACCATATTCTTGGACGTTTTCCGATCAAATCGGAGACATCCTCAAGGCTAGGTTGCCCAAAGCCATAAAGCTTGTATGAGGAGAGTTGTGAATGTGAGGGAAGCGAGGGAGTTGTGTCAGGAAAATACATACTTATATTATATACTTATCTTTACAATTATTTTTATTGTGACGCTCATTAGACTAATGAACATGGCACATCTGTTTTATATTAGATCTTTAAATTAAGTGTTAATACATTGCAATATGACCAAAATGCTCAATCAAAGTCAAATAGAATTATAATTTTACGTCTTAAGTCAATTATAATTTTACGATTAAGAATTAAATTGTAAACATAAAAATTTTGTTTTATTTTATACCTTTAATTTACATACTTTTAGTAGATGAAGGTAAAAAGTTTGGTTACAAGAATTTGGTGAAATTTATTTTTACGAAAAATATAAAAAAACATTATGTATTTAACTTTAAGTAGTATTTTTTTTTTGTCTATTTAAAAGCTATTTATTAATCTTGCGGCCAACTCTTTTTTCCTACTTTGCCTACTTAACCAGTATCACGGGAGTATACCTCCACCCAATATACTCCCGTGATACTGGGTGAAGGAAGCATTCACATTATGTTAAACAGTTAAATTAAATGAACTAACTTCCCGGCATAGTGAAGGCGACTGAGGCAACAGAAAATGATTTTTTATGTCGTTGGCGTTCTTGGATCTCTCCTTGTGTATTATTAGGCAATAGGCAAGTCGAGGTCAGACGTCGCTTTACTATACAATAATAATAATACAGATTATCGATTGTCTCTGCCTATCCCTGTGGGAAAAAGAAGTGATTGATTGAAAAATATTATTATTATAGATAGTTGTTTAACCTGTTTTGTGGAGTTACGTGTTATTAAAATAAACGGTTGTTTTTATCAAAGGTTAACTGTTGTTAAGGTTCTTGCTGCGGTGTTATGCAATGGCAGCAATTGCGTATATGCTTCCTGGGCTTTGATCTGAGTAGTCTGTTTGAGTGTGTATGTGTGTGTGCGCGCGTGTGTGTGCGTGCATTTATAAGCAAATTTTGTGAATTTTATTCATATATGTATACTAGTTACTCTATCAATAATCGAGAAAAAACTATTTTTTACATAAGAATATAATTATGATTAATTGATCAAATTGTCACGCCTTTTTCCACAGAGATAGTCAGAAACAATAGAGTCTCACTTGCCACGATCCTGACACAACTTCCTCGCTTCCCTCAAATTTCTTTTCATACAAGCTGTACAATTATGAACAGTATAAAACCGGAAAAATATCCACCTGGGTCTACCTCGTTTAACGCATCCATCAACATCTGATTTATAAATAACTTTCGTCAATCTACTTTCACTCACCCTATCCATGTGCCCAAACCATTGAAGCATCCCTTTGTCAATCCTTGGTTTCTTTCAAACCACATCTATCCGATATCGTCACTTCACTCCTTATGACTCCTTAATGACCGCATTCTAATATATGAAGGTATTATGGAAACTTCCATACTTGGTGTCAAATAAATCCCGGAATAGTAAAATATTTACTAAGGTTTAGTAAATATTTTATTTCCGAAGAAAGATGAAAAAAATGTGATTCGGTAAAAGCGGAAAATTTTAATATTGAATTGTGGTGTTAATTAGATAGATGAATTAAGTTCCTAAATAAAATTCGACATGACCTTAAAATGCCTTTGAAAGTCAAAACAAAGGTCACTTTTGAATTCCACTATAACTTTGTGCTTGGTGTCCGAGACTTTTTTGACATCTGAATATCAAAGATACATTGTCTAATAATATACATACGAGCGTCTATATTTTTAGTACACGACTGACAATTAGGTTTTCAATACTAGCATATCACAATGCCCTGAATTCATTACAGCATTGAGCTGTTCGAGTTCTGGAGCTCTTGCAACATCTCAAATAGCAGCTCGATGCTTCTTTTATCGCCTATATTATCTATAGGAGCTCTTTTTTTCTTGTTTCTATATCGTCTTTTTACTCCTGTGATATCCGTCGGTAATACGTGTCGGGAAAAGTATCCGCATTCTGTCGATAGAATCGTCAGTCGAACTAAAAGATTCGGCATTTTTTTCCCACAGGGATAGGCAGAGACAATGAAGCGCCACTTACCACGATCCTTACACAGCTCCCTTGCTTCTTTCACATTCACAATTCTCTTCATACAAGCTCTATGGTTATGGGCACTAGGCAACCTAGCTTTCTTGAGGTGTCTCCGACACTCTCCTGGGCCTGCTTTGTTTAACGCATCCATCAACATAGAACAATCGACAAATAGAATATTCTACCAGCCCATGCTATCTTATAATCTTGGATCCATCAAACAAAGCGTGAGAAACATAGATATACATAGATATCGCCGCTCATGGATCTCCCCTTGCTTACAATTAGACAGGTCAAGGTGCGTTGTTGAGACCATAACCATCCTTATGATAAAGGCACAAAGTCTATTTTTGTTTATTTCCAATGACTTTTCCACACAATTATAGCTAGTATTCTCCATAATATTGTAACTTTCTCCTTCAGCTTCTACTTCGTAATAATTACTATATATTACAATACAAAGGGTATTTTATTGAAATAAATATTAAATTGTAATCAAACAAATTATTCTAACATAATAGATGCTCATATAGAAATTGTATGGAATTTCGTGAACAGCGCCATCTTACTATCTTTGTAGGAACGAAAATGATAGTATTTTAAGTAAATTACTTTCACAGAAGCGGCTTCGGTCAAATACTACTAGATGGCGCTGCTATAAATAACTGCAAGTAGCAGTCACATCCACTATGCCGGCCCAATAAACGCGACCTTGAAAGTGGTAATAATATACACACTATGGTATTAATACATTCATATAGAATTGTAAATGTGAAGGAAGCGATGGAGTTGTGTCTAGATCGTGGCAAGTGGCGCTCCATTTTCTCTGCCTATCCCTGTGGGAAAAAGGCGTGACAGTTTGATTGATTAATATAGATACCATATTATTTCCTGTTTCTAGCACTTTAGTAGCTTACTATAGAAATTAAAAAAAAACACATAATTGCAGTTTAAATCTTTATTTGACAACATCGAGAACATCTTAACATTATAATCTTATATTAGGATAAAACTGGATAACGGTTTATATTCAGAGATTTTTTTATTTTTTTTATTGTGACTGACATATGACAACACCCTTGATTCTATTGATCTTAAGCCGAAGTGTGGTCTATGAATGAGTGTCACTGCTACTACACTTCAATAACTGTGAGTAGCAATCACATCCACTATGCCGGCCTAGATGGAACCGGCAACTTACAAGCTGATCCCGAAACGTGACCAAATCACTTCACGGTCTGTATACTTGTAAGTGGTGGAACTACCCCGGATCGGCAGACTGGGTACCACTGCCTACCACTCTTTGATTACCAGAACCGAAGCAAATATCCATCACTTTTTTATATTCACAAATATTTGCAATATTTAATGTTATTAAATATTGAAAATAAAAGCTATGAAACAAATATTTGCACCGACCGGGGATCGAACCCGGGACTTTACGCGCAACAAACCAATCGCTAAACCGTTCGTCTACGCCTGTCGTCAAAGACAAAGCCCATTCTTCAAAAAAGTCACAGTAAGTAAATATAATTCTATTATAAATATCTAATTATAAATCTATGATTTATAATTATCGTAATTTTAGAAGTAAAAGTATTTAAAACATTTAATGTTCCTACTAGGTATATTTATTAATTTTACTCTATATAATATTAGACACATAGATGAAACAATGAATTATAACTATTATAATAGGGCCGCTAATTAATGCTTATTTCGTTCTTAGGATTTATTATCAATCGATTTAGGACTGTGATTTTGGGATTTAATTTACCGACCCCATATAATATTATGTTTTATATACCACATCAAATTACATCTTTCTACATTAAAATCAAGGTACACCTATCCACCATGCTAAACATTGGCGACAATGAACGGTGGGCACATGAACCACTATGATTGAAATTAAACTATTTATAAATATACATTACAGAAATTTCATTAAATATATTACGGAAAAAAGATTTTGATCCTATAGCAATAACTCTTTATATAACGTGGTGGTTAACCACGTTATATAAAGAGTTATTGTATCAATCAATTCATAGTATATAATGTTTTTATTTGTTGTGACTCGAAAGAACCTAGCTTGGTTGCCACTAGGCACTAGCCCATAACTATAGAACTTGTATGAAAAAAAATGTGAATGTGAGAGAAGCAGGGGAGTTGTGTCAGGATCGTGGCAATTGGCGCTCCATTGTCTCTGCCTATCCCTGTGGGAAAAGGCGTGACAATTTGATTTGATTTGACTCGACATAATGACAGCACCCTGCTTGATGTTAAGCTGAAGTGCGGTCCATGAATGGAGGTCACTGCTACCACAATTTAATAACTGTAAGTAGCGGTCACATCCACTGTACCGGCCCAGTTGGAACCGGCAACTTACAAGCCGATTCTGAAACGCGACTTAATCACTTCACGGTCTGCATATTTCTTGTATTACCACAATCGGTACTGACTATTACTCTTTAATTTAATTTAATTAATCTTTACACAGTGTGCTGTTATGGTGCAAATGGTTGTTGTTTGTAAATACCCCACCTGGTTGAATAACCGTCATTAATTAATATTCAATAAACGTATGATTCGCCGATGGGTCACCTTAGTTGAACGAATAGCATGATGGATAGTGAATATAGAAACTTTTCAAAGATTACATGAGAATAGTAAATGGTTGATTTAGGAAAATACTCTTCAAATCACTTAATCTACAAGACTAAATAACAGTGAATTCCTAAAAAGATGCAATGTTGTTACTAAAGGATAGAGAGAGACACTAACTAAAAAGAAAAACATAATTTCACAACCATACCACAGGCTACCTACGGCAACCTGACGCTGAATAGATGAAGTTTACGTATCAGGCGTGTTTTCGGCGCATATAAGCTCATACGAGTATGGTTTAATTATACAAGCGTACACATGTGCATAGTAGAAACCCGGATACGCGGGCGGGTATCAGGTTGGAGAGTAGCAGCTTAGACTGATTTTTGCATTAATAAAAAAAGGTAATATTATCGGCTGCAACTAAAATACTTTGTTTCTCCGCTTAATGCGTCAATATTGAGTTAATAGAATAACATGAGAAAATGACGAGGCATATGTGCGGCTATCAGATTGGACAGTAGCAACTTAGACTGATTTTTGTATTATTAATAAAAAGTTTATATCGTCGGCTACGATTAAAATACTGGGTTTCTCCGCTTGATGCGTCAAGATTGAGATAATAGAATAATGTGAGAAAAGGACGAGACTGTTTTTGCATTAATAATAAAAAGAAAATATCGTCGATAAATATAAAGATACGACAAAGAAGTATCTTTATCTTTATCAGTAAGGTTTCTCCGCTTGTTGGGTTCATAGAATAACGTGAGGAAAGGACAAGGGCTTATACGCAGGTGTCAGGTTAGACAGTAGCAATTAAGACTGATTTTTGCATTACTTTTAAAAAGTAAATATCGTCGCCTACGATTAAGACTAGGTTTCAGTATTGACTAATAGAGTAACGTCAAGTTAGGACGAGGTATGTGTGGACAGGGGGAGGGGGACAATTATACAAAACGAACCTTAATACGCGCCGAAAATAGGCCTGCTGTATAATTGTACTTAGAGTTATACTCGTAATAAAATATATAATCAATTAACGTTTTAATAAATATTTTCAATCTATATCAAACAATTAACAATTTTTTAAATATAAATAACACAGTTATATTTGTACTTTATTTTTGTTAGAATGAGAATCTCTCTCGAAATGAATATAATACTCGAAAGAATTTATTTTAACCTCAATTTCTTAAAAGGTTATCAAAATAACAATCAGTTAAAATATAAATTCTATTGTTTATTTAAAAAAAAATATTATATTGAGTCTGGACATATGACAACATCCTGCCTGATGTTAAGCTGGAGTGCGATCCATGAATGGAGGTGACTGCTGCTATAGTTATCATAACTGTAAGTAGCAGTCACATCCACTATGCCGACCTAGTTGTAACCGGCAACTTACAAGATGATCCCGAAACGCGACTATGTCACTTCATGGTTTGTATACTTGTAGTACTACCCCGGACGCCCGTTCTGACTAAATATGCATTTATATTACAAATTATTTAAATACAATTCCAAAAATACTTTTAATTAAGCTCAAAATAGGTACTTCAAATTCATTAATAAAAAAATAAGATATATATCATTAAAAAGAATAGTTACACTAAAGATGCAATGATACAAGGTGTCTGATACATACTGCACAGAAGAAACACTAGAGACACTACACACAATATACACATCAAATATCTACTTAACATTAAAACATTTAAAATTATAAGATTTACTCGTATAATTTTTTGCGCATAATCTTTTTTTTTGTGAGTATAATTGCTGTTATCCATTCGGACATATCAGCGCGATTGAGTGGTGGACCCCCCGTGAGGCGGGTGATCCATGAGAAATAGAATTGACTCGTGACGAGTTGACGAGTGAAGCTCGACTTTGGAGTCAATGAATGTGAGGTATGCTGGGGAAACTAGTTGGCTGAGAGAGGGAGAGGGACCTCTGCGGGGTGGTTCCTTCGAGTCTTCCTGTGGGAAGAGATTTTGGAGTGGGGCGATTTGCGAATAGCCCTGGGTGGTTTTCGCGGTGGTGGAGGTGTGTTTAAGTCGTGTGTTTTGCACTTTGATTTCATTAATATAGAGCCCGTATGTCATTTACCAAGTAAAGGTGTGATTCAAATGGCGACCGCAGGCTGCAACTGCAGCTGCCGTCTTGCGGTTGAGTTAAATTCGCGTAGCTGTCGTGCAGTTGTTATAAAACGTTGCATGATAAAGGATGTCAGACACTGATTTTTGGTTACTTTTGTTGGAAGACAAGGAGGTCCATGACGAAGGAAGTTATACAATACTAATTAAAAAGTCCTTGATCAACAACGCGTTTTATATATTTGATTGGTTAAAATTGTATCGCTTGACATTAATTTAACCAATAGAAAATTACATTCATAGTTGTAACTGGCAATTCCGAAACGTATCTAAGTCTCTTTCTTTTTTTCAATATTGAAATTAGTAGAAGGCTACAGCATTTTCTCTGTATTTTTTATTTATTTGTTATATTCAATCTATTTATTAAAAGTTACAAATAAGTGATATGAATAAACCAGAGACATCCTCAAAAAAGCTGGGTTGCCTAGTGCTCATAATTGCAGAGCTTGTATGAAAAGAATTGTGGATGTGAGGGAAGCGAGCGAGTTGGGTCAGGGTCATGGCAAGTGGCGCCTCTGCCTATCCTTGTGGACAAAATGATTGATTGAAACAAATCAATCGCGGGATCTATGGGTAGCGGACTGGTTAAACAATGCGTTACGAACGTTGCGCATAAGAAAATTAGTACAAGTAAAGCTTAAATTTATTTGTTTTTTTGTAATAATAAGTCACCTTAGCATAGGATTGCCATATCCATATTTTGAAAACCAGGATTTAAAGGTAGAAATACCAGGTCATTTCAATTTAAAACTATGAAGCATTCAATGTAATACGCACTTAAAACAATGAAACTCTAATAGTAGCAAACACAGTTTCTAATAAAATGTTTAGTTTTTTAGTCATAAAATGGAATAAATAATCACAAAATGAAAATATTAATTTTAATAAAAACCCCAGTACATTCCTCAAAAACTATCCAGTTTACCTTAATAATCAGAACATGTCCTGGGTAAGCAGGACGGTTGGCAATCCTAGCCTTAGCGTGACTTGTTATTATCGCGAGTATAGACTAACACATCAAGTCTAACACTCCGTTGCATTGTATTTATTTAAAGGTGTCTCTGGATGAAATGGATGCGTTTGGAATTCTTTGATTGGCTTCGGCTTTGATGGCACAATATGTTGGCCGGAACTCCATATTTGCATCTGAAATGATAATTGTTTTCTGTTATTTCGTCATCATGTCTGTTTTCTCTATATCATTACCTATCTACTTATATGTAACGAGGAAATAAATATTCTGTGTAGGTGAATCCGAGTTTCTTGAGTTAGCAATATAAATTTTAATTATTAAGATGAGACCTCAACTTGCCTGGCAACACTACTATGCCAGCCACAGGTGCTTCTATACTATGGCCAGCATGAGAAAACGCAATGGCTGTTAAAAAGAAACGACGCAGCGAACCTTTTAGTCGACAGAATGCGGATGTTCGACCTGTTCGGGTATTAAGGGTGTGAAAAAACGAGGTTTATACATTTATCGCGGTGCCTATAAAGGACGTTTAAAAAGCCTAGCAATGTATCTAAAGCTTCCAGAAGAAACTTGGCAGAGCCGTCCCAGTAGTACGAACAGTACCCGCCATTGTTCCGGATCCCAAGGTCAGAGGTACCGAGGGAGGTAGGAAGGGGGTAATACCTCAGTCTTGTCTGTACTAGATTCTTGTCACGCTATTTAGTCACGTGATTAAGAACCCGGTCCAGCTTCGCTACGACAGACCCTTTCATCCCGGGCCGGTAATGGGGAGGGGGAGTGTATCATCCATTTCTAAAACGGATCTCAGGCATCATATGTCCGCACAAAGGCAAGGTAAATTGCCCTTCACCACGATCGTCGATCCGTGAGTTCATGCCAAGAGCTCAGCAAGGAGATTGGCTTTCACCTTTGCTGCTTGCACCAGCAAACGGTACTAGTACTAAATAGTAGGTTTGGTTGATTTTATACATACCGCACGAATGTATATATCCAATTGTTCTATGGTATTCAAACGGACTTGTATTCCAGTAACAGCCTCGACTATTTCAGGACGATAGAATATGTTCCCAGGAAGCTTAACCTTTAATACCTAAAAGCAAAAAGGTAAATTTCCCGTATTTAATATTGTGTGTTATTATATGAGAGCGATGGAGTTGTGGCAAGTGGCGCTCCATTGTCTCTGCCTATCCCTATAGGAAAAGGCGTGACAATTTGATTGATTGTTATAATATGGACAACCTATCCCTGTGCAATTATCACCGCGTGATAATTAAATTGTGTTACAAATAAAATAGAAAATGTTACCTTGTTGAATTGTGTACTGGCATATTGTTGAAATAGTAATTCCGTGCCATTTTGAAACACCCTTTTATCAGATTTTTCTTCACCAGCCAACATATTGACGCTAAATTTGTAATAATAAAATCAAAATTAAAATTTTAAAGGAACCCCCGAAACGCCTGGAACCAATTTGGTCATATCATCAGCTTTATAGTAATAAACAACATTAGTCATGGCTCAATAGTTATATCCCTTTAATATCCCTTGGATCCTTATGGTGCATCATCAGATAACTACTCCAGGTCTTCAATTTGATAATGGCCCAGCTAATGGCTCATAGAGAGTAACAATTTTAGTTAAAGCACTATGATATTATCTGTTATTGATTTGCTGATCTGAGAGGATTCATAATCAGATACTCCCGATCTTTAATTTGATAACGGCCCAGCTAAAGGCCTAGTTAAAGCACTACAGTTCTATCTCTTTTTTTGCTGATCAATTGATATCAATTTGCTGATCTGAGAGGATTCATAATGGTGCATCATCAGATTGCCCGGTCTTCAATTTGATGATGGTCCAGCTAAATGCTCTTAGTGAGTAACAAATTTAGTGAAAGCACTATAGTTCTATCTCTAGTTGATTTGCTGATCTGAGAGGATTGATGATGGTGCCTCATCAGATACTCTCGGTCTTTAATTTGATAACGGTCCAGCTAATGGCTCATAGTGAGTAACAATTTTAGTTAAAGCACTACAGGTCCATTTCTTGTTGATTTGCTGATCTGAGAGGATCCATGATCAGATTTTTTAGATCCGGTATGTTTTGTTTTATCGCACTAACTTTTCTACACTTAGTTTCCTACCTTCAAGACAAATCTAATAAGTCCAAACTTAGTATACCAAAAAAAAGTTTGAACACATCCAGGATTTCGTCTCCTACCTTCGAGTTCCATCATCAGAGTAACTCAGTGGTACCAGTTAAAACACACATGTATTTGTATACGTTTTTATTTCAAATCTTAAGTCACAGATATGTTTAAAAGTAAATACCTATAAGGCTGGGAATACAAGTCCGATTTTCCTCTCCGATAGTCCGATCCGATAGTCACTCGTGCCATACATTTGTTTGAATACTTAATACACGTCAGATCCGATAGTCGGATCGGATGTCAGAATCGGAAACAACGCCAAGGCGCTTACGATTTTATGGCCGATCCGATTGTCTGAAGGTGCAGTTTTCATACAAAATACAGAAACAAAATAGACGTCCGATTCCTACTTCCGATTTGTAAATAATTTGCTCAGCAATATCGGACGTGTATTCCCAGCCTTATGCGTGTTTAGAACGGGCAACCCTTGTACGTCGCTATGCGACGAAGATTGTTATTTTATGTCAAATAAATATGCCATTGTTAAAACACGTAAAAAATGTTAAAATTTTTCCCCTAAAATATTCAATCAAGGTAATCGATCTAAACTGCAAACCAACCTCGCCATATGAATATTTTAAGGGAAAAATTATAACATTTTTTACGTGTATTTACATTGGCATATTTATTTGACATAAAATAACAATCTTTGTCGCATAGCGACGTACAAGGGTTGCCATCCTAAACAGCGCGTCTAATATCGCTACCGCAGCTAACAAATCGAGCTGATGACCTTGAAACCCCTGATCAGATCTTCATCAATTGTAGCTAAGAACCATCTCGATCACGTCAGCTTTCAAATGAAACAAACCGCATCGTAATCGGTCCATTCGTTTAGGAGCTACGATGCCACAGACAGACACACAGATACACAGAGCCACAGATACACAGATACACAGAGCCACAGATACACAGATACACAGATACACAGATACACAGACAAGTCAAACTTATAACACCCCTCTTTTTTGGTCGGGGGTTAAAAATCGTTAAATATCTTACTAAAATAGTTTTTATTTATTTATTGTGACTCGACATATGACAGCACCCCGCTTGATGTTATGTCGAAGTGTGGTCCATAAATTCTACTACAATTCAATAACTGTGACTAGCAATCACATCCACTATGCCGGCCTAGATGAAACCGGAACAAGCTGATCCCGAAACGTAACCAAATCACTTTACGGTCTGTATACTTGTAAGTGGTGGTATTAGCCCGGATCGGCAGACTGGGTACCACTGCCTATCACTCTTTGATAACCAGACCCGAAGCAAATATCCATCTCTTTTTTTTATTAACAAATATTTGCTATATTTAATGTTATTAAATATTACAAATAAAAGCTATGAAACAAATATTTGCTCCGACCGGGAATCGAACCCGGGACTTTACGCGCAACAAACCAATCGCAGTGACATTCAGTGCTGTCATCATAATGTCGAGTCACAATAAAAAATAATAGGATCTTCCTATGACTTGCAATGGTAACATGTTAATGCGCCCATATAAAAACCCAAAAAGAGTCAGTCTTTGCTAAAATATCATTAAACATAGAAATCTACAGACTTAAACATAATTGAAGCACAGCGTTTTATAGCATATTTTCATCCAGAGATCCGTTTCAGCAGAGGTTCTACCAATCTATTCCGCGAATAATTGCAACTGTTCTTAAGAAAAATGGTGGCCTAAAACATTGTTGGGTGATCATTTAGTAGATTTGTCCATCAGCTGTGTGTATACGTACGCTACGATGTATTCTGGTGCCTTGAAACTGAATGTATAAGCGGTTCCGTTACGTGGGTTCGTAACTAAATAATGATGTTTTCCATTATACATTTCCTTCATAGAATCCAAATCTGGTGGGCATGAATTACATGAGCACGTTATTTCATATATTTCCGGGTTTACATGATCTATCACAATTCCGTTGATCTGAAATGCATATACATATTCATTAGCGTGTATTCAATATCAAACTAACTGCCGAGGGCGTATTAAATTATATTTACCTACATAAGTTATATTCTCATATTAATTTAATGTCTAAACTTGTTAACATGTAGTATTTCTATAGATTTTGCGCGAACATGGATTATTAAATTAAACAAATTTATGCTGCTTACTATCGTAATTGTAAATAAAAACCAAAATAAACGCGATAGCGACATGATTTAAGTAAAACACTTAACTAAATCAAAAATGTTCTTTTAAGCTTAAAACATAGTTTTGTATAAACATTAATCATTGAATTATACTAATGCCTATAATAAATATACGAGCATAT
The DNA here is from genome assembly GCA_905220615.1 of Tinea trinotella. Taxonomy (NCBI): domain Eukaryota; kingdom Metazoa; phylum Arthropoda; class Insecta; order Lepidoptera; family Tineidae; genus Tinea; species Tinea trinotella. The sequence goes on from HG992305.1 coordinate 17,824,680, forward strand.
ATAGGGAATAAATAGTAGGCAAGAAAAAATTAAGTTTTTCTCTAAAAACAAACGTTTTTTAGGAATGTTTAGGGCTGTGGTACGTAGTCTGCCGAACCAGAGTATACAGACCGCGAAGTGACTTAGTTGCGATTCGGGATCAGCTTGTAAGTTGTAAGCTAGGCTAACATAGTGGATGTGACTGCTACTTACAATTATTTAACTGTAGAAGCTGTCTACTCCATTTGTGGATCGTTCTCCAGCTTAACATCGGGCGGGGTGCTGTCATATGACAAGCCACACTAAAATAAAAATGTAGTTCCAAAAGACGCCAAAACAGACACGAATTCCATCGTGCGCGGATGGTATTTAGTTTGTATTTACACATAGATAAAATAGTACATTTACTATGGTTTCTTTAAGCTACGTCTATGTTTTTTGTTAATCTAAGTTTAGGTACTTACTACTTTGTTGTTATCCTTTTCAACTATTTCAAATTTATTGACAAATGTAATCTGCCTTTTGAATTTTATATCAATATTGGTCTTATTTATTTCACAACTGAAAGGTATTTGCTTAGTCTGAAAATACAAAAGAATATGAGTAGGTTAAGTAGTAGTTAATAGGTCAGATGTCGTGTCACTATAAAATAAAAAGTATTAGTATCATTAGATAAAAGCCCAATACCATAATAATTCTACTTTCTCTAACATCTTTATTTAACAAATCACAAAAACAGTTAAAACTAAAAACTAAAAATTAATAAATAAAATTAAGACTATTCGATGGTCGTAGTGTGCCGAGGACACTCGCTGCGTTCCCCCGTTAAACATCTTAAATGTTTTTCTTGATCTGAGAATATCCAATGTGTGCTTCAATATATGTTTTTTTTATATAGTTTAAAAATCTTTTTATTTTGTCAAATTATTCATATTATTTTACATTGTGACACGACATTTGACCTCGACCGGCCTCATGATAAGCAAGAGTGACGACGACTGAAAAACCCGAGTCTGTCCACCGCTGCCTCACTCACCGTCACTATGCCGGCCAAAAAAATTACTTATTTATATTATAATATTTTACGTATTTTTACATAATACGTAAAATATCAATTAGAATTTGTCATATTTCTTGGCCTGCACCCACGAGTTACAGATGATACTCTTTATTAAATGAGCCTCAGATTTATTTAAATTACATTAAATATCGTTGTGTAGTTAATATTGCTGAATCTTAATGCAATTCAATAAATTTTGCGTGTCAGGAGAAATATGACGAAAGATAAGAATTTATATTATATAAGGGCTACTTATTTGAAGATACTTTAAGCTTTTTGGTATTAAACATGTCCATAACCACTCACTTGTTTTGCGCGCAATTTTGAATTATTTGAAATGCTTGTGTTTTTCATAAATATTAATGTGTAATAATGGTGGAATTGTTATCCAGTAATCATTTCTAAGTTGATCAAGTATAAACAAGTAATTTAAAGCTGTGAAACGTGTTTCTTCGTGTTCCCTCCAAGACTCCTTCCGAAAAGACTTTAGTAAAGGCTTTCCGCCGCTTTACTAAAACGATCATCATCAACCTCACTATCATCGTCATCATTTGATGAATCACTCGCTTGGTTCATCTTCATCTTTACTTGACAATGTTTTAACATTGAACCATATATTTTTACTTTGACACTAACAAGTTAAATACTAAAGCCATAAACAAGAAGAAAGAAAAAAAAACACTTACTTATCGTATTGCAAGAAGTAAAGTCACATTAATAGTAGGTATAAGGATTTATCAATCAATGAGACAATGAAGTGCCACTTGCCACGATTCTGATACAAGCATGGCATTAGGTGACCCAGCTTTCTTGAAGATGTCTCCGATTTGGTCGGAAAACAAAGGTAGCCTGGGTCTGCCTCGTTTAACGCATTGAAACAGTACATATAGATATATAAATATACAAAATTTATAAAAAGTTTGCCAGGTTGCCTAGTGCCCATAACCACTGTCTTCATAACTGTATGAAGAGAATTGTGGATGTGAAGGAAGCAAGGGAGTTATGTAAGGATAGTGGTAAGTGGCGCTCCATTGTCTCTGCCTATCCCTGTGGGAAAAAGGCGTGACAATTTGATTGATTAATTGATAAAAAGTTTAGTTATGTAACACGTGGCAATTATCTACACCCGATAATCCATAATATAACAAATTTAATAATAAAAAGAAACTTACCATGTTGTTACCACAAGAGTTTATATAAATGAATTTATGCATAAGCAAATTAAACGTCATTGATTTGACTTTGGAAGACATTTCCATTAAAGTTATTAAATCCAAGATCGTGGTTTGTTGGAATAGATGTGCATTTCCATTTTTCATTTCAAACTCCGTGGCAAGCCAAACAGGGTTAGTAGTTTCAGTGAATTGAATTATTTTCTATAACAAAATATAATACAGTTCTTATTTGGCCATATATCACATATCTCGTAATGTGCCGTGCACCAAGCAGTTGAAATGACAGCTATATTGCAGCTAAATGCTTTTTGCGTAATTTAACAAAGTGCAGGTTTAATTCCAAGTTACAGCCAAGCAATGTTTGCGCATGACTTTTTTTTTTCAAACATTTTTTATTGATAGAGTGTGGCCTTAATTCCCAGTTACAGCCAAGCAATGTTTGCGCATTACTTTTTTCAAACGTTTTTTATTGACAGAGTGCAGGTTTAATTTCCAGTTACAGCCAAGCAATGTTTGCGCATGACTTGTCTATACAATTTATACATATTACAAATATATATATTCTACTTACATCCATATAATTCTCATCATTTAAAGAACCATCATTAATTGTTAATACATATGTCGATTTATTTCTGCAGTAAGACAGAGCGTAGATGTAGTTTAGGAACGACAGTTGGGGACGCAGGTATGGAGGTGAGGGTATGATGACCTCCAATACGCCCTTAATCAATTCCATATAGAACCTACAAAACAATAGTAATATTTTCTTAAAATATAATTTGATTAAGTTCTTCGCGATACATATTTAAATCTCGTCGTATTGCCTCTCTCTCGATTCTCGTCCTCAAGGATAAACAATCCCATACTCATTTACGGGCCGACAAATTTGCAGACGTTAAGACAAACAAGCTGTTAAACCTTCATTATAACATAATATTTAGTTCAAACTTCTCTTGCTTAGTGCTAGTACCATCCTATACCAGTTAGCCTTTAACTGTCGCAGAAGTATGTCAAGAACAGCTTAAATTAGGGAAGTAAAGGCGATCCTTTTGTAGTGGTAGTGTAATGGTCACGCAAACCGAAAGGCTCCGGTTCTAATATTTTTTTTATATATTTGCTTTGGTCGTCCCGTTTTTATGTTTTTGCTATTATGATTTTTATTACATACCTGTCCTTGAATTTATAAATTATTTTCTCAATAATTATAACATCAGCTTCTGCTACATATGCAACAATTTTAATATTACCCAAATTATCGCTGTGCGTATTACAGAGTACATTCTAAAACAAAACAGTAGCTATTTTATATTACCTATTATTATTCGATTCTCTTAATAGACGACATCGAAATGACGAACTTACACTGATATTTAACATCCCCGTAACCAATCAGCGAATAACATCAGTAATCAATAGGTAAACTACCTTAATTAGTCACTTGCAACCGCGTGCACTTTCACTGCTTTTTCGTCGCCACAATTTATTAGGAGAATCGAGGTATTGGCGAATATACTAATAAATCTTATATACTAATGAAACAAAAGACAAACTTAATATGTATGAGATCTTAATTTAATTAAAAAAAAAGAGATAAATTAAATTAAAAAATACCTGAACGGTTTCGAGGAGTTCATTTAATCGTGCGCCCTTGCCCAATACGGCAACCGTAACGAGTTTTTTACTGTCTTCAATGCATTGTGAAGTAAGTAAAAACCTAGGAGTTATCGCATCTAAAGATTTATGCAGATGGGTTAATATTCCATTAAATAATGGTATTTTAACTACTTCAGGCTTATGACTTAACACAGCGATATTATTTTCTGCTGAAAAATAAACAAGATAATGCACTCAAATCAATGCATTCAATAATTGTCACTCCTGCATGATCAGATGGATAGGCAGAGATCATGGCGCGCCACAATCCACGATACTGACTCTTTTTTATCCTTATTATTACATCTACAAGTCTCTTAATAAAAATGAGTCGGTTATGACCACTATTTGATCGAGAAATATGATGTCCTCGTTTTTACCTAATATTCTCTATCGCTAATCTAATGTTAATTTCTTCCTCTGTCGCTCTATTGGGAAAAAGGACGAGCTTTTTTCCCTGACAGACACATCTTAAACCCTTCAATCACTAAGCCAAAATATTTCTTTTGTTAACTTTTATTTTACATAAAACCCATATTATATTTGTTTTTGAATGTTCTTAAGTTATTTTGTGTACTTGAACCCGGAACTTCACAAACTTGTGAACTAACAAATTGGTCTCGCATTTGTTAACTGTTTCCTAAACTTCCACAATTTGTGTAATAGAACTCCTTGTATAATGTTTATCAGTTCCTATTTTATATACTTACCGACAGGGTACGCGTCACACATTATTTCTTCATGCAGATGAAACTCACTAGATGGTTTCAGCTTTAAAAATATTGTATTACTCTAAAAAATAAAAAAGGTATTATACATGGTATTTTTTTTTATTGTGACCCGACATATGACAGCACCCCGCTTGATGTTAAGCCGAAGTGTGGTCCATGAATGAATGTCACTGCTACTACAATTTAATAACTGTGAGTAGCAATCACCACTATGCCGGCCTAGATGGAACCGGCAACTTACAAGCTGATCCCGAAATGTGACCAAATCACTTCACGGTCTGTATATTTGTAAGTGGTGGTACTACCCCGGATCGGCAAACTGGGTATCACTGCCTACCACTCTTTGATCCGATCAAATATACCCGATACCAAATAGACCCGATACCAAATAGACCCAAAGCAAATATCCAGCATTTTTTTTATTTATTAACAAACATTTTCAATATTTAATATAATTATTACATATTACAAATAAAAGCGTTGAAACTTTTAATAGACCGCACTTAACATCAGGCGGGTGTTCCCACAGGCATTGACTCCCCCCCCCCCATCTACAATTCTCTTTATACAAGCTCTATTATTGTGGGCACTATGCAACTGAGTTTTTGGCATTATGTTTAAATAAAATAATAAATTTAAAAAATATTACCCAGGCGTTATTTTTAATTTTGAAAAATTGCGCTGTGTTATCTTGTGTGTCCTTACGTAGTGGGTGACGTGGATCCCCAATTGTTTGAACTGTTTTCTTGTTTGCTACAACAGAAATATATTTTTAAAACATGGAATAAATAAAACAATAAATAACGAAAATGATTTATAAATCAGTGGGCCGACCGCGCAACTTCAATGGGAAGGGAATGAAAATTAAATTCATTCCCTATTTGTCTAAAAGTTACGCGGTGGCTGTTAGTGTCAAAAACAACTTTTATTCATTCGGACAATGAGTTTAAATGAGCTTGAACTGTTAATAAAAAAAACATAGATTCTCAGTGTGTTGCGCGGTCGCAATATTAATTTTAAAGCTCATTAATGGAGCTCAACTGTAAAACGAAGCCTACTTTCATTGTCATAAAGTTACGCGGTTGGTCCGCAGAGTAAATTTACGAAAGGGTAAAATCATGTCAAGCAAGAAGTTTGACAGAAATTTCTCGAAAACTAAAGGGATATTTTAGAAAAAATCTCCGTATACTCAAGTATACTTAAATGAATTATACAAAACTTGTTAGTTGCCGGTTCCAGCTAGGCCGGCATATTAGATGTGATTGCTACTTGCAGTTGTTTAACTCTAGTATCAATCGCCTCGTAGTATCGCGGATCGAAGTCAAATGTCGAGTCACAATAAAAAAAAAGCAGCTAGGATAAGGTAAAGTGCGGTAATTAACAAATGGATAACAACAGGAAAAAATCAACTTTGCAATAGCTATTTAAAATGCTTTGATAAAGACACCGCCTGATGTAAAACTGGATCGTCGTCGCATCCACTATGCGGGTCTGGTTGAACTCCGGCAGCTTACAAGCGAACGGATTATTTCAGGGTCGTTACAACCACGTATCGGCAATCTGGGACAGTAAACACCAACTAATGAATAGCAGAGTGGTAGGCAGTGGTACCCAGTCTGCCGATCCGGCGTAGTACCACCATACACACGGCCTAGTTCCATCCACTAGGCCGGTTCCAACTAGGCCAGCCTTGTGGATGGAACTGCTACTACCAGTTATTGCATTGTAGTAGCAGTGACATCCATTCATACACTCCAGCTTAACATCAAGCGGTGTGTTGACATATGTCGAGTCACATTAAAAGAACGGGAGCTATAGAAGCACCGACGACTGAAAAATCTGATTCAATCACCGTCACAATCATTCGCCTTATTCGTCTTCACTATGCCGGCTTTATTTGCTATTTCACGCTTCGTTTAAATGATTTAAGATTTATGAATAGGGAGAATATAGTATAAAGCATTCCACTTTTTGATTGTTCTACGAGGAAATAACTCCCTAAACCTTTTAATTCGACTGCTGATTCCGTTAGCAAAATGCGGATGCCTTGACCTGTGCGGTTAAAGAGCTCCTCATAATATTCTCCGTGGTATAGACGGTAAAGTTGTAGGGGCTCTAAGGTTCTCGTGGCTTCAGCATTTCAGTAGTTGACTACGGTATTCCGAATTAGCCACTCATATTCAAAACTTCCTGAGAATTTAGTTAACCAGAGTTCGGTGCTTTATTCTACTACAGTTTCCATTAATAAACAAAACCCTTGAAAACTAAATCGAATCGAAAATCGAGGTTCATTCGACCTAAAATCCTCGTTTAAATAACGTTGTAATGAAGCATTCACGATGGTTTCGTAGATATTACAGGGTTATTCTTATGGACTAGTAACAATAATGTTTCGATACTAAATTGATATAATTTAGTATAAAAAAAAATACAAAATAAATAATCTTGTACTTAATATTTTATTATAAATTACAAAACTTGTAACTCCTTATTCATATTAATTTGTCTCGCCTCGATTCCTAAAGAGATAAACAGAGATATCGGGGCAATTTTTACGATATTGACGCAACACTCGCTTCCCTCACATCTATAATTATTTTCATACAATGTCTATTGGGATAAGTACTTCTCAGAACCATTGATTCTACTGTATATTTTTCTGTATTTGATTTTCAATATTATTATTAGTTTCAATAAATTTTTAAATTGTTAGAATAGTTTTGAAATTAATTTATATTGGTTTGCAAATTGTATTAGGCGAGCTCGTGGAATTTTTTGATTACAATCCGTATTGTTGATTTTAACATCAACATAACTCAGACGCAACATCGGTTGACATGCCTGTAAGCAAGTGTAAGTCTAGGAGCGACAACGACTGAAAAACCCTTCTCATCTAATCTCCATTATGGGAAAAAGACGTAAAATTTATTTGATTGATCTTAGAGCTTCCTCAGTCGCCGTCAATGTGCTGGCCAAAATATAGTGAGTTTTATTTAATTGTTTTTTTTATTGTGACTCGACATATGACAGCACCTCGCTTGATGTTAAGCCGAAGTGTGGTCCATGAATGAATGTCACTGCTACTACAATTCAATAACTGTGAGTAGCAATCACATCCACTATGCCGGCCTAGTTGGAACCGGCAACTTACAAGCTGATCCCGAAACGTGACCAAATCACTTCACAGTCTGTATACTTGTAAGTGGTGGTACTACCCCGGATCGGCAGACTGAGTAACACTGCCTACCACTCTTTTAACAACTGAGATAACCTCCAAATTCTTTAAAAGGTGTATAACCTTTCTTAATAGCAATGGACCACACCAATGTAGCTTTTGTGTTTATATTAAAATTAGGCCAAAACCATCGCGATTTATTGTTTTTTTTTATAACAAGGAGAACGTATACAAGGAGTAAAAAAAATTGCAAATAAAAATCAACATTTATATCAGCGCAATCATAAGAATGAGCAGAAGATATTAGAATCAAATTTGAATTTTAAAAGTCATTTTTTTCTTCTGATTGTTTCAGTCTTGTTTATAGCGGATCTACCCAAAACAAAATCTAGGGCTAATGCAGAAAATTCACTCTCCTACCGAAATATATGGAATTTTTTCGCAATTTCTGTTAATTCTAGTAAACAAACCTCAGTCGGTACAGTAGAAACTCAGTCTTAAAATAAACAGGATCAATTGGTATCGACAAAAAAAGTGTACATTTTTTTTTGCTGACTAGCTTTTTATAAAATCTATGAATGTAGTTCAGCATATTTCAAAAGTTATTGATGTAACTCTATATTTGTTAAGATACCTACCCTCGTAGGGTCTCGTCTTAAAATTTTAATAAAATATTAAAAATATCGAGTATCAATATATCAATATCAAATCACCATTATATCTTATTAAGAATTATTATTTCGTGAAGTATGATTTCCCCTAATAATGACGATACAAATTCTGTAAATAGGCTGATTATATTACGAAAGAGAAATAATTTACTTTAAGTGGTACTTGAATAAGAGTTCGAGTACATATTAAATTGTTTCACGTGTATCAGATTATATTCTGTAGGACCTCAGCCCACAATTTGATAACAGCCCAGGTAAAGGCCGCAAATATATAGACCACACTCCAACTTAACCTCAGACAGGATGCAATCATTATGGCGAGCTAATATAAAAAGATTACCATAAAAAATGACCTTTTACAATAAATATTAATTAAAAATTATTTGTCCAAGACGTCTTGAGATGTTTTTTTTATTTATTGGAATTCAATATGTGACCTCGACTTGCCTGATGGGAAGCAAGGGAGGTCCAAGAGTCGTAGCGACGGAAAAAAAACGCCTTAGTTCAGTGCTTCCTCAACACCGTCAAAAAAAATAATTGGCCAGCATAGTTAAATTTTTATTGTGACTTGTCATATTGTCACCCCGCATAATGATAAGCTGGAATACGGCGCATGAATGAAAGTGACTGCTACTACAGTTAAATAACTGTAGTAGCAGTCACCTACGCCAGTCACAACCACAATGCCAGCCTAGTGTAAACCGTCAACTTACGAGTAGAAGCTGATCCCGAAATAGTTACTTTACGGCCAGGATACTAATAAATGGTGGTTTTTGCTTACAACTCTTTGACAACCAGACCCCGAACTAATATCCGCTCTTTTTTAAATAATATTTATTTTTAATATTCGTTCTAATCATATAATATTACAAATGAAAGCTAATGAATAGTATTTTAGGTTTTAAAGTGGAAACCAAACAAAGAGCAATTAACATTAATTAATAGAAGCAACTTTATATTTTATTTGTTCACCAGCCCAAAATTGTGCCTTTATGATGTCCCTACACCTACAAATCCATAACAATTGTAAGCGATTTTAATTGTAATATAAACAGAACAATGGACTTTGATGTACGCATAATTGGATTATTAGAGTAAATTGCTTTCGCGTTCGGATTAATTAATTTTTAACCACGAATTAAGTAGGTTTAATGGATAAAAGCAATAATCCATTATCGATACTTAAAATTAATTAGAGGATAATAGTTTAAAAAAGTATATTGGGCGACAGGCGTGGACGAACGGTTTAGCGATTGGTTTGTTGCGCGTAAAGTTCCGGGTTCGATTTCCGGTCGGAGCAAATATTTGTTTCATAGCTTTTATTTGTAATATTTAATAATATTAAATATTGCATTTATTTGTTAATAAAAACTAAGATGGATATTTGCTTCTGGTCTGGTTATCAAAGAGTGGTAGGCAGTGGTACCCAGTCTGCCGATCCGGGGTAGTACCACCACTTACAAGTATTACAGACCGTAAAGTGATTTTGGTCACGTTTCGGGATCAGCTTGTAAGTTGCCGGTTCCATCTAGGCCGGCATAGTGGATGTGATCACTACTCACAGTTATTAAATTGTAGTAGCAGTGACATTCATTCATGGACCACACTTCGGCTTAACATCAAGCGGGGTGCTGTCATATGTCGAGTCACAACAAAAACAAAAAAATAAATGACATTATTTATTAATCTGACCTAGACTTGCCTGATGGCCAGCTATTGGGTGTAGAGAGCACGCGTGACGTATTGGTTATCACACTTATGCCTAAAGTCCCCGGTTTGATTCCAGTTGGGAGCAACGAGCCGATTGAATCATTATATCTGTAATATTCATTAAATTAATTGAATTAAACAAATAATTATTTAATTAAACCGGGGACGTTGTTAAAAACTAGTGCCCATATTTGTTTAAAAAAAACAGGCTGAAATTTTATCGATGTAACTCAATGAAAATGAGTATGTGATTCATTTTGACAGTTGAAATCCATTAATGAGCTTCAAAATTAAAATTGCGGCCGCAACACACTAAGAATCTATGTTCATTTTCATTAACAGTTCAATCTCATTGAAACTCATTGCCCTTATAAATAAAAGTTGTTTTTGACACTAACAGCGACCGCGTAACTTTTAGACAAATAGGAATGAATTTCATTTCTATTAAAGTTGCGCGATCAGCCCCTGGTTGTGTAAGTTGTGGTAGGCAGTGGTGCTGATCCAGGTTTCGGGGTAGAACCACCACTTACAAGTATACAGACCGTAAAATGATTTAGCGTTTTGGAATCAGCTGTAAGATGCCGGTTTTAAATTGGCCGGCATAGTGGATGCGACTCCTAATTGTAGTTGTTTTACTGTAGTAGCAGTCTCCTCTCCGATTAACGATTACACTCCAGCCTAATATTAATTGGACAACAATAAAACAACACATTATATTTAAACAGATTGACGAAAGGAATTTATAAATCTCATGTGAATGGATGCGTTAAACAAGGCAGGCCCAGGACCAAATGTTTGCCAGGTGTTTGCTGATCAAATATCGGAGCCATCCTCAAGAAAGCTAGGTTGCCTAGTGCCTATAACCGTAGAGCTTGTATGAAGAAAATCGTAAATGTGAAGGAAGCGAGGGAGTTGTGTAAGGATCGTGATGTCCTTTACATCCACGATTCTCTTCATACAGGCTCTGTGGTTATGGTTGTGTAAGGATCGTGGTAAGTGGAGCTCCATTGTTGCTGCCTATCCCTGTGGTAAGAAGGCGTGACAATTTGATTGATTGATTGATTGTAAAAAAGTGTTATACAACAGGTCAGGGAAAGCATTCGCATTCTGTTAGGCGATAGAAGCATTCGATAGAAGAACTTAACGATTCCGTGCGTCTTTAGTCGCATCCACTATGCCGGCCAACAGTTAACAGTCGGCAATCTTGGATCACCATCAGGCGGGTCAAGGTCAGATGTCACAATATAAGAAAAAAGTAGAATACTATACCCGCGTGTGTTTTCAAAATTCTCAAGGTAAAATCGAAAGAGAAAGGACAATAAGACACCGAAGGAAGTCATTAGCGAAAACAGTTCGTTCAAATGTTGAATCAACATTTGCGTTCCACTATTTAATAGAAGTTGTTAACTTCCGGAGGAACTAGAACAACGTCCTTAATTTCATTGCTTTTGGCGGACACTGTGATTTTAATGAAAATAATGGACTTAAACAAATTTTATGATTACTATCGCGTTTATTTTTGGCACTCTGTGTCCACGATGACTGCAAAGCCTTCGAAACGGCGAATTAAAAATTTTAATAATAAACGCGTTAGTAAGCTTCATATAATTTCATTAATCAATGTTCGCGCAAAATCAAAGGAAATTTAATGTAAATTGAAAAATTAAGAGATTCGATTTTTTTTATTATTATACGAGTACATTTCTATACTAAGCTACAAAAGTGCTTGTATCATAGAAACAGGACAACCAGAGTAGATATATAAAACATTGGTACCGGTGAGTGGTTTCTAACCCGTGCTCTCGGCTTGCGTAACCATTGCACTGCCACTACACCACGGTCGCCGTTCTTTGAATATCTGAATATGTGTATGTATGTATTATATGTATACTCTTTTTTTGTGATTATTTAAATCCAACGATAAATTTTGACAACAGGCGTCGCACAATAGATATTACACCAGTTTTTTTACGCGTAAAGTCCCGGTTTCCATTCCCGGTCGAAGAAAATAAATGTATTTTGTTTTATTTAATAATTGGTTTGAATATTACAAATATTTTTTAAAAGGAGGCAGATAATAAATTAATGATTGGTTAATGAATCATTAATCTATCTATGGAGACAGATATTTGCTACAGTTTTGGTAATTAAAATGTGGTAGGCACTGGTGCTCATTCTGCCGATCTAGAGTAGTATCACCACTTATACAGACCGTGAAGTAGTTTCGAGATTAACTTGTAAGTTGTAGAATCCAACTAGGCCGACATAGTGGATGTGACTGCTATTATACCGTTATTTAACTGTAGTAGAAGTAACCTCCATTCATGGACCGCACTCAAAGCCTAACATTAGCTTTTTACGTTCAGTTACAATACAATAAAAAATTAGTTGTTAATGATAAAATTAGATAGATAATGACACGACTGACATTTGACCTAACACAGCATGTTTTAAGCTGAATTTCAGACACAATTGCATCCATTCAAATCAATCAAATAATCATGCATTATTTGATTCCACAGGGATAGGTAGAGACAATGAAGCGCCACTTATCACAGTCCTGATACAATTCCCAGCGCTTCCCTTGCATCCACTATTCTCTTAATACAAGCTTTACGATTAGACAACGTAAAGCTAAGCCTTACGGGCACTAGACAACCCAGGTTTCTTAAGGATGTCTCTGATTTGGTCTGAAAACCCCCTTTTGAGCCTGCGTCGTTTAACGCATCAATCCACATCAGATTTATAAATTATTTTACTAATGCCAACGAACAACCATGAATTTTACTTACCATTGGGAATTTAATAAAAAAGGTTTTTAAACTCTTTTACTTACACGGAAATAAGAGTAACACTGCAATCAATACGGTTACTACAATTAGCAGTAAAAGAATAAGGGAAATGCAGGCGTATCCATTGCATTTCTTGGAGCTGAATACGACCTGTAAACAAAACATAACGTTACGTTTAGCCAATAATTATTATTATGACAGGCCCTCTCAGATACTCTTTGCACTCCTACATGAAGCCCAACAATAATTAATTACTTTGAAGGCAACCGTGAATCAAACCCACTTGCCGGTACTAATGTATCCTTGATATATGTATATGTATTAAGGTTAGTATAGAAATGTAAAAAAATATTGTGCATTTATTTATCTTTTATTATAAATGTCAGTTTTTATGTATATGTATGAATAATATAATTTATCAATTTAAGTGAAAGTGTATTGTGTATATTATTTATGTCATTAGATTTTAATTTGTAGGCCCATACATTTTATTTTCTTTTTCTTGTTTATGGCTTAGTTTTTAACTGACCACTAACAAAGTAAAAAAATATGTTCAATGTCAAAACATTTTCAAGTAAAAATGAATATAAAGATAAATACGCAAGTGATTCATCACAAAGTGTGGATGTGATAGTTTGATGATAATCGTCTTAGTAAAGCGGCAGGAAGCCTTTACTTAAACTTCGGAAGGAGTCTTGGAGCGAAAGAAACACGCTTCACAGCTTTAAATCACTTGACTATTCTGGATCTAATTAAAATTTATTACCGTATAACAACTACACTATTATTAAATATTAAAAAACCAGCTTTTGCCGAGCGCTCAAACGGTCGACTCAAAATCTACTTGAATTTTTAAGGACATCATTCATTTAAGGCTTTTATGTACTCTAATGTATAAATGGTAGTTTCGATAATGATAAAACTAATAATAATTTTGCTTTTTATTGCTGTGCAATTGAGTTATTCGGAAAATAATATATGGATTTTGTATCGTCTGTCAATCACAAAGACACGCCGTATTAACAGCTCTTTACAACGAATTTTGACTTATAACTTGCATATAAACGCTTACAAGATTCAAATAAAACTACATCTAAAGTCAGTAGTTGGACAAGGTGGTAGGTAATACGTTCTGCATGAATGACAGACAGTATACAATTGTCTTTTAAAAAATCTTCGTTAAAGTCTCCAAAAAATAATGTTGGCATATTGTTGTTATGTTTGTACACCTGGGCGATTTGTGTATTGCAAATATTCTATGATAAATTAAAAAAACTAATTACTAGACCTCGTTCAAACCATTTCGCTGAAAGGTTGCATGGTAATGTACATCATATATTTTTTTAGTTTTAATCTTCTGAAAATCTTTTTAGACTCACATTCTACCACTTTGGAAGTGTCTCCCGCGCAAACTATTCAGTTTGGCAAAAAAATATATTAGAAACCTTAATATCATTTTTGAAGACCTATCCATAGATCCTTAGTCCCCCACGTGTGGGGTGAATAAAAATTGAGTTTTACATCTAGGTATTAACCCCTATTTTGTGTAAAAATCTTAATGCTGTTCACAGAATACATCTACTTACCAAGTTTCAACAGTATAGTTCTTATAGGATAAAAGTGGCTGTGACATACGGACGGACAGACAGACATAACGAATCCATAAGTGTTCCGTTTTTGCCATTTGGCTACGGAACCCTAAAAAGCAGCTACGGTGTGTCGAGTCGCTTTTGTTAATTAAGTCTTGCACGGAATAGAGTTTTGCTACGAAATATCGTAATCTTTATTTTATATAATAATTTTTTTTCATAACTTTCAATTTCATAACTTTTATTTTTTCATAACTTTATTTTACATTTTTTTCTATATTTATTTACATTTCTATACTAAGCTACTACAGCGCTTGTATCATAGAAACAGGACAACGAAAGTACATATATCAATGATACATTGGTACCAGTCGGTGGTTTCGAACTCGTGCTTAACCATTGCACTGCCACCTCACCACGGTCGCCTTATTAATTGTTCACTTGTTTACATAAGTTACAGTTTCTAGTACTCCACTCGCAGTCCTCCTCCTCATCTACCAGAACACGCACCAAAACCAAGAAGTTTAGTCGTTCTTCCTATATAAACCTTTCCTTCGACCTATAATCTTGAATTCTACTAACGCAGTGATCTTTTTGCAAAACCTTTGTCCGTGGCAGCAGTCTCCTTTACTCATAGACCGTATTCTAGCATAAAGTCAAGTATACTACAGTCACATCTTGACTCGAATTGCCTGATGTATAAAAAATATATACAAATGAACACTGACGACTGAAAAAACCTATTCATTTTACGGTTGCTTCAGTCACCGTCGCTATGTAGGCCAGAGAACCTATAATTTCTAAAAAAATGTATACTTACCAATTGTTTGTACAGATGCAGGCGTAGATGACGTTGTTGATTATGACATGAAACAATAAAGAATTGTGTTAGGTTATTCTTAAATTATCAATCAATAAAATTGTTACGCATTTTTCTCACAGGGATAGGCAGAGACAATGGAGCGCCACCTGCCACGTTACTGACACAACTCCCTTGCAAATTACCTTAATATTTATTACCGCGAATAAATATTAACATATGAAGTAATAAACTTTATATACTTTCGCATAATCAATAAAAAAAACATTCGCGTTAGTATATAATGGGTCATCGATGTCCGGCGGGCTGGCATTGTCGACGCATCAGTTCTCAAAAATTATAAAGTAAATTGGTAAGGGAACTCGCAAAAAATAAACTAGCAGATTTTACCCACCACTTCAATGGAGGAATAAAACAGAAAAAGATCAGTCAGACATACATATATGTTATCCTTGCCTATGGAGAAGTAAAATATCACAGAAAATGGCGCTTTTCTCTGCATATCCCTATCGAAATAGAGGCATGACAGGATCGTAAAAAATGCCGCTCAGTTATCTCAGTCTATCCCAGTAGATATTGAGGCTTAATAGTGTGACGTACTGCGGGTGTCACCCGCAAGAAGATCGAATTGTCTAAAAAAGGCTTTTGGAATTTTCGACTGTATTTTAGACTGTAGCCTTAGGAAAGGAGGGAGCTACGAAGCGTTAATAGTGAGCGCAACGGAGGCGTTCGTGGACACAATGGCGGCCACAGAGACGGTCTCGGCGGGTTTGCAGAAGGCCTTGATGGTAGACTTTTAACCGAAAGGCGATTCAACTGTAGTGGCGGCTTCAGTAACAGTGGGAGCGGCAGTCGCGGCGTAGCCGGATATTGCTTTATTGTTGGCGGCCATACTACAACAGGCACAGCAACAATAACGATTTACTGCATGCTTGGAAGGTAGTTTGTTGAAGATGGACATCGGCGTTGTAAAGGTGGCGGATAAAAGGTTGACGAGCTACGGACTGAGTGCGCTGGTATTGGGACGGATGTAGATACGTTTGAGGAGGAGCTGGTGACGATGGAGAAAGAAGAAGCGACGGTCAGCTTCAGAGACAGCGGCTGTGGAGGTCAGGTTTCGAGCGTCAAGGTGCCTCACTGCGATCTAGGTACGCGTGCCGCCGGCAGTTTGGGTTTAACCAAAATGTTTAAAATGTCTCTCCACTGTGAATACACAATTACACTGCAGTGTAATTGTTGATGATTATAGCAACAGCGCATTTTTAAAAGACTTATTGCAATAATTGCCTTAGACTACTAATTTTATATAAACGCTAGCGCTCAAAGTGTAGGCAGATCTGTACTTACCGTACAGTAAGTACTGTACTGTAAGTACTGCTGATGCGAGGTAGTAACAATACTTTCAAGTGTAAAAGTTCAGTTTGCAAATTGTCGGTCCTAACTAGGCGCTGGCCTCTGCCGATGTAACTGCCAGTTATTTTACTCTACTAGGAGTCGCCTCTATTTATGAACCTCAATCGAGATGCCGTTATATGTCTAATCGCAACAAAAAAAAAATATCGCCAAAAACTATGTGTGTGCCAAAAATATTAACTTTATAATTTTATAACTTAAAAATTATATTTCGCAATGCATTGCATTTATAACTAATTATATCTAAGATATATTTAGATATATATAAATATTATATATCCAAGGCACATGATTGCACAGTATTTTTCACCAATATCGTTGACGGAATCAAATACATACATACATAAATACTTCAAATCATAGTTTAAATCAATCAAATTGTCATGCTTTTTCCCACGTGGATAGAGACAATGGAGCGCCACTTGCCACGATCCTTACAATTCTCTTCATACAGGTGGTTATAGGCACTAGGCAACCTAGCTTTCTTGAGGATGTCTTCGATTTGGTCGGAAAACACCCTCCTTTTACACCACACATGCCTTGTTTAACGCATCCATCGAAATGAAATTTATAAATTCCTTTCGTCAATCTACTTTCACTCATCCTTTCCATGTACCCAATCCATCGAAGCATTCCTTTGTCAATCCTTGTCACTACATCTTTTTTCAAACCATTGCGCACTGTGCTATTCCTTATTCTATCCGCTATCCTCACTCTACATACACGCCTTATTCTATCCGCTATCCACGCTCATACGCCGAAGATGCAAGGATGACTTGATGGTCGGCGTGATATTTGATTTGATCACCAAGTCATTCATTCTCAAACCATACTTCCTTTCACGCAACTCTTTCAGACAACTGTACATGAATAGATTGAAAAGCCATGGTGATGCTACACAACCCTGTCTGACACCTTTAGAGATGCCAAACCAGTCAGATAGCGCCCCATTAATTCGAACACATGCACTGGAATCCTCATAGAGAGATTTTAGTGCACGGACCAAACGCTCCCCCAACCCAAACCCGATCATAGCCCTTCTCAAGGTCAACAAAAGCACAAAACACCTTAAGGTATTTTGCCAAAAAATTTTCGCTGATGAGATTTATAGAGAAGATTTGATCCATACATACCATCCCTTTCATCCCACATTTTATCACCTGTTTCATGCAATTAATACTTTTGCATACAAATTGCCAAAAATACTGAGAAGGCTGATGCCGCGGTAATTTTTAGGTTTCTGTTGTGACCCCTTACCCTTGTATAGTGGTACTATGACAGCTTTGGGCCAGTCACCTGGGACAAGACCGTTCACCTAGCACTTATTGAAAGGGGAGACACAACCAGGAAGATACCAGCTGACCACCGCCCTTCTGCATCTCGACAGATATTCTAACACCCCCAGCCGCTTTTCCAACTTTCATTCTTTTTAATGCATTCAAAATCTCTTTTACATCTATATCACATTCAAATTCACTTTCACTCAGCGTGAAGGAAGCATCAACAAACTCTAGTGCTTTATTATCATCCCCCAATCAACCAATCAACTTTCAAAACACTCCTTCCATCTTACACTTTCTTTTCTTCAGTCATTAAATGACCATTCGAATCCCTAACCACATTTACCTTAGACTTCTTAATTCCTCCCCGGGCTATCTTAACCTGTTTCCAGAACAGTTTGATATTATCCTGGAAATTTCTGGAGAATTGTCTCTTTATATCGTCTTCCTCCTTCTTCTTTCGTTCTATACATTCTTTCAGTTTAATTTTTATTTTTTATACTCATTCATTGCCTTACAAAGATTTTCATATTTCTTACCCGCGTGTACTAGCTTTAACTGCTAGTAGATCCTGCCAATTATTCTTACTAATTCTTCTACTTGGGTCTCACATTCTTCCTCTTGCTCACTCCACACACTTCATTCGCAGCCTCTGTCATGCCATTCCTCAATTTCATCCATACTTCCTCCACACTACCATTCTTATGATTACAGGCATCCCCTATTTTTTCACGTAACTTACCTAGTTTAGCTAGTTTAATAAAAAAAAAGCGTTTATATTCAATATTTTAATCCGACATTTCGAATGCTTTGCCAACCTGCTTTGCAAAAAATATTAGACGCCGGATTAAAAAAGCCTAAACCGTCCGCCTGTATGAACTAAGACTAAGTCACGTCATTTAAAATTGTTGGTACTACCCAAGATCGGCGAAATGAAAATTATTTGTAATATCTACTATTATCTATGTATTTCTTTTTTATTTGGGGCAACTCCCAAACTCATCGCGAAACGCGACTAAGTCCCTTCACTGTCTGTATTCAGCAGAATGGATACTACTGCCTACCAATCTTTGACAACCAGACATGGATCAAATATCCACCTATTTTTGTTACCTTAACAAAAATTTGTAATATTCAATCTAATTAAGAAATATTACAAATCAAAGCTACGAATCAAATCTTTGCTCCAATTGGAAATAGAACACGGGGCATTACGCGTAACCAACTGATGTGAATGGAATCTAGAATAAACTTTCACGGATATTAATTTAAAATTTACGCATTAAATGTCCATGCTATTAAATGTCCAAGGGATCCACATTTTTTTCATTTATTGACCTTCTTACAAATTCTGTTCTATATTATAACTATTTATTATGTAGACACAGTTTGTTTGAAAAGAATGGCGAATGTGAAGAAAGCGAAAAATTTGTTACTGGATCGTAAAAAGTGGCACTCCATTATCTCTGTGGAAATTAAGGGGTGACAGTTGCATTGATACCATATCACACCTGCTCTGCACTCTTTCATATATAATATGTAAATATATATTTAAACTTTCGAATAGTTCTTTATGAACGAATTTGCCGTTTTGTATAAAGTAAATATAATTTCTATCTTTTTTATTTCTATTGAAATAATCATTAATGGAATCAAATCGGAGACATCCTCAAGAAAGCTAGGTTGCCTCCATTGTCTCTGCCTATGAAAAGGGCGTGACAATTTGATTGATTGAATATGCAATCGGTGCATATTAGTCATAAAGTTCTCGTGAGTGTGTCGGATCAGCTTAGAGACTGTCTGTTGTGTAGGATGGGGGTCGCGCATTGTCGGCCAGGAGCAGCGAGGACGAGGTATTGAATATATATTTATACAACTATATTGTCAATTATTGTGACCATTATTATGCTTACTTCTTTACAGTACACATCTGCAATAGTGCTCATCCTGTATGATAAGGATCTTATATGATTGCACTAATAAAAAAACATCACTGTTTCTTTTCTAGGGTCATTTTTGTGTAGGGCATTAGTTAGGTGCTAAACCAGTATTTAACCAACTTGCTGAGAACTTTCGGTTGTTAATGCGAGTCCATTTTCGGTCGCCGTTAACAATTGTGTTTTGGTTTCAATATTCCTACGTTTCTGTGCCTGAACGTAGGCAACAAACTTTCTGTGCGCGTACGTTGCACTGGCGTTCGTGGGACACCCATTTGTAGATTAAGTATCATCAGCTTTTATTTCATTGTAGACCAAAGTTTTCGGACGACCATGGGGTTCATTTTCAGATGGATATTTCCAGAACAGAATCGTGCAAAGCAGTAATGGGGTGTGCGTTCGTATTAAATGTTGTTTCCATATTCGTCCTTGATGTTGCGTGACATTAACTTTGCCGCTTTGCTGTTTCATAACTAGATTTTTTAATGTATCCATAATGACGAAAAAGATTTCAAATGTGATAAAAACTTAACGCTAATCAATAAACAAAAGCCGGGTCGACAAAAGAATTTCATGTGTTTAAAATTTAATTAATTATAATTCATAGCCAATCATTTTTTTTAATTTGTAATTGCTAGTTCTGCAGAACGGCAATTAAAAAGACCTGATGCACTTCGATCATATATTTACGGTAGATACACAATTGCCGGTTAAAAAGCGGTGACTTGAGTGCAAGTCCAAATTGATGTTGGCTTTCATATTCATATTCGATAAGTAATTCTTTCGCTGGCAACTGTATCCGTATGTATAATACGCTGCCAAGTAATGTGCCTGATCTTACAGTTAATAAATTTAAAAATTCATTAAACTTAAATTGTGCCAAAAGGCTTACTATAGCATTAGAGATTTCTTTGACGACAAGGCTGCTTGGCAGTGAATGAATTGCTAGTTCCCAAGATAAAAAAGATGTAATAGAATAGACTAAGTTGTAAAAAGCCGGACTGGAGTTTCTTGAGTGTTCTTCTCAGTCTGTAGCCTTTCCGAACACTCAGTAGAGTCCCCTCACTCTTTCTTAATGACGTTTCTAAGTGTTTGTAAAAACCAAATGAATAAATGACTTTGAATTTTGAATTTTGAATTTTTTGAATTTTGAATTTTTGAATTTTTTGAATTCACCAGTTTATATCACTTTTATGACATTATTTTGTATGGGACTGTGTATCTATTAAAATGTGATTGATCAATGCTGATATATAATATAATATATGAAGGAGTGCATAAAAACATGTGTATTGTCCATCTCGACTGATGTTAAGTTAGAGATCGGTCCTACTGCAAGTAACAGTCGCAACCAATATGCCAAGTCGGACTAAAAACTTTTAATCTGATCCCGAAACGCGACTGTGTCACTTCACGCTACACTTGAAAACTACATCGGGTCGGCAGACTAGGCAAATGACTACCAATTCTCTGCCTACCACTCTTAAAATACAATATTCATCTAACACACTTGTAACAATATTTACAGGCACAACAGGTGGTTTTCACGATTCTACAAGTGAAAATATAAGTTATAAAAAATATACCCGCCCTATAATATACTATTTATATATTTTAGTATTGTTAAAAAAATCTAATTAAACATAAATTAGTCAATTTAATTTGAATAACTAGTTGATAATTTAAACTTTAAAGGAAAGCACACCAATTAATAATAAATAGAGTAAGTAAAGTTGTAACTCTTTATTTTATGTTCTCTTTTGTATTGTATAGTGTGTGTGTATTACTAACAATTAATTGGCCCTATGTAGACTGCGAATAAATGATTTTATTTTATTTATTTTGTATTTAAAGTATCGGGTCAGATTCCCGGTCGGAGTAAAGATAGGATTTTATTTATAATATTTTATAATTAGATTAAATATAATAAAGATTTATTAATAAAAACATAAGGGCGGATATTTACTTCAAGTCAGGTTTGGAGTAAGTATTTGGGGTAAATATAAATATCAGAGTGGTACCCAGTCTGCGGATCCGGAGATACTACCACTTACAAGTATAAGACTGTGAAGTGACTTGGTCGCGTTTCAGTATAAACTTGTAAGTTGCCCGTTCCAAATAAGCTGGCATAGTGAATGTGACTGTGTAGTACTTTCTATTATTTTCCTGTGGTAGCAATAACCTTCATTTATTGACTGCACTCCAGCTTAACTTTAGGCGGGTTGCTGTCATATGTCGAGCCAAATTAAAAAAATATGAGTGTTTTAAACTTGCTTTTTATGGCGCCTTCCTCTATGCCTAATCATCTTTATTTGTACAACCGAAAAAGTTCTGCACCACAATTAGGAAATTAAAGTTTTTCGAAAATTTAACTGATGGAGAAATAATAAATTTCACAATTTTCACAAACTGATAATTTTTGGACAGCTTGAGGGTGTTGTGCCCAAGCTGCAGAGCTGAGATAATTTCAATAAACTTTGAATCCGGAGGAAAATTTTCCTCAGTGTCACGACGTCTATTTGCAACGATTGCAACCAAGATACTGCACCCCTCTAAGGGGGTTTCGTTTCGTCCTATAGGAGTGTTCTAATAATTCTAGCATACCTGTTGTGATTGTCCCGCCCACTTTTACAAGACTTTCATAAGCTGAAACTTGTATGCGATGGAAAAATTCAAATCATATGCTTTGTTACATTAAATGATGCGACCGTAATTATTTTCACTTCATATTGTTGGGTATTTTGATGCTTTTTCGTAAGTAATTCGAATTCTGTGCCGTGATTATTCAATATTTTTTTCTGAAATAAATTTATTTATAGTATATGGGTGGAGCTTATCATCGTTCCAAACGTTCTAGCCTCTCTTTCTTCACTAAGGGAGTGGGGTATGGATAATAATTTCAACTACGCTTTATAAACAATTTGTGTAAACTCACTTGTGCTTGTGTGAGTGAGTGATGTCGCACATCCAAATAAATAAAATTGAAAGCCTTTTTTAGTAATGAATGATCTTTGGTAAATTGAGTAAGGAAAGTGACAATTAGATTGATTAGGCGAATGAATCTGTTTATGTTTTTCTTTAGAACCCGAATGCTATCGAAACCACACAACTGCTACTGTAACGATCTTTACAATAATTGTTCCATGTAGTTAATTTACTGTCGATAATTAATATGAAAAAGTGGAACAATAATTTTTATAAAAAAAGGGCTATTAATATAGAACATGATATTATATATTAATATAGTATACCGTAGAGCTTGTATGAAGAGAATAATATATATAAGGGAAGCGAGGGAGTTGTGTCAGGATTGTGGCAAGTGGCGCTCCTTTGCCTCTGCCTATCCCTGTGGGAAAAGGGCATGATAATTTAATTGATTTTTTAAAATGTGATTTATCCAGTTTAATATTTTTTGTATGATAGAATATTTATTATATTTTACCATCTATAATTTATTGTGTTGAATGCAAGTGAAAGTTCATATAGGTGGCTGGAAGTGAACTCACGACGAAAGGGCAAACTGTTATTCAAACAAAACGAAAACAAAAGGGCAAGATTGTATTAAAATCATGCGTAATATAGGCTAATAAAGTATTTCGATGATTTCGAAACATCGGTAGTTATTTGTACGAGATAGATAATGGGCCACTATAAACGAATGCAGGCGATCACGAATTTGTGGGGGCATACCGTCTATGATTGTCCACATTGGAACGCATTCGCCGATGTGTCGGGTTTTCGAAAGAAAGTTTGCCCATGATGGTGCGCGTGCGATGCAGGACACGTTTATATAATGATAATAGGCACTAATTAAATAAATAGCAACATCATTAAATTTCACAGCCTGTACATCACGATCTGCCCCTTAGCACGGCAATCCAAGAAGCAAGAATATCAATTGCAAAGAATATCATTCCAATAAATTTTAAATATATTACAGTGTATCAAAAAAGATATTTAAACGTTTTGTAAAACTTTATACAAAACAACGTTGAGAACTTTATTATATATTTTTTAAAACATTTTGATGTGCCGGCCAATTAAGTTATTTAAAATAAGTTACAATAATATTCCTTGCAGTTTTTTATGTTGCTTGTTAGATTGCCGTGTTAGGGCTGGTTGTTTATGGGTGGTAGGCAGACAGTTAGTGGTCATGTAACTGTAGTAGCAGTCGCATCCATTCATGGACCACACTCCAGTCTAACATTAACACTAACACCAGAGTGCTGTCATATGTTCAGTCACAATAATAATAAAAAGCTGCTATCAAAAAATAAGTACTTTAGAGTGTACATTCGGGATCAGTTTGAAAGTTGCCAGTTCTAACTAGGCCGTCATAGTGGATGCAAGTGCTACTTGCGGTATGTAACTATACTATATAGTCGCCTCTATACATAGAGTGCATCCCAATCCCAACTTAACATCAGGCGGGATACTGTCATATGTCAATACACAATAAAATAAATAAAACAGCTGCTATATTGTCATCCATGCCGGATAGATGACAATTAAAAAAAGTAAGGTGCACGATAGTGTGGACAGCTACGCAATGATTGGGACAATCATGGCCGCATTGTGTTCGCCCGTGTTCGCCCACAATGTAGAAGGGCCCTAATAAAATCTTTCAATAATTTCAGAACATCGGTTGTTATTTGTAATTCGGCTATTGTGTTGTCGACATGACGCATCGAAATTATAGCAATATTTATACCTTCTTCTATACTTGTTACACTACCGAGTTGTGAAAGAGACAGACAATATTGTGCCATCTCTACAAATAAAAATGTAATATTAAAAATATTAAATGTAATCTTCTATTACTAGTACGCTACATAATAGGAAAACCGGCTGCGGAAAATTCCTTTAACTTTTATTATTGCTTTCCCTTATATTTATTACTAAGTTTTTTTTTGTATCTATTGACAACGCCCTGTTGGATGTTACGCTGGAGTACAGTCCATGAATGGAGGCGACTGCTAATACAGTTCAACAACTAAAAGTGGCAGTCGCACTCATTATGCTGGCCTAGTTAAAACTAAAAACTTACCAGTTGATCCCGAAAAACGACTAAGTCACTTCAAAGTAATCAAGATCGGTATACTGGCGACACTACTACTTACCACTCGTAGACTACCAGATCCACCTTTTTAAATTATTTTTTATTATCGCAAAATAAACGCAATCATATTATGATGAATAGTCAATATAGACGAAGCGAATCGCGTTTAAATAATGGCCCTATGTTAGCTATCAACATTTTCTGGACCATTTTTCGACAGGACCTTTTTTTTGGTTTTCACTGCGGTTTGCGAATATTTTACATCCGATCTTGCTGAAATTTAGTGAGTATGTTGAGGACAATAACACTCACTTTTTATTTTAATTTCAGCTTCTAATATCAATCACAGCGCAAGTTATTAATTTTCTAAAATTTGGCCCAAAATGTCGGTTTTTTGCGATTTGCAAAAAAACGGCTGCACCGATTTGAGTCCAACGCTTTGTTCGTATTGAAATCGCAAAAATAATTTTTTTTAGGATTCTTTGTTCGTCCTCAGGACGAAAAACGAGTTTTGAACATTTTTGCCATTTTGTTAGAGCACTGCCTGACAATTTCAGCTATTAAAAAGTTTTTAGATGTGTTGCAATAATGAAAAAGTGTCACTTAAATTTTTTTTGTCGTTATCAGGATTTCCCGGAAATCGACAAGAGTTTTAGCTAATTCTATCATACTATATCCTGTGTTGTATTATATCAGGTGTATTATAGCTAAAAACATTCAATAACATAATTATCTATCCATTGATCTGTAATAATTGCGCCATTCCCCTTGATGTACAGTGGGTCACCATAGAAACGTGGGGGCTGGGTTTAAAAATAAACCAGCATAAAACACAAATTACATGTCATGTTATGATTTATATACATAAGAATTTTGTTTTGAAAAATAACAATAATAAAAGAAACTGCGGGCCGACCGCGTAACTTAATGACAGTGAGCTTCGTTGTTGCAGTTGAACTCCATTAATGAGCTTTAAAATAAAAATTGCGACTAAGCATCGATCGATGTTCATTTTCATTAACAGTTCAAGTTCATTAAAACTTAATGTCCGAATAAATAAAAGTTGATTTCGACACTAACCACCTAACTTTTTGACAAATGGGAATGAATTTCTATATCATTACCATTGAAGTTGCGCGGCCAGGGCCCTCTGGCAAAATCAGATGTCATTTTTTAAGTACACTAATTTTCAAGCGGTTACCTGACAACTTTTTATATTTTATACTTAAGCTATAAGGTTTCAAATCCTCGTTCACTAAAAAAATATTGTATAGTTCCTAAATATACAAAAATACAATCACTATTTTACGACAAATAGTGGTTTTGTAATGTTATGCAGAAAAAACAAAAGTTTGAAAATAAAAGAAAAATAATGACTACGCACAATATCATTTTTTACAATTCATGTAGCCCTTATTAATTAATAAACTGAAAGTTTTAATACCATCAAAAACAAAACTTGTAAAAAACCAAGTCTCGCAACTCAGTTCTTCTACCGTAAAAAGTTGTGAGATCCATGTAATATACTGTGCGGGACCGGGTCGACTAAATCGAACCTCCGCAGAACTTGGAAACGAGGCCGTCGAAAGACGAGCTCAGCCGTGACGACGAAAGTCGATCTACGGGTTTCCAATTCTACGGCAGGCTGACTCCCGCGCTCACCAGTGGTCTCTCCAGAGGACCAACGTACGTTAGCCTAGAGCTGGAGAGTACCGGTGAGTTTGGGCTTGCCGACGAACGGTCCGATGCACCGAAGAAATGCCGGGGTGCACGATGGGTGGTGATGCGATGAAATGAAACACCAGATCTTCAGAGTTCAGGTTTTGTTCCTCTTCTATAGTCCCCAGTCTTGGTCGGATGGCGGTGAGGTGGCGTGTGCGGCGGTGGTGATCTTCGAACTGGTTTTTCGGACTGATTTCAACGTGCTAGGCCGCCTATATTTATACGCCACTTCTCCCGGCGCTCGGTGACTCTCGCATGCCGCGACGCGAGAGCCAATGAGCGTCGAGTATTCGCCGATCAACCAAGAATGGGGATAAGAAAATTGCACGAAAATATTATTTATTTATAATTTAACAATTTTCTTAAACTATTTACAATTATTACTAAATCTAAATTAATCTAAAACTATTTACATCTAAATTTAGTAATAACGAACTAACTATCCTATATAACTATTCTAAGCTCTAAGCGAGTTATTAATACACTATCCTATGGACTAAGTGCTTACATCTATGCGAAGAGCTTAGATCTATACTATTTCACTATTTACAATATCTATAAACTATATTCCTAGCCTTAAATCGCGTCCGAATAATCCTATGTGCTATTGGAGCTCTACACACTTTACATTGGTCCCTTTTACCGATGTAACTATCTATAAGTGTAGTAGGAGCTATAATCTATATAAATACTATGACCTAAAGCAGAAAAGTTAATACTTTATCCCTATAAGTAGGTCCGAACATACTAGCATGCTTAACGCTGACTATGTTATACTATTACCTCTTATTTAAGTGTATTTCTATAAAATGAGACTTCGTCTATCATTCTATATCAAAACTATCTTATTCCACCTAAAATAATAGGTAATACGATAAGAACTATTGGTACTGCAATGGCAAAGTTTCTAGTCTATTGTGCCGACCAATGGCAGCGCTTGCATTATCCACCAATGGCGTGAAAGCAGCGCGCCGTTATTGCACCTTAGCGTGGTATTTTTCTATTGGCTCTAATATACCACGTTGTACTAGAAAGAACCATTGCAGGTGTTTCTCTATTCTATGAATTTAATAATGAATATAACAAATAAACAATTTGTACTCTTAAAGCACCGAACTTATAAATTTATGCCCTAACACCAACTATTGTATTTCCCTGAAGCAGGCGAAATCTATTTAACGAACATTTAGGTGTTTGTGGCGGGCTAAATTGCTATCTATTGAATTGATATCTATCTATTATGTGTGATTTTAAGCTACACGTGACGCGACTTAAGTCTAGACGTCTATTATAACTTATGAACTATATTTACATTTGAGGCGTCGTGCACAATACCAAGTCGGTTGATTTATTCAGTCCCTACTTAAGGGACCTTCTGTCTTAAGTTATTACGTAATTAGCTAATCTAACAACATCTTGTAGTGAACACATTAATATTAAAAATCTTTTGTGTTTAAATAAAACAGATTGACTTGGCCATCGCAGATTGACATGTAACTCACAAGCAACGCATATTATAGATTGTATAAATAAGATTGTATAGTCCGATTGCAAAATCGCGCTGACTGAGTTGCGGGACTTGTTTTCTTTTACAATTGTTGTTTTTGATGGCATTGTGTTTTCATGCGATGGCCAAGTCATTCTTTTTTATTTAAACATAAAAGCTTTTTAATATTAATGTGGTCACTACAAGATGTTGTTAGTTTAGCTAATTACGTAATTACATAAGACAGAAGGTCCCTTAAGTAGTACATGGATCTCACAACTTTACGGTAGAAGAACTGATGGTGAGTTGCAAGACTTGGTTTTTTACAAGTTTTGTTTTAGATGGTATCTCATTTCTTTTTGTAAAAAAACCTCTTTTTTCCTTTTCAGTACCCTCTACTTCTTAAATACCAACAACAAAACTTCTTATAGCTCTCAGTCTTTTGAGCTTTCTTATTTTTGTAGGTAGTCTTCCTTTTTTTTCTTTTCCGGTACTACTTCTTGAGCTTTAGCTTCAGTTTTTCTCGAAGCATATGAGCGCGGTTGCCGCTCGCTTGGCGGCATTCACATGTACGGCCGTGTTCGTTTTTTTGCTCTTCTTGGCGGGGCACTTCAGTGCCCCCAGATCTGATGTGGATGGCAGACTCAGGAAAGTGTATTCCGACTAAATCGGAGACATCCTTAAGAAAGTTGAGATGCCTAGTGCCCATAACCGTAGAGCTTAAATAAAGAAAATTGTGGATGTGAAAGAAACGATGGAGTTGTGTCAGGATCGTGGCAAGTAGCAATCTATTGTCTCTGCCTATCCCTATGAAAAAGGCGTGGCAATTTGATTGTCACGCCCAAAACCGCTACACATCCTTGTCTGACACCTTTACGGATGCTAAACCTAGCCAGATAGCGCCCTATTAATTTAGACAAATGCACTGAAATCCTCATATACTCGTAAACGATCATATTAAAATACATTTATATTAAAAAACATCGAATAATTAAAATTTAATTTTTTTTTGTGACTCGACATATGACAGTAACTCGCTTGATATTAAGCTAAAGAGTGGTCCATGAATGGATGTTACTGCTACTACAATTCAATAACTGTGAGTAACAATCACATCCACTACGCCGGCCTAGTTGTAACCGGCATCTTATAAGCTAATCCCGAAACGCGACCAAATCACTTCATGGTTTGTATACTTGTAAGTTGTGGTACTACCACGGATCGACAGACGGTACCACTGCCTACCACTCTTTGACAACCAAACCCGAAGCAAATATCCACCTCTTTTTTTATTAACAAATATTTGCAATATTTAATATAATTATTAAATATTACTAATAAAAGCTATGAAACAACAATTTGCTCCGACCGGGAAACGAACCCGGGACTTTACGCGCAACGCGTAATAGCAGTGACATGGACTACACTCGAGCTCGAGCTCGGTGCTGTCATATGTCGAGTCACAATAATAATAATAATAAAAGTAAAGTAAAATTTACGGCGGCCAATTGCAAGTGACAGGACGTGCAAAAAGCTTGTGTTACTCGTGTGACTCGACATATGACAGCACTCCAAATCACTTCAGAGTGGTAGGCAGCCGACGACCACTTATATGTAAACAGACCGTGGAGTGTCTTAGTCGTGTTTCGGGATCAGCTTATAAGTTGCTAGTTCCAACTAGGACGGCATAGTGGATGTGCCTGCTTCTTGCAGTTAAGTTGTTAATAAGGTTCATATTAAGTTGTCAGTTTGTAAACGGTAATTAAATAATTTGTATCTGTTATTATTAGAAAAATTTCTTTAGAGATTCCACACAAAAAAACAATCCAACAAGAATCTCTAAAAACTTAATGTTTGGTAGATTTATACAATGTCATAGTCTTCATATTTTATTTCATAATTACTGTTTTTGTTTATAAACGTTAAACAACTCCAATAGCATTGAATGAGTGAATTTTGTAGCTAAATAGTGACTTTTATAATACGTTTTCGTTATTTGGATTTTATTTCATTGATTGATTGACGTTTTTCATTACTACGTATAATAGGGCTTTAATCCTAGATTGCCGCCGCCGCCACTCCGTAACGGTAGCATTTAATGAGTGAATTTTGTAGTTAAATAATATATTTATTAAATAAATCGTCAATTCGTTTAGTTATTTGAATTTAATTTTATTGATTGATTGACGTTTTTCATTACTACGGACAATAGGGCTTTAATCGTGCTTTCCCGCTTGCCAAGCGATGGACCTTGCATCCGCACAGAGAATACCAAGAAAATTGTGTTATAAGTTAGGAATTTCCATTAAAAAAAATTAAATACACTGACGAGTTGATGCATTGTTCGCCTGCCTACGACACAAATTGTTTGTAACGTGACGTCTCTAGATACACAATAAATCACTATGAAGATACACTATGAATTTAAATAAATTATGCGGCTTACTATCATCGCGTTCATTTTGGTTTTGATTTTACAATAAACCCAATAGTAAGCCGCATAAAATTTGTTTAATTCATTAATCAATATTCGCGCAAACAGTAAGAAAATCTAACCAGATTTTAATGATTAGTAAAATCAGGCATATTCCTACTAAAAACGGGAGCCTGCTGTGCCATGGCGACTGAGGCAGCCGTGAACTTACTCGGTTTTTTTTCAGTCGTCGTCACTCTTGGACTTCCTCTTGCTTATCATTAGGCGGGTCGAGGTCAGATATCGTGTCTGACTATGCCAGCCATAGGCGCCTATACCTGTTGAATTGAAGCGTGACAATTATGATTATCATGAGCTATTTAATCATACATATTTTTTAAAGCCAAAAATAAACTGCAATGATCGTGATAATGAATTAATGAATGTGTTTCTATGAATTCCCCGTTGCGTTACATATTATTTTGTATGGTGGCCCAAATCAGACGCAAAAGAAAACTGGTTTCATACTTTTAATAAAAACAAAAATTATACTTATACATTTTCAGCTTGATTGAAGAAAATTGTAGATGTAAGGGAAGTGAAGGAGTTGTTTCAGGATCGTGGCAAGTGGAGCGCCATTGCCTATCCCCATGGTAAAAAAGCGTGACAATTTGATTGATTGTTTGATTTTCTATCTTGAGGTTACGAATGCCATTGAGAATGAGGTTACGTTGCCTCTTGTACATGGTGAAAGTGCTGTAGATACACTAATGAAAAAGAACCAAAGCCACACAGTATAGGAAGTACAGTTCAAAAATACTAGGTTCAAAAATTCAGCTATCCAAAAACTCGACTCGACACAAACACAAAACAAATGAAACCAAAAATAAAATTTTAAAGGAACCTCCGAAACGCCTGAAACCACTTTAGTCATATCACCAGCCTTATAGTAATAAACAACATTAGTCATGGCTCAATAGTTATATGCCTTTTATCATCATGGTGCATCATCAGATACTCCAGGTCTTTAATTTGATAACGGTCCAGCTAATGGCTCATAGTGAGTAACAATTTTAGTTAAAGCACTATGATACTATCTGTTGTTAATTTGCTGATCTAAGAGGATTCATGATAGTGCATGATCAGATACTCCCAATCTTCAATTTGATAACGGCCCAGTTAAAGGCTTTTGTTAAAGCACTATAGTTCTATCTCTTGTTAATTTGCTGATCTGAGAGGATTCATAATGGTGAATCATCAGAAACTCCCGGTCTTCAATTTGATGACGGTCCAGCTAATGGCTCTTAGTGAGTAACAATTTTAGTTAAATCACTATAGTTCTATCTGTTGTTGATTTGCTGATCTGAGAGGATTCATGATGGTGCATCATCAGATACTCCAGATCATCAATTTGAAACCGTTCCAGCTAAAGGCTCATAGTGAGTAACAATTTTAGTTAAGGCACTATAAGTCCATTTCTTGATGATTTGCTGATCTGATAGAATCCATGATCAGTTTTTTTAGATCCAGAATGTTTTATTTCATCGTAATTTTCTACACTTAGTTTCCTACAGTCAAGACGAATCTAATGAGTCCAAACTTAGTAAACCTATTAGGTTTAAACCCATCCAGGATTTCGTATCCTACCTTCGAGTTCCATCATCAGAGTAGCTCAGTGGTACCGGTTAAAACACCCATGTATTTGTCTACGTTTTTGTTTCAAATGTTAAGTCACAGATATGTTTAAAAGTAAAGTAAATACCTATTATGCGTCTAAGATCGCTACCGCAGCTAACAAAACGAGCTGATGACCTTGAAAACTCTGATTAGATCTTCATCAATTGTGGCTAAGAACCATCTCGATCACGTCAGCATTCGTTTAGGAGCTACGATGCCACAGACAGACACACAGATACACATACATGTCAAACTTATAACACCCCTCTTTTTGAGTCGGGGGTTAAAAAGCGAAGCGGTCATATTTCTATATTGCGGGATATTTTCTAATATAGCCTAAAAACCTATTCATTTCTTGCTATAATCCAATTATCGAATATTGAGTCGAATAAAAACACGCAATGTACAACAAACGTGATTCTATATTACTCGGACGCACGTGTATAAATCAGTCACAATACCAACCTATTTAATTGTAAATCAAATCAAATTGTCACGCCTAATTTCCAAAGGGCCTTACTATGAACCGCCACCTGCCACGATCCTGACATAATCCCGTGGAAAAGGCGTGACAATTTCATTGATTGATTGATAAATTGTAAATATAAATCTTACATTTTACTAATTTTACTAAGAAGGATTGATAAAAATGTGAGTATGATATTCCTTTGATGCACATACTAGTTTATATAAAGCCGAAACCATGCAAGGGCAAATCCTCTTTCTTAATAAATTTGATTTTTATTAATTAACCCCCGACCAAAAAAGAGGGGTGTTATAAGTTTGACTTGTCTGTGTATCTGTGGCTCTGTGTATCTGTGTATCTGTGTGTCTGTCTGTGGCATCGTAGCTCCTAAACGAATGGACCGATTACGATGCGGTTTGTTTCATTTGAAAGCTGACGTGATCGAGATGGTTCTTAGCTACAATTGATGAAGATCTGATCAGGGGTTTCAAGGTCATCAGCTCGATTTGTTAGCTGCGGTAGCGATCTTAGACGCGCTGTTTAGGATGGCAACCCTTGTACGTCGCTATGCGACGAAGATTGTTATTTTATGTCAAATAAATATGCCAATGTAAATACACGTAAAAAATGTTATAATTTTTCCCTTAAAATATTCATAATATGGCGAGGTTGGTTTGCAGTTTAGATCGATTACCTTGATTGTATATTTTAGGGGAAAAATTATAACATTTTTTACGTGTTTTAACAATGGCATATTTATTTGACATAAAATAACAATCTTCGTCGCATAGCGACGTACAAGGGTTGCTTTCCTAAACACGCATAAGGCTGGGAATACACGTCCGATATTGCTGAGCAAATTATTTACAAATCGGAAGTAGGAATCGGACGTCTATTTTGTTTCTGTATTCTGTATGAATACTGCACCTTCAGACAATCGGATCGGCCATAAAATCGTAAGCGCCTTGGCGTTGTTTCCGATTCTGACATCCGATCCGACTATCGGATCTGACGTGTATTAAGTATTCAAACAAATGTATGGCACGAGTGCTTTCCAATTGTCTGATCAGACAATCGGATCGGACTATCGGAGAGGAAAATCAGACTTGTATTCCCAGCCTTATAGGTATTTACTTTACTTTTAAACATATCTGTGACTTAACATTTGAAATAAAAACGTATACAAATACATGTGTGTTTTAACTGGTACCACTAAGCTACTCTGATGATGGAACTCGAAGGTACGAGACGAAATCCTGGATGTGTTCAAACTTTTTTTTGGTATACTAAGTTTGGACTTATTAGATTTGTCTTGAAGGTAGGAAACTAAGTGTAAAAAAGTTTGTGCGATAAAATAAAACATTCCGGATCTAAAAAATCTGATCATGGATCCTCTCAGATCAGCAAATCAACAAGAAATGGACCTATAGTGCTTTAACTAAAATTGTTTTTTTTTTTTTTTTTTTTTTTTTTGTGACTCGACATATGACAGCACCCCGCTTGATGTTAAGCCAAAGTGTGGTCCATGAATGAATGTGACTGCTACTACAATTCAATAACTGTGAGTAGCAATCACATCCACTATGCCGGCCTAGATGGAACCGGCAACTTACAAGCTGATCCCGAAACGTGACTAAATCACTTCACGGTCTGTATACTTGTAAGTGGTGGTACTACCCCGGATCGGCAGACTGGGTGCCACTGCCTACCACTCTTTTATAACCAGACCCGAAGCAAATATCCATCTCTTTTTTTTTTTTTTATTAACAAATATTTGCAATATTTAATACTATTAAATCTTACAAATAAAAGCTATGAAACAAATATTTGCTCCGACCGGGGATCGAACCCGGGACTTTACGCGCAACAAACCAGTCGCTAAACCGTTCGTCCACGCCTGTCGTCAAAAGTTACTCACTATGAGCCATTATAGGGCCTGTATGAGGAGAATTGTGGATGTGAAGGAAGCAAGGGAGTTGTGTAAGGATCGTGGTAAGTGGCGCTCCATTGTCTCTGCCTATCCCTGTGGGAAAAAGGCGTGACAATTTGATTGATTGATTGATATGAGCCATTAGCTGGACCGTTATCAAATTAAAGACCGAGAGTATCTGATGAGGCACCATCATTAATCCTCTCAGATCAGCAAATCAACAAGAGATAGAACTATAGTGCTTTAACTAAAATTGTTACTCACTAAGAGCATTTAGCTGGACCGTCATCAAATTGAAGACCGGGCAATCTGATGATGCACCATTATGAATCCTCTCAGATCAGCAAATTGATATCAATTGATCAGCAAAAAAAGAGATAGAACTGTAGTGCTTTAACTAAGCCTTTAGCTGGGCCGTTATCAAATTGAAGATCGGGAGTATCTGATCATGAATCCTCTCAGATCAGCAAATCAATAACAGATAATATCATAGTGCTTTAACTAAAATTGTTACTCTCTATGAGCCATTAGCTGGGCCATTATTAAATTGAAGACCTGGAGTAGTTATCTGATGATGCACCATAAGGATCCAAGGGATATTAAAGGGATATAACTATTGAGCCATGACTAATGTTGTTTATTATTATAAAGCTGATGATATGACCAAAGTGGTTCCAGGCGTTTCGGGGGTTCCTTTAAAATTTTAATTTTGATTTTATACATAATGCATACAAAAGCAATATGTCCCTCTATTATTACCCGCGGATGTCCTGAGAGACGACGCAGAACACGTTTCTTATAGAATTTCCCTCTCTCAATAAAAAGAAATAACAACTTAAAATCAATACTTGTAAATAACCTTCATCTAAAAACAATAATAGAGATGAAAACGTGACACGAACTAATTTGTTTAAATTACGTATATTATATTTAAACACGTGTTTTAAATGTGTTTTGCTTTCTATTGATCTTAAGTATACTATGATTTAACATTAATTACCTGCGGGGTTAGGTTGGGCAAGTTAGAACGATTATCGTCTATCGTAGACGATTGGCAAAATAATAAAAGTAAGGCTAAATCCACCAAAATGAGGCTATTGATGATAATGATAAAACGTGTCGTCGCACAGACGATATTCGTCACAACGATTAACTGTCTCGTTTTATTGGATTGGATTTAGATCTCAACATGATTGAGAAATCGCAGAAGAAAGCTGGGTTGCCTAGTGTAATAGTAAAGCTTGTATAAAGAGAATTGTGGATGTGAAGGAAGCAAGCTAATACAGTTAAATAAATGAAAATACATTTGCATCCACTATGCCGGTCTGGTTGTAAAAGGCACCTTTTAAGTGATCTCGAAACGCGAGTCTGTACACTTGTCGTACTACCCCGGATCGGCAGACTGAGCACCACTGACTACTCTCTTAGACACTATGTATTACTTTTTTATTTAGCTGAAAGCATTATCGAGAAATCGGAAAAGAAATCCAGTTTGCCTAGTGCCCATAATAGTAAAGTATTGTTATGATTTTGTATTATATTTGAAACATTTTTTTTTATTAAACTAATGTCCTTACCTTTTACCATGATTCATACAAAAATTATGTAATGATGTTATTCCTCATTCTTCTTTTTACCTTCTTCAAATCAATGCAAATTATTACACTATTTTTCCCACGGGGACAGGCAGAGGCAAAGGACAGGCGCACCTGCCACGATCCTGACACAACTTCCTTGTTCCCTCACATCCACAATTATTTTCATACAACTCTACGGTTGTGGCCACTAGGCCACCTTTCATGAGGATGTCTCAGATTTAGTCGAAAATAACATCCTGGGTCTGCTGCCTCTAAAATAAATCTAAAATAAAATATCTGACCCCAAAAACCTAATTCAACCTGGTCTGAATTACTTTGCAATACTTTACAACCAAAAGTAATATTGAATATAAAATATTAAAATAAAATAGTTTACTGTGTTATAAGTACTCTCACTAGCCAGTAAGCCGATATCGTGGATTACATACTATAGTTAGTTTAACTAAATTGATCTCTTTTTATTTACTTCAGTATATTTTCTTTTATTAGTTTCTTTGGCCGGCATAGTGACGGCGACTGGGGAGGCCGTGAACTGACTTGTTTTTTTCAGTCGTCGTCACTCTTGGGCCTCCTCTTGCTTATCATCAGAAGGGTCCAGGTCAAATTACGTGTCATAATAATAAAAAGTGCTGAAAATAGTTATAAAATAAAATTGTTACTACTAAGAATATACTTTGTTCTAAAAGACTGAGGTAAACGTAGACTAAATCGTTTTTTTCCGTCGTCGGCGCTCTTGGACTTGCTCTTTAGTACTACAGGCAAGTCTAGGTCAAATATCGCGTCTTTTTACACGTTATAGTGCAAAAATTATGGTAACATTTTTACTCATACCTTATTAGTTTAGGTTAGTCTAGAATTTCTACAGGAAAGTAATTATCAAATTATACCTATCGCCTTTGATGACGACCACAACTAACGAGATTCTCTAGCTTGAATTATGTTGTACCATGTCAAAGCCATCAACGTAATACAATTTCCGACGGACGTTCTGCTGTTCATGCATACTCGTACATACGATTAAATTATTTTTGTAATAACATTCAACCCTGTCAAATGTTATTACAAAATGTTATAGGGTGCATAGGTCAACCCTTTCAAAAATTATAATTCAATGTTGCAAGATGGATAAAATAGAAATCAAAAAGTTTTTATGTTATCTAATCCTTTATCTTTATATCATAAAGTTTTATTTTTATTGTGACACGACATTTGACCGATGATAAGTTGAAGTTTCACAAAATACTAAAGAAATTTTGACGAGAGGCGTGGCGTGGTGGTGTGCTGTTAGTCCGTTACACGGATGTCCCGGGTTCGATTCCCGCTCGGAACAAATATTTGTTTCATACCTTTTATTGCCCAGTCTGCCGATCCGGGATAATATGTATAATGCCTGTCTAAAATTTAACTTCATGAAGGAAGGTATTTTTTTATTATTTTTTTATTATTACTCGACATATGACAGCACTCGCCTGATGTTACGCTGGAGTGTTTAATAACTGTTTGTAGTAGTCACATTCACTATGCCGGCCTAGTTGAAACCGTCTGTATACTTGTAAGTGGTGGTACTACCCCGGATCGGCAGACTGGGTACCACTGCCTACCACTCTTAGATAACCAGACCCGAAGCAAATATCCATCTTTTTTTTTATTAACAAATATTTGCAATATTTAATATTATTAAATATTACAAATAAAAGCTATGAAACAAATATTTGCTCCGACCGGGGATCGAACCCGGGACTTTACGCGCAACAAACCAGTCGCTAAACCGTTCGTCCACGCCTGTCGTCACCTACTACGAAATAACGTTTGACTACATACAAATAAATATTAAACACGGTTTTTCTTTTTTGTAGGGTGACCATCAGGATTTTTTAAGACGACCGTGGTGTAATGACAGTGCAATGGTTCAGCAAGCCGAGAGCACGGGTTCGAAAGCACTCACCGGTACCAATGTATCTTTGATATACTTTGGTTGACCTGTTTTTATTATACAAGCACTTTAGCATAAAAATTAAAAAAAAGAAAAAAAACAAGTTTGCCTTAACTACGTACTAAGATTATTATCGAGTACATATCTTTAGAAGAATAACAGCATAATCACTTTTAACGACGGCATAATAACGACTTCATTTTCATCTATTGAATACAGAGCGAAAAGATAAGGGAATTGGGGGGATGATTGGCTTAAGGCAGATTGAGAGAGAGGGTGCTTCCGTGTACCAATATTTGCAAAGAATTAATTAATAGATTGTTTATACCGATTCACTATAAAATTAATAAGGATTTATTATACAAAGAATATAAAGTATAAAATTCAGACTTCATTTTATATAACTTGTAAGTTCGCTTAATCCAAATTAAAAATTTATTTCACACTAAAGAACAACTAACAAACGTCATCCCTACCATCCTACTATTATTATAAATGTGAATGTCCTTTTGTTGGTTACACTTCCACGCGAAAACTACTCAACCGATCATCATGAAACTTTGTACACATATTTTTGAAGGTATATGAAATTACATAGGATACTTTTTATTTAAAAACAAAATTTTAACTAAAGTTTTCAATTGATTATAATTTCAGCTGTTTGGAATTTTTCTATATTTATTTTTGTCTGTCATTTTTATTTTTGTCTGTCATTTTTTATATATGCAGTTTAAAACTATTTGAATTTTTGAGGTTAGGTGTCATTTTTGTGGTTAGATGCCACTTTATTATTTTAGATCATACTCTTCTTCTTTAAAAAGGCCTCGGTAGAGGAAAACTAATCTATCCAAAATTTGGTCGCGGGCCAGTGCAGCAGAAGTTAAAGAGTTGAAGAATCAAGAATTTTCGATTAACGCAGAGCTGAAAAGACAACAGCAAGCATTATATTATAAACGCGAGAGTTTTTGAGTATGTGTGTGTGGATGGATAGATGGATGTTTGATACTCTTTCACGCAAAAACTACTGAATGGATTTTAATGAAACCTTACAATAATATAGCTTATACATCAGAATAACACATAAGCTATAATTTAAAAACATATTGTGTGAATTGTCAAAAAATATATAACGATAGGTATTCTGGCATACGCTGCTGAAACCGTTAGAGCAACACATATATTATATAATTATATAACACATATATAATATAATGTATGATGGAAATGTTTATTTTAAAGAGTCGTACAAAAAACCTGCGATAGCATATATTTATCTTTTATGTGTAAGCCAATATGCTGTGCTAAATATCTACTAGCATCTCAACGACCTGACGAGACACCAGAAACTAATTTCACGCGGGTGAAACCGCGGCCACAGCTAGTATTCAAATAAACCGGAAAACTTATTAGGTACTTACCCTTTTAGGTTTTACTGCCTGAAAGAGATCGCTTTGTAGTAATAAAGCTGATATGGTTTATTAAAACTCCTAATCTTTTAAAGTAATATCAAAATAAATAAGAAAAAAGATTAGTATAATTTGTTACCTCTTTTCACTTGGCTTAACGGTGAAATTTTTTTTTACATTTATTGAATTGACAATTTTATTTGTTTTTTTCTAGGTAATTTAGTTAATAATATAACTAATTTTCTATGAAAACCGAAAGCAAAAGTAAAAAAATTAAAGATGGCTATTGTGATGACAGGCGTAGCCGAACGGTTAGTGATTGGTTTGTTGCGAGTAAAGTTCTATTCCCGGTCAGAGCAAATATTTGTTTCATAGCTTTTATTTGTAATATTCTATAATTATAATAAATATTGCAAATATTTTTTATTAAAAAAATTTATTTGTTTCGAGTCTGGTTATCAAATAATGGTAGGCAGTGGTACCCACTCTGCCGATCCGGGGTCGTACCACCACTTACACGTATACAGACCGTAAAGTGTTTTGGTAGCGTTTCGGGATCAGCTTGTAAGTTGCCGGTTCCAACTAGGCCGGCATAGTGGTTGTGATTGCTACTTACAGTTATTAAATTGTATTAGCAGTGGCATCCATTCATGGATCACACTCCAGCTTAACATCAATCGAGTTGCTGTCCTATATCGAGTCACAAATAAAAAAATAAAAAAATACATTTTAAATATCTAACATTCTACTTTCCAAATCTCATCTTGGATTAAATAAAGTTACAACTCACTCACATGACACACAAAAGCTATTTAGTCACTGGCAGACGTATCACGCTCTGTTAGGTCGGGGATATTACCCTCTACAAATTTGACGGGCGGTCGCTGACTGAATAGCTCCCCGTTAAAAGGGCTTACACAATATCCACTCCGAAGACTAATAAATATATTAAAATATTAGACAAATCTTGTGGACTGGATGGGCCATGGGTTAGTCCTGGTTATAAATACGAGCCGTAAAACTGTGCTTAATTGGCCGACAAAACTACATATTTCAAAGTTACTTTGGTACCAGCCATTACTATCCCGGATTAAGAAAGATATAATAGCACCACTGCCTATCACTCTTTGGTAACTAGACCCGAAGCGAATGTCCACCTCTTCTTTAATAACAAATGTTTGTAATATTAATTTTGATTAATAAATAATGCAAGAAAACGAAACAAATATTTGCTCCGACCTTGAATTGAACCAGGATTTTACGCGTAGCAAACTGAAGTGCTAGATGCGCTGTCGTCAATTGTGATTATACAAAGTTTTATTATTTTATTTGTTTATTTCATAGTAATACGCGCACTGGTCGGAGGAAGCATCCGCATATTGTCGACCGAATCCGCAGTCAAACTAAAAAGTTCGGTGCGTCTTTTCTTCGTAGAACAATCGACAAGTGGAATGCTCCGCCAGCCCATGTGTTCTCTTCATCCTATAACCTTGGATCCTTCAAGCGATGCGTAAAGAAGCACCTTTAGCCGGCATAGTGACGACGACTGAGGCAGTCGTGAATTGACCCGTTTTTTTCAGTCGTCGTCACTCTTGGACCTTCTCCTGCTTATTATCAGGAGGGTCGAAGTCAAATATCGTATTATAATTTAAAAAATATATTATCTTACTTAGCTAATAGGTCGTA
Source organism: Tinea trinotella (assembly GCA_905220615.1). NCBI lineage: Eukaryota > Metazoa > Arthropoda > Insecta > Lepidoptera > Tineidae > Tinea > Tinea trinotella. The sequence goes on from HG992305.1 coordinate 17,866,044, forward strand.
ACTATAAAAACTCATTTTCTTTCGCCGTAAGCTTGTACTTCGAAGGTAGTACAAGCTTCAAACGTACTTTAAGCTCCTAAGAAGAAGGAAAGCTGTGAAATCACGTTTACTTTGTTAAGAGGTGAACGTGCGCTAGTACCTTGGTTGGTTCTATCACTTTCAGGTGTGAAGACCGTAAAGTGAATCTCTTGCGTTTCGGGATTAACTTGCAAAATTGGAAACTACGGCAGTTTAATTAGGTGGGCTAGGCAAGATAGTAGTAAAACTAAGCTATGAAGCAGAATCGTAGCGTTCCTTGGCGGGCCCCTAAAATTTGTTTAGGGGCCCTTAGGAAGGGTAGATTTCTCACAAAAGAAAAAAATATATTTTTATAAATTTTTGCTCATGCACTTTGGGGGCATATTATCCAACCTTTCCATGTCCCCAAAGATATGGTATACCTTCCTTTTTTCAAATAATAAAGTAGTATATAGTGATGAAATATTACAAATAAAAGCGATAAAACAAGTATTTACTCCGACTGAGAATCGAACCCGGAGCTTTACGCGTAAAGTTTGTTAACTTTTACTAACCAATTAGACACGCCTGTCGTCGATTTTATTTGGAATTTAATATACTTTTATCGGCCGTAAAGATTTCGCGTACGAAGTCACGGGTACACAGCTAGTGCTAAATAAAATATTATTAAAACCATTAGGGAACATTTTGAGGATAAATCCATAATGTCCACATAGAAGGCTCATTTTTATTGTATTCGTAAGTAATGAAAATCTCTCGACGGTACGTATAATAATGATGATTTTGTTGATAAACGAGTATTAAACGAATTTCGACTAATTGGAAAGCTACGAAAAGCTTAACATGACATGAAAGCTCAGAGTCCTTATTCAATATAGGTACATCAACAAAGTAAGCTCTTTATGAATAGATCTACATTATACTACTCTGCGACGTAAACTCAATTCAATATTCGGCTTTCACATAGGCGAATTCAAATGCTTGACCATCCGCATAGACAGTCATAATCGTGATAGTATTTGACATACGTATGTATGGGTAGTAAACTACAAATGTAAGGCATAAACCACACAAAAAGATTTAGTATTCAATCTTAAGTGAAACAAAATAAAATCTATTTTCCCAAAACATTATTGTGTAGTAACTAAAACAGCATTTCCCTAACCCTTAGCCCTGGCAAAATTTATTGCATATTAATTGATATTTTGGTCCCCTGGTTTTGACGAGCAAACAGGGTAGATGCTTTTGTGGTAGACATGAATGCAATCACTAGCTAATTGTATAGAGCAACATTGAAATTGGTAATATGTTTTATTAAACTTATTAAATTGAATATACATTTTTTTGATGAATTAAACAAAATTTCATGTGGCTCACTATCGCGTTTATGTTGGTTTTGTTTTCACATATTTTTATTATTCTGACGTTTTAAGAGCTTTGCAGCCATCGTGGTCACGGAGAAACTGCGGTGTTGGTCGTCCTTATTGTTTCTAAAACTACCGCGTTTGATGTTATGATTTTGTTTTTCTATTCCCGGTTTAATTAAATTTTATGCAAAAATAACTGACGGTGTCATCTGATTTGGCAGTTTGGTGGACTTGGCACTTGAATTTGTGTATTATGGGGTCCCAGGTGTTAGATCATAAACGCGATAGTAAGCCGCATAAAATTTGTTAAATTCCCCAATCAATGTTCGCGCAAAATCTAAGAAAACACTATACATCTTTTATTTATTTTTTATCCCCACCTGATGTTAAGCTGGAGCGTGGTCTATGAGTGGAGGTGACTGCTACTACAGGTAAATAAGTGCCAGTAACAGTCACATCCAATATGCCGGCTTAGTTGTAACCAGCAACGTACAACCCGAAACGCGTTTGTACGTACACTTTATGATCTGTATACCATTACAACCAGACCCTGAGCAAATATTTCTGATCCAGACTATTTACTTACTAATAAATTTATACACATAAAAAATATTGTAGATTATTTGTTGTAAAATCTCATAAAAATTATTTATTAAAAACTCTTATCTTTTTAGTGCATTTTTAATTCCGGAAAATAATCATCCTCATCATGGCGTCCACTCTCTAATTTCAGCCGCGAATAACTCGATGTGATTAAAATTACTTTGCAAGAACTCACTTATAGTTTTACTAGCTGTGCCCGCGGTTTCACCCGCGTAATATTAGGTTTATAACACAGTCATAACAAAGGAGGAGGTTCTCAACTCGACTGTATATGCCTTTTTTGTATATAACTAATATAAAAATGACAGACGGAAATAAAAATAAATATAGAATAATTCCAAATAGCTGAAACTATAGTCAATTGGGAACTATAGTAAAAAAAATATTTTAATTAACTGTAGTACCTCGAAAAATAGGTGTACAAAGTTTCATGATGATCGGTTAAGTAGTTGTTGTGTGAAAACGTAACAAACAAACTCACATTCACATTTATAATAATAGTAGGATATGCATATAGTGACAGAAGGAAATAACAATAAAGAAAAATTCCAAACAGCTAAAAGTATATTCTATGGAAAGTATAGTGTATAGTCTTCATAGTATAGTTAATTGGATTGGATGTTGACGTGACTGTCGGCAATATAGTGCGATGGTATTATAGTATAGCTTGTCTAACTATAAATGACGCGCATCTCACTTTATTAGTTTATTTAAATGTGTGAATATAAATATTACTAACTATATTACTATACTTTATTATCCTCCTTTTGTGTCTAACCAGCAACTGAATGACCAATTACAATTTCATTTTCTGTGTGTTGCATCCATATTTTATAGTCGCACGTGTGCTTAAATGCAGTGGAGGGGCGCGTCATTTCGGGTTGGACAGACTCTACTCTATAATACCATCGCATCTATTAAAAAAACCGGTGGATGCAACTGGCATCTTGTCGTTCGGAATGGCGTTCTAAGGGGGAGGCCTATGTTCAGCAGTCGACGCCTTCTGGCTGATGATGATGATGATCTATTAAAAATGAATAAACTAAAATAAAATAAAAATTAGGTATGTTTTTGTACGTGTAACTCCTAACCAAAAAAAATCTGCCTATAGCTAACCTTGGGCCTATATTACTTTAAGTACAATGCGTTTTTAACAAATCGCTTGAAAACTCGCAAAACGGACACCTTACTAGACACTTATCGTCATATTTTGGACAATTCACACAATATCTTGATAAATCGTAGCCTATGTGTTATTCTGATGTATAAGCTATATTATTGTAATGTTTCATTAAAATCCATTCAGTAGTTTTGGCGTGAAAGAGTAACAAACATCCATCCATCCATACTCACAAACTTTCGCGTTTATAATATAAGTAAGGAAAGGATTATTACTCGACATCAAAATATGGCATATGAAAACACCTAATGCATGTTCCTAGGTTCAGTGGTTAAGATTTTGTATACCTTGTATAAAAAAAAATTGTATACCTTTTTTTCGCAATAATAGGTAGCCTATGTTCTTTCTCAGGGTCTAAAGATTGTCTGTGCTAAATTTCATCAAAATCGGTTGAGAGGTTTAAGCGGGAAAGCGTAACAGACAGACACACTTTCGCATTTATATATATATATAGGAAATAGGGATAACAGTTTGTTACAATTGATTTATTGTTTTAGGTAAGTACCTACATAAAAGAACATGTTTTAAGTAAGTATATTTTTTTTCTTTGTGCTGAAGATGGATAAAAGGTAACTAATAAATAAGATTTATAAATTGAAGTTGAGTGGAAGTATGAAACTGGAACGATCAAGAAAATTACTTCTTGCCCATAAATATAGGCTCTATAAAGGAAATTATGGATGTGAAGGAATCAAGAAAGTTGTGATACGATAGTTTTTCCGCCTTTCCCCCACGGGGATAGACAGAGACAATAGAGCGCCACTTACCACGATCCTTACACAACTCCCTTGCTTCCTTCACATCCACAATTCTCTTCAATCGGCTCTGCCGATTCGAAATAGTATCGATCTTCTATCAGGTAGACGACAGGCGTGGTCGATTGGTTAGCACACCAGTTTGTTACGCGTGAAGTCCCGGTTCGATTCCTGGTCGGAGCAAATTTTTTTTTGGTTTTATTTGTAGTATTTAATAATTATAATTTATATTGCCAATATTTTTTTATAAGCGGGATACTTGCTTCGGGTCTGGTTGTTAAAGAGTGGTAGGCAGTGGTGCCCAATCTGCCGATCAGGGTGGAAAATAGTAACATCACTTACAAGAATACAGACCGTGAAGTGACCTAGTCGCGTTTTGGAAACAGCTTGTAAGTTGCCGGTTTGAACTAGGCCAGCATAATGGATGTGACTGCTACTTACAGTTATATAATAATTGTAGTAGTAGTCACCTCCATTAATACATAGACCGCACTCCAGCTTAGCATCAGGCGGGGTGCTGTTACATGACGAGTCACAATAATATAAAAGGTGTATAGTCAGAGAAGTACGAGTACTCGTAAATTAGTCGCCTCCATTTATACTCTAGCCACAATAAATCAAAATACAGTTGGATAAAAGCTCCCAAGGTCAGCCGTGAGTACTTTTATAGACCAAACTTTAAATGCAGCAATGATAGGGTCATACAATATTTGAGTAGATAGAGGGAACGCTTCCTTCACTTTCCGCCATGCGATGAACCCGGCACCCGCACGAATGATATAAATATTAAGTTATTATGTTATATAAAGAACTTTAATAAAGGATATTATAACAACTAAGGCAAATATTGTGGAAAATAAATACATAATATCTATAATATTAATATTTTCTTAGATTTAGCGCGAACATTGATTAATGAATTAAACAAATTTTATGCGGATTACTGTCGCGTTTATTTTGGTTTTGATTTTACAATTTTATTTTACGGTTTCTCCCTGACCACGGTAACTGCAAAGCTCTCGAAACGTCGGAATAATAAAATAAAATAAAATTGTAAAATCAAAACCAAAATAAACGCGATAGTAAGCCGCGTAAAATTTGTTTAATTCATCTTTAATATTTTTTCTTGTATTAACCAAAAATGCTATCGTGATTATTTTCTTTCATTTAATAAACTCATTAAATTTAAAATAATAATATTCATCCGCGTGAACTAACTTAACCCTCACACAAAATATACTTATTATTTATGTTTTGTTTGCTTTTCAGTTTCTTTATTAATTATGAATAATTATTTCTCTGAGATATTTTTATTGAACGTTTTTTTAAAAAAAAATCGCTTAATACTAATTGGAATAATATTATAAGAACGTATTTGACCGTATCAGATACGCTGAATCTGATCCAAGCAGCTTTTGTGGGGCGACCGGCGACGGAGGATTATCAATACCCTATTCTCATTAAAATTATGTACATGAGAGGCTTAATTTCATTTAATTAACAACACTCCACGGGGAAATAAATATAATTCAATAGAAATGCACATGAACATTATTATAAAGATTATATCAGAAACATAATAATGTTAAGACAGACTAAGTAAGACAGAGCTAAGTAATATTAGTCTTTTTAACGCCCCGAAAAATCTCGGAATACTTTTAGAATAATTATGATTCAGACAGAGCTAAGTAATATTAGTCTCTTTTACGCCCCGAGAAATCTCGAAATACTTTCAAAACATAATGTCGATTCAGACAGAGCTAAGTAATATTAGTTCTCTTTTACGTCCCGAAAAATCTCGGAATACTTTCAGAATAATGTTGATTTAGACAGAGTTAACTAAAATTAGTTCTCTTTTATGCCCCGAAAAATCTCGAAATACTTTCAGAACCGGCCTAGTTTTAACCGAAACTTCTGATATTAGAATGGTAATTTTAGATTTTCTTGGGATTCGATTGGTATTTTCATTGAACTAAATATATATTTTATACGATACAAGTAACTTCGACTTGCCTGACTGCATGGGAAGCTTAAAAGTATTAATGACCGACATTTTACGATTGTCTCAGTTACCATCACTATGCCGGCCAGAAATAATGAAAATAATGTGTTAGTAAGGGAGGCCTATGTCCAACAGTAAGAGACTAGTGTCTGACATGGTAATGATGATAATGGTAAGTGTTACTTAAAAAAATTCACTGTAAACGAATTTTAATCAAAAAAGTTTCAGCTCAATCTTAAATTATCAATTCTAAGGCTGTATCAGTCTTGGTTGTTTCAAAATTGCCCCGCAACCCGTAATTCAATTATACAATGGCAAGCGATCTCTAATAAAGTCGCTACTTAAATAAAAATGTTAAAAAATTTTTTAAAAACAAATCAAATAAATTTGATTTGCTTTTTTTTGCCAGGCCTTTTTCCCACGATAATGGCAGAGACAATAAAGCGCCACTTGCCACGATCCTAACACAACTTCTTTGCTTCCCTCACTTCCACTATTCTCAAAATTAATTAAAAAATGCCACTTCTAATTTTATGACTATTTTTAAAATGTGCAATATTTTTTTTTCCTTTCGAATAAATACAAAACGAAGATATTTCCGCTAAAATACAATGTAATATGTAAAAGTAAACATGGGCAACACAATTCGACACAGCTGTACACAATAGGTTCCCAGAATCTGTTCCATATTTAGGAATATCAGAACAATAGTACGTACATATTAATGTATCAGTTGACCTTAATTTTTAAGAGTGGTAGGCAGATAAAAATGGTTTGCAGTCACAAGACTTTAGTCTAGGGGGATTTAAAATAAAAAAATTAATGTGACATTAATAGTTATAATACAACAAAAAACGTAATTAATAAAATAATTACGTTACAATAGTCATTTACCTGGTCTGCTGGTCTCTGATTTTAGGATGGATTCATTTAGGCGAGAAAACCATGAAGTGACTTAGCCGCGTTGCCGTATTCAACTTGGCCGATATTATATCTAAACATCAGGCAGGATTTAATAAAATGATAATATTGTTCCAATATTTTTACAACTATTACGAATTATGCGTCGTACTTCGATATTTATCAAAATTAATCGATATCACAACTTATTACAATCAAAAGTATTATAAGAATTTGTATTACATGAAATAAGCACAGATTATTTAGGTATTATTAGGCACTCTCCGTCTCGGTTGACTCTCGAATACTTTTTATCGAGCGCAATGTATCTAATATGATTAAATAAAAAAATAGTACGTAATTTAAATTTTTTGTTTGAATGTTCTGAAATAATTGTTATTTTAATTTATTTTAACAGTATTTGATTTTAAAATTATTATTGCTGTTATTAATCTCGTCTAGCGAAATCATGATGTAAAAGATATTCACATATAAATGTTGTGCAAATACGGCAACCTCAGTACTAGCTACGAATTAGTGCCGTTTGTGGTCGAGACTATGGGCCCTTGGGGACCTTCAGCTTAGCGCTTGGCCAAGGAGTTGCGGCTGACGAAGAAGTCTGGAGACAAGAAGGCTGGCAATTATTTCTGCCAACGTATTAAGCCTTGCTATACAAAGGGGAAATGTTGCCAGTCTCCTTGGGACTATTTCTGATGCGACGTCATTAGATGATATTTTTTATTTATAGTTTAAATATAATAAATACTTTTAATTTTATTTGTTTCTCAATAAAGGAATTATAATGTTGCATTATATTTATTGTATTACAGTAATCGATTTAAAAAAGGCAAGAAAATTATCACATGTTCTCTAAAAGAACAAATCGTTATTTTAAAGTTGATGAAGAAACATCTGAAATATTTAAAATATCAACGCAATTCAAATTAAATATTTGAATTGCGTTGATATTTTATAATATTATACTTAAAATAGATGTGAAAGCAGTATGGGTGGTCGCTACAATGCATAATTTTGTTTTGTTTTGTTCTGTTCGTATTATATTCGACTTATTGCTATTTCCAGTAGTTCGTCAGAGTTAATGGATATCGATTGGAATTTGCTATCAAATCAAATTGTCACGCCTTTTTCCCACAGGGATAGGCAGTGACAATACGTTATTTAATTGTACTCGTATATTGCTTTTTTTGGTTAGATAGTATTATCTACAACACTCTGCTACGCCAAACGACTTGTATAGTAACCCGGACGAACGCGCCTTCCCTAGATTTATTCGCCGTAAGATTTCTTTACAAAACTCTCATTTTCCATTTATGCAAAGTCCCATAATTTCTTTGCAATATACCTTTTTATGCAAGAATAATCTTGAATTCTAAGTCTGGGGATGTTCCTGTCATACAAGAGTGACGTTATGTAAGACTTATTCGAGATGTTGTTGTATATGGGTAATGATAGCAATTATCCCATTTATACAAAATATATCGTTAAGGGTTCTTGGTTAAAGCCTCTCTCCGAAAATATACCTACTCAAAAATTTATTACAATATTGATACTAAAATCTGATTTTGTGAAACAAGAGAGAAAAGCAAAAATGTGTCTGATTTTTTAAAATATTATAATATTCACTATGCGGCAAGTTTAAATAAATAAGTTTATGATGGTATGAAGTTCGTTTTTTTATCTCACAGAAGAAATTACTGTAAATAAATTTGCTACATTACTTACGAAATTAAAATTACACTTTTTATTCATTTTTTCCCTATTCCAATGCTGACATCGGGTTCGATCCCCAATAGCAGTTGACCGATTTCCACACGTATTTTTTTTTAATTTAAATTTCATTCATGCAGTAATAATACTAGCATACGGAATATGCTAATAGGTAATAAGTTAAATTAATTATTGTAACAATTGCAACTGCCGGTTCCTACTAGGCCGGCATAGTAGATGTCACTGCAGTCACCTCTGTTCATAGACCGCACTCCGGTTTAACTTGTGGCAGAATGCTTTATTTATTTATTATGCATGTCGATTCACAATGAATAATAAATAAATAACAATAAGCTTGCATACATTGCATATGATATGCTACATAATTTGCAACATAGACCCAGCAGTTAGAAAAGACGCTAGATGAAAAAATAGTATAGAGGATTATAGATGCGAGAATGAGCTGTAGATGCTGTATAGTTTAGTAGTCAAAGCGGTTGCGCGTTAACCTACAGACATGTTCTATTAGCAGTTGCAGTTGACCAAAGTTTTAAATCAAATTTTCATTTTCACACCGCATGAGAGCATTGGAAACGCTGTAGAAATGCGGTCATTAAGAAGTGTATGTGGAGTGACCATAGCGGATAGAGCAAGGAATGCGCGATAGATGTGGTTTGAAAGAAGGTGTTGTGACAAGGATTAACAGAGGAATTCTTCGATGTTTGGGCACATGGAAAGGATGAGTAAAAGTAGATTGACGAAAAGAATTTATAAATCTGATATGGATGTTTTCCGACCAAATCGGAGAAATCCTTAAGAAAGCAAGGTTGCCTAGTGCCCATAACAGTAAAGCTTGTATGAAAAGAATAGTAGATATGAGAGAAGTGAGGGAGGGAGTTGTGTCAGGATCGTGGCAAGTGGTACTTTAATGTCTCTGCCTATCCCTATATCCGGACACATATTTATTGAAATATGTGTCCGTGAAACAATAAAATAAATGTTTACTATGGTGAAATATAATACAAAGTAATAAAATATGCCATTTTAAACGGAAGTAAGCAACAATTAGCCGTTGTTTAGATCAGAAAGCACGCTCATGTTCTAAAATGAATCAGTTATTAATTTGAAGGCGTTGGAAGCACAAGTTAATTTGTACGAATAAATCGGGATTATTATTTGCGAAAATGGTTCCCCCATCAGTTTATAAGTTTCGAATCTCATTTGAAGGCTTTACTGACTTTTATCACACGTTATGTATGTGTCACTCGCAACCTCTTGTGTATCGCCGAGTGAGGCTTTTTATGTTGTTCACTTGTTTGCAGCCAGAATTCTCCAGGACCACGTCTACACTCATTTTCATGGATGTATCACAAATGTAAGTTTATGTTTCTGATTTTTTTAAATAGATATCAATGGCTTAAAGCATATCTTTAAAAATAAAAATTAAAACATTCCGTAAGAGTTATATCCACTATGCCGTGGATGTAACTGTAGTTGGAACCGGCAACTTCAGAATAAGCTGATTCCTAACTACGTCTTCAAACACCTGTTTTAAGAAGTAGAATCTCATTTGAAGCAAATTTAAATTTAAAAATAATTAAAAACATTACTGATATCTTAGTGAACTGACACATCATAAAATTTTAACTAAGTATAATATAATTTATTATTATGTGGTGACGGCGACTGAGGCAGCCATGAAATGAGACGGCTTTTTCAGTCGGCGGCATTCTTGGACCTTTATCTTGCTTACCAACCGGCAGGTTACGGCCAGATGTCGGTCATAATAAAAATCATTGGCCTATTTTTTGTTGAAATTGTCAGTATAATCAGTATGTCAGTATGTCAGTCTGAGATATTTAGATAGGGTTTTTTAATCAGAAGGCCTTTTGTTTGTAAAACGAAAAATGAGTCCAGTGTTAATTTATCAATTTGTATTTAATATACAAAAATAAATCGAATGTGAAACCGTTCGGCATAAAGCTCAATTAAAATTTAGGCGACCGTAGTGTAGTGGCAGTGCAATGGTTACGCAAACCAAGAGCACAAGTTCGAGACCACCCATCGGTAGTAATGTATCTTTGATGAAATGTATCTATAGAAACAGGACAACCAAAGTAGGTTGTCGTGTTTCTATGATTTAAGCATTTTAGTAGCTTAGTATAAAAATATAAATAAATAAAAAATAATAAAAAAAATATTGACTAGTAAATTATCCAGACATTCTCCAAATTAAACATTCAAATGTTACATTCATACTTGTTATAATTAGATGAAAAAACAAACCTAAAGTTCTGACGTGAACTGGTATGAAAACTATAATTACATTGTAACTAAGTTAATTCTAAACTGTGCCTTTTAACTGACTAAAGGTAAAAGCGTAGTGTAAATTCTCGGTGCTAAACCTCTACGTATAAAGGGATTAAGGCAGTTTTGATATTATTATATTTTTATTATGGCTCGACATATTATGACCACATTTATGTCGGGAGGCCTGATTTCAACCTGGAGAGCGGTCCAGAATGGACGTGAGCTATCAGTAGCCGTACTACAAGTCGCATCCGCTATGCCGGCTCAGTTGAATTCAGCGTATTTCAAACTAATCCCTAAGCGCGAATAAGTTACTTCACTATCTGTTATTTATAAGTAATGGTACTACTCCGTCTTGTACCATATAGCATGGCCGACGGACCACATTCCAAAAAAAATTGCTAATGGATGATAAAGTATTAACTCTGATTTAATGATAGTGTAATAATTTTACTTAATTACTTAAGTCTCTAATTTTTTTTATAATTGTCAAACGTAATGATTACTTAATGTGTATGTTCTTTTACATCTATTATACTAAACAACATGTTTATTATATATATGTTTGTCTTTTGAACCCTACCTCAGCAACAGATCTCAACGTCACTAACGTTTTACTGACAGTTTGGGACGTTCGCATTTATTCTGGGCCCCCGCCTTTGTACAATTTTAAACAAATAGATTAATAAATAGTTTATTTGGTTTATTTTAAGTCAAAAAAGAACAGAAAAACGTGTCACACGATATATCACACACACACACACATATATATATATAACAACCAGCTGCACCCGGGGTTTCACCTGCTAGCGTTTAAACACTGTGTCTCGTTACGTAAATCCCTCATGGTCCACTATCAGGATCTCTGGTCCTTCAATTCGAAAGAATGGCTTAACATATTTGTTATATTTTGGCCAATTTCCTTAATAGCTTTATTAATTATAGTATATATGCTTCGATCATTTATTTACGGTAGATGCACAATTGCCGGTCAAAAAGCAGCGATATAAATGCAGGTCCGGTTACTTTTAATATTGTTTAATACAATTTTTTTTTTCAGCCGTCGCTCTTGTACTTCCTCTTGTACATTAGGCAAGTCGAGGTCAGATGTCGAGTTTCAATAACAATAATAAATAAATAAAATACAATAAACATAATAATAATAAAACTATAGGTAAAAAAAACTAAACAATACGCTTATATGACAATGTGAACTAAAAAGTAAATAAAGTACTTTTCAAAAGGAGGTCCAAGAACGCCGTCGACTGAAAAAGCGAGTCAGTTTACGGTTGCCTCCGTCGCTATTAATTATGAATTATTTAATAAAATTATTGTATTGTCATCGGTTTTTAATACGTGTACAAATTTCCAAATTATTCAGACCTCTAGAAGTGGTTGATAATTATTTCAAAGAATTCCGTTACATAGTTGTATACATACAAGTCATTATTAATCAATTAATCAATCAAATTGTCATGCCTTTTTCCCACAAGGGTAGGCATAGACAATAGAGCGCCACTTACCACGATCCTTACACAACTCCCTTGCTTCCTTCACATCTAATAAAAGCGTGTTAATAATAAAAAGTGGAAAAGGCGTAACAATTTGATTGATTGATTGACATATAATAAATCCTATAGATCAATGATTTTGGCCCATTTTACTGACGCTTATTAGTTTCCGTTCCATCGAGTTTCAAACCACACCGATGCTCAAAAAGTTTTCACTACAAAAATTAACCGTATAATAAGTGTTATATGGAATTTGAAATCCTTTAAAGTTCATAAAGTAAACTCGAATACGCGATATCAATTCATATAAACTAAAACTGATCTTAGGGACTAAGTTTTATTTATAGTTTAATTTTATCTACGTTTCTATACTAAGCACTAAAGTGCTTGTATCATAGACGCAGGACAACCAAAGTACATATATCAAAGATACATTGGTCCCGGTGGGTGGTCTCGAACCCGTGCTCTCGGTTTGCGTAATCATTGCACTTCCACTACACCACAGTCGCCTTATTATAATAATGGAATGTTGTACTTTCATTAAAGCGTTATAAAATTAAACATTGACCTACCTAGTCACCTTCTAATGACTACAGCCCTTGCACTTCCTCCTATTCTTAATCAATCAATCAAATTGAACACAGAGCGGAGAAAAATGACAACGGAGCGCCACTATTGCTGAAACAAAAAAAAATTATATTATTATAATAAAATAATTATAAAAGATTTTAAGTTTTAAAAAAATATAACATTAAACAATACATTATTTAAACAAATTTTATGCGGCTTACTATCGCGTTTATTTTGATTTTACATTTTTTATTATTCCGACGTTTTGAGAGCTTTGCAGCCATCGTGGTCACGGAGAAACGTCGGAATAAAAAAATTTAAAATCAAAATAAACGAGATAGTAAGTCGCATAAAATTTGTTTAATTCATGTCAATTAAATTTTGTAACTTTTGCAATAATGTTTTTTTATTAGTTTTTTTAAGTGTTAAGCTTTTTACATATTGTATTCTCTTCGATGCCTAAGCGTACCTAAAGCTGTACGTACACACACACTCATCAAACATTCTGGAAATTTATCAAATTTACTAAATTTAGTTAAATATATTGCACCTGTAAACTATCTAACAAATTACCACTATTATCTATCTAACGAGAAATTTTGATACAAAATATTCCATGTAAAATCATTTTACAGTATAATTAACAACTTTATAGCCTTACTAATATAGTGTAGTTTCGACTGAATAACCTTTGAAGATAAGGATTACCTGTATTAAATATTTTACAAATTAATATCAAATTCACGTCACCTAATAGGAATTTTGGAAATTTCTAACGTTGTCACACCTAAATAACTCTAATATAATTTAATATTATATATTAAGCTCATATAATTGTCTTAGTGCTGGGCAAAGTAGTCCCCGTTTTTCTTTTATGATTCACGACACTTTGGAGACTGCCACGAATCATCGTAGGAGTCTATTTCATCTCGGTTTGGGAGATGTTTGGCTATCTGAAGTTAACTCAGTAGTGGACATTGCCTACAATGCATCAGGCATACGGCTGATATGACCTGCCTTTTCCCACTCATCCTAATATAATATTATTCTAAGTAAACATAATGAATATTTACTATTATATTAACAGATCGCATTAGCTATAACCTTAAACCTAACCTTTTGTATAATTTTTAATAAATAAAATTGTGGATGTGAAGGAACACTTTATCTATAATATTTGCAAAATATCTATTTGCTTGCTCGTAGATTCATTGTATGCATGAGAACGTGACTTTATGACTCTATGTGCTTTATTAAGTTTCGTTTGTTTTCAATTAAAACTTTCCGTACAGCAATAATCTCCTCATCACTTGTTTTAGTAACTCGCGATTATCGATTTAAACTCTTATTATAAAACTATATCTTAAATATTTATGTGAAAATGCAACAATTAAAAAAACTAGGAAATTCACACCTTAATTTTGACGACAGGCGTGGCGTATTGGTGAACACACTGGTCCGTTTCGATTTCCGGTTGAAGCAAATACTTGTTTCATAGCTTTTATTTGTAATAAGTATTAAATAATTAGTATAAATTTACAAATATTTTTTATTAAATAAAAATTAAAATATATGCTCCAGGGCTGGTTGTCAAAGAGTGGTAGGCCGTAGTGCCCAGTCTACCAATCTGGGTACAAACCGACCAAGTGTACAGACCGTGAAGTGACTTAGTCGCGTTTCGGGATTCGCTTGTAAGCTACTATCCCAGTATAGTGGATGTGACTGCTATTAACAGTTATTTAAATGTGGTAGCAGTCACCACCATTCTTACTGTCATATGTCGAGTCACAGTAAAAGAAAATTGATTTCGGGTACCATAAAACCACTGATCTGCAAATGAATAATGCTGAATTACATATTATATATATATATATATATATATATATATATATATATATATATATATATATATATATATATATATATATATATATATATATATATATATATATATTATTGAGACTCGACATATGACAGCACCCCGCTTGATGTTAAGCCGAAGTGTGGTCCATGAATGAATGTCACTGCTACTACAATTTAATAACAGTGAGTAGCAATCACATCCACTATGCCGGGGCAAGTTTTATATTTGAATATAAAACTTGATTAATCACGCATACAAAACTTTGATTAATGCATTGAAAACTCATAATTGGAATACGTTTATTTTTGGGTCGAAATACATGCTTTCGAATGTTTCCTTAAACTTCCGTGTTGGGCGAGGCTGATCTCGAAGGTATATTGGTACAGAATATTTTCGTTTATTAATTTCTTTTCGTGTTTGATTTTCGTTGGATTTAAACTAATAAATTTTAGGTTTTAATCCAATTCTCATAAGTTTACTTGAGAACATTCCAATTAAGGTGTTTTAATTTTTACCTTATAGAGTTATTTATCTGGCCTTAAACTGCCGGTTGGTAAGCATGATGAAGGTTTAAGAGCTGCCTCAATCGCCGTCACCATGCCGGTCAAAGGTTTTATAATTATAATTATCTATCAATCAATCAAATTGTTACGCCCTATTCCCACAGGAATAGGCAGAGACGGGGAGCGCCACTTACCACGATCCTTACACAACTCCCTTGCTTCCTTCACATCCACAATTCTCTTCATACAGGCTCTGTGGTTTAAATTTAATTAGATTCGTAAATTCGAATAGTTTAAAGTCGCCCTCAAATGAAACAGGTGTTTCAAGAGGTAGTTCAGAATTAGCTTATTCTGAAGTTGCCGGTTCCAACTATGCTGGCATAGTGGATGTAACTCCTATGGAAAGGTTTTATTTTACAATCACTACGGTTATGGGCACTGGGCAACCCAGATACATCGGCAATTTGTGTTTTGGAGCGCAGTATGGTGTTACGAATTTTATCTGTAAATTTTTCGCCCAGAATACTGCGCTCCATGGCTCTTTGCATAACCGCATTATTATCCGTGAAATTTCGGATATTATTTAGCTGTTCATTATTATATTTATATTATACACTATTAGGTATAATTTATTTATACCTTATAGTGTTTACTAGAGTTTAAATATTTCCAATGTTTATAATATCGTTATGTCATAGTAAAATATAATTGAAATAATCACCAGAATAATCAAAAAACTTTTTTATTTAAATTGTCTGAAAAAATTGCATATCAAATAGGTTATATACAATATATATTAAATGTTATTTTGATTATAATTTGCTTTGTCATTAACTTTAGAAATATTTAAACAAGTAATAATAAATATTTTAAAATTCCTCCCTGGAAATGTTGTATTTGAATATAGGGACGTACTTTTTTAATATTTTCTTAAGATTTAAACTATTTCATGTATTTTATTCCTATACAAAATTAAAACTAATTTTAAAAAATGTTTTTTTTTCAGTTAGGCCAAGAGTTGTTAAGCCTGTTTTTTTATAATTGATTTATTAAAAAAACCTTATCATCGTTACAATTAACGAGTAGGTACATAGATATAAAACAAAAATTCTCGATAACAAAACTTAACAAAGTAGTGTTCTATTTTCGCTGTGCTTAGTGATAGGACTACTGAGTATTTATAGCTTCTCGTAACAAGGTTGTTATCCATGTTAATATCCATGTTTAAAACCGAATATAGTTACAAGTCCAATATAATATCTTACAAACGTTATTCGATATGTTTGTATTTAAAAGACAATAATGCAATTTTACTTTAATATTTTGTACTAGGCCATTTAATATTTTTTTGTCTTAATAAGACCTTTTGGCCTGCGCAATTTTCTCATAGACGATTTTATTGTTACTTAATCAGTTTATTCGCAAAGAACGTTAAAATGACAGCGAGGCCATAAGTTACCAATAAAATGAAATTTTACGGGGATAAAGCGTGAAGTGTCATCATTCGGAACTATCAATCAAATCCCTATCTGTCCCATAGGGTTAGGATAGAAAAACAACGCACCATATCCACGATACTGACACAACTTTCTTGCTTTAAAATGAGTCAAATTTTAGCATAATTATAATGCTTGTATTTGTACTCTATGAAATTGAGATTGAAATTTGAACGGAGTAATTTATGGGTCCTTTCCGTCAACAGTGCCTAACGTGGTTCGAATACCGGTTACCGTTGATCGAATTTATTTTTATTAATTTTTACATTAATTGTATATGCCAAAAATAATATTGAAATACTTGAATATTGCGGGGCTTTGCAAGTGAACGGTTGTGCAATTTTAATTTATTTGTAAAGCTTGTGATTCTGAAATATTAATGGTGGAATAGTTAATCAGTTCATTTAAAGGCTCATAAATAATTTATAGCTGTTTAACGTATTTTACGTGTTTTCTTTAAGACTCCGGCAAATTTTGGAAACACTATCATTGTAATGTGTTAGGCTTAAAAACAGAATAATGAACGTTACATTAAAACTTTACAACAATCTCGAACAAACTTACACTATATTTTTAAAATAAAATATAGTGCTATATTTCTCTATATTAGGCCATTTAAAACTTGCATTGTCTGAATAAGACCTTTTCAACCTCTGCATTTCTCTAATAGGCAGTTTTAGTGTAACTTATTCAGCTGATATACAAAACACGTTGGCAGCTACCTTGGACAAAGAATTAGTCTAGCTATTCAAAGGGGGAACGCTGCCAGTATCTTCGGAACCTTGCCTAAAGGGACTCCTTTTAATAATGTATTTTAGTTTTTTTTTCATCAATATATATATTTTTTGAGTAGTTAGATATAATATTTTATAAAATGTAGAATATATTCAATAATAAAGTTTTAAACTGTTCATAATAGAATGTTGAAGTGTACAAGTAGATATTCCTTGTAAATATACTCGTATCTTTAATAAACACGTTACAATGATTTAATGTAACATTGACATTACATACGGTATGTTGTCTAATAAAATACATTTTACGATGATAAAGCGAGAAGTGTATTTAATAAAAACAATTAATAAAATTATCACGACTCCATTGCCACAAGAGATATACAGAGACTATAGAAGGTTAATATGGCTGCACTAATTTATTTATCTTTTTAACCTAATATAGCAACGCAGGGCAATAGCACCGCTCTCCATAACATTTTTCTCTATCTTAGTCTTAATAATATAAATTTATGCAATCAATTACAGTGTCGTCGATCAATTAAAAGGCCATGAAAATTCAGATGTTTTATTTTAATTTATTAATAATTATTAATTTCAGTATGTTGTTATCCATTTTTTATTCATATACAAATGTAATATAATCTCTAAAAAGATTACATAATTTTCAGTACTATATGTTTAAATTTTGTATATTAAAATACTTTTCATTAATATCGTATTCTATTAGAAAACATTAAAACATTTATATACAAACATTTGTATTTAAATAGGTCATTTTTAAAATTATGTTATTTTTCTTTAGTATTTTATACTAGGCCAATTCAAATATACTTTGTCTTAAATAGACCTTTTTAGCCTCTACGTTTCTGTCATAGACCTTTTTATTTTATCTTAATCGGTTTATTTGCCAATCACGTTACAAAGATAGCGAAACCACAATTTTTACTAACAAAATATTTTTTTTACCTGAATAAAGTGGAAAATATTTTGCTTTCAAAATATTTCAATATAGAGCTTTATTTTCAAAATTTAAATACTCACTAATTATTATAAATTAAATCTGAGGGAAAGACTGCGCCGATCTAAAAAGTTTTTGAAGAGCGCTCGATGGAGTATTAAGAATTGCAATGCAATTCTTCAGCAATAATCGAAAACAACTTATGATTATAGATACTAAATGAAAACAATTTTTGGTCATTGATATTATAAAATCTGTTCTGTGTGAATCAGCCCTAGGATTCATTAAGTTACTGTATGAGTCCGATACAGTAGTCCGTGCAATTGAGTCTACGATTTCAAAGTCAGCTAAACTGGAATACTTTGGCTGCCTATGAGTTTTCTCCATCCTTTGACTTTCTCCTTAAATCCTTAAAACTAAAATCCTCTGGTTGGCATGACGGCGAAATGAGACAGTCTTAAATCAACATTACAATATTTAAATGAGTTGAAATACTCAACAAAAACTAGAAAATGAATTAAAAACAACTTGATCGGAACAGTTTTCAGATAACCCTACGTCAAGCGTTTCTCAAGATCTCCCTAAACCCTATCCTATAGTTTTATACCTATATCCTCATAGTTTAATTTTTTTAAATCATTAAATCTAAAAAATTAAGAGAATAATAATATAAAAAAGTACGTCTCTGTATAAAATTGCATCATTTCCAGGGACGTATTTATAAATATTTTTTATTAATAGTTTAAATTTTTCTAAAGTTTATAAAATCGTTATGTCAAAGTAAATTATAATTAAAATAATTGAACTAACATTTAAAATATATATGTCACCGTATAATTGTAAATACCGTATAATTTATAATCTATCTAGCGAGTTTGTAAACCGTGGATAAATTGTGAACTGTCCATACTTACAATATAACGTATTAATTTTCCATAGTTTATAATCTATCCATGTCAAATCGTCAAATTGTGAACTGATTGATTGAACACCAGTTTATTACGCGTAAAGCCCCGAGTTCGATTCCCGTTCGGAGAAAATACTTGTTTCACAGCTTTTTTCTTTTAGGATATATATTCAGCCTCAGGAAATAAACACCATAAACTAATTTTATACAATATTGCATTGAACGAATGTAACACACTGTAACCGATTGCCTAAAACTATTTCATATTGGTTAAGTAAAATCAGACAGAGGACATAATTTGATTCTACTTAGTTTGTACAGCATGCCGAAGTAGGATATGCTCATAAGGCCAGACTAAACAGCGTTGTCTTATGTCGACCTATATATGATTAAAATCGAGTCGAGGTCAGATGTAAAATCAAGAAATTGTTTTTTTTTTAAATTGTTACTATGTAGCAAGCCGCACACGGCGACTTCTACCACTGCCACAAATAAATATCTGCTTGCAAGAGTCGTTTTCGTTATGCCGACTTATTAGTTTCCAAAGAATCGTACCTCTAATAAAATTGCATTACGATTAATTTAAAAACCCTTTTAAAATACAGTGTCTACCATAATCTGAATAATAAATATTTAATAATTCATCCCTGGAAATATTACATACAGGGACATACTCTTTTTATTATTCTCTTAAGATTAGATTTAATGATTTAAAATATAATTTGCTATGATATTTCGGTTTTGTATACTTTATAAATATTTAGATCAAGCAGTGTAGTATGCAGGTAGGCATGCGATGAATGCTGAACAGGTATTACAGGTTAAATCGGTTTCACTTGAATTCTGACAGCTAAGATTTTTTAATCTCTCTGCCTATCCTATTGGAAAAAGGCGTGACAAGTTGAATGATTGATTGTGTCTACCTTAACTTTGCATTATTAATAGAAATCCTAATAAAAAAAATCTATAAAAATATACTAAAAGGTTTTTACTCCAGGAATTTCTTACAACTAAAAGATTATTATAAGAATCCAAACCTTACCACATAAATAGAATTGTAACGGGGAGACATATCTCGTAGCGATGTATAAATTCTCTACCCACTGTATCATTATATTATTAGCGGTTATTTATAAAAACACATCAAATTTTCGTCTCGTAAAAATTTAGGCAATTAAAACATAATTCTTTTTTGTATTTTATTTAACTGATGAAACTTTCTTTAGTATATTATGAATTTAAGCTAGTTATATAAATATATGAGTATTGCTATTATAAATCAATAAATTTAAATTTTTATTTGTTTATTTTTAATAAATTAATAAAAGAAGGAAAAATCTATAAATAGAAAAATATAAATAGGAAAATCACTTCCTAAATATATTTATAACCTCTCTACCAAACAAGTTACAGAAAAATATTTTTATTAATAATACGCTCGCGTACTTTTTGGCTAAAGGCACATTTAATGCCGACCGCGTACCGGAATCTTACTGGCTTTTAGGACATTTCAGGCAGGCATATACTTTGGATCTTTTAAGTAACAACGCGCAAACTCAGAGGGGTGCGTAAACTCAAATTAATCCCTGAATAGTTGTTCCGGATTGAGAAAAATATTTCACCATTATTATTTTTGCAATTATATCTAATTTTATTACATTTTATTGTTTCTGACTGTATTAAAGTAAGTTTGACGGCCCGAATAGCATTATACTCGTATAGCGTACCAATTTGTTACCGGGTTCAATTCCCAACAGGACCTAATATAAAACAAAATCGGGTTAGTTACATAATATAAATGAAACTAAAGAACGACTAGACCGATTATTATGAATTTTGTTTTGTTGGTTTCTTTCCGCCCTAAATAGCAGAATAACACCATTAAAAATATCACGATTAAATAAATTATGAAGAAAATTATTTTCATTATACATTTTATATAGAACTATAATATTTTTTGGACGGCACAGTGAATGCGACTGGGGCCGTGAACTGAGACTGTTTTTTCAGTCGTCGGCACTCTTGGACCTCCATCAGGCTTACTATAAGGCGGGTCGAAGTCAAATGTCCAGTCACAATTTAAAAAATCGCTAGTTTGATGACATCTCGAGAGCGTAATAACTTATTTCCGTATTTAAGTTTGTTAATCTTTTGTCGCTTAGTGGTCAAGGTGAATTGAAATCAGAATGAAGACTAAATATGTTAGGATAGAAATAAATAAATAAATATGTACTACAAAAATATATGTGCGAACTTGGAAAACTCGGCACAATGTCGGCCTCGAGAAGTTTCCGCGCGCATCGGAAAAACCCGGTCAAAAACAAGCATCGGGCTGGATTTATTATCGAGCTACTGAAGGATAAGAAGCTTTTTTGTAGGTTTATTTTATTAAAATCGATTTACTCATATAAAATATATTTTGACGACAGGCGTGGACGAACGGTTAGCGATTCGTTTGTTGGGCGTATAGTTCCGGTTTCGATTCCCGGTCAGAGCAAATATTTGTTTCATAGCTTTAATTTGCAATATTTAATAATTATATTAAATATTGCAAATATTTTAATTTAATAAATAAAATATTTTATTTTATTTTAAAAAAGAGGCGGATATTTGCTTCGGTTCCGGTTATCAAAGAGTGGTAGGCAGTGGTACCCAGTCTGCCGATCCGGGGTATACCAACACTTACAAGTATCCAGACCGTAAAGTGATTTAGTCACGTTTCGGAATTAGATTGTAAGTTGCCGATTCGAACTAGGCCGACATAGTGGATGTTACTGCTACTTACCAGATATTGCATTCATTTATTCACATCCATTCATGGACCACACTCCAGCTTAACATCAAGCTTGATGATGTCATATGTCGAGACACAATAAGCAAATTAAAAAATAGTTTAAAAAAATTTAGAATCCTTATACCTATTAAGTAATCTAGCATTACATTAGGGAAGACGGCGTCGTTATTAGTCGTACGAGTACCACAGCAAATTTTATTTCGAAAACCAGATGTTAAGCTAAAGTACGCTCCCTGAATGGAGACGACTGCTACTACAATTAATGAAATAAAAGTAGCAGTCGCATCTACTATGCCCACAACCTATGGAAAAGGCGACCGTAGTGTAGTGGCAGTGCAATGGTTAAACAAACTGGAGAGCACGAGTTCGAGACCACCCACCGGTACCAATGTATCTTTGAAATATGTACTTTTATTGTCCTGTTTCTATTGTACAATCACTTTCATAGCTTAGTGTAGCAATGTAAATAATAAAACAAAATAAAAATATTTTCTTTTTAACCAATGTAAACGTTTTAAATAGGTCACCTTAAGCCAGCAAAATTACAAAATCTCACTATTTTTAACAAGAATTATAGCAAAAAAACCTCTGCAACTGTGAATAATGGGTTAATAGTTGTGTCGTGTAGTATCAAATCAAGTCAAATCCATATTTTGTTATTTTTAAACTAAGTACACGAGTTTGTTCTTCGTGTTAAAATTCACAATATAAATTTACCTAAAGAAGCCAAATCTACATATTTGAAGAGATAAACATAAATTAAACCAGCTATTATTATCAAAAGAAGACATATCCATGACTTTTCAATATCAAAATAAGTCAAATCTTTTCTAGCCAATCAGCGAGCGTTAATTTGTATGACAAATTAGCCATATTGTTTTTATTGCAAAAAGTTTTAGTGTCGCGCTTTGTGCCGTTTGCGTATTTTTATTTAATAATAAAATAAATAATGGACGAAACCTGCAACAAAATTGTTGAAACTGTTCCCAAATTAGCAAGAAAGCAACCACAGCAAAGATCACAATAGAAAGTAACAAAGATTAAGTAAAATAGGATGAAAACTTTTACCTTTAATCTAACATACATGCATGGAGTAGAGGTTGCCAACCATTTTGTATAGTTGAAGTGTAATTGAAAATCTGGATGTCGTTAATTGCCGGCTATTTTAAAACTTAGTATATATGTTTTGTTTAATTTCAACAATATTAGTACCATCGGTAGTGTAATAATAATAAATTGAAACGAAATATGCTCACGACCTTTTATACCTTGCGGTGTGGTCAGAGACGGAACAGGTGGCAAGCCTATCGCTGCACTTAATGGATTTACATGTTTTCACTTCTTTAACAGATTTTTTAGAAGAAGTGCGGGCACCGTCTTTGCTTGCCCTCCAAAGCACAGGGAGTAATTAAGAATTTGAGAATTTGGCTGCTTATTTTAATTGTGTTTTATAACTGTAACAACAATTCAAAAATAAAAAATGCCCATTATTTATCATATTTTTTATTATGAAAATAGTTAAAATTTTTAACAAATAAATGAATTATTAACTGTACCCCCCAATTAGAACCTTTTTCGTATTAAGCATAAAGAAGGGGATTCCCTAGTGTTTTATTGTTGTCAAATAATGGCGGGATGGGTCTGAGTTCATACTTTGTGAGCTCATCATGTATTGTAATATTGTCGTCAGACAAAATCAGGGTATTAGATAGATATATATAAAAAGTCGTAAATTTCACGTACTATTTCGATGTTTGAGTCGTGCGTAAAATATACATATATTTTTTTTATTGTGACAACATATGATTGCACCCCGCTTGATGTTAGGCTGAAGTGTGGTCCATGAATGAATGTCACAGCTACTACAATCAATAACTGTAAGCAGCTATCACATCCACTATGCCGGCCTGGTTAGAACCGGCGACTTACAAGCTGATCCCGAAACGCGATCAAATCACTTCACGGTCTGTATACTTGTAGTACGCCACTACCCCGGATCGGCGGACTGGGTACTAATGCCTACCACTCTTTGATAACCAGACCCGAAGCAAATATCCACCTTTTTTATTAACAAATATTTGCAATATTTAATGTAATTATGAAATATTACAAATAAAAGCTATAAAACAAATAATTGCTCCGAAAGCTCCAATCGCTAACCGTTCGTCCACGCCTGTCATCAATCGAAGCCGGGACAAATCGTAAAAATACGATATAAAACATTTCCCACCGTTTTAACTTTTGATTGTTGGGCCAACTATCGCACCAACACCGATTGAGTAAAAAAGTAAAGATTTGTATTCGTATCCGCGGATCTACATTTTTAATGATCTGGTACATCATTAATACCAATGCATGTCCTTAAGAAAAAAAGATACTATTTTCCACCACAAATCTATTTCAAAAAATAACCAATCTTATGAAATGCAGGTGCTGGTAATAAAGAAATATCCACATAATTTACAATACAATTTAGATTTAGTCTACTTAAAATACTTTTTTAAAAATAATTTACAAACAGACAAATTGTTTGTAAATGTTTCTTTCACGTGAACCTAATAGAAACTAAAAATCACATTGTCTTTTATTACCAAAGTTGTCTACACCTGCTCTTCCATTTGCTAACTATCAAAACCTTGCTAGATCCCAAATATGTACAATCAAACAGAGTCAAATCCACAAACCTAATTATCAAATTGAGTCAAATCCACAGGTTGGTAACAAAGTAAGTCAAATCCAAAATTAATTGAAGGATTTTGTAATTTTAATGTTCTAGGCAAACAAATTAAAGTAGAAAAACGTAAATAACAAACTAATTTTAATTACCTTTCAAAAGCACGTGTTTTCTTTGGGTGCGCATTACTAAAGAACACAAAAACTCGTCTAGCAGGATTTTTGTTCAAATGGAGTTGACTTGATTTGATACTAAACTACAGAGTTGTTAGTAGCTTTACATCACGCTAATAATAGTTACAAGTATTGAATTCTTTACGGAATGTGTTTGTGTATCTAAGAAAATTGAGTTTATATAATGTGGTTATATAAACGTTCATATAATATCCTTTTTTTGTCCACGTAGAAACGTAGAAAAATCTTTTCGTCCAAAAAAAAATTTATTATATAAAAATATATATAATTTATATCAATCAAATTGTCACGCCTTTTTCCCATAGGCAGAGACAATTTTAATTACTTTACAAACAATTTATAATTCCTAGGAAAACTATAGCAAAATCCTTATGCTTCATCTTTTCCTACTGAATTTATATCAAGGTCTTCCTTTAAATTATGTGTTTTTTTTTAAATTAAAGGAATATTTATTTTCAGTAAAATTTGTCATAATCAGAAATTAGAGTACATTTCCTTCAGGTACGCTTCGCATATTCCGTCCTGTATAATCAATCAAGGAGTAGCTTTAATAAATATTAATAACAATGGGGTCTTCTATCAATCATTTTAGTATAGCGACTAATTATAACTTCATATTAATTTTCGAGAGTTCCATAAAACAGTTCTAATGACAAAACACTTGACGAAATTGGTTACACTAGTGTGTTACGCGTAAAGTCCCAGGTTAAATTTCCGGTCGGAGTGGAATTTATTCGTATCGTGGATTCGCGCACACCAGCTTAACATCAGACGGGGAGCTGTTATAATTTTATATCAACTTACAATTAAAACAATCGCGTGTTTTATTTTTACTCAGTAAGGACATATTACAGCACCCCGCCTGATGTTAAGCTGTTGTACGGTCCATAAACGGAGGTGACTGATGTTAAATTCTTAAACAAGGTTGTATGGACCGTGATTGCTTTGCCTTAAATTTAAAAAAATGCTTGTCTGTCATAAAGAAAGTAATATTATAGTCCGTGAGCAAGCATCATATTTTTACGACCAAGTCCCTCTTGAGCGAATATGCTTTATAGCGTTATATCATGAAACCTTGCAAACATCAGCTGCTATTTCATGCAAGATTTTGGCAGCAGGTTAGCCTTCATTTTTAATAATTTCCTTTCGATTATAAATTATTCAAAATATAGCTTCAAAATTGAGGCGACTAGTGGTAGTGCAATGGTTACGCAAACCGAGATCACAGGTTTAAAAACACTTCCGGTACCAATGTATCTTTGATATATGTGCGTTTCTATATTAAACTACTAAAATGCTTGTATCATATAAATTGGACAACAGTTTAAATGTTTTTCGTAGTTTAATATAGAAACGCAAAAAAATCTAACCTTATTTTTTGAACAAAAAAAACGCAACTAACTAAATTAATGAATGATATTAAGTTAGCAGGCTACAGGCTACACGAACATTAAAATATTTATGTTCAGTGATTGACCATAAATAACGGTGTATCTTTTTAATAAATTAAAAGCTAATTAAATGAAAAAACCTGTAATCCTGTAAGTAATGTAAAAGATAAGTATTTCTTGAACGCGATGTCTGAACTTAAATTGCCTGCTGGTAAGCAAAGGAAGGTCTAAGGGCACCATTACCTTAAAAAAACAGTCTCATTTTACACTTGCTTCTGTCGCCTTCACTAAGCCAACGAATTATAGGACGGGGAGAACATCACACTTGTCGATTGTTCTATAAATCACCGAATCTTTTAGTACAATTGACGATTTGGTCAACAGAA
The DNA here is from genome assembly GCA_905220615.1 of Tinea trinotella. Classification (NCBI taxonomy): domain Eukaryota; kingdom Metazoa; phylum Arthropoda; class Insecta; order Lepidoptera; family Tineidae; genus Tinea; species Tinea trinotella. The sequence continues at coordinate 17,892,892 of HG992305.1, forward strand.
TGCGGATGCTTTCCCCAACCTATCACGGGAGTTAAAAGATGATGTAGAAATACTCATGACCTCATCATCATCTATAACTCGGACCGTTTTTTATTTATTTTATTCATAATAGCGTATAAACTGTCAGATGATAACATATATTATTTCATATGAGAAGCAATGACTTTTTAAAAAGTCACTTGTTATTTTTTATCAACATAATTGGGTTTGCTATAAATTTATAAATTCTCAATCGGGAGAAAAATATTAAAAATTGAACAACCGCAGCTGACGTTCATGAGGCTTTGTACCATCGTCCAAGAGGAAATAATTGTAAAAAATTGCACCTGGCTCTTAGACATTGTGTTTCGCGACTAGTTTAAGATATATATGTGCGCCCTAAAACTTATACAATTAGACACATTTTAAAATTAGTTGTGTATTTTAGATTTTTGACATTACTATGACATTTGACAGCTAGCTTAAATAACCTTAAAATTTGGAAAATTAATATTACCTTTGTTGTTTTTATTCCAATAATAAACAAGTGACATTATGTTATTCAAACATTTAAAATTGGTAACTTTCGATGTGACAAATACTTTATTAAAATTTAAAGTACCACCGTGGCAAACGTACGGAGAATTAGCTAGAAATTATGGATTTACCGGAGAAAACGAAACATTGTCCAAGCGTTTTGTAGACAGATACAAGTATATGTTGGCAAAATATCCGAATTTTGGTAAAAATACTCATCTTACATGGGAGGATTGGTGGCGCGAAATAGTGCGTTATACTTTTAAAGATCAAATACCGGTTTCTTCGAATATTGATATAATAGCAACACAATTAATTAATAAATACAAATCTAAGGATTCATGGACATGTGTGGAAGGTGGAGTTAAATTATTAAATATGTTGCAGGAGCAACAAATACTTATTGGTGTAATATCAAACTTTGATCCAAGACTCCATGAAATATTAAGAAATATAAATTTGGAAAAATATTTTAAATTTATTCTAACATCTTATGAGGTAGGATTTAGTAAACCTGATAGGAGAATATTTGATCATGCATTAAAGAAGTGTGAAAAGGAAATATCCCCAAATATGTGTTTACATATAGGAGATGATTTTGATAAAGATTACGAAGGTGCAAAAAGAGCCGGATGGCATGCTTTGTTAGTAACAAATGACGGAAAACCATGTCATGACAAAAATACAGTCCCAAGTCTCCAAGAACTTATACATGCTATAGAAAAAAACGCTATTAGTTTGTCAAATCGTTAAATTTGGTTAAAATTGTATCTTGTTACAAGTCCAATGTGTAAAAAGGACAGTTAATTTATTTTAGTTTAGTATATTTATATAATAACTAACATTTACTTAGTATTTTTTTAAATGGTACTCATTTATTATTGATTTTATTATTGTTCAAATTTTGTTAGGTAATGTTTAAGTCCTAATAAGGTTCTTTATATTAAAAAGTTATTTAACCTAGATCTAATTAAGGAACTAAAAGTTTTTTGAAATCTTATGTTTACCTTCAATGATATTATTAAAGCAAGGAAAATTTGTTGTGAATTGTTAAAAATAAAATACTTTAAATAAAGTTTATTCGTTTTTTATATATAAACCTCGTGGATGAGAAGGAAGCAATTGACTATCACAATTCTGTTGTCTTTCAAGGTAGGCACACAATTATGCCTATCCCTTTGCACAAAGAAACTGAAGAGGACTTCAAGTGTGGAAATGAGCCCGCACATAACTGTAACTGCCTATCCCTGTGGAAAAAAGGCGTGACAATATGATTGATTGTCCATCGTCTTTGCCAATCCTTATACATAGAGACATATACATTGAGTATTAAAATTGATTATATCAATCAAATTACCATCACTCAATTCCGAAAGACAGAGATTACAAAGACAATAAAATTTCACTTTCCAACCTTCGGTATAGTATACTTGACTGATCTGAGTGTTTAATTGAAATAATTGAAGACTAAGTTGGGAATTCAAATTGAAGACATTCTCAAGCTGGGTTGCCTAGTGGCCATAGTCATAGAGCTTGTATGAAAAGAATTGTGGATGTGCGGGAGTTGTGTCAGGATCAGGGCAAATGGCATTCCATTGTCTCTGCCTGTCCCTGTGGAAAATAGGCTTGAATATTTGATCGATTTGTGGTTTGTTGCCCAGTCTGCTAAACCAGGGCAGTGCCACCATTTTTAAGTGTGCAGAAACAGTTCCGGACCAGCTTTAAAGTTGCCAGGTCCTAGGCCAGCATAGTGGATTTGACTTTTACTTGAAATTGCTTAGATTTAGTAGCAGTCACATTCATGCATGATTCGCACTCCAGCTTAACATAGGGCAGAGGGAACAAATTAAACACTTGTTACAAAATTATAATTTATTGTTCTGAGTATATCATTTATATGAGAACGATACAAAATTATTATTCACATATTACAATTTCTATTTATTATATGGATTGAGTATGTTCTATTTAAATCTAGACACACAAAGCAACTTTCAATCACTCACTGTGTTTACTCTTTTCATCGAAGGAATATCACAGATTATTTATTGGATTTTTTTTTTTAAATGACTAATGACTTAAGTAGCCAATTGGGAAACTGAGTATTTTCTAATAAAGGGCTTCGTTCAATTCAAAGTGAGCAATTGTAAATTGTAAGCTAACCAAAACAAAATAGGACCACAATTACTGTACATCACAATTGTTTGTAGTTTTGAACAACTTTCAGTTTTCATTAAATTCAGTTAAATTGTGTATTCTACATTGTTTTAAGTAGCTAATAAACAAATTAAAATATATAAACTATTACTATATTCATTGAAATAATCATGTAAAAAAAACTTATTTTATATTTATCTTTACTAGGGTTGCAAAAAATATTACCTGCAGAATTATTACATATATTTGAGCATATGTTTCATTATTATAATGTTTATATTATTATATATTGCCATTTAATCGTAGTTTCTTTACAAACTGACGATTATTATCCGTCGCCCAAATAAGGCTACGATAACATTCATTCTAAGGCCTCAGAATGACATTTGTCAACTAAGATGCTGATGTAAATATACACAGGGTGTAAACTTGTAAAGAAATCTTGTGTACCACCAGCTCGTAACTTGTAAGCTTACGTTGCATTTTGTAAAACAATGCATATTTTTCATAACATCATTATTACAAATATTGAAAATTATTAAAGGATTATTTAAAATAATAGAACGCTATGTTGCTATGCGCGTGGCATTGGAACTCGATAAAAACATTGCAATAAGTTTTATTAATTACTAATAAGACTTAAACGTGCTAAGTAATTTTACATCCAGTTTAAAAAATATGTAGGAATGTATTTTGTATGGATAAAGTAATTATTACAAATGCTTAATTTGAGTTTATTTTTTATTGTGACACGACATTTGACCTCGACCCGCCTGATGACAAGCAAGAGAAGGTCCAAGAGGGACGAAGACTGAGTCGCCGTCATTATGCCGGCCTAAGGTGCTTCTTCACGCATCGCTTGAAGGATCCAAGGTTATAGGATGGAGAGAACACATGGGCTGGCAAAGCATTCCACTTGTCAATTGTTCTACAAAGAAAAGACGCACCGAACTTTTAAGTTCGACTGCCGATCCGGTCGATAAAAACATATGAAGAAAGGAGTATTATTTTTTGTGAGTTGTAACAGTGAGCTTTAAATGGACTAGTAACGTTAATTAATACGAGTACATTGTTAACATGGATCACTAGAGGAAATTGTAATATGGAATGTAACATTTGAGTTTTTTATGGAATAGAGTACTTATGTTAAATGCAAACAATAAAATCTCGAAAAATAATTCAATTATTATAGATACCTAAATTTAATTATTTCTTTAAAGTGAATAATTCTTTTTGTTTTTCAAACAGAGAGGAATGTAGTCTCATATCTTAAATTCTATGTTTAACGCGTTACACACTAAATATAAAAATATTTATCAAAATTTTGTAAAGATTCATATAAAAGAGATTATAAAAATAGTAAACATTTATTTTTTATTAACACTGTATCCATGTACTTAGTCGTATATTCAAATATCAAAAATATTTATATTAAGTTCTATATTCAAATATTAACATATTGGCTTACAATCTTACAATATTATTTGTAAACTGCAATTTAAGATGTAATTACATTATGAAACACGTGGCGAATGTTTACATATTATTAAACGTCAGTTGGAGTCTGTTGTAGTTGAGATAATTTAGACGATCTCTTTAGGGATATAAAACCAATATATATTAAAAGCTGCCTGCCTTCTTCGAGATTCGTATTCTTTTATTATTTGTATATTTTAAAATCAATACGAGATTGAATATTTTTTACAGATAGATTCCGAAATTGATTCGAGTAACTTGTGATTTAAATACAGCTTATTATTTTAAAATTACCAACAGATCATATAGCGTTGTTAAATTACCTTTGACGTTTCAACCTCGATGCAAAGGCTTGTAGTCTGCACGAAGACTTTGCTTCAAAACTTTCAACAAGATTAAAACATCAAAGTAATTTAAAAAAAACTTTTAGGTGCTTCGTATTGTAAAACAGTCTTTAGAGATTTTACGTCTTTAGAGAACTTAAGACATTTTAATTGGCAAGTCATTAATTATCAGTATTTAAATTCGTAAATGACGTATTATTGGCACCTGTATTAAAGTCTTAAAATATAATACTAATTTGTGATATATATTTATTGTGAATTATTTGTCATTTTGTTGCTCTTACCCTAATTGCTTTGTACTGGCCAATTAACTTACATTCTACGCTTCATTAACAAACAATTTTGTAAATTTCACAACCAATACGGAATGTGATAAATATTGTGATGCCGTTATATATAATATAATGTAATATATCGATTACAATAACGTTGATTAAATTCCAAAGGGCAAGTAACAGATGACGAGTATTGTAAAATATATCATAATCCCCATCAAGAGCTATCAATTAAGTACATTTTTTTATTGTGACACGACATCTGACCTCGACTCGCCTGATGATAAGCAAAAGGAGGTCCAAGAGTGACGAAGACTGGAATAACCGAGTCAGTTCCCGGCTGCCCCAGCCGCCGCCACTATGCCGGCCTAAGGTGCATTAACCAACTTCTACATGTGACGGCCGGCAATTGAGGCTATCGTTTATAGGTTTAGGTAAGTCTACATGCTTAGAAAAGCTGAGGTCAGATGTAGAGTCCGACATTAAAAAAAATGTAAAGTTATTTTATTATGTAGTTTAACTTTTGAATTAATATCTTTTAATTTTGAAATGGAGTTATTGTTTATTAAAAAAATCATTTGTTACTCTTTTAAATTTAACCAACGCTATATTATTAATTCTAAAGGGTAACAAAAATGTGATATACGTTCAAATGTGATATGTATTATTGCAATTAAGATTAAACTATCTTAATTAGGCAATTCCATTGTAATCTCTAAGTAACAATTGAATTTAGTTTATTTAAAAACTACAACTATTAATAATATATATGTATATAAACACAATTATATAGGTAGCCTTTGCCCAGAGCACGGATGGGTCATATCTGAACAAACTCAAGGCCCAGATAGCAAGATGACGTCATCTATCCGTTCCAATAAATTAATCAGAACAAGTCCATTCATAGTATAAATACGTAATTGAAGGCCAAAACGTTTTGTTCAAATTTGAACAGCTAAAGGCCAAAATTACACGGTCACAGTATTTGACACATATGTTTGACGTAATCTATGGCGAAAAGTATGACCGTTTAATAGGACATCTTTATGATAGAACTATGTTGTCTAAAATTCATGATGACCGTGTAAATATTAGTTTAACAAAGTGGCAAAGACTATTGCATTAAAGTTATGGACGTTTTTTTATAAAGGTCATCATTCATTTTGGGCTTCTTTGTACTACTTTTGTAATGTCCAATGATAAAAAAATATATAAATGGTAGTTTCGATACTTGTATTGATAAAACTAATAACAATTTTGATTTTAATTAGAAAATAAAATTTTGTTTTGTATGTCAATCACAAAGACACGCCATATTAACAGTTCTGCTTTGAAGTGTAATAATTATAGTTTGATTATTTTGCACACCTAAACTATGCAAAATAAAGGATATATTCCAATTACTTCGGATATATTCCAGTTCTTCGTACATTAAACTATTTTACAATGTATATGCAACTGTTAATACTATTAAGCCCAAGTCCCCATATAAAATGAATGATGTCCTTTCTTAACGTATCTATCTATGTATATAGAATAAATTATTGGAAGCTGCCTCATGGTTCAAATTTACAATTATTTAAGAGATTCGTATTCTTTTACTATTACAATATTTTTATTATATTCTAAAATCAGTTTGGGATTTGTTACAAAGAGATTTCGTATTTTTTCAAAGAAAGAAATTTCGAGTGACTAATTGTTATTCATTGTGTGTTCTAGATACAAAGAAACAATCAATACAATGTTGTTTATATATTAAAAAAAGGATTACAACTAATAAGTACACAAGAAAAACCATTATTTATTATATATACATAGGCGACAAGATTTAATGGAATAAAATCTCATATACCTAAAGCAACCAAGTTTTCTGGACTTTCTAATCTCGTTGCTGCGACAGGCACATAATCACTAACACCAGACGTATTTAAAACCCGTTTAAAGGCGCGTATTATATTATTGCTGAATGCTTATTTTGAATTTAAACTAAATAACGTAATATTAGAAAATCGCAGATAAAATGTGTAATGTATTAAGTGATTTAAATTAGGGTTGCTATCTCCATATTTTGAAAAACAGGATTTAAAAGTAGAAATACCAAGAAATTTCGATTTAAAACGAGGACGCCCTATAAAAGCAGTATAGTTCAATGTAATACGCACAAAAAACAGGTTCGATTTAACTCTAATAGTAATAATCGTAGTTTCTAATAAAATATTTAGTTAACAAATAGAAAAAATAATCATAAAATAAATTATTATTTTTACATCTCAAAAACCAGGACATTACCCTGGGAAAACAGGACGGACGGCAACCCTAATTTAAAGTCGTAGTTAAACACATATTAATGATGTTGATGTAAATATGTTCATTACTATATTATAAATAATCAAAAAAATTAAATCACTTATTATATCGTAGTAAGGCGTGATTTTGTGTAGACCAGAAAGTAATTAGACAAAGTGACTGAAAGATAAAAAAAAAATGGTTCGAAATAACAATTATTTTCAACATCTAACTGTATTTACACAGTATATTCTTTAATATAAATGAACACATAGTTACCAATACGCGCTATAGGTAACTAACAAATACGTCTGGCCTTTTATCGGTCATGTTAGCTTAACTTAAAACTAAACCTTAATCTAATTAATATCTATATTCAGGTCGATTATGTTTCACTTAACCCTAATGGAATGTAAATTAAATGTTAGTTTCTTCGGTTTATTCGCATTTCGTAAGATTCACAAGACATTGAAATAAGTAAAAAAATAATGCTTCGTTCACTTTTACTGGACCGCAGAATTGACCAGTCTATAAAATGTAGGCGGATCCGATACGTCGATCTGACAATTTTTTATTTTATTTTAAGAACAATATTACTCGTAACTAAATGACTGTATTTATTTCGACGAATCTGACGAAATGCATATAAACTATTTCTTATAGTTAGATATTTTACCCACATACCTATTTTATTATTATTTTAAAATCAATGTTTCTAAATGGACGTAATTTGACGAATCGCTATTAAAACTGACACACCTCTATACGACAAGTTGACATATTTTAATTGCTTTACTTCCTTTAATAAGATCAAAGAAAGAGACTAAGACTATAAGAATAAGATTTTTGTCAGTTTGTGTACGTAGGCTTGTATTTTTGAGGATTCATCCTTAGCCTTAACTTATCACAACTCCGTTTACGTTTTTGGACCTTCATTCAATATATATAAATATTATTTTAAAATCTATGTTTTTAGACGCCCTTGGGACGACAGACCATAAAAAATGTCCAAATTATTATAAAAATAGAGTACAACTGTCAAAGGTTAACAATAAAATAATTTCCTTTAAATAAAAACTATCCTAAAATAAGTTTTCAATTAGCAAATTCTTAATTCCCGTGGGTGTATAAAAAAAGAAACCAACAAAGTTCCTTCTTATAAAAAAAATATCTTCTCAATCTTAAATATTATTTCTTATAATTAGTAATCATAAAGTCATGGACGAACGACTATGTTCAATATACTTTTTATAGAGAGACCAAAAATATTCATACAAAACAATTATACAATTGCGAATAAAAAATCCAAAAAATTGAGCCTAAATGAAAAATATATAAAGTACAAATATATAAAAAAAAAACTTTAAAGTATTTAAAACCCTTATCTGTACAAATATGACAGTGTCAATATCTATATCGTCTATTATAAAACATCAATAAGACCAGAACATACAGGGTTGAAGCATAAATTGAATAACCAGGTAAACTAAGATAGGCTCTAAGGTTGCCAACATTCCCTCGTTTTCACGACTTAATTTTTTTATTATGACTCGTCATCTGAACTCGACTCGCCTGGTGGTAAGCAAGAGGTCCAAGAGTGCCGACGACTGGAAAAAAACGAGTCTTAGGTAATGCGTATCAAGCTTAGTTAGAGGCAGACATTTTAAATAAAGAGTACTGCGCGTATCATTTATGGCGTACGGACTATTGTTTTTTTTTTTGTATCGGTACAGGTTCCGCTTTTATTATAATAAGAGTTGGCAACCCTAGATCTCTATCTTAAGTTATCAGTTTATCCATTACTAGCTGCGTTTTTGTTATGGAAAATTATCTATAAAAAAAAATACAAGAATTTTATTAATTATATGAAAATATTTTATAGAGCCTTGATAGATAAAATAAATTAAGGAAGTAAAAATAATTAATTTTGGAGAAATTGTAGCCCTTAAAACCTAAACTTAAAAACTAGTAAAGCATACACATGTTCATAGATTATTATTTGTACTGTTAGGTTCACCATTTTGTATCTTATAGGCACTGAATTTTGTTCATGTTATATTTTGTACATTTTCTTTTCAAATGGCAACATACGTACGAACACATTTTATTATATTTTTCTCCCAGTTGCATTGGGAACACATTTATATATTATTATATAAAATTTTGAAAAACCAATATACATAAAAAATAGCTGCTTACGTTTCGTAGAGTGCAGACTTTTCCATTACAATAATCACTCTTCTTGTAAATACAAAATATTCAAAAATATTTAAAAGATGGTAAAAAAATCTTAATATTAAATTTCTTTTATATCTCGTCGAATGTTCCCAATACTGAAAACAAGAAGAACAAAATATTTATAAATATACATTGTGAATCCATAATGAATATTATACAATACACATGCAATTATACAAATTTACCTTAAATTCACATTGAATCCGTGCTGCTATTCGGATCGTTTTCGTCATTACCGCCGCCTGTGGTAGCCCTGTTGACATATATTAATTAAATACAAATCTTTGCTGAGGCTGAGACTGTTGTGTTAAAAAACGCGGTCAATATGGAAAATTACGGCAACAGTAACAGTAATAATATTTATAAATCAGTTTTACTCTTTTTCATACTTTATGCTAGTAGTTATAGATAACTTGACTTACTTGGGTTAAAACGGTTTTGACCTGTGGCTAGTAGACAAACGATCCGTTTGCCGGAACGTTAGGAACCGGGCGTTAGTGTATTAATTTAATGAATGACTTACTGATGATCTCTGTTATTTTGCTCGAGTGCCGCCTGTTTTCGATGATGATACAAATGTACACGCAGGCATGACGGGTTGCGCATACTCTTGTGGCAGATATGGCACTCAAGAGTACCTTCCATCGTGTCATGCTTATCGCGGACGTGAACCTACAAAACAACAAGCTGTATATATAAAATGGTTGACAGACAGTTGGTGATCAATTGCCCTGTCTTTCAAACTAAGGTAGAACTAACACTTCCATGTGCAGGCCGTAAAGATTCAGGATAAGCTTGAAAGTGGCCGGTCTATGCTACTTGTATTCAACTCTAATAGCAGTTATTATCAATCAAGCAGTGAATGTTGGGTGTGGCAGAAGAAGCATGAGAGTAGAATTAACGCTGTAAAAATGCGGTCGTTAAGGAGTGTATGTGCAGTGACGATAGGGGATAGAATAAGGAAAATAGTACAGTGTGTGATAGATGTGGCTTGAAAGAAGATGTAGTGACAAGGATTGACAAAGGAATGCTTCGATGGTTTGGGCACATGGAAAGGATGAGTGAAAGTAGATTCACGAAAGCAATTTATAAATCTGATGTGGATGCATGCGTTAAACAAGGCAGGCCCAGAAGGGTGTTTTCCGATCAAATCGGAGACATCCTCAAGAAAGCTAGGTTATGGCTAGGTCGCCCATAACCTTAGAACTTGTATGAGCAGATTTGTGGATGTGAAGGAAGCAAGGGAGCTGTGTCAGGATCGTGGCAAGTGGCGCTCCATTGTCTATGTCTATCACCATGGGATTAAGGCGTGACAATTTGATTGATTTAGCTGTTATTAACATTTAATAAATAATTATAACTAATTACCTTCAAATTATATCTGTTTGCAAATATTCTGTTACAAGATGGACACTTTACACCGCCAACTTTTGGTTTCCAACCTAAAATATTATTTTCAAATTAATTATCAAAATTCAAACATATTTTAAAAGAAAGGGTATTTAATTACTTTGGTGTTTTGCCTAAAAACTTCATAACACGCTACAAGTTTGGTAAGTTATAAATTAGTTATAAGGCTATACAAATTAAATGCATTAATTTTGTAATATTTATAAAATTCATTACAGAACATTGTATCAACCATTAACAAAAATCTTTATTGTACACAACAAAATACATAGATTACAAAAATAGGATAAAGTGGGTGTACAATTAGTGTAGTGGTCACGCAAACCGAGAACCCTTAGTTCAAAACCACTGGCTGGTACAAATGTATCTTTGATATATGTACATTGGTCGTCCTCTTTCTATGATATAAGCACTCTTAGTCACTTAGTATAGAATAGAAATGCAACAAAGAAACAAACACAAAATACTAAAAGTAAAAATACTACCAATATACTAGTTTAATTTATTATTTGTTTAAATATAAGTTGCGTCAAATTACATTATATTATAAACATTTAAGTCATTGAAATATGAATTACTAATGAAACTTACCACCATCCTCCTTGGGGAGGTCACTGTGGTCGAGTGCATACGTAGCTGTACAATCTATAAACAAACATGACTTTACTATATTAAAAATTATCTATATAACAAATTATATTTAATCAGAATCTAATGCACCCTAACCACAGCGACAACCCCATCACCTATTTAAGACGCGAATCATACGTAGATATTTAAGACGCGAATCATACGTAGATATTTAAGACCCGAATAATACGTAGATTAAGGCGACCGTGGTGTAGTGGCAGTGCAATGGCTACGTAAGCCGAGTGGCACGGGTTCGAAACCACTCACCGGTACCAATGTATCTTTGATATATGTACTTTGGTTGTCCTGTTTCTATGATACAAGCACTTTAGTAGCTTAGTATAGAAATATTAAAAAAAATATATTAATGTGCGCAAAAATCTAAGAAATTTATTATCCAAAATTTATTATACTTCGTAATTTAGAAAGATTTAATACGCGAATCTTAGGTAGATATTTAAGACGCGAATCATACGTAGATATTTAGGACGTGAATCTTAGGTAGATATGAAGGGAGTTGTTGTGTCAGGACCGTGGCTGGTGGTGGCAGACATCTATTGTATTTGCCTATCGCTGTGGGAGGGAGGCGTGACGGTTTGGTTGATTGATTGATATAGAACTTTGGAAGCTAAAATATTTTTGTAAATAATACATACCGTTAGATACTTTCTTATTGCGGTCAGTTCCCCCAGTCAATAAATCTGTAATGAAATAATAAATTACTTTTAGTAAGTTTTTTAGTCGGCATAGTGACGGCGAATGAGACCGAGTCGGTTTATTTCGTCATTGGCACTATAGGACCTTCCCTTGCTCACTATCGTGCAAGTCAAGGTCAGTTGAAGCGGCACAAATATATATACGGCAAAAAATAAACGTATTAGTTACCTTCAGTATCCATGTGTTGTTCAAATGACGTGTTTCCTGAGAATTTTCTAGCCATTACTGTAAAAAATAAAATGTTATTATACTCTCTTTTCATACGATATTGGATGCAAGGAAACTAATACATGGGACTGGAACCACAATAATATTTAACAAACTGTAAGAGTATTATTTTTTAATAATTCTTTAATACCTATAACCCAAGACAATGTATGACGAGAATTGTGGATGTGAAGGAAGCAAGAGGAAGTAGTCTCTACCTGTCCAAGGGGCCCGAATTTTTTAATACATGTCAGAGAAATGACACTTTTTCGTCTTGACTTTCACGTTTTTGTCACGGCGTCATAATCGCATTGTAATTGCAGTGATACTTAAAATTATCGTAGGTAACGTTAATTGGTTAAACAACTGTCATGTGTTTTGACAATCATCATCATCATCATCATCATCAGCCAGAATGCGTCCACTGCTGAACATAGGCCTCCCCCTTAGAACGCCATTTCGAACGACAAGATGCCAGTTGCATCCACCGGTTATTCGTAACTTACTATGTCGTCAGTCCACCTAGTGGGAGGCCTGGTGTTTTGACAATGCATTTCGTTATTTATTATTATTTCAGAGATATTTGATTTTGATAAATTTCATTTTTTGTATAGATATACGATAAATATTTAATACTATTGTTGTGTAAAAAAAAAAACAGTATTATTGTTAGTTAAAATTAAAACATTATTATTAAGTCTAACACAAAAAAGGCCGGTGGTTATCTACATTGATTGGTTACCACTGCGAGAATGTCTAGTTCATTGTAAAAATGTCAGTGCGTTTTCGACGCAGAGAATATTACGTAACAGTTAAGCCGAAAGTCCGTAGACAATCCATTTCGCTGTCATGTAATTAACAGAATCGGGCCCCAGTAGGAATCGAGACGTGAAATCTATAATGATGTTTACCAGTCAAATTACATCTTTTCATCTTTAACATTATAAAGTCAATGATAGAATTTTCTTAGATTTTGCGCGAACATTGATTAATGAATTTAAAAAAAATAATGCGGCTTACTATTGCGTTTATTTTGGTTTTGACTTTACGATTTTTTATTATCCCGACGTTTTGAGAGCTTTGCAGACACCTCTTGACAAGCCACATTAAAAATAAATAGTTTTAAGTTATTATGTCTATAATTAATAGAAAATTATCTGTTCCAGGTAAATATTTTACACGCATCAATACAATAATCATCAAATCATATTTTCAAAACAATGACCTTGACAGAAATAAGACTGAAGATTCAATAGAGAAAATTAAAGGTATAAATCTTTACAATAAAGGTTTTGGGTTTTTATAGTATATATCAATTTATATATTATTATATTAAATATACGTCATAATATTGTAAGATACAAAAGGACATCATTCATTTTATATGGGGACTTGGGCTTAATTGTATTAACAGTTGCATATACATTTTAAAATAGTTTAATGTACAAAGATTACAATGTAATTGGAATATATCTTTTATATTGCATAGTTTAGGTGTTCAAAATTATCTAACTATAGTTATGACAGTTCAAAGCAGAACTGTTAATATGGCGTGTCTTGGTGATTGGGCAACGATACAAAATCCATATTTTATTTTCCAAATAATTTAATTGCACAGCAATTAAAAGCAAAATTGTTATTCGTTTTATCAACACAAGTATCGAAACTACCATTTATATATTGTTTCATCATTGGACATTACAAAAGTAGTACATAAAGTCCCAAAATGAATGATGCCCTTTGATATGTAAATTGCCTTTGTTTTATTAACCAAATTTATGTTATAAAAGGTATAATTTTTGTTAATTGTATTATCAAAATAATTGGTTTAATTGTAATAAAATATATTTTACATACTTATATTTCGCATATCCGCATATTCAGGATCTGTGTCATATATTTCACTTCCGCTGCTTCTGAAAATAAATTATTATTTAAACCACCAATCGAACAGTTAATAAAAGCAATTCCAGTGTAAACAATAACTTCTACACCAGTAGGTAGTACCACCACCTACAATTATACAGACAGCTTGTAAGTTGCCAGTTCCAACTAGGCCGGCATAGTGGATGCGACTGCTACTCACAGTTATTGAATTGTAGTAGCAGTGACATCCATTTATGGACCACACTCCAGCTTAACATTAAGCGGGGTGCTGTCATATGTCAAGTCACAATAAAAAAAATTAAAAAAACTTGTATGTTGCTGGTTAATGGATGCGACTGCTACTAACTGTTATTTACTTGTAGTAGCAGTCCACCTAATTCATGGACCGCTTAACATCAGGCGATAATATGTGACGTGATAACTCGATAACATTACTTTGTTTTTTACAAATATTACTTTTTGTGGTAGAATATAGTTAATATGAATTAATATTATGGTAAATTTAAAATTAAATGATTTATACTAATAAATATGATTACCACCTATTTCAATGTCAATCGGTTAATTGTTCATTAATTTCATATTGTGTCATTTTCACTATGATTATTGTATTAAAATATTTATACAAAATATTGTTTTATTTACTCAAAACACATCAGTTAGATATTAGAAAACATTACATTGGCTAGTCTCACTGACAAATTAATAAATGATAATTATCCTATCAATAATATGTTGCTAGGAGTCATAGGGCCCATAACTGAAGAACTTGATTGAGAAGAATTGAATTCTTTAGCTGGCATGATGATGGCAACTCAAGCAACTGTGCAATGAGACGGTTTTATCAGTCTTTGGCGCTCTTGCCCATAAGGCAGCTCTTGCCCATAAGGCAAGTCTAGCCATATGTGTCAAGTTCCATATATATAATGCGATTAAAATAAGAATAGGACGCAATCTAACTTTCCAACCAACTTCACTTTTAGTATGGTGTCTTTTTCTTTGTGGACTGTCAAGAAAAAGATACCTTTGAATCAGTCAAGTGAGTCAACAGCCCGTCTTATTCTTATTCTAATAGCATAATTCCATATCCATGGTATACCTATCTTTTTATTTACATTTCTATACTAAGCTACTAAAGTGCTTGTATCATAGAAACAAGCTACATATATCAAAGATTGGTATATGTTGGTACCGGCAAGTGGGTTCTAATTCATGCTCTCGGTTTGAGTAACCATTGCACTACCACTACACCACGGTCACCTATGTATATATGTGGAACATGTATGTAATAATCGATCAAATTGTCACGCCTTTTTCCCACAGGGATAGGCAGACACAATGAAGCGCCACTTGCCACGATCCTGACACAACTCCCTCGCTTTCATACACAATTCATACAAGCTCTATGGTTATTGATTGGTTGATGTATGTAATATAATATGTACTCACGACGCAGAATCTGAGACTTCTTTCTTCATTTTTTTCGAGATTTCATGTGCATCATAGTTATTTGGGCGTTTCAGGTCATCATGGTAGTTTGCGGCTGGCATACCAACATCTAAGATAGTTGTTTGTGTACTATTACCTTCTTCATTCTTATTGGTATCTTCTAGAACATTATTCTCATCTGTATGAAGTGTATGTGGTGATGAATCACCAGCAGACACCTTTTTCTCTGTCAACTCACTTGTGGTACCGTCGCACTGAAATTAAAATAAAACCTTAAATGTAATTAAACCTCCTTTACATTTTCAAATGATTATACAAGGCACAAGAAACTTGTCATCATTGCAAAGATGAAAATGTATTTTATATAGAGGACATCATTCATTTTGGGCTTTTATGTACTACTTTTGTAATGCCCAATGATGGAAAAATATATACATGGTAGTTTTGATAGTTGTATTAATAAAACTAATAACAATTTGTGCTGTGCAATTAAGTTATTAGGAAAATAAATATGGATTTTGTATCGTCTGTTTAAGATATGGATATTACCAGTTCTGCTTTGAACTGTAATAAAAATAGTATAATCATTTCGCTATGTGTGCAAATAACTATGCAAAATAAAGGATATATTCCAATTACATTGTAATCTTCATACATCAAACTATTTTAAAATGCATATGCAACTGTTAATACAATTAAGCCCAAGTCCCTAAACAAAATGAATTATGTCCTTTATGTAATAATTTTTTTATAAATAAATTGTACATAAAAATAATCAATCAAATTGTCATGCCTATTTCCCACAAAGATAGGTAAAGACAACGGAGTGCACAGCAGATCTATAAATTCCTTTCGTCAATCTACTTTCACTCATCCTTTCCATGTGCCCAAACCATGAAAGCATTCCTTTGTCAATCCTACATCTTCTTTCAACCCACATCTATCGGACACTGTGCTATTCCTCATTTAGTATATTACATGTAAATTTTTATGTTTAATTTCTATTATTTACTTATTTCTTTATTTATTGTGACACGACATCTGACCTCGACTCGCCTGATGATAAGCAAGAGGAGGTCCAAGAGCGACGACGACTGGAATAACCGAGTCAGTTCCCGGATGCCCCAGCCACCGCTACTATGTTATTTACTTGAACTTTATTATCCTATATACAAAAAGATGAACCCAATAGCGCTTAGCATTCTCTAGCAGCAAAACCTTAAGAATATTGTGAACGCATAGTTTATAAAATCACAAGAGCAGCAGCAATAGAAACTTAATATGTAACTGCATTAAGTAATATACAATACACATTATTATAGTAACTACATTACAATGCAAATGCATAAATTAATGGCTATATAATACAATACTATAGTACAGGGTTATTCAAACTACGGGTCGCGAGCGAATATTGAGTGGGCCCTGCCTGTAGAACAACAAACCAACCGACATAAATTGGACTTATCAAACTCACTGCGGTTAAAAGTAATTCAAGTTAAAATTGATGTCATAACTGTCGATTGATTCGACAATTTCATCCTTCCCATTGAAATATTATTTTTGGTGTAGTTATTGAATTAAGTTTTGAGAAATGGTATTACAACTTTGTTTTTTTTTGAAAAGTCCTTTATTCATATATTGGCAATGGTTTCATTTTCTAGAGGTGGGTCCCAGGTTTGTAGATGGCTCGTAGCCCGGACAACTTTGAGAACCACTCCTATAGCAGGTTTGTAACATAAAATAAATATAAATGACTACCTTTCCTGTTCCTGTGGTGAGACCTTTAACTTGCAGTGTCTCTGCAGTCTGAAGGAAGCCAGAAAGGTCTTTTCGATGAATAGTGACCTCACCAGTATAAATAAATTTGAGAATGAGTTTGAGATGTTCTGCCAGCACATCTTTTATGATCACAATTGGATGGCCGCACGGGTTTGACTGCATGTGACACTGTACAAAAAATGCTTTGTTAAATTGAATTTAAATGGCTCCATATATGTTAGGCTGGAGTGTGGTCCATGAATGGAGGCGACTGCTACTACAGTCAATCAACTGTAAGTAGCGGTCACATCCACTATGCCGGCCTAGTTTTTTATTTCATTAATTTATTAAAATATAACATGTTTATGAATAGAAGTGCATCAAGTTCAAAGATATGTCAAAAGTAAAAATATAATTAGTATGAAAAGAAACTCCACTGCCCTTGTTCAGGATATTAACTAATTGGTATCATTTTTATTTGTCAAAGCTACTAATTGCAATTTCAGTAAACTTAATGGACTGAGTCATATAATAACAATGCTTAGAACTTGTTAAGATGTTACAATTTGATTGAAACACTATTAACAAATAATACTAATAAAAATATTGTTTGTTTAAACAGAACTAAGGACATAAAATTCCAATGTTATTATTTCATTTTGTTTGTAATTATGTGATGCTTATTTAATTTATAATTACCTTAAATAGTTCTCTGAAGTAAGGGCTGCATAACGACAATATAAGTTTGTGTGCGCGCATTAACTCTCCCTCAGCAGCAAGGGTAACATCAACCATATCCTCGCTTTCCAAAAACGAGTGTATTCCTTGCCACAAATTGTTATGGAAATCATTCCATCGCAATGAAAAAAGCTCCGGCACCGTCATCCCTAAAAAACAAATAGAAAAAATTGTAAATAACAAAATTTACGCACAACGCCCGACTAACAGTAAACAAGGCCAAGAACCAGGCATCACCAACTTATGTACCAAACAAACTTGCGTCGTGTCACCGTTAAACAAAATAAAATACTTACCGACTTATTATAATATTTTAAACACGCAATATACACTTAAAATATAATTATGCTTATAAACAACACTAATACTGCTCTACCCACTGACGAATAAATAAATGTGTGGGAAATGTAAATCCAAAATGTCGCATGTATAATTGTTTAGTGATGTAGAACTTGTTTGGAATGTTATCTAGTTGATCATAGTTTTCAATTAAAAAATAAAAATTGATTACTTAATTAAATTTTATATTATATTTATTAAATGAATGAGGATACAATATGTTTTTAATATTACTTTGTTAATAAGCAAACTGTGAATACCTATTTGTATGAATATGTAATTTTAAAATGTACTTTATTTATTTTAAAACTATCCCTCAAACAATAAAAAAATCAATATCCATCCACTGAAGACGTAGAATAATTAATAAACTGATGAATAGAAAAAGTAATAAATGAGATTCCCTTCTCTTTAATTGAACCTATAAAAAAAGCTTGCCAATCTCCATTCTGTCTGTCATTAGTGTCATTTACAATGTCTAGAATTTAGTCCTTCCGTTACAAGCGCGTGAGCAATAGCGTTAAGCGTCTCAGCGCGCATTACTAACCGCGGTATATTATAGTTAATACTGCGTCCGTTATGTGTGCACGTTGCGTGCGTTACAAAATCGAATAGTCAACCGTAACATAAAGTCAAGATCTTGGCGCAGAATCAACAGTTTTAAACTGTAAAACAACACCTCCATTATTAGTGGCTATGTGATCAATTTTTTTTCTATATCAACATGGGTTTAGCAGTACCACAGGATGAGGGTGAAGGTAACAGGAGTTTATTTCTAAAGAAAGTGCTCAGTGCGGTGTTTTACGCCATCTCGTCGTTCATGATAACAGTGGTAAACAAAACAGTACTCACAACTTATGCCTTCCCCTCTTATCAGTTCCTAGGACTGGGACAAATGATAGCCACTATCAGTGTACTATGGTGTGCCAGACGGTTGCGGCTTCTACAATTTCCGGCGCTGAATGAAAATGTTGTGCAAAAAATATGGCCATTACCTATAATTTACCTGGGTAACATGGCAACCGGCCTCGGCGGTACTAAGGAACTGAACTTGCCAATGTTCACTGCCCTCAGAAGATTCAGTATATTGATGACCATGATTGGTGAACATGTAGTACTTGGTGTAAGACCAACATGGCCGGTGCAGTTTAGTGTATTCACTATGGTTGGAGGTGCTATTCTTGCTGCAGCAGATGATGTTACTTTCTCTATGACGGGTTATATCCTTGTGCTACTGAACGATGCCTTTACTGCTGCCAATGGTGTGTACATGAAGAAGAAATTAGATAGTAAGGAATTGGGTAAATATGGGTTAATGTTTTACAATGCATTGTTCATGGTTGTACCTGCAACTATTGTGGCTTACTTGATGGGTGATTTGGAGCGCTCAGTTGCATATGAACATTGGGACAATGCATTGTTTCTAGTACAATTCTTTATGTCCTGTATTATGGGCTTTGTATTATCATATAGTGTGATGCTATGCACGCAATATAACAGTGCTCTAACAACCACAATAATTGGTTGTTTGAAGAATATATTAGTCACATATTTAGGTATGGTCATAGGTGGTGATTATGTATTTTCATGGCTCAATTTTGTTGGTTTAAATGTCAGTGTGTTAGCAAGTTTATTGTATACTTATATAACATTCAAACGTAAATCAGCACCAGCATATACTTTGCTTAATGAGAATGGTGGCAAGGTTGACATCATATAGCAATTGCTTAGCCGGTCCCGGAGGCCGAAGCAGTGTACATTTAGTACTTAATATCCTATCTACCAAAGATCTGATGGATTTCTTCAAAATTGTTATGATTAGAGTTCATTTTGTTTTTCCTACCTCATAATCAAAAGAAAACTTAATTGTTACTTAGCCTACAATTAAATATATGTATACATATTTTAAAAAGTTTAATAAATTCATACTAAGTACACATTCATACAAAGTACTAGGCAGAGGATCTAAATATTTATAAAAGGAACAACAAATAGTTTTAAGAAATTTTGATTTATTTATTTTATTTACTAATTGATTTATTATTTATTATGTGTTCATTCAAATTTTGTTTTCTTCTTTTATAAGGGAAGTTAATTATACATATCAGTCCTCGGTTTCTTTGTGTTACCTTCAATGGAGCCACTCGATCTCATCCAGGAAGGACAGGAGACCCTCTCGTTCCTGCAGACCTGGTTATCCTTCCGCTGATCAAAATAGCTAGATTGTCACATATCCTACTGTGTAGTAGTTTTTGTTGTTCAGTTTTGTTATAAGGTCATTGGCTATGATATTCAGCAGAGAAGCAAACTCTATGCAGCGCCGTTTAGTTGGATTTTCCTGTGGTATATGCATGCTGTTGTGGGTGACCCTAGTCAGTGCGCTTGTTTTTCCACTATGGCCTGAGCTTCAGTCAAGTCGTATAGCGGTGATGTGGTGGGGGCTATGTAATTAGCATAGGTTTCCTCTTGCGTGAGGAGTCGTTTAATTTGATCCTCTTCATAGGGCCCTTATTTTGTTTTGCGGTCGGGTCGCAGGCGCGTTGTTTATCACTGAGCTTCCGCCTACGCTGTCGCGCTTGGCTAGTGTTGTCCGTGCCCGTAACAAAGACCACGTTGTGATTCCTAGAGATGGCTGATAGGATCTTATCATCTGTGATTCCTTCCGCTTTTGGTATCAGGAATCCGGCCTTGATCTTATGGACCAGATTCTCCTGTCGTACCGCAACGATTCTTGTGTCATAAATCGGACCCGGTCTTGATCAGTTTCCCGATCTCCGCCGCGACCAACCCCTCTGAATAGGTTGGTTTGCAGTTTAGATCGATTACCTTGATTGAATATTTTAAGGGAAAAATTATAACATTTTTTACGTATTTTTACATTGACATATTTCTTTGACATATAAGTACATATATGGATAAAAAATTAACAAAAATACATTATTAAAAGGAGTCCCTTTAGGCAAGGTTCCGAAGAGACTGGCAGCGTTCCCCCTTTGAATAGCTAGACTAATTCTTTGTCCGAGGTAGCTGCCAACTCTTCGGGCTCCTGTGATGTCGACTAACCTTTTTGATATTTCCTTAAAAAGCCTAATAGCGCTAGGACCCCACGGACCAAAGGTCTCGACACCGAATGGGATAAAATCATACTCGGAGCCTAGACCCCTGTATTTGCACGCTTTAGCTTTTTTAGCCGCTTCACAAGCTGCACCAGTTCTGTTGTTGGTTCCATGTTTATGGGAAGGTGCCAGCGTGTCTGAACAGGTTGCATCCCATACCAGCACCCGGCCCATCTTCCATGGAATCAAACTCATACCATACAGTCTCTTACCATCATCTCTTGCAATACCAGTCGGCTCAAATAGACTTGGCACGTTGACGGAGGCAAGAGACCGGCGTATGATATCGTTAAGTGCGGCATGTCTCGAGAAGCGGCCTGCACTTTTTTGGCATGACAGTCCCTGATGTCCTAGCTTGTCGACATCACTGCCACAGGGACGTTTATGAGGAGCGCAGACCGGAACCCCAAGTCGTAGACAGGTTGCGATTCGGAGCGTGTCAGGCTCAAGAAATGTTCCTGTATTTGACGAAAAGTACGCGTGAAGCCAGTAGCGCACCCACGGCCAAAAGCCTAACACGCGCCGAACCTGTACAACTGCTCAAAAGATTGTCATAAGTCAATTTATAGTTTATGTCGTCCCAGCTCCTCTGTGAATTTGGTTAAATTGAAAAATTTTGACCTGGGCATGCAATTAAGAAAGCGTTTCTAGCTTCTTCCAAGGCAGCAATCTCAAAGTTTGAAGGGGTTGCCTTAAAATTTTACCTATGAGATTTGCTGAACTATGGACAGAAGATAGAAAGGCAGGTAAAAGCTACACAGAAAATTTTGCGAATCCCTAAACCACCATAACAGATGGGTAGGGCTCCCGGAATGATTTCTTGAATAATGCTGTTAATTTCGTTGACAATCCCGTTTTTCTTCGCTAAAAAAATTCTTTCGCATAACCATTCTGAATTAGTATACAATAATTCCGGGGAGATAGCCCTAGAAACTTTAAGATTGTGAAGAAAATATGATGAATAAAACATTGAATTAATATAAGAGTAATAAACTTTATTTATTACTCTTATTACTTCTTTTCCTTTGCCCTTGAGATGTTTTGGCTCATTTTTTTTTCTTATTACCGCAATAAGAACACATGTCCTCAAACTCCGTGCATTACATGCAAATATTGCACTGTATCCAATCTTCAGATAATTGTGTCCTGTATTAATTATTACCAGTTATCTTTCTCTCTTTCTTCAGATTCACTTTCAGAGGTATCATTGAAAACAATGAGAATTTCTTCGCAACTGCTATCAGACAGCCTACGAATTGCCTTTTGTTTCTTAACAGTATTTTTATTCTTAGATCTATCAGTCTTAGTTTCTGTTATTATTAATTTTTGCTTCTTTGACTATTCTCCATTTCATTCTTTTTAATTTTCTTTCATTTTAGTTTTTTCAATATGCTTTTCAGATGTCAAAAGGATGCTAACTTGTTCGGCTCGTTTCCGAGCCTCGTTTAGTTTTACTGGCAGTGGAGATACTTCGTTCAGTAATCTTATTTGGGGCGCGATATGAGGCGCGAATGTTTAAGCGATTTATCGCGCGATCTCTTGTGCAGTGCAAACGACTTCTTATAGTACATACATCGCGCGACAAATCTCGATTTTGTTAATATGAATTAACAAAATCTACTCAATATCAAATAAGCTTGTTGAGGATGTCCAATTTCGACACGCCAATTTCATAAATAATTTTCCTTTTTTGTGCAGATAGAGAAATACGAAATCAATTTTAGTTGTTACTAAGCTTAACACCATAACAAATATATAAGTATACAATAAAAGGATTAAATGTATTTTAATAATATCGGTAACTTTAAATTGAATAATTAGCTATGGGAAGCTGCTTATCAGCAAGGGACTGATAGTGAATTTGTTATATGTTTAGAGAGTGTTATATATTCGACACTACTGGTCGTATAAATGGTCTCAGCTGGTTGCAATTGCCACAATTGTATAAGAACTATGCAATTGGATATTTATTATAAATAAAGTATTACAATTTAAGTACTAGAAGTTTAAGGAATAAATTATACATAGGTCCTATTTTACGCCGTCTAGACGTCTGAGTAAACTGCCAATAATATAATTGCCACATAAATTACTACATACTAATCAGTAGTGGTTGTCAATTTCACTATGTCTACTCGGGAAGTCTACGAGGAAACTCCAGTAACTAAATCAATGCTTCATCTATCCAATAGCAAGCTAATCATTGGGTAAAACGAAATGCCAAAATTATTATCATTTAATTTCAGCAAATATTATCATTAATATCTTAATATCTCGAATCGTGATTTTAGTTTATTTCAAACTACATTATTATTAGGTACTTCAGGTTTTTAATTTTATAACAACCCAGTTATTATATAATTCTCATGATTTTTTAATGCAAGGTATAAATTAATTAAATACGCAGAGAAAAAATTATAACTCCAGACCTCTAGGTTTGACATTTGTTGTAAACAAAGCAAACGAGGACGTAGGTATATTTAATGGTTGATCTTCGCAACCAATCAGCAAATAACTTTTATTTTATTTACATTTCTATACTAGGCTACTAAAGTGCTTGTATCATATAAACATGACAACCAAAGTACATAATATATTAAAGATACATTGGTACCGGCAAGTGGTTTTGGACCCGTGTTTTCGGTTTGCGTAACCATTGCACTATCACTACAGCACGATCGCCTTATCATCCATTCAATTGGTAAACTACATTGCGACTGCGTTTATCTTCGGCATATTAAAAGAATCGGGGAATCGACTCATGACATTACGATATCCAATCCAATATGATTAACGCTAACTGACGGATTGTTACTCACAGATGGTGAAATAGGCCCTTAATGTTATTACATTATATACTAAACACTACCTACTCGCAATAAAACATAGTCTACTTCATGTTTAGTAAATTGCTAAACACAAATGATTATGGAATGGTTTTAATTGTATATTACTTTGTTGGCTCTATAAAATCATAAAACTTTATTACGATATGTGAATAAAATAATCACGATAACAAAAATGTGTTAACTAAAAGTGGGCTCTATTTAATTTTGAGTAGTGATAGTTGTTGTTTGGAAAATTATAATTTTTGTCCAAAACTTCATCATTAAAATATTTTTTTTCTCCTTAAATCTTTTTTCTCGCATTAACAAAATGTATGACTGTCCTCTTTGAATTTTGTATTTGGAATAAAGCATTCAGTCTCTATAGCAAAGGCTATAGAGACTGAATACTCTTTATACTCTAACAATTTAATATAATTAGTTAAACATTATTTTACATGCGTACTATCTTCTTATCTCACATAAGCGACAAAGATAAAATAAATAACAATACATTTTGATAATTGCTTTAGAGGCTGAGATCTATGAGTCCATTAGTCCAGCTATGAGTACTTTGTTACAAATCGCCTTGCTTAGGATTTTGTCCCATATATAAATTTTATTATTGTACGATATATATTTGAAGTAATTTAATTATATGATTTTTTAAGAAAGCTAATGCAATTACACAGAGGCTTACATTTAAAGAGGAGTATTATTAGAGGAGTAGCAATTGTTTTAAATAGTATTTTTAAAATTACTTATTTAATATTCACATTTCCCATGAAAATACACGAATTTAAACTTTATGATTTGAGATATTATGAAAAGAATTATGGATGTAAGTGAAGCGAGGGAGTTGTGTCAGAATCGTGGCAATTGGCGCTCCATCATCCCTGCCTATCCCTGTGGGAAAATTTTGTTTCATTCGATCAAATAAATGGGTATATATTGTAAGTTTTATAAATATAAGTTAAAAACTGATAGAACCTTAATTACAATATATTAAAACGGGTCATATTTTGCTCTCCCGGATATTTGGATTAAGTAGCAAGAACCGCGTACGGTTTAAAAAAAATCGCAGACAAACTAGCGAGGAAGTAGAGATAATTCGAGGTGTGATTGAAGTTGAGAGAAATATTGTGCTTAATTTATTATTTTTTCTATAATAAACCAATAAAGTAATTTTATCATAGAAACATGACAAGCAATACACACATAATATACAGCTCTATTTTATAAACACCTCTGGTTGTTTACACAACTTCTCAGTTACAACGATAAACAAATCAAATACTTAACGTTTATTGTGAAGTTTACAAATAAATATTTTTTTAGGAATTAAAAAAACTTATGTCTGAAGATAAAATACTTTTTACTTAGTTCATTATGCAAAAAAAATCAGTGTTAAGAAATCAATTTACGTAAAATCTAAACGTTTTTAATTAGAAAGAATTTAAAATTGTTTTACAAATTAAATTACCGCCGTGGGTGAGTGGCAACAGGTCACAGTAAATAAATATAAGTCGTTTAATAAATTACGGCTTTGAAACATTTCAACAAGTCTTCGGTTTAAAACAACATACGAGTATTAATAGAAAACAATAAAAAGATGATTTCGTTATTTTCATACGATAACTAATCACTAAGTACTTATTAGAATAAATTATCGATACAAATAAGTTTTGGATTAATGCATTTATCTTATTACATTTCTTTTAAAATTGTGATAATAATAATATTTTTTTAACGACATGCATGGCATAGTGGTGTGCTACCAGTCAGTACTGCTACTAGTTTTATACCAGGCGGTCCTGCTTTTATTTGTAATATTTAATAGTAAGATTGAAATTACAAATAAAATTAATAAATGTTAATAACAAAGAGGCAGATACTCCGGGTCTGGTTTTCAAAGAGTGGTAGGCAGCATAGCTCACTCTGCCGATCCGGGGTATTACCTATCTTACAAGTATACAGACCGTAAAATGACTTAGTCGCGTGTCGAGATCATAAGCCGATTGTAAGATTGTAAGTCGCCGGTTTCAATTAAGCCGGCATAGTGAATGTGACTACTACTAACAGTTATTGAACTAAAGTAGCACCCACCTCCATTCATGGACCGCACACCAGCTTAACGTCAGGCGAGTGCTATCATATTTCGAGCCACACTAATAATAGTCCATAATAAATATTTAAGTCTTGATGATTCAATAACTAATTCGTAATAAAATTAATAAAATTCGTTTGTAAGTAAAATCTGGTCTTTTGGGTCTTGGTTTTTAGCGAATTGTTCCGATTCTTGTGCCACCGGCGACGCTGTTAGAAAATCTTGATAAGTGAAAACATTTGGGTTCAATGGGTAAATTTTCGTGGCTCAAAATACAGTTTCTGCTTTACTTCGCAACTTGTACGTATGCTTTATTGAAAAGACCTGCAACATCGTATGGACTTATTTTAGACATAAAATGTGTCTTGCGTCTATTAAGTGCAGCTTCATGCCTATAAGCAGCTTTCAACGGCCCATAAAAATACACATCTAGCGGCTGTCTTCTATGGGAACTATGTGGTGTAATGGAAAGAATTTGTGGTTATCCTTGCAAAAATTAAAAGCTTGAACTGTGATTATGACTGCTTTGTTATAAACTTATGATTGTTATGATTACTGTGATTGTTCAGAATTAACAGCACAGGTGGTTCTTAGGTAGGCTCAGCAATTCCTACAAAATGTTTGAGCCAAATGTTCAATTGTTCTTCCAGCCCTTTTTAGAGTTGGGGTATAATGCACCAGCTGACCATTTTTTTCTAATAAAGGCGTCATTCTCTACCTGGCAACATGGGCGGTATGAAATTTCCGGTTTTACCCATCGCACATAAAACTGTTCTTTTGCTTCCTCGTTCGCCGCTCGTAAGATCCAAGAGTCGAATCTATTACAAGCGGCGAACAGGAACTTTGTCCTTTTTCGGTGAGCACAATTCCTAGGTCTGTCACTGTGGTGATACCAGTTCCGTCGGCATTGTAAATGTTCCAGAGTAATCATTTTTCTTTAATGAGGTCATGGATTTTTCCACGTATCCAAGGTTTCTTTTAAAAACTATTACACGTTTTAGAATATGGTATACTTTTTTCTCTAGCTTGCTTAAAAGCATTCAAGAGACGGATCTGTTACAAGCGGCGAACGAAGAACTTTTTACTTTTTCGGCGAGCATTTTTCCTGCGTCTGTCACCGTGATGATACCAGTTTCTTTAGCATTGTAAATGTTTCAGCGTAATAGGTTTTCCTTAATGAGCATTGCTTTATCCACGAATCCACGTTTTTTAAAGCTATTACAATTTTTAGAATGACGTTTTACTTTTCTCTCTACATGCAAAAAAATGTGTTTTTCAATTTGTACATCCAGCCACAAGCATACAGATGACACATGTTTTTTATTGAATTTTGAGTTCAAGTGTGTTTTAATATACTCGTATGTGTTACCAGTGGCATATACAGTGGACCCCCGGTAATCCGACAATAGTCTTGCGGGGCAGTTAGGGTTGCCAACTTTTTTGACAAAAAAAAACGTATACAATTGTTAGAATAGGATAAAAATAAAGTATTTGGAAGAAAAAAAAGTATTTTTCAAATTTTATGTTTTTATTGCCTTAAAAACGTATTTTTCTGTGCTTTTAGCATTTGACAACAATCTTTTGTTATTTTTAAATATTTCAAAGCTTGTTTGACAATCATAACTTAAATTTATATTAATAAACAATTCGTTTTTAATTAAATTTATCGACGCTCTATTTCTCTCTTCTCGCCACTTAAGATTCATTACTGAAAAAACTCTCTCAGTGAAAGCTGAAGTGGCGGGAACGGAGAGTAAATAGGAAATATTTTTTTCTACATTTGGTAAGCTATCGCTATCAGATGCATTTTTAAGTATATATTGCCATTTATCAACTGTACTTTTCTCTAAAAATTCTTTATTATTATTAGTCAAGTTTTTTTGGATCTCTTTAAGTCTTATTGACTCGGAATATAAATCATCCATCTTAATATTTAATCGGTCTTGTAATTTGGCCTTTGTAATTACCATTTCAAAATGGTCAAATTTTACCTCATTTTTCAAAGACATGTTAGGAAGTATTGAAAGCCAATTATCTTCGCTAAAATCAAACCATTTTGTCAAATAATTTAAGCTCATATCAATAAAAAGTAAAAAATTACTGATAACTGTATTGAATTTTTCAGGTAATGACTTTTCAATTTTATGTAATCTCATTTTTGATTCATAACCAAAATACTTATCAGTTTTTCTTTGTTCTAATTCATTTCTTAAATTATTCATAATATTATAGACATCCAATATAGTAACATCATTTCCTTCCAAACGATTTATTGTTTTATTAAACATATTGAGCATGTGGCTCGTAAAGTGTAGATAAATTTCAACAACTTCCTGATCTAGTTGATCCGTTAGCTTTAATAATTCTTGTATAATTATTGGACAATTATCACCTAAACTTATAAAATAATTACATATTGGTTCCCAATTAAGTAAAAGGGTGTCAATGGCTGGAAGTAAAGATAACCAACGAGTGCCAATATGACGTTTAATTTCGTGAAATTCGCCATCAACCATAGAAACGATTTTTTTTAATTCATCTCTTCTACAAGCAGATACTGAAAAATGACTGTATATTTTTAAAACAATATTTTCTATATCACAAATCAAGTAGCCCATAGCATGTTTCACAGTATTATGGACGATATGTGCATGACAGTTGCCTTTTATTAAATTAGGTACTTCTTTTTTAATATTTGTATACAATGAGTGATGAATGTCAAAATTAGCATTGCAATTGTCTGCACTGAGACCTGATACTTGATTAATGACAGGTTGTAGGAATCCAAGGACTTCTTAATAGCTTCTAACATGCCATCAGCAGATTCGTTAGAATTTTCGTAAAAATCTAACAGTTTATTTTGGATCCCTTTATTTACTGAAAAATATTGCATTACAAGAGGAAATAATTTGATGTTCTTTTTATTTGATGCATCTGTCTGGAGACAGAAAAACACATTATCATTTAAATCATTTATGACACTTTCCACAGAATATGGACCTAATACTTCTGTTACTAAAGCTTCCATTTTAGTTCTTGCCAAGCGTATTTTATTGGCTGTTTTGGAATCAACATATAAAATTTTGCTTAATTTATTTATGCAATCCATACTATTATAAGATAAATTATGTTTCACAGTGTGAAATGTCAATGCCAATTCTGCTGCTGTAATATTGTTATCATCACTGGATCCTGAACAATTAGTATTCGATGTAAGGAAATTTTGTAATGCACCAGATGTTTTCTTGATTTCAGCTTTCGTCATGTGCTTTTGAGTTTTTTGATGTTGCTTAATCTGTAGAAAGAAATAAACAGAAGTTACACCACCATACTAAACTATTAGCATTTTCAAATTAATACTGAATCATGAATATTCCTTATTTGAATAAT
Organism: Tinea trinotella; assembly: GCA_905220615.1. NCBI lineage: Eukaryota > Metazoa > Arthropoda > Insecta > Lepidoptera > Tineidae > Tinea > Tinea trinotella. Next base: position 17,922,760 of record HG992305.1, read on the forward strand.
AATTATTAAAAATATTTAATAATATAGTTGAAAATATGGCAATATAAACATTTTATTTTAATTCAGACAATTAGGAAGAAAAATGTTTATTTTTAATATTATAATATTGAAAAAAAAAAACCTAAATAAGAAAAATTCCTATACCCATGCTTAAAATTGTAAGCAAGAAAATTTATTGACTATACATACACTGGATTAATAATAAATAAATAAATGATGCAAAGTTGTGAATGCAACCCTAAATTTCAAATATGCAAAACAATACAGTGAGGGTCCTGGCATAGCATACCATACTACACCACCATATACAAACTGGCCATTCATTTGTTTACAAGTGCATAGTTAAATTTCAATGTCAAATTATAGATTTTTTGTAATTACTTTTTTCTTTTTGGTAAGTATTAAATGTAAATAACTGTACGAAAGAAGAAGAAACAACTTTAAACATACATGACATATAAACAAAACATACCTGTCCAATGCCAGCTGAACTTATTGTAAAATTCACGCCGTAGATAATACATCTTGCATTTCTTTTACTTTGAAGATCACTTGTTAGCCAGTCGTATTGTTTTCCCTACTCATGTTTATACTTTTGTAAGACTTTCGTCGATTTAGCTTTTTTAGGAGTCACTGGTGTATCACTATCAGAATCACTCGTCATTTTATGCATTAATATTTACTTTATAACGGATTCTTCAATTATAAACAAAAACAACGGACAACTTTTTATAGAATTTCGTCGATGGTGAATCTGTGGCATATGTCATCTGTCAGTGTCACATTCGCATCTCAAATGACATCTAACATTTCGTTCAGTAATTATAAATCCTTTCCATCATCTGTTTTAACTTTTAAGTACCGTTACATAATTAAGTAGGTACTTATCCATAATGAGTTTTTTGATTTTTCGCATCACAGTAAATGTTGAAAATAAAGTATTTTCACATACTTTATTTGTATGCAAAAGTATAAAGTATAAAAGCCAAAAATAACGTAGGATACGTTATTATAAAGTATGGTTGGCAACCCTGAGGGGCAGTGTCGGATCATCGAATTTGTCGGATTATAGAGTATAGTCCAAAAACTCAAATTAAATTAATAGTACAACAATTAATTTGATCGTCTGCATTGGCCGCACTGCATTTAGTTGCAGCGAAGCAAGCGTCGCTGTTTCGCGCCTGCGAGCGCTTGGCAACTACATTAGGTTAATCAGTCATTAAATAACATCCAAAAGATGGAGGATTGTATATTTGTAGAAAAAATAGTGATTGTTCGTAACATTGTAAGTTTTTGTCTCAATGCATCTTCTGTTATGACCCCCATTGTTAGGCCAGATGTAACTTTATTAATGGGATTGTCTAGTTCTTTTTGTTGCCTTCACAATTTGTGGTTGACCATGGACATATTTTATAGTTAGTTCAGTTTTACCGACATGCTTATTAAGCTCTTCACGCAAATGTTGTAGGCGTTCCCGTTGTATTAGAGTTAAATCAGATTTAATGTTTCGGTTATGGACAGCCATTTTATTCTTATTTCTGAGAACCTTCAGTGCATCATATTTTTTTTGGAGAATAACATGGGGCGAGGGTATTGTTTTATGTCTTGCCTGCACCCAATTGAAATGGGCCAATTCTAATGGTATCACAATTCACTTCTGAACTTATTGTCTTAATGATTTGTGCATTGTTTTTTGTCATGTTGTACCCGGTAGGAATTGGGTAGGTGTAAGCAAGGATTTATTATTAAATATATAAAGAAATATTAAAAGCTTTTTACGATAATTACGTCCACGGGACGTCGGACGGGCTTTTTAAAAAGCGTATTGAAACAACGGAGACTTGGTGACAACTGCTTTAATAAACTGATTACATTTTCTTATATACTAACTATGACTATAATGGTTGTTTATTCTAAGTTCTCGTGTGACGAATGCGATAAGAGTATAATGCTTATTACTATAATTAAAATGATTGTTCCGAATTTACATCATTCGGGTTTCATGTGGCCGACATGATAAGAATAAAACGTTTCCCTTTGTAAGCTGATATCATTGTTGTTTGTCTTGGGGTGGTCTTAGCTTATGTAACTCCTCCATCCCAAGTGTGAAGCGTGTAGAGGGAGTTGGATTCACAGGTTGCCGATGCATCGGCTGCTGCGTTGCGGCTGGCTGAGGCATCATGTGCTGGAAAGACGATCTCTCATGCTGAATGTCTTCTTCTTCTTGTTTTTTAGTTTGTAGACAGGTTTTCTTGCATTTTATAATGTTATATTTTTTTATTTATCTTGTATCCAACATATGTCATTATTACTATTATTATCATTATCGACATCCAACTAGGGTGTCCTTGTAGAAAGTGATTTTCTTTAATGTTTTCGGGCTCGACATATTTCTTCATAAGGTTTTGCAGTTTATCCAATTTAATATTTTCCACATGAATAGGGGTATAGTTTGAGGGGCCGCTATCTATTTTAATTCTCGGTAGAGGAATGGTTTCCTTTAAGTTTAATTCCTTTTTGTGTGTCTGTAGTATGCTCTCATTAATTTTCAAGAAACATTTGCCTGTAGTGGTAACAAGGTGTGGTCCTTTAATTCGTTGGTACTTCTCTCCATTGCTGCATACTGTGTGTATTATCTCGTCTTCTTGTGTTATAATAATCCATGAGTTTTCTTTTATTTGTTGAATTTTGATCTTTGGTAGGATCACAGTGCTACATTTGGTTGCTGGTTTATGACGTAAAAGGTTGATGATGCAATCTTGTGTTGCTTGGATGTTTTCCAGTTGTAAATGACTGCATAATTTGGTATCTTCAGTTATGTCCAGGCAAGGTTCTTGTGGGTATGCGTATTCTCTGCTTCCAATGATAAGGAAGGGGGATTTAGGAATTCTGGTGAGGTTATTCTCATTGGGGATAGAATAGAGGTGTAGAAAGTCATACTGGGTTTTGCTTACAATGGGTACCTCTAATACAAAATTAAGACTATTTGCAGTGCTATATGCTTTAACAGTGATTGATGACTCTATCAAATGAATATTAGCTCTCTTTGGTACAAATGGAAACAACACATTATTTTGTTTTTCGATTAACTCTAACTCTGACAATAACTGACTTGGTTCGACGATGCTGGGGTGTAATTTTTTAAGTGATGCAAACGTGATTGCATTTTCCAATAACGTTATTTTATCATAAATTTGTTGTAAATTATTTTCTAACTGCATGTATACTTGTATAACGTCCAAACGGGCGTCCAATAAGGTAATATTACTGTTAATTTTATTTAAATTATTAATGATGCTATCTATCTTGATTTGTTTGTAAAGTTTTTAAATTATTATTATATTCTTTCATGAAGTTTTTCATGAGTCCTATATTTTGTTTTTGTTGTTTCTGATTCTGTTTCGCATATTCCTTTAGTGTATATATCTCTTGTTCAAACTTAATAGCGTCGTCAGCATCGAGGTTTCCGGTTATTGCTTTTACTACGCTACCTAGGCCGTTTATCAGACCTCTTTTGTGTATGGTTTTGTTTTCGGGCAAAAGGTAATAGAACTTACTTTCTATGTTGTTTATCATGTACATTAACTGATCTCTATGGATACGTTCTCTGTCATTAAATTGTTTGTGAATATATATGTTCTCCGTTTTTACTAATTCTAAGTATAAATTCTTACTCCTAATAAATAACCTATGTATTTTGGTCATGTTATAGATACATATTAAGGTATAAGTATCTACATAATGAAGTACCTAGCCTTCTTTAATGGCTAAGAAACCGTCTTCACTTGATAAGGGTTGTATTACGGGGTCTCCACAGGTGACTCCGGTGAGGATTGCGATAATGGTGACGTACCTGGAAGATGAGAGGGGCGTCTTAGTATACGGCTGTGTACACGTATAGTTTTAGCGTTGACGTGTTTTCCTACTATCTCAAGTATATTGTTTGGATGAATACGAATTACAGTGTAAGGTCCTATAAATCGTTGTTCCGTCTTTTTGCTTCTCGCTGTTTTCGCAATCTGTTTATACACTTTATCGCCTATTTTAAAGTTAATATGTTCCGAATCTTTATTTAATTTGGAGATGGTTTGTTCTTTGTCTTTGCTTAATTTATGTGTCACGTATTTCTGAACTTCTTCTGTGCATTGCTTGTGTTTGTCTACATAGTCCTGATAATATTCGTCTGTGTAATAGATTTCTAAGGGGTTTCTACTTTTAGTATGACCGAATAGTAGTTCGAATGGTGTGAAGCTTGTTGCAGAGTGTATTGAATTGTTATAGGCTATAATAGCATATCGCATAAGGTGTATAATGTTTTCTTTACTTGTTAATATTTGTAATCTAATTATTTCGCCAATTGTAGAATGGAATCTTGCAATAGGGGAATTTGAATTGGGATTATACGGTGTTGTGAAATGTATTGAAATTTTGTGCATCGAGCATATTCCTTTAATTATGTCGTTCTCAAACTTATGATCTGTGTCAGTAGTTATTTTATTAGGTATTCCTAATATTGAGAATAACTGGAGTAGAGCGTCAGCGATGTGTATGCTGGTGGTTGCTGTCAAAGGTATTGCATGTGCGTATTTTGTAAAATTATCGATTAATGTCAGGAATGTTGTTCCTTCTGTGGTATATAAATCCATAAATAGGTGTTCCATTGGTTTAACAGGTGTTTCTGTTAATGCTAAAGGGACTTCAAAGGACTTCTTTCGTATTTTGCTTTTAAACAGATATCGCATTGGTTTATTAGATTTTGTATGGTTATTAATTGGTTAGGCCAATAATAATTTTTCTTAATTCTGTTGTATGTTTCGTGTATACCTCTATGAATATTCTTATCTTCATGGTATCTTTTTATTATTTCCGTTTGTTGGTTCTTATCGTCGATTGTCGTGATTCGTGTTAAGCATCTATATAATTTAGGGCCTCTTTGGTCAAACACAGTACTATAAACTTTAGAAAATAGTGAGAGTAACTCTTCGTTATGAAAATAACAATAGAATTTTCTATCAGCTATTGTATTTTCGAGGAGAAATTTAATTATCTCTGATTCGGTGTTATTTATCCCTATAAATATATAAATGCGAAAGTGTGTCTGTCTGTTACGCTTTCCCGCTTAAACCTCTTAACCGATTTTGATGAAATTTAGCACAGACAATCTTTAGACCCTGAGAAAGAACATAGGCTACCTTTTATTGCGAAAAAAGGTATACAATTTTTTTTTATACAAGGTATATAAATCTTAACCACTGAACCTAGGAACATGCATTAGGTGTTTTCATATGCCATATTTTGATGTCGAGTAATAATCCTTTCCTTACTTATATTATAAATGCGAAAGTTTGTGAGCATGGATGGATTGATGTTTGTTACTCTTTCACGCCAAAACTACTGAATGGATTTTAATGAAACTTTACAAAAATATAGCTTATACATCAGAATAACACATAGGCTACGATTTATCAAGATATTGCGTGAACTGTCCAAAATATGACGATAAGTGTCAAGTAAGTCGGATAACCGCTTAAGTTACACATATGTAATGTATGGTGAAAATATGTATCTTAAATAGACCTACAAAAAAGCCCGCGACAGTATATATCTATATCTTATGTGTAAGCCATTATAGCCAAAATAGTGTAGCGTAAATCCTACGCACGGCGGGTGAGGTGGGGGAAGAAATCGGTCACATCATTAAGTACGCGACTCGCGGCAGGCCAGGCAGTCGCGTGATGGCAAACGTCATTGACGGTTGTGTCCGTTTTGCGAGTTTTCAAGCGATTTGTTAAAAACGCATTGTACTTAAAGTAATATAGGCTCAAGGTTAGTTATTGGCAGGTTTTTTTTTTTGGTTAGGGGTTACACGTACAAAAACATACTTAATTTTTATTTTATTTTAGTTTATTCATTTTTAATAGATCATCATCATCATCAGCCAGAAGGCGTCCACTGTTGAACATAGGCCTCCCCCTTAGAACGCCATTCCGAACGACAAGATGCCAGTTGCATCCACCGGTTTTTTTAATAGATGCGATGGTATTATACAGTAGAGTCTGTCCAACCCGAAATGACGCGCCCCTCCACTGCATTTAAGCACACGTGCGACTATAAAATATGGATGCAACACACAGAAAATGAAATAATAATTGGTCATTTAGTTGCTGGTTAGACACAAGGAGGATAATAAAGTATAGTAATATTTATATTCACACATTTAAATAAACTAATAAAGTGAGATGCGCGTCATTTATAGTTAGACAAGCTATACTATAATACCATCGCACTATATTGCCGACAGTCACGTCAACATCCAATCCAATTAACTATACTATGAAGACTATACACTATACTTTTCATAGACTATACTTTCAGCTGTTTGGAATTTTTCTTTATTGTTATTTCCTTCTGTCACTATATGCATATCCTACTATTATTATAAATGTGAATGTGAGTTTGTTTGTTACGTTTTCACACAACAACTACTTAATCGATCATCATGAAACTTTGTACACCTATTTTTGGAGGTACTACAAGTAACATAGGTTACTTTTAATTAAAATATTTTTTTTTACTATAGTTCCCAATTGACTATAGTTTCAGCTATTTGGAATTATTCTATATTTATTTTTATTTCCGTCTGTCATTTTTATATTAGTTATATACAAAAAAGGCATATACAGTCGAGTTGAGAACCTCCTCCTTTGTTATGACTGTGTTATAAACCTGATTTTACGCGGGTGAAACCGCGGGCACAGCTAGTGTATTTATAATAGAAAAGTAGGTTTAAGTCTGTCACTACAAATCATTTTAAACACAAAACTATTATAGGAATGGTTGTTGGAGATGTAATCACAATATCCACTATTAATTTTTGAAGGTATATATTATACAACAATTTAAGAAGATAATATTTGTCACAATAAAATAAACTGAGATATTAAAAAATGTTAAAATTATTTTTATGATTTTTCTTTAGCCGACGATTGACAGGTTCTGTCGATGTCAAATTTATTTCTTCTAAAATATTGATATGCCACATCACCCCCCTCCAGAGACCGAGTCTAGGGCGATGATAGGTAGGCAGGAAACCGTACCGTTCTTCCTGATCTCGTTCTGCGAGTCGTATCCACCTTTTCAGGAAGTGACGCTGGGGATGCATAACTATTTTCTTCATGGAGTTCCGGTTGCACATCCAGCGAGTAAGCAGGAAGCTGGTATGTGCCCAGTGGTGATGACACATGTCGGGTGATCTTGGCACGTTGACATGCTTGGCACGATTTAGTCCACTCACGGCAATCCTTTCGGATTCCTGGCCAAACGTAGCGCTGAGATACCAGTCTTGCAGTAGCATTAGCGCCAGGGTGGCTGAGGGAATGAAGGCTCTCGAAGATTTGATGACGAAATTCTGGAGTTACGTAGGGTCTTGGGACTTCACTACTGGTGTCACAATATAATTCCGTGTGTGTTCCTGGTTGTTTCAACTTCCTGATCTAAAGAGATGATTCACCAGATAGCAGTTGTTGAAGTTCAGGATCTGAAGTTTGTGCATTAGCTAATGCAATGTGATTGATCGGCTGAGATAGCTCTTCTATTCTGGACAGAGGATCAGCCACAACGTTATCCTTTCCTGATATGTGTTGGATGTCAGTGGTGAATTGTCCTATGTAGTCCAGGTGTCGAAACTGTCTTGGTGAGCACTTGTCTTTCCGTGTATGGAATGCGAAGCAGATGGGTTTGTGGTCTGTATAAACTGTAAAAACTCTTGCTTCCAGCATGTGTCTGAAGTACTTAATTGCTTCGTAAATGGCGAGGAGCTCGCGGTCATACGGGGAATACTTTTGTTGTGCTGGATTTAGCTTGCGCGAAAAGAAGGCTAAAGGTTGCCATGCGCCGTTTTTGTATTGTTGTAAGACTGCTCCGATGGCCACATCAGAGGCATTTGTCACTAGACCAAGCTTGGCGTCGAGGTCTGGGTGAGCAAGTAGTGTTGCGTGGCATAAGCTTTCCTTGCAGTCATTAAACGCTTTAAGTGAGTCACCCGTGATGTCGACTGGGTGAGATCCTTTGACAGAATTAGTGAGTAGTGCATTCAATGGAGCTTGAAGTTGAGCAGCATTTGGAACAAAGCGTCTGTAAAAGTTCAGCATGCCCAGGAATCTTCTCAGCTCTTTCACGACTTTTGGAACAGGAAAGTTTTGGATGGCTTCAACTTTGGTTTCAAGAGGCTTGACACCGTCACGAGAGACGTGGTAGCCTAGAAACTTGACCTCTGAGACACCGAATATGCACTTCGCTGAGTTAATGACTACTCCGTAATCTCGAAGTCGTGTAAAAATTTGGCGAAGGTGTTCTTTATGAGTATCAGCATCCTTTGAGAAGATGAGAAAGTCATCGAGATATGCAAAGCAGAAATCCAATCCTCGGGTCAACTCATCAACAAATCGCTGGAAAGTTTGTCCAGCATTGCGTAAGCCAAAGGTCATGAATGGAAATTCAAATAATCCAAATGGTGTTGTGATAGCCGTCTTCGGAATGTCCTCTTTACTTACAGGAATCTGATTATATGCTTTGACCAAGTCTATAGTTGAGAAGACTTGACAACCGGCGATATTATGCGTGAAGTCTTGAATGTGACGTATGGGATACCGGTCAGGTATGGTCCGAGCATTGAGCATACGGTAGTCGCCACAAGGACGCCATCCGTTGTCCTTTTTAGGAGTGAGATGAAGAGGTGATGACCATGGGCTTTTAGATGGTCGAGTTGTTCCAACATTCAGCATTTGTTCGAACTCTTTTCGTGCAATCAGTGCTTTGTCAGGAGCTAAGCGACGAGGGGTACAATAAACTGGAGGGCCTGGAGTAGTTTTGATGTGATGGACTGTGTTGTGGCCCAAAACACGTTCGGTTCCATATGGACGTGTAATTTCCGGAAACTGTTTTAGAATATCATGGTACTGAGAACTACCAAGTGTGGTCTTCACTGAAGAGATGGTGCCGGATGAAGTAGCCAGAACAGCTGATGTCGCCAACGTAGTAGTGCCGTCGATCAGCCGTCGATTACGTATGTCCACGGCCAGGTTGTAATGGGAGAGGAAGTCAACTCCTATTATGGCCTTGGTGACATCCGCCACGGTGAAGCGCCAATTATATGAACGGCGAAGTCCCAGATCTAAATCTAGGTGAGTGAATCCGTAGGTAGAGATAACTGTTCCATTGGCAGCAAAAAGTTCATAGGTGGTCTTCGTACGTCGTTCCTTGAGAGCAGACCGTGGGAAAACGCAGAGATCGCTTCCTGTGTCAACGAGAAACTGCATTTTCGTACGTCGATCTGTCACGAATAGGCGACTAGGTGCAGTAGGACAGTCGTTAGTCACCATCACCGACTGCCCAACTAGTTTTCCGCTTTGAAATCACAGAGCTTTGTGCACTGACGTGCCATTGGTCCAAACTTAGCGTGATACCAGCAGGTTGGGAATTTGCGGTAACTAGAATTCGATCGGCTTTTATTGCGGTTCAGCTGCTTTGGTGATGCGCGTAACCTTTGCCTGGATTTTTGAAAATCATGGTTGGTTAAAGCTTTAACTTGCTTAGTTAACGCAGCAATCTGTTTTACCATTGCGTCGAACTGAGATGATGATGATGCCAGGAAATCCATAGAAACGCGGCCTTCAGAAGTATTTTCAATCAGATTATTGTTGTGTGCCATCGTGTTTTTCTCTTAGATAAATTAACTGTCTAGATAGAGTGTCGCGATTCAATTGCAATGCAAACATAGGCCAACGTTGAACTGATTGTGTGCGTGTCACACACACAGATGCGTTTCATTACGATATCATTACAAGTGCGTCGGGCCACGCCTGTGTGTGTGAAATGATACCAGCTTATCGATATTACCCACTAAGTAGGGAAAAATATGCACTTTTGATATGCGTTTTATACATACATAAATTAATAATAATGTAGATTTGTTTACTATTTAATTTGTTATAGTATGTGTTATGTTACCAGAAATGTATGAAACCTAGGAATTGAGAAAAACAATAGGGAGGTAGGCAATGGATGTAAAAACAGCAGAAAGTAGTGTTTGCAAAAAATCGATAGTTTTGTTATCGGTAGTAAACACCAAAATCATCTACTCAGCCGATAGGGCTATAGACAGCGCAAACTATTAATAACAGTAATATTATTGATAGTACTGACCTAGTAAATTGATAAAACTATCGAAACCACTAATAGTGGTCTTTTCTTCAAAATTAACGAAATTGAAGAATTATCGGTTTTGTGCAAGAAATTGCACTTTACTTGTACAAAACCGTACTTTTATGTGAATAAGCATTACTAATGATAATAAATACCACATATAATTTATTTTAATAGTCCAATGCACAATATTTGATAGGGGTAATAAAAAAAAGAATAAGAGTATATTTTTTATTTATTTATACAAATAAATAAAAAAGTTTTAATGCTGCATCACGATTGTTGTTATTAATTTTTATCTTGTAATAATATCGTAAATCTATAATAAATATTTTTCTACAACACTTTTAATCAAATTAGTTTGATGGAGGTAGCCACAAACATGCTCAGCTTTTACCTCACAGTAAGTTGGGCCTCCAATAAATTGTTTCATTACAGTAGATACTATTTTTGCATATTTTTTGGAAGTTATAGTAAAATCCTGTTTTAAAAATTGTCGAATTATGCATTCAGCTGATCAGAAAATAAAATATACATCCTGAGAGGCATAGACGAGTCCCTTCATCTTTTAATTTAACCAATTAATGGTGCGGCAATTTTTCATTTGATGTCCAAACAATTAATACACTTAATTTTTTTGTCCAAACATTTAACAACAAAGCCTTTTTTTTTTTTTTTTTTTCGTGGGGAAATCCTCATGGATACTCCTGGTTTCTCGGGGTAGTAACCAGGATTATGCCGGACTCGTACCGGCTAAAACCCCACGGTAGCCTCCGTCATCACAAACGCTGGAGATTGGGAGCTGGGGTACATTCTTCCGACATCTCCAGCGGTGCCGGCTGTTGTGGCCACTTCTCGCTACATGAAGCGACAGGCTAACCCCGAGCCTGATGTCTTTTCCTGATGTTTAAAGGGGAAGGAGGCGGATATAATCGCGCCTTCTTCTCCCTATTTTAGGGCGCCGAATGGACAGAGCAGAGGTTGCTTCTCTCTCTCTCTCCGCTACCTCTTTACGCAGGAGAACAATCTCGCAGAATTGCGAGACTGCTCTCCATGAACTCTCGCTGTCGAGCATTGCTTTTATTACAGCCGAAAGCGAGAGATCTCTCCCAATTGAGGCACGTAAGGCCTTTCTTTCTTGTGCCCAAGCAGGGCAGATCTCCAACGTATGTTGGGCGGTGTCCTCACTACTGTCACAGTGATGACAGGCTGCAGTTACTTCCCTCCTGGCTATGTGCCACAAGTACCTCCCAAAACAACCATGTCCCGAGAGGACCTGTGTCAGGTGAAAGGTTAGCACTCCCCATTTTCTATCTAACCACTGCGGCAAGATAGGACTTACGGCTTCAATGATATTGTGGCCAGCAGATGGAGTTGCCAGCCTATTCATCCAATCGCATACTGCCAGCCGATTTACTTCGGATCTATGTGCTAAGATCTCCCGTAAAGTCGGCCTGCGATCTTCCAGTTGCGCTTCTTCACGCCAATTAAACATTAATGCAAGAGCCCTCGCGTCAAGATCCCATGGCAGAGTTCCGGCTAAAGCACATGCTGCATCACAGGATATAGTGCGATAACCCCTGATGATTCTAATCGCCATTGCCCTCTGTGGCCTACGCAGCAGGGCAATATTGTGTCTACTCAGTTTGTCGACCCAAACGGGGGCTCCATATAAAGCCATTGATCGCACTACTCCAATGTACAGTTTTCTACATGATGCATTCGGTCCGCCCAAATTTGGTAGGATCCCACTGAGAGCAGCAGTTGCACCTAGTAATTTTGGTACCAGCAGACGAAAGTGAGATTTAAAGTCCCATCGGCTGTCCAATATCACACCTAGATACCGCATTGTCGTTTTGACATCAATTCGAGTTCCCCCCACAATTAACAACAAAGCCTGCTATGTAGCCGACGATTTGCTGTGTATATTCACATAATTCCGAATAGTAAATAATGCCGGCATCGTTGTAGAGAATTTCGTCGTCAACGTCATGTTCCTCTTCATCTTCTTTCCTTAACGAAGGAACAGTTTCATTTATACTTTTTATTGATGAAGAGCACGTTAGAACACTTATGTCTTCTAGTGGCACATAGTTTCCAGTCAAATCAGATTTAAGTTCCAACGATTCCTCAAAACTGGATCTTTAGGTATTCTGTAACAACAGTTTATTTATTGCTGCCTTGTCTAAGCATGATATTTATTTTATTTTCACCTACCTCATACAAAAAGTGCGTTAAATTGTTTCTAAGGTAGGCTAGTAAGAATGCCTAGCGGCATTAAGTCCGCCTTTGTACATTGTGCATAAAGTTTTAAATAAATAAATAGATATATTATTATTGTTTTTTTGGCACGACATATGACAGCACCCCGCTTGAGCAAGCTGAAGTGCAGTCATGAATGGTAAACAGTGCATCCACTTGTAAATAATATTGTAATTAATAAACATATTATTGTACATACAGAACACACATTTAGGTGGGTAATTTGTTTTTTTTTTAATTTGTTTTTTTTTTGCATGAATAATGCTATTATTTATTTATATGTCATTCATAACGTCGAGTCGCCTTTTACAATAAATGATTAACTATATACAAATTATTTCACTATCTAAAAACATAAATTAATGAAACATATTCTTACATACTATTAAAAATGAACTTATTTATTATTATCCACCCAGACCTTCACAATATTTTTCGCAGTCACAAATAATCCTGATCCAGGCGTCGTCAAAAACATCACAGTAACATTTATATTACATCACATAATGTAATATAAATGTTAAAACATGTATTATATATAATAACAGTGTTAAAGTGATACTTGTTTTTTTTTTATATACAACAAATCTACTTCAATATAAAAACCAAAATATTCACGGGAATATTTTGATTCAAAACCTGGCAACACTCTTAACATCTTAGGTAAAAAATTGAACTATTTTTTTAAAAATTATTTCCAATGTTTATAGTAATTTAAAATCTACTTACTGATGATAAGTGACAGCTTTGGTTGTTCTCAAGCGTCCTTTGTAAGTTCGGCACAATTTAATGGCGCAAACAGTCATTATTATCGAAAAAATTACAGAGAAATTTCGCGTGGCGTCCGAACGGTGTCTGTTACGCAACTGACAAACGCGAGAGAGTGTATCGGCCAACAGTTGGCCGGTATTTTTTTTAGCCCGTGCGCCACCATATGCTCTATCTAGACAGTTAAATTATCTAAGGTTTTTCTTATGTGTGGTAGATATGTTCTTTTGCGGGGTCACCAATATAGGAATGGTTGTTGGAGATGTAATCACAATATCCACTATTAATTTTTGAAGGTATATATTATACAACAATTTAAGAAGATAATATTTGTCACAATAAAATAAACTGAGATATTAAAAAATGTTAAAATTATTTTTATGCTTTTTCTTTAGCCGACGATTGACAGGTTCTGTCGATGTCAAATTTATTTCTTCTAAAATATTGATATGCCACACTATCATAGATAGAATATTCTTATCTCTGAATATACTGAAGTATAAACACAAGCAAGAAATATTGTCAACACTTTTAATCTAAAGTATTTACTATCTAAAACATTAGTCTAAAAATTCAACTAAAATTATGACTTCTTGTCAAAATAAATACCATTTCAAACATAATTCTACAGTTCAGTATGAATATGTGCTTGCTTTAGTTCAATATAGTTGGGAACTAACTTCATAACCTATGAATTATCGAACAACAAATTGTTTGACTATTATATTCATATAACTCGTCACAACAATCCTTTATCACAAATAATATTATTATCATAAAAACAACTTGTATTTTATCAAAAAATAAAGTTTTTTTTTAAATAGAACCTAACCTAGTAGGTATATAAACGTCTTTTATTGTGAGATTATTTTTTGATCTATCCTCGTCTCTATAGCTAGTGCCGGGGGAACTTCTAATATGAAATTGTTTAAGCTGTTTGTCAATTGCATCTGCACAAATTGGCATTTCAGTAGTTTCCTCCGCGTCATTATTGGTTGGTTGAGTTAAAGGTTGTTGTAAGGGTTCAGGAGTTATTGGGATATCTAATAAAGTTCTGATATCTATATCTATTATTTCGCTATCGTTATTCTCTGATGTTGATGGTTCATCTGATGTGCTCGGTTGTGTTATCTCATGTGTATTTATCTTTACTCGAGAGAGGGCATCGGCATTTGTGTTATATTTGCCTTTTTTATAAACAATTTTATAATCATATTCTTCTAATCTCAAGCGCAATCTTGTTAACTTCGAGTTAGGGTCTTTTAGTGACATCAACCATGTTAGAGGTTTGTGGTCGGTGTATATAATAAACTTGTGTCCGTACAGATATGGTCGGAAGTATTTTACAGACCAAATAATTGCTAATAATTCTTTTTCTATCGTAGAGTATCTACTTTCCGTTTCAGATAGGGTTCTAGATGCATAGGCTATAGGTCTATCGGATCCTACTTGTCCTTGTGAAAGTACTGCGCCAAATTTCGCGTGGCGTCCGAACGGTGTCTGTTACGCAACTGACAAACGCGAGAGAGTGTATCGGCCAACAGTTGGCCGGTATTATTTTTAGCCCGTGCGCCACCATATGCTCTATCTAGACAGTTAAATTATCTAAGGTTTTTCTTATGTGTTGTAGATATGTTCTTTTGCGGGGTCACCAATATAGGAATGGTTGTTGGAGATGTAATCACAATATCCACTATTAATTTTTGAAGGTATATATTATACAACAATTTAAGAAGATAATATTTGTCACAATAAAATAAACTGAGATATTAAAAAATGTTAAAATTATTTTTATGCTTTTTCTTTAGCCGACGATTGACAGGTTCTGTCGATGTCAAATTTATTTCTTCTAAAATATTGATATGCCACACTATCATAGATAGAATATTCTTATCTCTGAATATACTGAAGTATAAACACAAGCAAGAAATATTGTCAACACTTTTAATCTAAAGTATTTACTATCTAAAACATTAGTCTAAAAATTCAACTAAAATTATGACTTCTTGTCAAAATAAATACCATTTCAAACATAATTCTACAGTTCAGTATGAATATGTGCTTGCTTTAGTTCAATATAGTTGGGAACTAACTTCATAACCTATGAATTATCGAACAACAAATTGTTTGACTATTATATTCATATAACTCGTCACAACAATCCTTAATCACAAATAATATTATTATCATAAAAACAACTTGTATTTTATCAAAAAATAAAGTTTTTTTTTAAATAGAACCTAACCTAGTAGGTATATAAACGTCTTTTATTGTGAGATTATTTTTTGATCTATCCTCGTCTCTATAGCTAGTGCCGGGGGAACTTCTAATATGAAATTGTTTAAGCTGTTTGTCAATTGCATCTGCACAAATTGGCATTTCAGTAGTTTCCTCCGCGTCATTATTGGTTGGTTGAGTTAAAGGTTGTTGTAAGGGTTCAGGAGTTATTGGGATATCTAATAAAGTTCTGATATCTATATCTATTATTTCGCTATCGTTATTCTCTGATGTTGATGGTTCATCTGATGTGCTCGGTTGTGTTATCTCATGTGTATTTATCTTTACTCGAGAGAGGGCATCGGCATTTGTGTTATATTTGCCTTTTTTATAAACAATTTTATAATCATATTCTTCTAATCTCAAGCGCAATCTTGTTAACTTCGAGTTAGGGTCTTTTAGTGACATCAACCATGTTAGAGGTTTGTGGTCGGTGTATATAATAAACTTGTGTCCGTACAGATATGGTCGGAAGTATTTTACAGACCAAATAATTGCTAATAATTCTTTTTCTATCGTAGAGTATCTACTTTCCGTTTCAGATAGGGTTCTAGATGCATAGGCTATAGGTCTATCGGATCCTACTTGTCCTTGTGAAAGTACTGCGCCAAATTTCGCGTGGCGTCCGAACGGTGTCTGTTACGCAACTGACAAACGCGAGAGAGTGTATCGGCCAACAGTTGGCCGGTATTTTTTTTAGCCCGTGCGCCACCATATGCTCTATCTAGACAGTTAAATTATCTAAGGTTTTTCTTATGTGTTGTAGATATGTTCTTTTGCGGGGTCACCAATATAGGAATGGTTGTTGGAGATGTAATCACAATATCCACTATTAATTTTTGAAGGTATATATTATACAACAATTTAAGAAGATAATATTTGTCACAATAAAATAAACTGAGATATTAAAAAATGTTAAAATTATTTTTATGCTTTTTCTTTAGCCGACGATTGACAGGTTCTGTCGATGTCAAATTTATTTCTTCTAAAATATTGATATGCCACACTATCATAGATAGAATATTCTTATCTCTGAATATACTGAAGTATAAACACAAGCAAGAAATATTGTCAACACTTTTAATCTAAAGTATTTACTATCTAAAACATTAGTCTAAAAATTCAACTAAAATTATGACTTCTTGTCAAAATAAATACCATTTCAAACATAATTCTACAGTTCAGTATGAATATGTGCTTGCTTTAGTTCAATATAGTTGGGAACTAACTTCATAACCTATGAATTATCGAACAACAAATTGTTTGACTATTATATTCATATAACTCGTCACAACAATCCTTAATCACAAATAATATTATTATCATAAAAACAACTTGTATTTTATCAAAAAATAAAGTTTTTTTTTAAATAGAACCTAACCTAGTAGGTATATAAACGTCTTTTATTGTGAGATTATTTTTTGATCTATCCTCGTCTCTATAGCTAGTGCCGGGGGAACTTCTAATATGAAATTGTTTAAGCTGTTTGTCAATTGCATCTGCACAAATTGGCATTTCAGTAGTTTCCTCCGCGTCATTATTGGTTGGTTGAGTTAAAGGTTGTTGTAAGGGTTCAGGAGTTATTGGGATATCTAATAAAGTTCTGATATCTATATCTATTATTTCGCTATCGTTATTCTCTGATGTTGATGGTTCATCTGATGTGCTCGGTTGTGTTATCTCATGTGTATTTATCTTTACTCGAGAGAGGGCATCGGCATTTGTGTTATATTTGCCTTTTTTATAAACAATTTTATAATCATATTCTTCTAATCTCAAGCGCAATCTTGTTAACTTCGAGTTAGGGTCTTTTAGTGACATCAACCATGTTAGAGGTTTGTGGTCGGTGTATATAATAAACTTGTGTCCGTACAGATATGGTCGGAAGTATTTTACAGACCAAATAATTGCTAATAATTCTTTTTCTATCGTAGAGTATCTACTTTCCGTTTCAGATAGGGTTCTAGATGCATAGGCTATAGGTCTATCGGATCCTACTTGTCCTTGTGAAAGTACTGCGCCAAATTTCGCGTGGCGTCCGAACGGTGTCTGTTACGCAACTGACAAACGCGAGAGAGTGTATCGGCCAACAGTTGGCCGGTATTTTTTTTAGCCCGTGCGCCACCATATGCTCTATCTAGACAGTTAAATTATCTAAGGTTTTTCTTATGTGTTGTAGATATGTTCTTTTGCGGGGTCACCAATATAGGAATGGTTGTTGGAGATGTAATCACAATATCCACTATTAATTTTTGAAGGTATATATTATACAACAATTTAAGAAGATAATATTTGTCACAATAAAATAAACTGAGATATTAAAAAATGTTAAAATTATTTTTATGCTTTTTCTTTAGCCGACGATTGACAGGTTCTGTCGATGTCAAATTTATTTCTTCTAAAATATTGATATGCCACACTATCATAGATAGAATATTCTTATCTCTGAATATACTGAAGTATAAACACAAGCAAGAAATATTGTCAACACTTTTAATCTAAAGTATTTACTATCTAAAACATTAGTCTAAAAATTCAACTAAAATTATGACTTCTTGTCAAAATAAATACCATTTCAAACATAATTCTACAGTTCAGTATGAATATGTGCTTGCTTTAGTTCAATATAGTTGGGAACTAACTTCATAACCTATGAATTATCGAACAACAAATTGTTTGACTATTATATTCATATAACTCGTCACAACAATCCTTAATCACAAATAATATTATTATCATAAAAACAACTTGTATTTTATCAAAAAATAAAGTTTTTTTTTAAATAGAACCTAACCTAGTAGGTATATAAACGTCTTTTATTGTGAGATTATTTTTTGATCTATCCTCGTCTCTATAGCTAGTGCCGGGGGAACTTCTAATATGAAATTGTTTAAGCTGTTTGTCAATTGCATCTGCACAAATTGGCATTTCAGTAGTTTCCTCCGCGTCATTATTGGTTGGTTGAGTTAAAGGTTGTTGTAAGGGTTCAGGAGTTATTGGGATATCTAATAAAGTTCTGATATCTATATCTATTATTTCGCTATCGTTATTCTCTGATGTTGATGGTTCATCTGATGTGCTCGGTTGTGTTATCTCATGTGTATTTATCTTTACTCGAGAGAGGGCATCGGCATTTGTGTTATATTTGCCTTTTTTATAAACAATTTTATAATCATATTCTTCTAATCTCAAGCGCAATCTTGTTAACTTCGAGTTAGGGTCTTTTAGTGACATCAACCATGTTAGAGGTTTGTGGTCGGTGTATATAATAAACTTGTGTCCGTACAGATATGGTCGGAAGTATTTTACAGACCAAATAATTGCTAATAATTCTTTTTCTATCGTAGAGTATCTACTTTCCGTTTCAGATAGGGTTCTAGATGCATAGGCTATAGGTCTATCGGATCCTACTTGTCCTTGTGAAAGTACTGCGCCTAATGATACGTCTGAAGCATCCGTAGTTAGAATAAAGGGTTGTTCAAAATTAGGGTATTGTAATATAGGGGAGTTTGATAATACTTGTTTGCTTTTCTCAAACGATTCTACGAATTCAGGAGAATGAGTAACTGTTGCATTTTTCTTAAGACACTTAGTCCTAGGTTTTGTTAACTTAGCGAAGTCTGGGATAAATTTCCTATAGTAGCCTACTAGTCCAAGAAAGGATTTTATTTCTTTCTGGGTTCTTGGTATAGGGAATGCCTTAATTACTTTGATTTTTTCCAAGTTAGGTTGTACTCCTTTATCAGATAATACATGTCCCAGATAATTAACTTTCTTTTTTAAGAATTCCGATTTATCGAGTTGTATCTTAAAGTTATTTTCGCGTAGTCTATTGAAAACTTGACGAAGTTTAATCATATGCTCCTGAAGGGATGTTGAATATACTAAGATATCGTCTAGATACACTAAACATGTGTTAGGTATTAGATCTCTTAAAATGTTGTTCATAAGTCTTTGGAATGTACTAGGTGCGTTGCGTAATCCAAATGGCATTCTTAGAAATTCATAATGTTTATCTGTGCTGAAGGCTGTTTTCTCTATATCATCGGGGTGCATTTCAATTTGATGATATCCTGATGCAAGGTCTATACATGAAAACTATTGGGCTCTTCCTAGTCTGTCTAAGATGTCATTTATATTGGGGATTGGGTACTTATCTTCGATGGTTTTATCGTTCAATTTTCAGCTGATCAGAAAATAAAATATACATCCTGAGAGGCATAGACGAGTCCCTTCATCTTTTAATTTAACCAATTAATGGTGCGGCAATTTTTCATTTGATGTCCAAACAATTAATACACTTAATTTTTTTGTCCAAACATTTAACAACAAAGCCTTTTTTTTTTTTTTTCGTGGGGAAATCCTCATGGATACTCCTGGTTTCTCGGGGTAGTAACCAGGATTATGCCGGACTCGTACCGGCTAAAACCCCACGATAGCCTCCGTCATCACAAACGCTGGAGATTGGGAGCTGGGGTACATTCTTCCGACATCTCCAGCGGTGCCGGCTGTTGTGGCCACTTCTCGCTACATGAAGCGACAGGCTAACCCCGAGCCTGATGTCTTTTCCTGATGTTTAAAGGGGAAGGAGGCGGATATAATCGCGCCTTCTTCTCCCTATTTTAGGGCGCCGAATGGACAGAGCAGAGGTTGCTTCTCTCTCTCTCTCCGCTACCTCTTTACGCAGGAGAACAATCTCGCAGAATTGCGAGACTGCTCTCCATGAACTCTCGCTGTCGAGCATTGCTTTTATTACAGCCGAAAGCGAGAGATCTCTCCCAATTGAGGCACGTAAGGCCTTTCTTTCTTGTGCCCAAGCAGGGCAGATCTCCAACGTATGTTGGGCGGTGTCCTCACTACTGTCACAGTGATGACAGGCTGCAGTTACTTCCCTCCTGGCTATGTGCCACAAGTACCTCCCAAAACAACCATGTCCCGAGAGGACCTGTGTCAGGTGAAAGGTTAGCACTCCCCATTTTCTATCTAACCACTGCGGCAAGATAGGACTTACGGCTTCAATGATATTGTGGCCAGCAGATGGAGTTGCCAGCCTATTCATCCAATCGCATACTGCCAGCCGATTTACTTCGGATCTATGTGCTAAGATCTCCCGTAAAGTCGGCCTGCGATCTTCCAGTTGCGCTTCTTCACGCCAATTAAACATTAATGCAAGAGCCCTCGCGTCAAGATCCCATGGCAGAGATCCGGCTAAAGCACATGCTGCATCACAGGATATAGTGCGATAACCCCTGATGATTCTAATCGCCATTGCCCTCTGTGGCCTACGCAGCAGGGCAATATTGTGTCTACTCAGTTTGTCGACCCAAACGGGGGCTCCATATAAAGCCATTGATCGCACTACTCCCATGTACAGTTTTCTACATGATGCATTCGGTCCGCCCAAATTTGGTAGGATCCCACTGAGAGCAGCAGTTGCACCTAGTAATTTTGGTACCAGCAGACGAAAGTGAGATTTAAAGTCCCATCGGCTGTCCAATATCACACCTAGATACCGCATTGTCGTTTTGACATCAATTCGAGTTCCCCCCACAATTAACAACAAAGCCTGCTATGTAGCCGACGATTTGCTGTGTATATTCACATAATTCCGAATAGTAAATAATGCCGGCATCGTTGTAGAGAATTTCGTCGTCAACGTCATGTTCCTCTTCATCTTCTTTCCTTAACGAAGGAACAGTTTCATTTATACTTTTTATTGATGAAGAGCACGTTAGAACACTTATGTCTTCTAGTGGCACATAGTTTCCAGTCAAATCAGATTTAAGTTCCAACGATTCCTCAAAACTGGATCTTTAGGTATTCTGTAACAACAGTTTATTTATTGCTGCCTTGTCTAAGCATGATATTTATTTTATTTTCACCTACCTCATACAAAAAGTGCGTTAAATTGTTTCTAAGGTAGGCTAGTAAGAATGCCTAGCGGCATTAAGTCCGCCTTTGTACATTGTGCATAAAGTTTTAAATAAATAAATAGATATATTATTATTGTTTTTTTGGCACGACATATGACAGCACCCCGCTTGAGCAAGCTGAAGTGCAGTCATGAATGGTAAACAGTGCATCCACTTGTAAATAATATTGTAATTAATAAACATATTATTGTACATACAGAACACACATTTAGGTGGGTAATTTGTTTTTTTTTTAATTTGTTTTTTTTTTTGCATGAATAATGCTATTATTTATTTATATGTCATTCATAACGGCGAGTCGCCTTTTACAATAAATGATTAACTATATACAAATTATTTCACTATCTAAAAACATAAATTAAATGAAACATATTCTTACATACTATTAAAAATGAACTTATTTATTATTATCCACCCAGACCTTCACAATATTTTTCGCAGTCACAAATAATCCTGATCCAGGCGTCGTCAAAAACATCACAGTAACATTTATATTACATCACATAATGTAATATAAATGTTAAAACATGTATTATATATAATAACAGTGTTAAAGTGATACTTGTTTTTTTTTATATACAACAAATCTACTTCAATATAAAAACCAAAATATTCACGGGAATATTTTGATTCAAAACCTGGCAACACTCTTAACATCTTAGGTAAAAAATTGAACTATTTTTTTAAAAATTATTTCCAATGTTTATAGTAATTTAAAATCTACTTACTGATGATAAGTGACAGCTTTGGTTGTTCTCAAGCGTCCTTTGTAAGTTCGGCACAATTTAATGGCGCAAACAGTCATTATTATCGAAAAAATTACAGAGAAATTTCGCGTGGCGTCCGAACGGTGTCTGTTACGCAACTGACAAACGCGAGAGAGTGTATCGGCCAACAGTTGGCCGGTATTTTTTTTAGCCCGTGCGCCACCATATGCTCTATCTAGACAGTTAAATTATCTAAGGTTTTTCTTATGTGTTGTAGATATGTTCTTTTGCGGGGTCACCAATATAGGAATGGTTGTTGGAGATGTAATCACAATATCCACTATTAATTTTTGAAGGTATATATTATACAACAATTTAAGAAGATAATATTTGTCACAATAAAATAAACTGAGATATTAAAAAATGTTAAAATTATTTTTATGCTTTTTCTTTAGCCGACGATTGACAGGTTCTGTCGATGTCAAATTTATTTCTTCTAAAATATTGATATGCCACACTATCATAGATAGAATATTCTTATCTCTGAATATACTGAAGTATAAACACAAGCAAGAAATATTGTCAACACTTTTAATCTAAAGTATTTACTATCTAAAACATTAGTCTAAAAATTCAACTAAAATTATGACTTCTTGTCAAAATAAATACCATTTCAAACATAATTCTACAGTTCAGTATGAATATGTGCTTGCTTTAGTTCAATATAGTTGGGAACTAACTTCATAACCTATGAATTATCGAACAACAAATTGTTTGACTATTATATTCATATAACTCGTCACAACAATCCTTTATCACAAATAATATTATTATCATAAAAACAACTTGTATTTTATCAAAAAATAAAGTTTTTTTTTAAATAGAACCTAACCTAGTAGGTATATAAACGTCTTTTATTGTGAGATTATTTTTTGATCTATCCTCGTCTCTATAGCTAGTGCCGGGGGAACTTCTAATATGAAATTGTTTAAGCTGTTTGTCAATTGCATCTGCACAAATTGGCATTTCAGTAGTTTCCTCCGCGTCATTATTGGTTGGTTGAGTTAAAGGTTGTTGTAAGGGTTCAGGAGTTATTGGGATATCTAATAAAGTTCTGATATCTATATCTATTATTTCGCTATCGTTATTCTCTGATGTTGATGGTTCATCTGATGTGCTCGGTTGTGTTATCTCATGTGTATTTATCTTTACTCGAGAGAGGGCATCGGCATTTGTGTTATATTTGCCTTTTTTATAAACAATTTTATAATCATATTCTTCTAATCTCAAGCGCAATCTTGTTAACTTCGAGTTAGGGTCTTTTAGTGACATCAACCATGTTAGAGGTTTGTGGTCGGTGTATATAATAAACTTGTGTCCGTACAGATATGGTCGGAAGTATTTTACAGACCAAATAATTGCTAATAATTCTTTTTCTATCGTAGAGTATCTACTTTCCGTTTCAGATAGGGTTCTAGATGCATAGGCTATAGGTCTATCGGATCCTACTTGTCCTTGTGAAAGTACTGCGCCAAATTTCGCGTGGCGTCCGAACGGTGTCTGTTACGCAACTGACAAACGCGAGAGAGTGTATCGGCCAACAGTTGGCCGGTATTTTTTTTAGCCCGTGCGCCACCATATGCTCTATCTAGACAGTTAAATTATCTAAGGTTTTTCTTATGTGTTGTAGATATGTTCTTTTGCGGGGTCACCAATATAGGAATGGTTGTTGGAGATGTAATCACAATATCCACTATTAATTTTTGAAGGTATATATTATACAACAATTTAAGAAGATAATATTTGTCACAATAAAATAAACTGAGATATTAAAAAATGTTAAAATTATTTTTATGCTTTTTCTTTAGCCGACGATTGACAGGTTCTGTCGATGTCAAATTTATTTCTTCTAAAATATTGATATGCCACACTATCATAGATAGAATATTCTTATCTCTGAATATACTGAAGTATAAACACAAGCAAGAAATATTGTCAACACTTTTAATCTAAAGTATTTACTATCTAAAACATTAGTCTAAAAATTCAACTAAAATTATGACTTCTTGTCAAAATAAATACCATTTCAAACATAATTCTACAGTTCAGTATGAATATGTGCTTGCTTTAGTTCAATATAGTTGGGAACTAACTTCATAACCTATGAATTATCGAACAACAAATTGTTTGACTATTATATTCATATAACTCGTCACAACAATCCTTTATCACAAATAATATTATTATCATAAAAACAACTTGTATTTTATCAAAAAATAAAGTTTTTTTTTAAATAGAACCTAACCTAGTAGGTATATAAACGTCTTTTATTGTGAGATTATTTTTTGATCTATCCTCGTCTCTATAGCTAGTGCCGGGGGAACTTCTAATATGAAATTGTTTAAGCTGTTTGTCAATTGCATCTGCACAAATTGGCATTTCAGTAGTTTCCTCCGCGTCATTATTGGTTGGTTGAGTTAAAGGTTGTTGTAAGGGTTCAGGAGTTATTGGGATATCTAATAAAGTTCTGATATCTATATCTATTATTTCGCTATCGTTATTCTCTGATGTTGATGGTTCATCTGATGTGCTCGGTTGTGTTATCTCATGTGTATTTATCTTTACTCGAGAGAGGGCATCGGCATTTGTGTTATATTTGCCTTTTTTATAAACAATTTTATAATCATATTCTTCTAATCTCAAGCGCAATCTTGTTAACTTCGAGTTAGGGTCTTTTAGTGACATCAACCATGTTAGAGGTTTGTGGTCGGTGTATATAATAAACTTGTGTCCGTACAGATATGGTCGGAAGTATTTTACAGACCAAATAATTGCTAATAATTCTTTTTCTATCGTAGAGTATCTACTTTCCGTTTCAGATAGGGTTCTAGATGCATAGGCTATAGGTCTATCGGATCCTACTTGTCCTTGTGAAAGTACTGCGCCTAATGATACGTCTGAAGCATCCGTAGTTAGAATAAAGGGTTGTTCAAAATTAGGGTATTGTAATATAGGGGAGTTTGATAATACTTGTTTGCTTTTCTCAAACGATTCTACGAATTCAGGAGAATGAGTAACTGTTGCATTTTTCTTAAGACACTTAGTCCTAGGTTTTGTTAACTTAGCGAAGTCTGGGATAAATTTCCTATAGTAGCCTACTAGTCCAAGAAAGGATTTTATTTCTTTCTGGGTTCTTGGTATAGGGAATGCCTTAATTACTTTGATTTTTTCCAAGTTAGGTTGTACTCCTTTATCAGATAATACATGTCCCAGATAATTAACTTTCTTTTTTAAGAATTCCGATTTATCGAGTTGTATCTTAAAGTTATTTTCGCGTAGTCTATTGAAAACTTGACGAAGTTTAATCATATGCTCCTGAAGGGATGTTGAATATACTAAGATATCGTCTAGATACACTAAACATGTGTTAGGTATTAGATCTCTTAAAATGTTGTTCATAAGTCTTTGGAATGTACTAGGTGCGTTGCGTAATCCAAATGGCATTCTTAGAAATTCATAATGTTTATCTGTGCTGAAGGCTGTTTTCTCTATATCATCGGGGTGCATTTCAATTTGATGATATCCTGATGCAAGGTCTATACATGAAAAGTATTGGGCTCTTCCTAGTCTGTCTAAGATGTCATTTATATTGGGGATTGGGTACTTATCTTCGATGGTTTTATCGTTCAATTTTCAGCTGATCAGAAAATAAAATATACATCCTGAGAGGCATAGACGAGTCCCTTCATCTTTTAATTTAACCAATTAATGGTGCGGCAATTTTTCATTTGATGTCCAAACAATTAATACACTTAATTTTTTTGTCCAAACATTTAACAACAAAGCCTTTTTTTTTTTTTTTCGTGGGGAAATCCTCATGGATACTCCTGGTTTCTCGGGGTAGTAACCAGGATTATGCCGGACTCGTACCGGCTAAAACCCCACGGTAGCCTCCGTCATCACAAACGCTGGAGATTGGGAGCTGGGGTACATTCTTCCGACATCTCCAGCGGTGCCGGCTGTTGTGGCCACTTCTCGCTACATGAAGCGACAGGCTAACCCCGAGCCTGATGTCTTTTCCTGATGTTTAAAGGGGAAGGAGGCGGATATAATCGCGCCTTCTTCTCCCTATTTTAGGGCGCCGAATGGACAGAGCAGAGGT
Organism: Tinea trinotella; assembly: GCA_905220615.1. NCBI lineage: Eukaryota > Metazoa > Arthropoda > Insecta > Lepidoptera > Tineidae > Tinea > Tinea trinotella. The sequence goes on from HG992305.1 coordinate 17,949,072, forward strand.
TGCTTCTCTCTCTCTCTCCGCTACCTCTTTACGCAGGAGAACAATCTCGCAGAATTGCGAGACTGCTCTCCATGAACTCTCGCTGTCGAGCATTGCTTTTATTACAGCCGAAAGCGAGAGATCTCTCCCAATTGAGGCACGTAAGGCCTTTCTTTCTTGTGCCCAAGCAGGGCAGATCTCCAACGTATGTTGGGCGGTGTCCTCACTACTGTCACAGTGATGACAGGCTGCAGTTACTTCCCTCCTGGCTATGTGCCACAAGTACCTCCCAAAACAACCATGTCCCGAGAGGACCTGTGTCAGGTGAAAGGTTAGCACTCCCCATTTTCTATCTAACCACTGCGGCAAGATAGGACTTACGGCTTCAATGATATTGTGGCCAGCAGATGGAGTTGCCAGCCTATTCATCCAATCGCATACTGCCAGCCGATTTACTTCGGATCTATGTGCTAAGATCTCCCGTAAAGTCGGCCTGCGATCTTCCAGTTGCGCTTCTTCACGCCAATTAAACATTAATGCAAGAGTCCTCGCGTCAAGATCCCATGGCAGAGATCCGGCTAAAGCACATGCTGCATCACAGGATATAGTGCGATAACCCCTGATGATTCTAATCGCCATTGCCCTCTGTGGCCTACGCAGCAGGGCAATATTGTGTCTACTCAGTTTGTCGACCCAAACGGGGGCTCCATATAAAGCCATTGATCGCACTACTCCCATGTACAGTTTTCTACATGATGCATTCGGTCCGCCCAAATTTGGTAGGATCCCACTGAGAGCAGCAGTTGCACCTAGTAATTTTGGTACCAGCAGACGAAAGTGAGATTTAAAGTCCCATCAGCTGTCCAATATCACACCTAGATACCGCATTGTCGTTTTGACATCAATTCGAGTTCCCCCCACAATTAACAACAAAGCCTGCTATGTAGCCGACGATTTGCTGTGTATATTCACATAATTCCGAATAGTAAATAATGCCGGCATCGTTGTAGAGAATTTCGTCGTCAACGTCATGTTCCTCTTCATCTTCTTTCCTTAACGAAGGAACAGTTTCATTTATACTTTTTATTGATGAAGAGCACGTTAGAACACTTATGTCTTCTAGTGGCACATAGTTTCCAGTCAAATCAGATTTAAGTTCCAACGATTCCTCAAAACTGGATCTTTAGGTATTCTGTAACAACAGTTTATTTATTGCTGCCTTGTCTAAGCATGATATTTATTTTATTTTCACCTACCTCATACAAAAAGTGCGTTAAATTGTTTCTAAGGTAGGCTAGTAAGAATGCCTAGCGGCATTAAGTCCGCCTTTGTACATTGTGCATAAAGTTTTAAATAAATAAATAGATATATTATTATTGTTTTTTTGGCACGACATATGACAGCACCCCGCTTGAGCAAGCTGAAGTGCAGTCATGAATGGTAAACAGTGCATCCACTTGTAAATAATATTGTAATTAATAAACATATTATTGTACATACAGAACACACATTTAGGTGGGTAATTTGTTTTTTTTTTAATTTGTTTTTTTTTTTGCATGAATAATGCTATTATTTATTTATATGTCATTCATAACGGCGAGTCGCCTTTTACAATAAATGATTAACTATATACAAATTATTTCACTATCTAAAAACATAAATTAAATGAAACATATTCTTACATACTATTAAAAATGAACTTATTTATTATTATCCACCCAGACCTTCACAATATTTTTCGCAGTCACAAATAATCCTGATCCAGGCGTCGTCAAAAACATCACAGTAACATTTATATTACATCACATAATGTAATATAAATGTTAAAACATGTATTATATATAATAACAGTGTTAAAGTGATACTTGTTTTTTTTAATATACAACAAATCTACTTCAATATAAAAACCAAAATATTCACGGGAATATTTTGATTCAAAACCTGGCAACACTCTTAACATCTTAGGTAAAAAATTGAACTATTTTTTTAAAAATTATTTCCAATGTTTATAGTAATTTAAAATCTACTTACTGATGATAAGTGACAGCTTTGGTTGTTCTCAAGCGTCCTTTGTAAGTTCGGCACAATTTAATGGCGCAAACAGTCATTATTATCGAAAAAATTACAGAGAAATTTCGCGTGGCGTCCGAACGGTGTCTGTTACGCAACTGACAAACGCGAGAGAGTGTATCGGCCAACAGTTGGCCGGTATTTTTTTTAGCCCGTGCGCCACCATATGCTCTATCTAGACAGTTAAATTATCTAAGGTTTTTCTTATGTGTTGTAGATATGTTCTTTTGCGGGGTCACCAATATAGGAATGGTTGTTGGAGATGTAATCACAATATCCACTATTAATTTTTGAAGGTATATATTATACAACAATTTAAGAAGATAATATTTGTCACAATAAAATAAACTGAGATATTAAAAAATGTTAAAATTATTTTTATGCTTTTTCTTTAGCCGACGATTGACAGGTTCTGTCGATGTCAAATTTATTTCTTCTAAAATATTGATATGCCACACTATCATAGATAGAATATTCTTATCTCTGAATATACTGAAGTATAAACACAAGCAAGAAATATTGTCAACACTTTTAATCTAAAGTATTTACTATCTAAAACATTAGTCTAAAAATTCAACTAAAATTATGACTTCTTGTCAAAATAAATACCATTTCAAACATAATTCTACAGTTCAGTATGAATATGTGCTTGCTTTAGTTCAATATAGTTGGGAACTAACTTCATAACCTATGAATTATCGAACAACAAATTGTTTGACTATTATATTCATATAACTCGTCACAACAATCCTTTATCACAAATAATATTATTATCATAAAAACAACTTGTATTTTATCAAAAAATAAAGTTTTTTTTTAAATAGAACCTAACCTAGTAGGTATATAAACGTCTTTTATTGTGAGATTATTTTTTGATCTATCCTCGTCTCTATAGCTAGTGCCGGGGGAACTTCTAATATGAAATTGTTTAAGCTGTTTGTCAATTGCATCTGCACAAATTGGCATTTCAGTAGTTTCCTCCGCGTCATTATTGGTTGGTTGAGTTAAAGGTTGTTGTAAGGGTTCAGGAGTTATTGGGATATCTAATAAAGTTCTGATATCTATATCTATTATTTCGCTATCGTTATTCTCTGATGTTGATGGTTCATCTGATGTGCTCGGTTGTGTTATCTCATGTGTATTTATCTTTACTCGAGAGAGGGCATCGGCATTTGTGTTATATTTGCCTTTTTTATAAACAATTTTATAATCATATTCTTCTAATCTCAAGCGCAATCTTGTTAACTTCGAGTTAGGGTCTTTTAGTGACATCAACCATGTTAGAGGTTTGTGGTCGGTGTATATAATAAACTTGTGTCCGTACAGATATGGTCGGAAGTATTTTACAGACCAAATAATTGCTAATAATTCTTTTTCTATCGTAGAGTATCTACTTTCCGTTTCAGATAGGGTTCTAGATGCATAGGCTATAGGTCTATCGGATCCTACTTGTCCTTGTGAAAGTACTGCGCCTAATGATACGTCTGAAGCATCCGTAGTTAGAATAAAGGGTTGTTCAAAATTAGGGTATTGTAATATAGGGGAGTTTGATAATACTTGTTTGCTTTTCTCAAACGATTCTACGAATTCAGGAGAATGAGTAACTGTTGCATTTTTCTTAAGACACTTAGTCCTAGGTTTTGTTAACTTAGCGAAGTCTGGGATAAATTTCCTATAGTAGCCTACTAGTCCAAGAAAGGATTTTATTTCTTTCTGGGTTCTTGGTATAGGGAATGCCTTAATTACTTTGATTTTTTCCAAGTTAGGTTGTACTCCTTTATCAGATAATACATGTCCCAGATAATTAACTTTCTTTTTTAAGAATTCCGATTTATCGAGTTGTATCTTAAAGTTATTTTCGCGTAGTCTATTGAAAACTTGACGAAGTTTAATCATATGCTCCTGAAGGGATGTTGAATATACTAAGATATCGTCTAGATACACTAAACATGTGTTAGGTATTAGATCTCTTAAAATGTTGTTCATAAGTCTTTGGAATGTACTAGGTGCGTTGCGTAATCCAAATGGCATTCTTAGAAATTCATAATGTTTATCTGTGCTGAAGGCTGTTTTCTCTATATCATCGGGGTGCATTTCAATTTGATGATATCCTGATGCAAGGTCTATACATGAAAAGTATTGGGCTCTTCCTAGTATGTCTAAGATGTCATTTATATTGGGGATTGGGTACTTATCTTCGATGGTTTTATCGTTCAATTTACGGTAGTCTATGACCATTCGCCATTTAACTTTGCCTGACAAGTCTGCTTTTTTACGGACCAAATGAACTGGGCTAGACCAAGGGGAAATACTTTCTTGAATAATGCCTTTTGTCATTAATTCATCCACTTGTCTTTGGATTTCCTCGCTTTGTTTCGGGGGTCTTCTATAGTTTTTAGTATAAATAGGGGAATCGTCGGTTAATCTAAGTTTATGCTTTACAGCGTGAGTAAAACTCAATGGTAGGCTCTCCGCATAGAATATGTCTCTATATTGAAAACACAATTTTTGAATTTCGCGTTTTTCCTCAACGTTTAGATGTTTGATTCCAATTCTTTTCAGATTTTCTTTTAGTTCTTGTTCTACATTTATGTTACTGTAATATTCGTCATTTGTTATGTTATTTAATTTTCTTCTAATAGACACTTCGTGAAATTTTATTGGTATTGTTTTGTTTTCTATTTTCAGTTGGTGTTTTTCTAAGTCTATTTTGCATTTATACAGTTCTAAAATGTCGTTTCCTATTAAGCCTCTATATTTAGGGTCAAAATCAAATATTAGGAATTTGTGTTTTTTGTTTAATCCAAACAGTTTAGGTAATGGGACACATGCTACTTTGTTGTGTTCGGAGTTACCATGGGCTGTTTTAATGCTGAAAGGTTCTAAGGTAATGTATTTTTCATAAGCTGGGTTACTAAGTATATCCGTGGAAATTAGGGATCTAGTTGCACCTGTATCTATCAGAAAATTGCCGCTCATTTCCGGGATACTTATGTAGGGAAGCTTATCTATAACGTACTCAAAGTTAAGTATTATGTGTTGTTGAGCTGAGGTTGGTCTTCCTGAAAATTTTCATCTTCAGTAGGAAGTTCGGAAAATTCGTTTTGGGTAAACTCTTCGTTGTCTATTTGCTCTTCTTCGGGGATCTGTTCTGATGCTTCTAATTGATACATCTTAGGTTTATTAATGGGCACTAAAGCTTTTTTGTCGTTAGGGTTTTCCTGTTTGATTTGAACTGGGAAATTAGGGTTTCGTGGTACTAACGCATTATAGGGTTGATTTTTCCAATTGGGGTTAAATTACTGCGATTGTCTCACGAATTGCTGTTTTACGAATTGAGGTCTTGCGTTATATGCACTAGGCATGTTGGGTGGTTTATTTTGAGTGTTTCCTTCCAACTTTCTGCTACGAAGTTCCAGCTCTTCATTTTTAGCGAGTGCTACTGCTTCGGCAAGAGTTTTTGGTTGTACCGTTTTGATATATAGGGATATATTGTAGTCAATGTTTCGTGTGAATGTTTGTATCGCAATACTCTGGTAGTTTAGATGGTTTGTAGAAGTACTTATGCTACAAATAGCGTCGAGTAATTCTATTAATCTACCTCCATAGTTAGTGTACGATTCGTTATTGTTTTGTTGACAGGTTACTAACTCTCTAAGCAATTGATTCTCGTTCCTACTTTCTTTAAATTTATTGTGCAAAACTACTTTAATTGACTCCCAATTTTCTATATCGACTTCATGCTATAGACATTCTAACGCCTTTCCGGAGAGTTTCGCTACAACGATGTTAGCTAGGCTAGGGTCGTCTGGGCTTGGTTTTTGATTTTTAATTACTCTTTCTACTGTTCTGATGTATAAATTCAAATTTTTAGGGTTTCCGTCATAACCTGGTATGATCGTATTTATAAAATTAAAATCATGCACAATAAGGTATTGTGGGTTGATTTGCGATGTGTTGTTTTCACTTGTCATTTTGATTTTAAAATTTATTTCGTTTTTAGAATCTAAATAATTTTATTATTTATTTATTTGGTATTCGATTTTAGGATCCAAATAGTATTAGAATTTATTTATCTAGTATCCTATTTTAGGATCTAAATAATTTTATTCAAAGGTATCCACGTATAGGGGATTTTATGCACAGGGAAATAGGGAAAGGAAGCAAAAGAATTTCATTCCACTAACCTTAACATTTTCCTCTGTGGTGTGCTGGTTTGTGAGCTGCCGTCTTCCGCTGTGCTGGTTTTCAACGTCGCCGCAGGTACTATGTTCAAGTTTGCTTGTGCTTAGGACTTATTGACCAGAATTTGATAGTCTTGAGTCCGCTCAGCCCGGTGTACGAAGACAAGGAGTAGAGTTTGATACTTCAAGGCTTGCGTCGAACTGGAGCTTAACACTTGCTGGATCCTACCGACTGCGCCAATTACGTCCACGGGACGTCGGACGGGCTTTTTAAAAAGCGTATTGAAACAACGGAGACTTGGTGACAACTGCTTTAATAAACTGATTACATTTTCTTATATACTAACTATGACTATAATGGTTGTTTATTCTAAGTTCTCGTGTGACGAATGCGATAAGAGTATAATGCTTATTACTATAATTAAAATGATTGATCCGAATTTACATCATTTGGGTTTCATGTGGCCGACATGATAAGAATATAAATAACGTTTCCCTTTGTAAGCTGATATCATTGTTGTTTGTCTTGGGGTGGTCTTAGCTTATGTAACTCGATGTAAAAGTATTATTATTTTATGACAGTGATAGAATCAGAGTGACATTTTATATTTATATAAAAAGTAATAGAGTAAACTTTTGCCAGTATCTAGTAAATAAAAAAGGAATAATTAAAATACATCATACTTGCTGAGAAATATCTTGTGACTCTGGCACATTGTACATTGATTAAATTATAAGCACAGTTCTTTCGCTTAGTCAATTCCTGGATTGCTGATTGGGTAGCAAATTTGATTGATTTAATTTATAAATGTATAAATCATTTTTGTGCTTATGCTCAATGTTAACTTATTATAATGTACTACTAAGTTTCGGTGTGACATAAATATGTTAAAACTATATTTTTAAATTTTTACTTCATAGTTTATAGATTTTTTTATTAAATACTTAAATACGAACGGAAAAAATAATGACGGCTTCAAATGTGTATTTATATATCATATTACTAGAATTTCAGAATGTACATAGCCGCTTCCATATTTTAGTGAGTGAATTATTTATTAAATCAGTCTAATAAATCATATATTTTAACCCCCGACTCATAAAGAGGGGTGTTATAAGTTTGACGTATCTGTGTATCTTTCTGTAGCATCGTAGCTCCTAAACGAATGGACCGATTACGATGCCGTTTTTTAGGGTTCCGTAGTAAAATACGGAACCCTTATAGATTCGTCATGTCTGTCTGTCCGTCCGTCCGTATGTGACAGCCACCTTTTTCCGAAACTATAAGAGCTGTACTGTTGAAACTTGGTAAATAGATGTATTCTGTACACCGCACTAAGATTTTCACACAAAAATATAAAAAAAACAATAAATTTTGGGGGTTCTCAAAATTTAGAACTAAAACTCTAAATTTTTTTTCATCAAACCCATACGTGTGGCTTATATATAGATAGGTCTTCAAAAATGATATTGAGGTCTCTAATATCATTTTTTTTCTAAACTTAATATTTTATACTACTTTACTTGCTGCTACGGAACCCTTCATGGGCGAGTCCGACTCGCACTAGGCCGCTTTTCTAGTTTAATTAAAAGCTAACATGATGGAGAAACCCCTAAACAGATTGATGAAGATATGTACAGGGGTTTCAAGGCCTTTAGCTCGTTTTGTTACCTGCGTTAGGGATCTTAGACCAATAATAGGTATTTACTTTACTTATACACATATCTAACCTAATATTTGAAACACACATGTATACGCATACATAAGTGTTTCAACTGGTACCACTTAGATACTCTGATGATGGAGATCGAAGGTAGGAGACAAAATCCTGGATAGACTTAAACTTAATAAGTTTTCTAAGTTTGGCCTCATTAGTTCGTCTTGGCTGTAGGGAACTAAGTGTTGAAAGGATGTGATAAACAAGAGATAGGACTATAGTGCTTTAACTAAAATTGTTTATGAGCCTTTAGCTAGGCCGTTATCAAATTGAAGACCCGAAGTATCTAATGATGCATCATGGATCCTCTCAGATCAGCAAATTAACACGAGATAGAACTATAGTGCTTTATCTGTTACTCACTATGAGCCTTTAGCTGGGCTGTTATCAAATTGAAGTATAGTTACTATAGCTAAGGTACACCATGAGGATGCAAGGAATATAACGATGGAGTAATAGCTAAAGTTGTTACAGGAGTTTCTTTAAAAAATATTTTGTTTTATTAATTTATTACTTTTTGATATGTGTTTTTAATTGAATAGGTAATTATTCTGTTTTAAATGCATGTAATATTAATGTATAATTTATCTTATCTAATGAGCTGAATTCATATCGTGCTGTGAAACTACATTTTCATAAAGAAAAAACGTACAAACTATGTATAGTGTTGGCATTTATTTAATAAGTCTGCTCAATTCGCCTTAACCTAATGATTCAACTATCTTAAGTTGAAACATTGGGTTGAGACGAATTTATATTTTGAGCTTGATGATATAATACTTTCGTAAATTATAGTGTTGTTGATAGCGTCTTTCCCGCACTGCTTTAGGCGGCTAGAAACCGCACATTATGTGTAAAATAACACGAAAAGAACGAGGGGATCAGGTCTAAATAAATAGAAATTTAAGTGTAAAAATATTGTAATAAGAAATTTATACTATTTTAATAATAAGAAATTTTAAACAGGTAAATATTAAAATAAATGCCATATTAATTAATTACCTAGTAAGAATACATATTTATATTTTTATACTTGATAGAAATAATAATTGTCGGCCTTACAAGAGAGTCTTAATTTTGTATAATATACCTTAATGAATTAAACAAATTTGATGCGGCTTACTATCGCGTTTATTTTTGGTTATTATTTTACATATACATATATTATTTTACATATACATTTACATATTTTTTTATTATTTCGAGAGGTTTACAGCCATCGTGGTCTCTCCGAGATAGCCGCATAAAATTTGTTTAATTTATTAATCAATGTTCGCACAAAATCTAAGAGAATTCTATTATACCTTTCTTAAATAAATAGTTATTATTAGTGCTTGTAATTATTTATTGTATTTGTGAAGCAATGTTTCATTGAAGTAATTTTTGATAATTATGAAGTAAGAAAATAAATTTCATAAAAAATATTTAATGTTTTATTTCCATTAACAATTAATTCATTAAAACCCATTAAATATTACTAATAAGCTGGTATAGTGAATGCGACTGCTACTTATAATTCTTCTTTGGCCGGTGAGCTTCTTTCGACTGAGGCCGGTTTGCCTCAGTCGAAATCAAATGTCGCATCGCAATAAAAAAAAATTTAACTGTAGCAGGGTGTGCGTCCGTTCTATGAATTGCGGCGACTGCTACTATATTTTAATAACTACAAGTAGCAGTAGCATCGACTAGCCAGCCCGTATGAAACTGTTAACTTCCACGATGATACAGAAACGCGACTGAGTCACTTCACGGTCTGTACACCTAAATGTAGTGGAACTGCCCCAAATTGTCACACAAAATTACGATCAACTGCCTGCCTACACACTGCAGACCCGGATCATATATCTTTTTTATTTATTGTGACACGACATTTGGTCTCGACCCGCCTGATGATAAGCAAGAGGAGATGCAAGAGTGACGACGACTGAAACAACCGAGTTTCAAGAAATCTGTATCATTTATTTATTATTAACAGATATAAAATATCTGTTAATATATTAGGAAACAAAAAACAGATATAACAAACCTTTTCTCCGACCCGGAATCTAACCGTGGACTCACGCCTAGCAGACTGGTGCCACGCAGCTCGTCGATATGTCGAAAGGTAGGAATATTTAAAAAACTTAAAAATACTACTTTTTATTTGAAGCTAGACATATGGTAGGACTCCGCCTGATGTTAAAGCTGGAGTGCGGTCCATGAACGAAAGTGACTGCTATTATAGTTAATTATACTATAAGTACCAGTCACATCCACTATTGCGGCCTATTAATACTTTCTATTAATTTTCATAATCTACCTAATATTATTGTGCATTAAAAAATAGGTACTTTTGACTTTTTTACATTTCTTACTAAGCTACTAAACGCGCTTGTAACATAGAAACCGAAATATGTACATTGACGATCAAATATACATTGGTACCGGCGAGTGGTTTTTGAACCGGGAGCTTGTGGTTTGCTAGACCATTTATAAAATAGACTATGCCACGGTCATAATGTGTTTGAAATAATCGCTATGAATAATAAACACGTGAATAACAATAAAAAAATATATTTTTAATACGCTGACAGTTCTTTTTTTTATTATGACACGACAACTGACCTCGACTGGTCTGATGACAAACAAGAGGAGGTCCAAGAGTGGCGACGACTAAAAAAACCGAGTAAGTTCACGGCTGCCTTAGTTGCCATCACTATGCCGGGCAAAAAATGCCGGCGGTTCGTTCGATATCAAAGTTGTTTTTAAATATTTTGACTCGGCATCTGACCTTGCCTGACCGTAAGCAAGGGAATGCCAACAGTGCTGATGACTGAAATAAACGAATCAGTTTATAGCTGCCTCGGGCGTCATCACTACGCAAGTCAGAGCTGATTTTCGCGCACCCCATAAAGGATTAAGGTAAGGAATGGGAATAACACATGGGCAGACAGAAACAATGAACTTATCGATTGCTCGACAAAGAAACGACGCACGAACTGTTTAGTTTATAAAAGAGTTTTTCCGCAATTCTGTGTTTGTAGGAATATATAAATATAAAGCTATTTTATTTTTTTCTGTATACCAAGTTAATGTTAGAAATAATGTTTGATGTGAGTGAGGAGTTGTGCCAATATTTAGGGTAGTGGCATTCCATTGTCTCTGTCCATCCCTGTGAGAGTTAATGCGTGACAATTTAATTGAGTAAAATAACACAAGTACAAATCGCAGTAACAACTGATATGTACTTTTTATTTATTTAAAAATAGCCAAACATGTGTGATTAATTATAATTAATAGATTACAATTTTATTATGTCTCTCTCGTATTGTGTCTTAAATTATATTACGATGGAAGATGGAAATAATCTGTTTACAATGTTATAGTTTAAAATACCTACCGTTATATTGTTCTTTATATATAAGTAGGTATGGCATATAGGTATTATACAGATGATATGACCCTCACTCATTGAATGACGTAAGAATTTATGTACGTATATAGGGATTGCCATCCGTATTTGAGCTGTCCTGGATTGATTTTGAGGAACGTCGGGGGTTTATAATAGAAATACTAATTTATTTTATGATTACTTATTCTATTATTCAACTAAACACTTTATTAGAAACTGTGATAAACTATACTCTTAAAGGGCGTCCTCGTTTTAAATTGAAATGTCCTGGTATTTCTAGTTTTAAATCCTAGTTTACAACAAATGGACATGGCAACCCTAATGTAGATGGAGTATGAAGGACCCATCTAATTTAGATTGTCTTATTCCGTTCTAGTGAGTAACCCCACTTCTCAAACAAAATGTAGTTTAAATATTTAAACAAATGGGAAATTGCCAGTTTTTAAATTAGCATAGTTAAGTGTGCTTTTCCTGTACTAAGACGCGATGTGTGGCCTCGACCAGCATGTCGTACATTTTTAACTGTAGTGGTAGTCATGTCCATTCTTAAACCACACTCTGGCTTAAGCAATATCGGGCGGGGTGCTGTCATATGTCGAGTCACAATAATAATTTTAAAAAAGATTTTTGCTATGCTACTATGCCAGCCGTACTATACTATATTTATGTATATATATTCGAAATAAATGGCATCGGTTACCTTTGTCGGGTATGCTAATACCAAAGGCATCGTTTGGTTTTTCGTTGTTTTTTTTTCATTACTCTTGACTTAATAAATAAATAAAAACTTTATTTGGTACTTTACAATGTTTACACTTTTCCATGAACGATGATACCTAATTCCATGAATGGATACTAATTCGAAATGCAATTTATATATATTCTCCCTTCCCTATAATCTTTTGTCACAATATTTTTAATCAATTGCATTTAAGACCTATTCAGTGACCACCAGCTGTCTGTCTACCATTCCTAAAATTTGGGGGTAAACTGGTTATTCCCGTTCGCCACCCCTAGCAATGCCTCCACCGGTGGCAACTGAGAATTTCTTTAAAACAATATCCCAGTCGCCACCTGATTGAGCTTTGCAACCTTCAATTCGCAAAAATTCATAACCGAAAATCATGACATGTGGTGTACAAGACAAAAAAGAAGTGGAACTCTGCTGTAAAAAAATAATAAAACTAGAGTACCTACATAATTAATTAAAATTGAAATGTATTTGTGGGTAGTAGCCTAAACAACGAACCATTGTTAAACCGTTTGTTATAAGCAGACCTCAGTCGATTGTCAACTATTAAAAAAGTTAAAAGCCAATATAGTATTTTATTCTGTGTTCCCATCGTATACATAGAAATCGTCAGTCGATTTCTTTGTAGAACAATCGACAAGTGGAATGCTATGCTTTACCAGCCCATGTGTTCTCTCTATTCTATAAGCTTGAATCCTACAAGCGATGCTTGAAGAAGCACGTTTGGCGGGCATGGTGACGGCGACCGGGGCAGTTTTTTTTAGTCGTCGGCACCCTTGGACATCCTCTTGCTTACTATCAGGCGGGTCAGTGTCACAATAAAAAAATGCATGAAGCAGTCGCAACCACTATGCCGACCTAACCGAATAATATTAGTTTTGTACAAACTATTAAATTATATTTTGTTATCTGTTTCCAGTATCACTGTACTTATCAATGTTTAATAACTTACACACCTGATTCCATTGTCATTGAGTTCAAGGTTGTCTCAAGGTTTTTTACGTATGGATCGATTTTTTTCGATACTTTGTTGTTCAGACGAAATGCTCATGGAAATTGTATTGGCCTTATCGGAATGAATAAATTTAAACTGATATTCAGCAATTTAAATTTATTCGGCTATAGCGCAACTCAGATATTTTTTTATTTTTTATTATTGTGACTCAACATATGACAGCACCCCGCTTGATGTTAAGCAGAAGTGTGGTCCATGAATGAATTTCACTGCTACTACAATTCAATAACTGTGAGTAGCAATCACATCCACTATGCCGGCCTAGATGGAACCGGCAACTTACAAGCTAATCCCGAAACGTGACCAAATCACTTCACGGTCTGTATACTTGTAAGTGGTGGTACTACTCCGGATCGGCAGACTGGGTACCACTGCCTACCACTCTTTGATAACCAGACCCGAAGCAAATATCCATCTCTTTTTTTTATTAACAAATATTTGCAATATCTAATATTATTAAATATTACAAATAAAAGCTATGAAACAAATATTTGCTTCGACCGGGGATCGAACCCGGGACTTTACGCGCAACAAACCAATCGCTAAACCGTCCACGCCTGTCGTCAAAAAAAAGATAACTTGTTTACAGCCTTTCTCATGTTGCTAAGGCAGTTACGCCGTGGGAAATGTTGGATTCTAAGTATATTGTGTTCTGTCAGAATAGGCCTTAATCCCTACACAAAGAATAGTACAAAGGCAGATGTAAGATAGTAAATAAAAGGTAGGGTGCAAAATGAAAGAAACTTAACACATTGAAAATATATTATTTAATTAAAACACACATAAATATACTCCAATAAATCGAAACATCAATAACAACACGTATTCTCTACCACGTACATATAGAATACACCAACACAACATTTTAGATTAATGATTGGTCTCGCTGGCGTCACGACTGTTTAATCGGTGCGAACGGACGGGTCGTACCGGAGCGAGATCATAAATAATCATGATTAATTTATTTTACACGAAAGATTATTAAAATACTTGAATTAACAAATTTCCCCATCCTATAGTTTTGGATCCTCAAGTCACTCGTCAGTACACTTGCATCTCCCCTTATCGCCAAAAAACTCAAGGTTAGATGTCGCCTCTCCATAAAGATACGAAGTAGTTATAAATATTTTTCCAAAAGGTCAATTTAATGCCTTTATGCATTATCTAAAAGTAAAGCTATAGCAGACGAACCAGAGATTCGGTAAGCGCGGAAAATTACGTATTAGTACGAGTAAATATACGTTAACAAACTCAATTGATATTTTTAGAATTATTCATATCGCAATTCTGTTTTTTTTATATTTATTTATTTATTGTGACTCGACATATGACAGCACCACGCTTGATGGTTCATGAATGAATGTCACTGCTACTACAATTAAATAACTATGAGTAGCAGTCACACATCCACTATGCCGGCCTAGTCGGAGCCGGCAACTTACAAGCTCATCACGAAACGCGACTAAATCACTTCACGGTCTGTATACTTGTAAGTGGTGGTACTACCTCGGATCGGTAGACTGAGTACCACTGCCTACCACTCTTTGGTATGGTATACTTTTATCATTATTATAACTCGACATCTAACTTCGACCGCCTGTTGGTAAGCTAGAGCAAGGCCGACGAATAAAGATACCGTGTCAGTTTGCGGTTGTCTTAGTCGCCGTCACTATGCCAGCCAAAACTTATTCTTCACGCATCGCTTAAAGAATCCAGGTTATAGGATGGGGAGTGCACATTTTACCTTTACCAGTATCTAAATCATTTTAGGTTTGTATAGTAATTAAAAATATATACGATAAGAGTAATTAAATTTGATTACAATTTGATAGATTCCATTTCTTTTTACGTATTTTAATCAGTAATTAAAAAAATCTAATTAATGCTTATTCTTATTTACAACATTGCATAACCGCAACCTTAGACATAGAGATCAGGTTTATTTTTATTGTGTCCTAACATATTCTGGCGCCCACCAGAATGTTATGTTAACCTGGAATGAACGAGACCGCCTTAAACTGCAAGTAGCAGGCACATTCACTATGACCTGTCTAGTTGGAACAGCAAATTTTTAATTGATCCCGAAACACGAATAAGTCAAGTTCTCGGCCTGTAGGTACTCTTGAAAGTGGTCGTACTACCCCAAATGATCATCAATTATACCCTACCACTCTTAATTGTTACGAAATCAGATATACCACGAAGTTTTGGTATCAGCTGGTCAACCACACGGAAACCGGGATTAATTTGTATGTACCAAAAATTAGGAATTCCTATTTTTGGTATTTAATTATTACGTATTAGGATTTCTATATAATAATTTACAATTTGATCGATTTTTCAATCATATTGACAATAATACAATTTTGTATAACTAATGTAATGAATTAATCAAGTTAAAAAATGTCCGAAAAGTCACAGATGGCTGTTTATAATGCGGTACTTGTTCCTACATTAATGTTTGAAAGTGAATGTTGGGTGTGGCAAAAAAAGCATGAGAGTAGAATTAACTCTGTAGAAATGTGGTGTATGTGGAGTGACGATAGCGGATAGTATTAGGAATAGCACAGTGTGCGATAGATGGGTTAAAAGAAGATCTAGTGACAAAGATTGACAAAAGAATGTTTCTATGGTTTGGGCACATGGATAGGATGAGTAAAAGTAGATTGACGAAAGGAATTTTTAACTATGATGTGCGTTATAAGAGGCAGACCCAGGAGGTTTTTTTTCCGAACAAATCGGAGTCGTCCTCAAGAAAGCTGGGTTGCCTAGTATCCATAAGCGAAGAGCTTGGACTTTGTAATTAAGTATACCTACACATGATATCTATGTTTACAATAAAGAAATTACTTTGATTAAATTTAAAAGAAAATATTTTAAAAACCGGATGCTAAATTTTTTTTCTTTGCGAGTCCAAATTCTCTTAGTACTAATAAATTTATCTTTACAATAATACAATTTCTTGTTGAATTTACACACAAGGATAAATTAAAAGCGACCGTGGTATGGTGGTTGCGGAATGACTTTGCAAACCAAGAGCCTCCGATTCAAAACTACATGCCAGTGTTAAAATATCTGTGATAGTATGAGACCAAATCAGATTTATGTTCATTTCAGTTTTTTTTTGTGACTCGACTTGTCTAATGGTAATCAAGAGGTTCAAGAGTAACGACGACTGAAAAATTCTAGTTAGTTCACGGTTGCCTCAGTCGCAGTCACGTTGGCCAAAAACTTTGGCACCAAAATATACTTTAGTCGTTCAGTTTCTATGATATAATTTATCTTAAACTTGAACACTATTTAAACGCACACTGGGTATTTTGAATATCATAATACCTAGTGTGCAGTATCCGGGGTAGTACCACCACTTTCAAGTGTATAGGCCGGTCCAAATTAGGCCGGCTTAGTAGATGCGACTGCTACTGCTGTTATCTAACTGTAGTGGCAGTCGCCTCCATTCATGGACCACACTCCGATTTAACATCAGGCAAGGTATTGTCATATGTCGAGTCTCAATTTAAAAAATCATAAACCGACCTGGAATAATACTACTTCTAAGTGTACAGTTCGTAGAGTGACTAAGTCGCGTTTCGGGATCAACTTAAAAATTGCCGGTGCCAACTAGGCCGGCATAGTGGATGCAGTTATTTAAATATGGTAGTCACCTCCATTCAAAGACCAGCTTAACATTAGGCGGGGTGATATTATTGTTGAATCACAATAAAAAAAACGCTTAGACACAGTTCTGTACCCAAGTAGATGAAGGGTTAATGAACATGTGAAAAAGTATGAGATAATATGAGAAAAAAATAAATAAATGAATAATAAAATAATAATAAAAATAGTATGATTTAATTTTATGACAATGTTTGAGTTTTGCATAATAAACATTAGGTATCACTTAGGTTTATTAACAACTTGCATTAAAATCTAGGTTGGAAAATATATAATGATGATAATAATAAAAATATTACAATGATTTGGTTATATATATATATAAGTATATATAGCATATCTTTATACAGAATTGTGAATGTGAAGGAAGCGAGGGAGTTGTGTCAGGATCGTGGTAAGTGGCGCTTCATTGTCTCTGCGTACCCCTGTGAGAAAAAGACGTGACAATTTAATTGTTTAATTAAATTGTATAAATAGCATTATATATTTTACGAATGCATTTCTGTATAATAGAAATGCATTCGTAAAATATATAATGCTAACTTTAATTGAATTCATTTAATTTAATTCTCCCAGGTTTAGGCAGAAACAATGGAGCGTCATTTTCTAAGATTTTAACACAAATATCTTCCTTTACATTCTTATTACAGGCTCTATTTCTACAGACTGTGGACCCTGTCCCTGATTTGATCGAGGATCAATTTTCTAAATCGTCCCCTTTTCATTCTTTAACTTTTTTAAAATTTATTTAAAATCTTTTCTCCTTTAATACATACATTCAATGTGCCATTCTTACACATAATATTTGGTTTAAATACCAGGTGGAAGATTGAGATTGGGTAAACATACCAACAAGAAATCTAACTAAATAAATACTAATTCATGAATAAATTTAATTTTATATAAAAGGATATAATTGTCAAGAAAATAGGCAATGTTTTCAAAAAAATAAATATACTCTCTGACCAATAGTTATCATTACTCTCAAAATAAGTCTGTTCACTTGCTTTCATTCCTGTATTTAAGTTTTATTCTTACATAATTAGGTAACTGGTACTGTCGTAGCTACATCACTTACTTTAGTGTAGTTTAGTTGCCGATGGCTCCGCAAAACAATACCGCCACGATGTCCTGCATCAATAGGTGATGCAACAGCACCAGTCCTCCGCCCATTATCAGTACGTCGTCGCAGTCTTTCACCGCGCTTAGAAGCTGATGATGCTCGACTAAGCTGCTCCACCTCATCAGCAATACTACCCTGGGCTACCAATGATTCTGTATTATTTTTGGTTACACCTTTTTGTTTCATCTCCTTAGCACTCGGTGGGGTAACTATCTTTGAACTATATGGTGTTTTACCTTTATCAGAAGTATTTCCATTGATGGGTTTTTGTGTTTTGGCTTTTATTCTGTTTAATCTAACATCAGTCTCTCTAAATGTGTATCTTGACCATGTCTCTTGTGTCTCTGTGTCGTTATCAGATTTAACTGCGAATGCACCTTTTGTCTGCCTCTCGCATGTCTCACATTCACAATTACAATTTTTAATGCCAAAAAAATCTTCACCATAAAAGCATGTTATCTCCTCGCCAGGATTTATGTCTCTTAACACCCTCACAAAGGCCCTGATACGATCTGTAGCCTCAAATGCGCAATTAGCTTTGCAGTCGTGGTTTATAAAAGCAGCTGGTCCTAACCACAACTGGGCACAATTCTTTCTACAGCTATACATAACTGAAAAATCATTTTTTCCATTTTTAAGTAAATGTTTTTCCTCTTCTTTGTTCATCTGTGCAATACAACCAACCAAATACTCTATTCGATCATTTTTGAAAAATTTCCTGGTGGTACTCACTTTAGCCCCAACTTTGCCTTCCAAACTGTATCTATAACAAGGCTCTATAATAATTCCAGATCTATGGTCAAACAGACGGAGATAGCGATAAATCTGAAAATAAAAACATTGAAAATAAGCTAATGGTTTAAAATATAAGTTGTTTTGTTTGATTTTTATATACATATAGCTATGTTATCCTCATTTTTGTAAATATAAGGCTTAGTTTATAGTTAGGTACATTTTTCCTAACATGTTTGTATTCTCCGTTCAGGTACAAAGGTAAGTTATTGACACTTTATGTGCATAACCCTGTTTGATGTTACGTTGGAGTTCAGTTCATTAATTGAAGCGACTGTTACTACAGTTATAAAATTGGAATAGCTGTCACTTTCACTATACTGGCCTAGTCAGAAGTGGCAACCTTTAAACTGATCCCAAAATGGGATTAAGTCACTTTACGGTGCATGGACATTGGCAGACTGAACAAATTACCATTAACTTTCTACTTAACACTCTTTAATACCAAGACCGGAAGCTTGTAAATAAATTTTGAACTTATAAAGTAATTAGGAAACAGTCCGGGGAAGCTCTTCCTCATATAGATAAACGCATGACCGAATGACTGCTAAATCTTGCCAGAGCTAAGCTGGTAGGTAACATAACGGGAGACTGTGCTTTTAACAAAGCACTCAAGAGCAGAAACAAGCCTATACCTAACAGAAACAGTACCTTCTAATTAGAAATGTATCATACAACATATAATTCTAATACTATTGCATAATTAATATGTTTATAAATAGTATTACTTGCGCACTAGTAGCAACATTATCCATTGTCAACAATAAATGTTTCTTATTCGTCAAGTAACAACTGTAGTGTAGTAGATTTTGAATGACCTTGCAAACCAAAAGCCTTTAATTCAAAACCACTTAAAGGTACCAATGTATTTTTGATATAATATGTACTGCTGTTCTGTTTCTGTGATACAAGCATGTTTAGCGGCTTAGTAATGATATGTGAAAATTAAAATTAAAAACTTACATGTTCTTGTAACTTCTCACGTTTATGTTCATTTTTAATAAAACGTTTGGGCAGCCAATCACTATTGGATAATTTCATGAATGTTCCAATGTAATCCTGGTTACCAATAAATTCACCAATAATCTCTAATAACTTGCCCTTATCTGCTTTTAAAGGTCGATATCGAATCTTCATCTTATGTGTAGTGAATCCCAAGTATGGATCTACAATAAGTGCGGTTGCCAAATCGTCATATTCCGACAGCTCTTGCGGTGTTAAACCCATCGCTTTAGATTTATGGTACAACTACTAACCAGGATATGTATGCCACCCAGAATATGTGTTCATATCCATTCTGCAAATCTAAATCACAAAGAAAGCAATGTAATAACAACTTTACAAACAGATATATCTTTATATACAACAAAACAGTTAACCAAATGTGTCACAAAGCTATATTACGAATCTTGTCTTCTAACATAACCATAAAAATGCTGATTCAACGTAAAAATACAAAACGACAAAAATGGCCGTCAATAGGAATCTATAATAGAAAAATATCATTTTCTTCTTATATCTATAGAGCCCTATACTTGCCAATGTTGAATTGAATTACACAAAATAGCAGTACTATTTTTAATATTCAAATAAAACTTACCACATTCACTTTTACCACTCCGGAAACATGCTTTTTCGCTTGTATTAATGGAACTTTTCAAATAACATTCACTAAATACTGCGTTCTTCAGTCATTTTTTTACAAAACGACGTTAAACCATATAGGTATTGTTATAAATAAAGACAGATTAAGAACAACGTGTTTCAATGATCCAATTTTAAAACATATATGATGTATTCAAATTAAATACAAATATTGCTAACTATGCAAATTTTGCAAACAACCATGTTTTCGTTAGTTTTGATGGGCGTTTACGAAGGTAGTATGGATTTGTCATGTCATCACAATTCTATTAAAAACACCCGTAAAAATACATTAGATAAAGAATAATTTCATATTATAATTATTTATTACTGTCTACATCATTGGGAACTATTTAAGGCATTATTCAATACGATAAAAATATATATTTTCTATTGCAAACTTATCAAATGAAGTCTTTGTAAATGCACATGAATTACGATGCGCAAGTCTCTATCTATTACCAAGCACTTATGTTTTCATTCAATATTCTATCTTATTGGAAAGTAATAAAAGTGTTATTTCTCTATTTACTCAATTCAAATATATTTTTAATTAATTATGGCTTCGATAGAAGTCCTTCTGCCCTTAGTTATTATCATTTTAATATTTTTACTGAATAAATTATGAACAGTGGACAGAATACTATTACCCTAGCGGGATGCATTAAATGCATTGCATGAGGGTGATGATGTAGGTAGGGTAATGTTTAATGCTTTTAATAAAGCGGCAGACAGAATAACGATAAGTTTTACAAATAACTTAAAATGGTTTAAACTGTCCTTCGACCGACCGTGTTCTGTTGTTGACGGCAAGTACCTATAGTGCCACAAACTTATCATAAAGTGGCAAACTGCTATGTCATTTCGAAATGTCAATTGACCTGTCATTCGATGATTTTTGATGTAAACTAATACGGCGTTCTCACGGGTCGAATTAAGTTATTCAATATTTATCGTTTAACATAAATTAAAAGCAAATATTAATAACTGTAGCGTTCTCACGATTCAATAATAATCGACTCAATAATACACGTGTCATTACACTATCTGTCCATTCTAGGATTTTCTTGTGAATGCGGACGCCATAATTTACGTTTTATTCACATTTTATTTTACAAACAAACAAAAAAAAATGGTGACAGAGGAATACACTTCATACTCAATCAGACTGATTGGACTGATTATTCAATGCGAGTTCAGACGAGTCGATTTACTGTCATCTACTAATTGAATCAATGAAAGTTGAAAGGTCTTTAACTTTTGTTGAACCAATATTTATTGCTTCAAGTTGATTGAATGTCTGTTCAGACGGTTCAAATCGCGAAAGATTTCGCAGTTGATCAATTAAATTCGCCCCGTGAGGACGCCGTATAAACTATTCGCACACAGTAAAATCGAATGCCGTGCCATCGAACGGCATCACGTAAGGTGGTGGTCTCGAGGTGCTACATATCAAGTAGAGGTCAAGGTCAAATGTTCATTTCCTTTATTAAATCATACTTCCATGCATATTTTCTATTCTAAATATTTAAATGATCATAACTAAGGGCAGAAGGACTTGTATCCAAGCCATAATTAATTAAAAATATATTTGACTACGGTTAATAAAGAAATAACACTTTTATTACTTTCTAATAAGATAGAATATTGAATGAAATCATATGTGCTTGGTAATAGAGCTTTGCGCCAAGTCTATAATTCATTGATTTTTTATGTTTTACATGTCTACCAGGCGTCCCATCATGGCTCGCTTTTTTAACTCCTGATCTAAGCATTTAGATTTAAGAAATAGAAGGAGTGCTTAAATAGCTACAAAATACAAGTGTTTATACTATTTTCACTTATTTATGGAATTAAAAAGAAGTTAGAAGGTGATGAATAGGAGAGAGGGTGGCCAGATGGGTCAATAATATAAAAAATACGAAATGAAACAATCATATTTATTTTTTAATTAACAACTAATTATTTAAATAATTTAACAAAAAAGAGAAAAGATGAATTATTCATCTTTTCTCTTTTTTGTTTCAATTTTTTCTAGTTTTTCCTGTTCAGCATCTTTTTTTCTGGGCGATGATTGCTGTTTTTCCACGCTTTTTAGCAACACGAGAAGATTTTTTTAGTAAGCGGAAGTGGAAAGAGTTGTTTTGGAGAAGTCAAAACAAAGCTACTGTCGCTTTTATCGCATGTGGGCACATAAGCTGCTTGTGATGTCTCCCTTTGATTTTTTGTTTGATACAGTACTGATTCCTGATTAACTAGCCTGGGACTCCAGTGGGAACACCCTGGCGAAGAGTCATCAACAACTCTTTGCTAAAAGTGCTTTATAATAAATAACCTATTTTTCTATCCAAAACCGCTTGAACTGCTTCCCGCATGGATTTTTCGGACCACGATCCTCTGTCAGTCGTGCGTTTGTAGTTACAAACTATTCTAAAAAGGAAAACTATAATAAGCTCACAAAAAAACAAACTCATTTTGAGGAAATCAAACAAAAACTAAATTATTTTCATTTGGGGCAAGATTAGAGAGGGCCGTTAGAAGAGAGGGTACCGTTACCCCATCTCGCCTGCAGAGCTATTTAATAATAAAAAAACAGCCAACAATCTTAAGGAAACACAGTGCTTACCTTATTAGAGGTTGGTTACTTTAAGCGTCAATCACAGCAACACCTCACCAGCTAGCCACAGTCACGTGTCAAACCAGAAGAAAATGTGAAAAGCAATTTGCAGTTATACACTTTTTTTGATTTTTTTTCGACACTGCACATGTGAACCATTAAACACTCGGCGACTGATAAATATCATCGAACGATGAATGAACGAGCGTGACTGGTCAATTTGATCAGTGAATTTCGCTGGGTACCTCGTCTTACCCGCTACCCCGTCTTACTTCCTTCTCCCATATACATTTTTACATTCGTAATTTAGAAGGTCGTCACTATCTAGTGATGTACCAGACTGATGAACAAAACTATGATAGATAGAATCATGGTGATTTAAGTAGTCTTGTTTCTCACTATGAGCCTGATGATGTACTATACGAGGATGAAAGGGAGGACCATTTACTCACGTTACGTGATATCGTTCTTGAACGCGGGTAAAATCGCGAGAAAAAATTAGTACTCAATACATGATACATAAATACATTAAAATATACATCATTATAAACATAATTTCGTCGATAGGCGTGGCGCGTCTCATCCATTACATAAGAGTGAAGATATTCGCTTTAGTTAAGCGGTGGAAAAAAATACTAAAACTTATCTGCCTGAGTCTTCCAGTTCCAAGCGTGGCGAATTGGTTAGCACACCAGTTTGTAACTCGTAAAGTCCCGGGTTCGATTCCCGGTTGACTGTCTCGATGTGCAAATGACCACCAATCATCTGCCTACCATATGGGCACCAAATGTTAAATTAATAAATTTAAAGAAACTAATAAAATTGCTAAATACTTTTACATTTTTTCAATTCCTGCAAAATAACTTCACTTAATTTCCTCTCTTTTTGAATCGGAAGCCATCGGAAATGAAGTTAGAGTTGCATTTCAAACGATTCCAATGTATCTTGAAAGCTCGACACAATTTCCACGAATGCTTTTTGTGTGCTGAGTTGACTAAATACAATGAATAAACTATGTTGTGTCAATAAATGAAAAGGTGTAAAATAAATTAATGACCTTAGAATGGCTGCTGAGTTTATAATGCGAAAGGTTTAAAATTGCACAATTCAATTCATTGTTTATTTATTTTCACAATGTCCTTATAATTTGAGTAAATACTTTTTATGCTCGATTAGATATGAATGATAATCTAAAAAAACATTATTTGTGAATTATTTGTGTAGTACTTATATTCGTGTCGCTTTCTCTGCATATCAATCTTCGGTTTGAGTAGAATGCAAAGAATTTGGACCTAAGAAATAGAAGGAGTCCTAAAATAGCTACAAAATACAACCGTTTATACTATTTTCACTTATGGCATTAAAAAGAAGTCAGAAGGTGTTGAATATTCATTTTTACATTCGTAATTTAGAAGGTTGTCACTAGTTTTAATGACCTAATTTGACACAATAACAAATGACATTAAAATACTTCAAAAAAGGATGACAGAACAATTATGCCGCTACTCTTGTTACCACGTGATTTTTAATTAAGCAGTATTAAAAGTGGTAGACAGAGTGGCAAATAGAGTGGTCATATTTGCAAAAAGTAGTGACAACCTTTGGAAGAAAGGAATTGAAGTACAAGTAGTTGTCTCTTTCAGTCACACGTGGTATAAACATATGATATAGTATATTTTAAAGAGTGGTACCCAGTCTGCCGATCCGTCGAGTTATAATAAAAAATAAAAAAAGATGTCTTTGACATTATGTCAACCATTAGTCGTCCTCTGTTGAATATTGGCCGCTCCCAGCTATCTCCAGAGTGGCCTGCTGGAAACGGCTTTCATACAGTGGTTACATGCTACCTTTAGCATACTGTCAAGCTTGTGGACATCTACTACACTGCGTTTTCCTGTAAATAGTCATTATTCTACTTCAACGGCCATTTGTCCTACGAGGTATGTAGAACGGATATCTAAGCCTACGAAAGGAGCATAAGGCTTTTTAAAGAAATAGCAAAAAGTTTAGTCAACATCACAGGAGACCGAAGAGTTGGTAGCTACCTCGGACAAAGAATTAGTCTAGCTAAGGGAACCCATTATTAGGGACTCCTTTTAATAATGTATTTTAGTTAATATTAAGGTTTTTAGTATTAGCAGAATAGAGGTGTAATTTTAATTTTAACATTGTATTATTGTACATAATATGTATGAAATAATTGAATATCTATAACCTTATTAAAAAAAATAGAATCATATATTATATAGATTCTGATGTGGACGCGTTAAACGTGGCAGACCCAGGAGGGTTTTTTCCGACTAAATCCTCAAAAGACGGGTTGCCTAGTGGCCATAATAGTATGTATGAAAAGAATTGTGGATGTGCGGGAAGCGAGAGAGCGTAGCAAGTGGCGCTCCATAATCTCTTCCTATCCCTGTGGGAAAAAGGCGTGACAATTTGATTAATTGTTTGATAATAGATTTATGCATATTACGTATCTTAAAAATGTTTAACAAATATTGGTACGTACACCTTGACCGGAAATCTGATTGAATTACACGCTGTGTTGTCAGACCATGGTAAGAGTGATGATTCGTGACGTTTATAACCTCGTAATATAACCTTTACATATTGTAAATAGTTTGTATTAATGTGTATGACATCATATTTTTAGGCCCAACTCAGACAGACAGTATTGGGTACTAATTGTATAAATTTTATTTATAGACAAGGTCGCCAAGAAATTATTATGGACCCTTTAAGTATTACGTAATCTTCAAAGGGGATGGGTGCGTCTATCCATGCGTTGAATACTTTTGTTAATTTGGCGGACGGTGCGTTTGTTAGGTTTGTATGGCGTTCACGTCATCAATATTTATTTATCTAGTTTTTGTAATTTTTTACGCATAGTAACAGCGACTGAGGCATCTGTGAACTAAATCATTTTTTTTAGTCTGGGCGGCACTCTTGAGCCTCCATCACGATACCATCAGGTAAGTCGAGACCAGATGTCGAGTCACAGTAAAACAAACAATAGATTCTGATTTCACTATATGTACTAACCCTACTTGTTTAGGGTTGCTTAGTGGTCTAGATAGGAAAAGAAAAATAATGCAGTTGAAATAATTAAGTTTTTTTTATTGTGACTCGATATATGACAGCTTGATGTTAAGCTGGAGTGTGGTCCATAAATGGAGATGACTACCACTACATTTAATTCTGTGAGTAGCAATCACATCCACTATGCCGGTCTAGTTGGAACCATCATATTTATCATATTTATCTATACTTTTATACTCATATCTGCACTGAGAAGTATTGATAAACAGGGCTAATCGTCTATCTATTACTCACTCTCACTACTATGATACATCGATAGAAAAGGTATTTTTTTATTTGAATCTATAATAGATAATACATCTATTATAGAACCATCGGTTATTCTGGAGTCGCTTTAAGGGGGCTTTTTAATCACTCGTAACCTCCTTCGATTCTTCGATTACAAAACCGCGCGAGAACATATGAGAAATAATCATATATTAATATTAAATATTTGTTAATAAAAGAAGAGGTGAATATTTGCTTCGGGTCTGGTTATCAAAGAGTGGTAGGCAGTGATACTCAGTCTGCCGATCCGGGGTAGTACCACTACTTACAAGTATACAGAACTTTAAGTGATTTAGTCGCGTTTCGGGACCAGCTTGTAAGTTGCCGGTTACAAGCTGGTCCGATGTATCATAGTAGTGAGAGTGAGTAATAGATAGACGATTAGCCCTGTTTATCAATACTTCTCAGTGCAGATATGAGTATAAAAGTATAGATAAATATGATTGGCGACACATTGACAGAGTTTCGAACTTAAATTGGCAATAACTTAGTAAAACTCTTTTTCACGTAGTTCGTTAGCTATAAAAAGTAATAAGATAATATAATTATTTTCGTATCTTGCAATAAATTAAAATGTCGCGAATTTTATTTGATAAGTTTAAGCCGCAATATAGATATATAATAAAAGATATAGTTATATAATAAAAGAAACATATTTGACGACAGGCGTGGTACCAGTTTGTTACGTGTAAAGTCCCAGGTTCAATTCCTACAGACCGTACACTTGTATGAAGTGACTTAGTCGCATTGTGAGATCAGTGCCCAGTTTTAACTCGGCGGGAAAGTAAATTAACTGCTACTTGCATTCATGGACCGCACTCCAGCTTAACATTGACGGGGTGCTCTCATGTGAAGTGGCATAATAAAAAAACATGCTCTTCTAGTTATGGCAGAAGTACTTCAATTTTGAAAATATCCTCGATTTGATCGAAGAAGAATCTTGTAGGTTGTACCTGTTTTATCTTTTTAATCGCCTCAGATTTTTAAATATCTTTTGTTAATCGCCTTACTTTTATGCCCCATACTTTTATGTAATATGATGTGACAATGATTGTGTTTTCATTTCATTTCAAATAAAAACAAATTTAATTAAAAATTCGTTCTTGTACAAAAGTTCTGTCATATAAAAAGTTAGCCAAAGTCTTAAAAACTAATTAAAAGTGCTTGGACGTTATTAGTAGAACGGAGATTCGCTGAATTAATAAACGCTCAGAACATGTTTGAAGGGTGAAATATCAAACATGACGTTCAATTAAACTCCAATATCGTATCAAAGTAAACCTATCGTATATTTAATATCAATCAATCAATCAAAATGTTACTACTTGCCATGATCCTGACATACCTCCCTTGCTTCCTCTTCATAGACGCTCTACGGTTATGGTCAATGGCCACCCAGCCTTCTTAAGAATGTCTATATATATTGTCTATATAACGATATTTTTATAGTCACTCGTATTAGATATTGGTATTATTTCAAATTCAAATTCAAATTATTTATTCAGCAAATAGGCTGTACACAGCACTTTTACACGTCAATTTTATAAACATAAGCAAATAAAAGAAAAAAAAATTCAGCATGTTGAAATAGAAAAAAAAAAAATTTGAACAATTGATTACAAGTATCACTGTTAGTAATTATCAGTGGTTCATTAGCTGCTGTAAAAAGGCATTGTCAAATTATAAACTAGATATACAGAAAAAATGTCAACTTAATTAATTATGATTATACGATAGCTGCTGTATATGGGCATTGTCAACTTATAGCTAAATACTAATGTCACAATTTACTAAAAGTGGCTGCTGTAAATGGGCATTGTCAACT
The DNA here is from genome assembly GCA_905220615.1 of Tinea trinotella. NCBI lineage: Eukaryota > Metazoa > Arthropoda > Insecta > Lepidoptera > Tineidae > Tinea > Tinea trinotella. Next base: position 17,977,225 of record HG992305.1, read on the forward strand.
TATAGCTAAATACTAATGTCACAATTTACTAAAAGTGGCTGCTGTAAATGGGCATTGTCAACTTACATACTAACATAAATAATAATGGATTATGTCCACGCTTTTTTGTCAGTTAGATACTCATCCAATGTGTAGTAAGCCTTCTCGGTTAGTCTAGACTTGACGACTCTTTTAAATTTATTCAGAGGAAGGCTAATTACTTCGTCAGGCAGCTTATTATATGCACGTAGACTGATTCCCATAAAAGAACGACTTGTTTTGCTTAGTCGGTAATAACGTAAATGTAATTTATTACTGTTACGCGTAATTCTATTGTTTACGTCACTATTTTTTGGAAAAAGCTCTTTATTTTTGTGGACATATAAAAGATTTTCATAAATATATTGTGAAGCAGTAGTTAATATGTTATATTTGCTAAATTTGTCTCTTAAAGTAGTACGTGCACCCAGGTTATAGATAGATCTGACAGCTCTCTTTTGTAAAACAAAAATAGTGTTGAAATCAGCAGCATTACCCCAAAGCAAGATGCCATAAGACATCAGAGAATGGAAATATGCAAAATATACTAATCTGGCCGTGTTGACATCAGTTAGATGTCTTATCTTTTTAACCGCATATGCTGAAGAACTCAGTCTAGATGCTAATGACGTTATGTGTGCGCCCCATTGCAATTTAGAATCAATTGTGATCCCTAAAAAAGTTGTTTTTTGCACTAGTTCCAGACTCTGACCACCCAACTTTACTATAGGCTTTGTGTCATTTTTGTTCGATAAAGAGAAATTTATACACTTAGTTTTTGTTGCGTTAAGCTGTAAATTGTTCGAACTAAACCATTGAGCGATCCGGAACAAAACATGATTTATTTCATTAAATTCATCTTGGTTTCTGTTAGTCTTGAAGATTAGGGAAGTATCATCCGCAAACAATACCATATCACAGACATCCTGAACTGAGTAGGCAAGATCATTGATGTACACCAGAAATAAAAAAGGTCCTAATATTGAACCCTGTGGTACACCCATTGAAACAATGCAGCCATTAGAATGAGTTCCGTTAACATCCACCTTTTGTGTACGATCGCAGAGATAAGATCTCATTAGATCTAAGGCAATATTATGAACTCCATAGAATTTAAGTTTATTTATGAGTATGTCATGGCTTACGCAGTCAAACGCCTTGGATAGATCGCAAAAGATACCAATGGTGTTCCGCGAATCCTCCCAGGCATCCAGCACATAACTTATAAGCCTGACACCTGCATCTGTTGTGGACTTGCCTTTGGTAAAACCAAACTGACTAGTGTGTAAGATTTTGTTTATAGTAAAATGTGAAAGCAGTTGGCTTAAGATAATTTTTTCGAATATCTTACTAAAGGCAGGAAGTATTGATATTGGTCGGTAGTTATTGGGATCCGATTTTTCGCCCTTTTTAAATATGGGAATAGTCTTACTGGCTTTCATGAGATTAGGAAATATGCCTTGATCAATGCTTTTGTTAAATATAGCTGCCAAAAATGGAGCTGACATGTCTATTATATGGTCCATAATCTCAACTGATATTCCCCAGAGAATATCAGTTATATTATTATTGATAGATATAAAGTATCCGTCTATCCGTAGAAAACAAATAATTTACAAATATTTCAATCAAAAAACAATATATACAGATACAAACTTGTTACCACGTCATTTTATTGTAGTGACTAAAAATAAAACGGGTCTATAAACGAAATCCGGTTTTCAGGTAGGTCTGTAGGATTCTAATAGGTCAATTAGACGTTTATTATTAGATTTTGATACAGATATATTTTTGCTGTTATATTTATTGAATGGATGGGATATTGTTATATTGTGCACAGTAGTCTCTGCCTATCCCCGTGGGAAAAAGGCGTGACAATTTGATTGCTTGATTGATTGCATAGTAAGATACTAAACCCTTGTATCAAGAATACTAGTCTATCAACAGCGCACGCAGGTGTAGGTACTTAAAACAAACTTAAAAAAAACATTCCAGTAACTTAATTTAAAAAAAAAACAAACAACTTACCAGTTCCCGCACAAATTAAACTTATAATAAAGAAGATAATTAGTAATTTGATGCTACTAACAGTCCATCTTTTATAGAAACTATAAACTAATTAAAACTTGCACAGAAGGTGCACTTCTAGTAAGACTCCATTCTCCATAGGGAATCCTAGTAGCCTACGAACTGCCCAACTTGGGTGATAAGTGGTATTTTTTAAGATAAACCCGTAATATTGATCAGGATCGTGGCAAGTGGATTTAATTAATTAAATCTAAAATATCCATCCAACAATGCACTGAATTCGGCAGTATATGGACGATTAAGTATTTAAAATTTAAAATATCCATCCACCAATGCACTGAATTCGGCAGTATATGGACGATTAAGTATTTAAAATTTAAAATATCCATCCACCAATGCACTGAATTCGGCAGTAAATGGACGATTAAGTATTTAAATTTTAAAATATCCATCCACCAATGCACTGAATTCAGCAGTATATGAACGAATAAGTATTTAAAATTTAAAATATCCATCCACCAATGCACTGAATTCGGCAGTATATGGACGATAAAGTTTTACGATTTTAACGTTTCAAAGGCAAAGATAATTAAAACTTTGCTACAATACTGTATGTCCAATGCAAGTAAAATGTCACTGGCACGCTTTGTAAAATAGCTTTTCACTTCACCTACTCGAAAAGGTCCTCTCGTTTGGCCACTCAATAAGCAAAACTCGTTTTTCAATCGCAATGAAATGTTATACAAGTTGCAGAGAAAAATATAAAGCATTTTTAAATGCTTATTATTAACTCGCTTTTATTAGCTTGACTTATATGTACTATGTTACGCAATCTTGCAAAATATATTTCACACACTTTCAGAGGTCTGAATAATTTGAAAATTTGTATAGAAACTGATGACAATACAATAATTTAATTAAATATTTTTTTGCCCGGCATAGTGACGGCGACTGAGGCAACCGTGAACTAACTCGATTTTACCAGTCATCTGTATTCTTGGACCTCCTCTTGCTTACCATTTATTTACTTTTTAGTTCACAAGCGTGTTTTTTAGTTTTTTAATTATAGTTTTATTCAATTTAATATTATTTCTGAAAAACTAATGGTAATAATATTATACTTATATTATTAGTCTAAACTCTAACACCTATTATTTTTTGCGTGAGTTAAATAGTTGTACATGCAAGTAAAATTATTTATATCCCTCACCAGTCACATTTATTTAAATAAAGCTTTAGTTTTAGCTTTATTTAAGTGAATGTAAGAAAACTTTTGCATCAACCCACTCGCCATTCCACTGGAAATAAAGCGGCTGAACATTGGGGCCAACCTAAATGCAGTGGTTAGGTATTAAAATTAAATTAAGAACAATGTATCAAGAATAGATTGGGACTCCAGTATGGCAATTCGAGTCTCACTTAAACAATACGTTCAGTACAATTTTAGCTAACGGTCCCCTGTTTTAGATTTGTTCATACCAAATCAATTAATCAATCACGCCTTTTTCCCACAGGGATAGGCAGAGACAAAGGAGCGCCACCAAATCCTCTTCACATAATTTATTTCCACGTAGTTTTTTTTAATAAACTTTATTTATTTATGATGATGCATCAGCCGAAAACAGATCGCCATTTCGAACGACAAGATGCCAGTAGCATCCACCATTATTTTGTCGATCATAATTAAGACGACGCTGCTAAGAGACTGGTCGTGTTTTAAGACATCCCGGGTTTATTATTATTAATAATACCCCATATAAACTTCAATGTTCACTCACTTCATCCAACTGTGTATTTAAGATTGCAGATACGAGTACTAGCAGAAAAATAATACCTAATATGTAGTTTTCTATTAAATAGTTTAAATACTGTATTCTGTGCGGTAGTTAATATTCTGTAGCGACACGGCAACGAAGGTAACTACAATAGCAAATACATTAAAATAGAATATGTAGACTACATTATGCGCTAGAACGTAGTAGAACCAAGATACAAAGCTAATTTACATGATTTAAATTGCGCATGTTTGAGTAGGTATAATTTTAAACACGCAACTGTTTTGAAATAGTACTTACATACTATTTTTTTGATACGAAGTGCTTTTTTAATACTGCTTACTCAGACCTTGTGCATAGCAGTAGTCTTATCGACTGCACTCTAGCTTATCATCAGGAGGAATTGTAGTTAACACTATTAATTAGGATATAAAGTCACTTTTTTACCCTTTCTTTCCTTTTTTTTTGTATTGTAACAAGACAAGTGACCTTGACCTTACTGATGGGTGATAAAACCAACTTTTTACGGTTGCTCAGTCGCCATCACTATACCGGCCAAAGTTGCTTCTTTACGCATTGCTTGAAGGATCCAATGCCATAGGATGGAAAAAACACATTATTGGCTGGCAAACAAAATAAAATATCCCAGATTGTACTAAGTATATTAGATTTACTTATACGCAAAAAAATTAAATCAAAAACAACACAGAAAAATGCAGCGTTGACGACAGGCGTGACGCATTGGTTATCACACCAGTTCGTTACGCGTTAAGGTTAAGTTTGTAAAAGTAAAGGTTGATTCTCGGTCGGGACAAAGATTTGTTTCATAGCTATTACAGTAGAGTCTCCTTAATCCAGAGAGGCAAAAACAATACCTTTCCGGATTATCGAGGCGTCCGGATTATAGTATGCCATATTTAATGGTAATAAAACACATGTTAGTTTAATCAATAGTTTAAACATAATTTCTTTAATCAATTTTTAAATTAACCCATAAAGACAAAAAGTACATGTTCAAAATTACAACCATGTAAGAAACACAGTAAATTAAAATAAATAATTAGTTAATTCTTCTTGAAAAAGTCTGTAATACTCTTCTGTTTATAATTTTCGCACTTCACTTCGAAGCCCATTGCTCGGCCGGATTTCAGCGATAACCGAAGTAAGCGGGAGTCCGGATTACCGAGGCCCTGCTATATTTATAATATTTTTATTAATTAGTAAATGTTGAAAGTTATTAAAAAGGCGGATATTTGCTTCGGGTCTGGTTGTTAAGGAGTGGTAGGCAGTGATGCCCAGTCTGCCGATCCGGAGTAGTACCACCACTTACAAGTATACGAGAACGGACCCTCAAAATACTTTTCAGCACTAGACTGTAAGTTGCTCACATTCATGAATCGCACTCCAGCTTAACGTAAAGCGGGGTGCTGTTGAGTCACAATAATAAAAAACAAAATGCTGCTAAAGATAGCTGAAAACCACTGTGGCGATAGCTGTAGGAATAGTAGACGACTAATGGCTGATGATGACATGACAATAATCCAACCAGGCAAAATTATTTATTTTAAATGACAATCCATTTGTCTTTGTCCCGTCTTCAATGTGGTCAGCCGAGGTTAAATCTGCAAGAACACGTGTAATTTTAAGAACCAAATTTTCTATCTCTTATAGTTTTGTGAATATGACATTAAGTTCTCCAGATCAAAGAATAGACAATCTCTGTTGTTTTATGTTATAATATTAGTATAGGATATAACGTGGAAAAAATGGGCTTTTAAAAAAGCTGAATAAATATGGACATTAAATAAAAGTTGTATTATATTATTTCTTTATGTTCTAGAATTTTATTTAAAGTCACAAGTCATATAATTACGTGAACCAAACGAGATATTAATTTAAAGTGAATTATTTAGCGTTCACGATGACTTGGAGACTAAGTGATGGGGACGTATTTGCGTTATGGTAACAAATAGGATTAAAAATATCACACATACTTTTTTATTATCCTTTACGTGAAAATCATTAACAAAAATCCTTGACATGCATAAAATGTACATAAGTGAAGTAAAAATAATTTAATTTTTAAATGTGACGTCTATTAATTAAACACCCATATCCGGGTATATACACGAAACAAATTTTGCTTAGACCTGCGACCCGCGTATACTGATATTTATATTAACATCAATGATCAAAATAATATAACAAAACAAATACACCAAAATACTTTTTGTATTTGACATTTGATAAAACTTAAAATGAAAATTATACCTCATGTTAAGTAGAATTACACAGGGCGTTCATATATTTTGGTTATTACAAATATATGAACACACGACGACACACGAGACAGACGAGTATATAGTCTGTCTAAGCCGAAATGACGCGCCCCTCCACCGCATTAGCGCATACAAAAAAACATAAAATATGTATGCAACACACCGAAAATGCAATTATAATTAGTCATTCAGTTGCTGGTTGGACACAAAAGGAGGAGTACGCTGATGAACTATAGTAGTATAGTTAGTAATATTTGCATTCACACATTTAAATAAACTAGCAAAGTGGAGGGCGCGTCATTTATATTATAGTTAGACAAGCTATACCTGTATATCTGATTTGCAAACATATACGTGTTTTCTATTGGAAACCCGGACGCACCCTCTATAATTGCTATTACTCATAGATCGTACGAAATGAAATCACTGTGACTAAATTAATTGATACAGCGACATTAATTTGCGTGTCCAGACACTGTTTACAAAACTGTTCATTTCGTTCGGTGGAAAATTAAAAGGAGCATTTCAATTTTTTTTTTTTTTTTTTTTTTTTTTTTTTTTTTGTGACACGACATGTGACCTCGTCTCGCCTGATGATAAGCAAGAGGATGTCCAAGAGTGACGACGACTGAGAAAACCGGGTTTGTTCACGGCTGCCCCAGTCGCCGTCACTATGCCGGCCAAAGGTGCTTCTTCACGCATCGCTTGAAGGATCCAAGGTCATAGGATGGAGAGAACACATGGGCAGGCAAAGCATTCCACTTGTCAATTGATCTACAAAGAAAAGACGCACCGAACTTTTTAGTTCGACTGCCGATTCGGTCGATAAAATGCGGATGCTTTCCCCGACCTGTGCGGGTATTACGGGAGTGAAAAGATGAGGTAGGAACAAGGTTAAAGAGCTCTTCGGAACATTCCCCGTGGTATAGGCGATAGAGGACGCACAGAGCCGCCATGTCTCTTCGTAGTTGTAGGGGCTCCAGAGTTCGCGTGACCTCTGCATCACCTATGATCCGGACAGCTCGGCGCTGCAATGAATCCAGGGCATTAAGAAGATACTTGGCAGAGCCGTCCCAGAGGTGCGAACAGTACTCCGCGCAAGAGCGAATCTGTGCCTTGTAAAGAAGCAGGCGAAGCTCTGGCGCGAAGAACCGCCGCACCTTGTTCAGGATGCCAAGTTTGCGGGAGGTGGTCTTAATGGCCCGCTCGATGTGGTCCCTGTGATTCAGGTCGCAGCGAAGGGACATTCCAAGAATGTCCAGTCTGTCCGAAGCACTGAGGGAGATGTTACAAAGAGAGGGAAGGGGAGTAAACGGGGATTTTTTCGTCGAGAACGCGCATACCTGAGTCTTGTCTGCGTTGAACTGAACCAGGTTCTTGTCGCCCCAGTGGGTAATGCGATCAAGAACCCGGTTCAGTCCCGCTACAACAGACTTTCTCATATCGGCTATCTCCTGTTTGCCGGCTGCGGGGCGGGCAGTGTAGCGTCCATGCACCGTGCTGTCGTCTGCATAGCAATGAATGCCGGATCCGAGGTCCAGCATGTCATTGATATGCAGAAGGAACAAAGTCGGCGACAGCACGGAGCCCTGAGGGACGCCGGCATTCACCGACATCCTGCGCGACGCGCTTCCATCCACAACGACGCGTATGGAGCGGCCACGCAGGAAGTCAGCTATCCAGCCCCGCAGACGGTCAGGTAAACCGTATGCCTCGAGCTTGGATAAAAGGCCCCTGTGCCAGACCCTGTCAAACGCTTTGGAGATGTCCAAGCCAACAGCAAGGGCTTCTCCATTACCATCCAACGCTTCACCCCAGACGTGCGTGGTGTACGCTAGAAGATCACCAGTTGACCGTTTCGGCCTGAAGCCATATTGACGGTCATTGATCAGCTGGTGACCCTCCAGGTAGGCCATGAGGCGAATATTAATTATTCGCTCCATAACCTTGCACAGTACTGAGGTTACAGCAATTGGACGGTAGTTTGACGGGTCCGAGCGGTCGCCCTTCTTTGGGACCGGTTGCACATTGGCCCCCTTCCAAGCCCGAGGCACGCAGCCCGATGCGTACGAGAGCCGGTATAGCCTCGTCAAGACGGGAGTCAACTCCGCTGCACAAGTTTTAAGCACAAGCGCTGGGACACCATCGGGACCACTGGACTTCCGGATATCAAGCGATCGTAGCTCCATGCGGACATCGCGTTGTCTGATACGAATCTCAGGCATCGTATGTCCGCATGGACGCAGGGTGGGTGGCCCTGCACCACGATCGTCAATATGCGAATTTGAGGCAAAGACTTCGGCCAGTAGATCGGCCTTCGCCTTCGCCGTATGCGCCAGTGAGCCATCAGGCTGTCTCAGCGGTGGCAGTACAGAACGACAGAAGTTAGATTCTACAGTCTTGGCGAGACTCCAAAAGCTGCGACTACCCGTTGGGTGCGCTAATAGACTCTCGCCAATCCTGGAAACGCGCTGTGCCTCCGCCTTTTTAAAAACCTTTCTGCAAGACTTGGTGGCACGATTGTAGGCTGCTTTCAACTCATCCACGTGAGGGTCATGATGTTTTCGACCCCTGACCCATGCACTGTGAGCTGCGTTTTTTGCTGAAACAGCAGCCGCGCAGTCACTGTTGTACCAGGGCCTGCTCCGGTCGTTACGAGATGCACAGTTGGATGGAACGTAATATTCCATCCCCAGTGCTATCTCATCAGCAACGGCCGAGGCACACGTGGATGGATCCTCGGAGTTGAAGCAGCGCTGCCACCAAGGGAGCGAAGCGAAATAATTTCGCATTCCCTCCCAATCCGCCGACCTGTAGTGCCATAAACGTCGCACCTCATTCCTGGCGGGAGGAGGCACGACGCGCGGCACTATCGTCTCGACCAGGCAGTGGTCAGAAGTCCCAAGAGGAGCTCTGACCGAAATTTTATACCCGGTCGGACGAGTGGTCAGTAGAAGGTCCAGCAGAGAGGGAGCATGACCGACAATGTCTGGTACCCGGGTGGGTTGGGTCACCAGCTGTGTCAGGTCATGCAGAAGGGCGTAAGCATGAGCAGCCCTTCCCGCGTGGTCGGTCCTTTGGGACCCCAACCACACCTCATTGTGTGCGTTGAAGTCCCCCAAGACCACGACCTCCGCGGTCGGGAACCGCTCCAGCGCTTCGTCTGTCGCCCGGCTCAGAGAATCGAAGAGCCGGGTTGTCTCCGAATCCCCGTGGTGGGAACGATAAAGGCACCCGTAGATCCTGGCTTGGGAACCAAGGTCTACGTGTACCCAGAGGATGGACAGGGAAGGATCCTCCAAGCAAAGCAGACGGAGACAACAGATATCGGACCGGATGTACACACATACCCCGGCTTTCGCGAGGAATCTTTCCTCTAGCGAGTAGCCGGGGTATTGGAGGTACGAGGTGTCAGCCGGTGCCTTTATCTGCGTCTCCGTCAAGAAGAGCATAGCGGGCTTTGCCGTCTCAAGATGGTGATGGACGGCACTGAGATTGGCGTGGATTCCACGTATATTCGTGAAATCCACGCCAAGCTCATTTGAAATGGGGGTTTGAGTTGCCGCTGGAAAAACTCTGCTTCTTGTTTTGTGTGCTTGCATTTGGAGGGGGTGGGGGGGGTGCGTGAAAATGTTGGGGGTTGTTTCTTCGAAAGGGACGAAAAGTGCAGCTATCCGCTTAGCCACATGCATCCCGGCGGTGTGAGTTTGCTGATCCGTCGGACGGAAGGGCCCCCGTACCCTCCCGGAAGTGATCGCCTGGACCCCATATCCGATCACCAATCGGCAAGACGAATCACCCCGAGATTATGCGCCGCCTGGTGGGGCAGCCTCCCTCCGTGGTTAGCGGTGGGCTCAGGCCCCTGTACTGTGCGGCGGGCGGCCAGCGGTCAACCGTTGCTACGGGTCTCCCTGGCCGACGGGTCAACAAACTCTCACCGGGATACTGCAGGTCAGCAGGATGCCACTGTCCCTAACCGAATCCACAACCCCCAACGCAACTGGTGCTACACAAACTAGTCCCCGAACGCGACGTGGTCACTATGGGGGGATTTGCATCTGTGTAGGGTGGTAATTTCAACCAGCTGAGAACACTTAATGCACCGGAAGTGTCCTCTCCCACTACAGAATTTATTCAATTATTTAAAGACAATTATAAATATCGATAATGGGTTTATAAAGTTCAGAAGTATATGGGAAGGGATGGGAAGTGTTATGCAGATTTTAAGAGAAGAGTGCAAAGGGTAACGTAGTAAACGGTCCCAGCCATAGTGTAATGAACAGCCAAATAATGTCCCAAAAGTCATAGATGGCTTGTTCCTACATTAATGTATGGAAGTGAATGTTGGGTGTGGCAAGAAGCATGACAGTAGGAGTAGTTAAAGGAAATATAATTTTGGAACCATGACTAATGTTGTTTCTTACTATAAGGCTGGTGATATGACTAAAGTGGTTTCAGGCGTTTCGGGGGTTCCTTTAAAATTTTAATTTTGATTTATCTGTTTAATCTTTATTTAGGGGTCGATTTTCTCTCAATTCACCAAAATAAATTTACTATAAAAATACATAGTATTTTCTTAGATTTTGCGCGAACATTGATTAATGAATTAAACAAATTTTATGCGGCTTACTATCGCGTTTATTTTGGTTTTGATTTTACAATTTTTTATTATTCCGACGTTTCGAGAGCTTTGCAGCCATCGTGGTCACGGAGAGACTGAGGTGTTGGTCGTCCTATTGGTTGATGCTGTTATTGTTTCCAAAACTACCCCGTTTGATATTTTGTTTTTCTGTTCTCGGTTTATTTCAAATTTTTGCAAAAATAACTGATGGTGTCATCTGGTTTGGCAGTTTGCTGGACTTGGGACTTGAGTTTGTCCCAATTTTTTTACAATAAAAAATTGTAAAATCAAAACCAAAATAAACGCGATAGTAAGCCGCATAAAATTTGTTTAATTCATAAAAATACATTTTTATTTCTACAGTAGAATGGCGGTTAAATTAGATTTTAAAAATATTTTTTGTACATTTCTTTCATTACCTACAAGTGAAAATTATTAACGAAGTTGAAAAAGTTGTGATATGTCACATACATTTTTCTTTGAGACATTTCTGTGGGTTCCAATATAAAATATTAAGTAGAAACTTGAACAAGAGAATTCCATTGTAACTGAGATGTTCTAGATTGTGAGCTCCTTTGTACACTATACTCTTACTAATTTGAAAAATTATTTGCTATTTATATTTTTTTCTATTGTGGCTCGACATATGCCAGTACCACCCTGATTTTAAGCTGCAGTGCGGTCCATCGAGGCGACTGCTACTACAGTTAAATAATTGCAAGTAACAATCGCATGCACAATTCTGGCCCAGTTGAAGCCAGCAAATTTTAAGGCTGCGACATCATACTTTTTTATAACGACATTTTTTTGGCATTAGCAATAACTAATCATTACATTGTTATAAAATATAATTGGACATCACGTTTAAATGAATAGGTAGAGACCAATGGTCAGATGGAAGAACTTCAGTTTTAAAGCGACATATATCGAAGCAGTCGGTCAAAATATTTAAATAAAAAAACAAATTCATAAAAGCCGTTTATTTATTTATTTACTGACTGCACACTACTACAAACGCGAAAACGTCTCCAACTAAAACTAAACATATTAATGATACGAGATGGTAACATCTCACAATAAAAATAAAAAAAATCTTTATTTACCGCCACGACGTAACTGAAACGCACTCTTAGGCGTGCGTACTATAAATCCAAAAAAGTCTCTAATCTAATTTGACTGTACTTTTTTAACGATTATTGCAAATGCTGGTTTTTATCTAGTCAATTAATCTAGACATTTTATTTAAGTAATGACGACAAGATAAAAGTTATCGCGTTTCACTATAAAACTTGTTTCACGCTCCATATTATTGTATCACAAATAGCAGAACTACTTGGCATAGCTTGATATATTACATGTCAACTATTCAGAGCAGTCATATTTAGTGAGATAAGGGATAATATCAATATTGGAATGAGAAGTTGTGACAAGTAGCAAGCCCTCACACACATTTAATCCTTTGGAAATTTCCTTGGATTATTTATCTTCGTAGTATAAATTGTATATTAGTAAAATATGAATACAGTTGATGTTCATTTGCCCAGTCTACCGACCCGGAGAAGTACCAACACTTTAAACTGTACAGATCGGTAGGTGACTTAGTCGCGTTTCGGGCTCAACTTGATAGTTACCGGCTCCGACTAGGACGGCGTACTGGATTGTAGTGCTACTAGCAGTTATTAATTAGTTTCCTCCAAACGCCAGTTTAATATCAGTTAACATCATTCGTTGAAGCGTGACAATTTGATTGATTGATTGATTGAGATATTCCCTCTCTGATTTTCGTTGTTATTTTCTTTGTTATCGTTAACGTTGTGTACAAAAGGGTTTAGTTTTTGTGTCTAACTTTCCTTTTTTATTTGTCAAAGTGTAAACAAAATAAATATTGAATTTAATTCACATTTTCTTTTACGGCCATAATTCCAAGATCGCGAGCAGAACTTGGAAAAACTTTATATCGTATCAGAAGTTTTCTTACAAACTTCGTTTCCAATACGCGAGTTTAAGAAACTACTACTTTTTTACTATATTAAAGTAATAATAAAGTATACTATGGATTTATAAAAGAAATGCACGAAATGAATATTTAGGATAGGATAGGATGTAAAGATAGGATAAAACAATTTCAACGCGAGCACATAGGCTTATATAACTTAACGTAGTCGTCACAACATTTGAGCTGTGGGTCCAACTCGTTACATCTGACAGTTATCGTGTTTTTCCATCTTTAACTTATACACAAAATATGTATATTATAAGACGATAAAATTATTACTCTTACTCCTGGACCATTTACTTGCCTGAGTTGGTGCGCTAAGTGAAGTTATATAAAAGACAATTGAATGAGATATTTTGTATTTGCCAAATAGATGTGTAATAAACTTTTGGATTCGAATGTAGCTACGTATATATAAGGTGAATTTACTCGTCGTTTTCGTACTGTGGGAGTTCGTTAGTAACAACTTCATGCTCAAGTTGGTCCTAATCCTCTCTAACTTTCGTAGTAGACTCACCGCCGACTTTGTTCTTGATCCTACTTTTTTCTTATTCCCAAATTCTATATTCAAAAGACACTGTTAGTCAATCTCTGAATATTAACTCGAGCTTTCAAAGTAAGTTCCTTATCGAGGTTTTTCTACATTACATATTCCTATAATGTAGAATTTCAAATAGTGATGCTTGGAAATAGAAAAATGTTTGTTTTTAAACCTAATTTCCCGCTTCATTAAAGTCTGAAAATGTATCATATCTATAATATGTATATAGTAGCATTTTGTGGTTCTTTTTCGCTGACATTTTGCAGTACTTGCATTCCAGTTGTCAAACATTTCAATTAAAATAGCACACTACTTATAAAGGTAGGAATTTTGTGGTTCATTTACGTTACAACCTAACCAAATAATCTACTAGGTAATCACCAGAGTTATTTATTTAATTAGGGTAATACCAATACTGGTATTACCCTATGAATTTATAAAACTAACGTTTTTTATTGTGATTCGACATGTGACAGCATTCCGCTTGATATTGATTATTTAACTGGCACCACAGGTAAATAACTGTAAGTAGCAGTCACATCCACTATGCCGGCCTAGTTGGAACCGGCAACTTACAAGCTGATCCCGAAAAGCGACTAACTTACTTCACGGTCAGTATACTTTTAAGTGATGGTACTACCTATGGTATCAGTAGACTGGGCACCACTGCCTATCACTCTGACAACCAGACCCGGAGCAAATGTCTTATTAATATCAATCTTTTATTAATAAGCTATGAAATAAATATATTCTCTGACCGGAAATCGAACCGGGACTTCCGCGTAAAGGACTGGTGTAGTAACTAACCACTACGGCACGCCTGTCGCATTGTCGCATTGTAAAAATATTTTGTTGGAAAATGTGTAAAAGCGATGTTCCATTGTCTCTGCCTATCCCTGTGTTAATAATTTATACATAATACATAATAATTTATATATAATATTTTAGTATTCATACAGCTGTATTGGAACAACGACATTAAAACATTGTTTGAGTAATATGGTAAATATCAATAACAAAATTATTATTCTATTAAATTGTATTGTATGATTGAAATTACCAGCTCGCATTGATATGCAAATTATTCGTGTACGTCAATAATAACAATAACGGTATGCGTTTACTATCAATGGCTTCAACAATTTATGTCCATATATTAAATATGTTATTATTATAGTGACACGACGTCTGACATCGACGTCTAACAGCACCGACAATTGAATTGCTGGCCAAAACACAATCAAAAACATACCGAAGTTTATTTTTTTTAAATCAATCAAGCAAATTGTTACGATTTTTTCCGCAGAGATAGGCATTGACAATGGAGCGCCACATAACTCCCTCGTTTCCCTCACATCGACAATCCTTTTCATACGCGCTCTACGGTTATGGGCACTCAGTTTTCTAGTGTATTCATCATTCAATTAAAATCAAAAACATTTTATAATTAATATTGTACTGAATTTTAGAGTATTTTCAATGAATCATGAATGGAGTTACTGTCATAATTAAAAAGTCTGCAAATCAAACACCCACTACCAAGCTAAATTATTGTGGCTTGACAAATGACAGCACCCTGCCTGATGTTAGGCTGAAGTACACACCGTGAATGTAGGTGACTGCTACTACATTTAAATAAATGTAAGTAGCAGTCACATCCATTATTCTGGCAACTTTTAATATTATCCCGAAACGCGTCCTCAGACGCATACATCACAACAATAAAAGTGGTGGTACTACACTGGATCGGCAGAATAGGCAATCAATCAACCACCTAACACCGACTAAATTTTTTTTGTCTAGACACATGACAGTTTGGTGATAAGCTGGAGTGCCGTCCATCAATGCAGATGACTGCTACTATAGTTAAATAACTACAAGTAGTAAATTGACGAAAGAAATTTATACATCTGGTGTGAATAGATGCGTTAAACAAGGTAGACCCAGGATGGTGTTTTCCGACCAAATTGGAGACACCCTCAAGAAAGCTGGGTTGCCCAGTGCCCATGATCGTAGAGCTTGTATGAAAAGAATTGTGGATGTGCGGAAAGCGAGAGAAGTGTGTCAGGATCGTGGACGACGTGTTCTTTGGTACAACAACCGATTTATGGCGACATTCTTTAAATTCGTCCGTAAACATACCATGCCCACAATTAAACTCACTGAACAGTTGTTTTTAATGGTGTTTCATCCCCAAAACTCAAAGTTGATCGATGCACTGTTTTTGGGTTAATGCACGCCGAAATTCGTAATAAATCATCTTTTTTTTTCAAGAGTATTCAGAGTTTCAGAGCTAAAGTTTTTAAAACTTGAATCCTTGGTGATGGTGGACATGCAACTTTCAAAATGGCGCCAAAATGTTAAAGGACATTTAAATCGTTTAACCATCTCTTAAGGCATTTTTATCAAAAGAATGAACGCCACAAATGTCTTCCATCGATTAATGGTGGCCGTTCACGCTGAGATTTGTGTCGCAACATGTATCATTGATTCCGTATCATGACACCGATCTTAACGAGTAAATGATGGTTTCAAAGTATCAAGGTAGTAGGTATCGCTTTCACGCTTGAGAAGGCAAAGTGACATGCAATATGTTTTTTAGACCAGTATCTTATTTAATTTTTCTTCAAAGAGGCAGTAAAGTAATTCGCAGAGTTATTAATACTGTTGGAGGTATCAATTACACCGAATAACTAGACTTTGTATTGCGAAACAAAAATCAACGTGTGTATAGATGTTGAAATTAATACAAATCCCTGATACCGTATCTAATACAAATCTCAGCGTGAAGGAGGGCCCTAACAGGCTGATTGACATTTTAAAATGTTTTGAAATGTCACTTTTCGCTGACTAGTCAGATGTGTCGTGTAGTATCAAATGAAGTCAAATCCATATTTTGTTATTTTTCAACTAAGTACACAAGTTTGTTCTTCGTGTTAAAATTCACAATATAAATTTACCTAAAGAAGCCAAATCTACATATTTGAAGAGATAAACATAAATTAAACCAGCTATTATTATCAAAAGAAGACATATCCATGACTTTTCAATATCAAAATAAGTCAAATCTTTTCTAGCCAATCAGCAAGCGTTAATTTGTATGACAAATTAGCCATATTGTTTTTATTGCAAAAAGTTTTACCGTCGCGCTTTGTGCCCTTTGCGTATTTTTATTTAATAATAAAATAAATAATGTACGAAACCTGCAACAAAATTGTTGAAACTGTTCCCAAATTAGCAAGAAAGCCACCACAGCAAAGATCACAATAGAAAGTAACAAAATTTAAGTAAAATAGGATGAAAACTTTTACCTTTCATCTAACATACATGCATGGAGTAGAGGTTGCCAACCATTTTGTGAAGTGTAGTTGAAGTCGGGATGTCGTTAATTGCCGGCCATTTTTAATCTTAGTAAATATCTTTTGTTTAATTTCAACAATATTAGTACCATCGGTGGAGTAATAATAACAAATTGAAACGAAATATGCTCACGACTTTGCGGTGTGGTAACAGTGTCCACTCCTTGCCTGTTTTTTTAATAAATTGAACAGGTGGCAAGCATATCGCTGCACTTAATGGATTTACATGTTTTCACTTCTTTAACATATTTTTAAGAAGAAGTGCGGACGGTTTTTGCTTGCCCTCCAAAGCACAGGGAGTAATTAAGAATTTGAGAATTTGGCTGCTTATTTTAATTGTGTTTTGTAACTGTAACAACAATTCAAAAAAAAATGCCCATTACTTATCATATTTTTTATTTTGAAAATAGTTTTAATTTTAAACAAATAAATAAATTATTAACTGTACCCCCTAATTAGAAACTTTTATCGTATTAAGCACAAAGAAGGGGATTCCCTGGTGTTTTATTGTTGTTAAATAATGGCGGGATTGATCTGGGTTCATACTTTGTGAGCTCATCATGTATTGTAATATTGTCGTCAGACAAAATCAGAGTATTAGATAGATATATATAAAAAGTCGTAAATTTCACGTACTATTTCGATGTTTGAGTCGTGCGTAAAATATACATATATTTTTTTATTGTGACAACATATGATTGCACCCCGCTTGATGTTAGGCTGAAGTGTGGTCCATGACTGTATTCATCCACCAATCCACCAATCCACCAGTCCATTGCTCTATTTCGTATCTACCAACCGAATGGTGTGTGTCCGAAAAGGAGCACCATCTCAGCCTTCTGCTCGAATACGCACCATTCCCCTTTTTTCTGCTCCAATCGAGCCGGATGACGAATCCTATTTTTTCTGTTCCATTCAAAACAGATGACCTTTAACCTTTTTGGTCATATCCTTATTTTACCTTTGTTCCAAGCGAAAAATCATATTTAATTGTTCCTAGCGAAATACCTTATTACCATTTTATCTTTGTTCCCAGCGAAAAATATCCAAAAACACACCTATTTTACTATACCTTAAAACAAACTTAAAATCATTTAAAACATTGTTGATGCATTTATCTATCTTTGTTAACGGTTACATACTCGATTTAGTGCATTCAAATCAATATAAAATACAAATCATTTGTTAAATTTAAAATCTCCCTACCTACCCACTTTTAAAATAAATTTGTAAATATATTTCGGTTGTTCATTCAAATTCATTCAAACATTCGTTCATTCATTCATTCGTTCGTTCATTCATTCGTTCATTCATTCATAGACGCCATTTTATAATTTGAGTAATCAAAATGGCGGAAGGAACAACAATTGAAAATGAAATTGAAGTTCTTACTGCAGAATTGAACTATAACTTTAGCGAAATTCAAATCTTATATGACTTATCTAATGAAGTAACTACTAATAAAAGAAAATTACCGTTATTCAACAGTAGATTTAAATGTATCGAAACTTTAAAAGATAGATTCTTACAATTAAACAGAGAAATAAATTCATTAAAACTACAATTGAAACCTAAAAAAGAAATAAACTTTCAAAATATAAAAGCATTTGACGATTTGTATTATCACGTGATCAGTGTCGCCGAAATACTTAAACCTCCCGCGCATGTTGTAGATTTGCCATGCGATAATCAATCTTATCCTGATAGCAATAAGAACCAAATTCGTGCAAGATTGCCTAAATTAGAATTACCTAAATTTGATAGCAATATTGAAAACTGGCATACCTTTTATGATACCTTTTTATCTTTAATACATAAAAATAATTCTTTGTCTAATATAGAAAAATTCCACTATTTAATTTCTTGCTTATCCGGGTCTGCACTTTGTATTGCAAAAGGCTTACCTATAACTTCAGAAAATTATGAAATAGTTTTAAACATTTTAATTGAGAGATATCATAACAATAGAATTTTAGCGTCAAATTATTTAGAAAAAATATGTACTTTTCCCCCACTCAAGCAACCTAATTTTAATGAATTGTTGAAATTAACGGGAGTGCTATATGAGTCTGTAAACGCCCTTAAGGCTTTGAACATTGAACAATTAGGTGAATTTATACTTTTTTATTTAGGTGCACGCGCACTCGACAGTGATACTCGTAAGAGATTTGAATCTCAGAACATAAACAAAATGCCAACATTTAATGACCTACTTAAGTTTCTTCAAGATTATATCAAAATCTTAGAAACAAGTGATCATAGTTTAATATTTTCTAAACCTAGTACATCTCGTCAATTACTTAATACTAAAAATAATAATAAACATAATTATCAGAGTTTCCGTGCAAACAACTATAACCAAAAACATTCAACTTTACTTCAAAATAATAATAACTCATCTCGTCATGTTAAATACAAATGTTATTGTTGTGATTTACCTCACAGTTTGTACAGGTGTCCCACTTTTCTAAGTTTCAATTCACAGCAAAGAATTAACTTAGTTAAGTCGAAGCGACTTTGCCTGAACTGTTTGCGTTCAAATCATAATGTTAGTCAATGTTTATCAAATATTAATTGTGGAACTTGTGGCCTTCGCCATCATGCTCTTTTACACGAGGACTCCGCTTCAACCGACAGTGGCAGAGCCCCGTCCGCTACGCCCACAGCCGCCGTGTCGCACGCCGGCACCAGTGCATGCTTCGGCAACGGTCGAGCGCATATACTTTTAGGCACATGCCGCTTGCGTCTTCGATCGCCGCGCGGGAACACTATTATAGCCCGAGCGCTAATTGACAGTGGCGCGCAGGATTGTTTCTTAACGACCGCTTGCGCTAACCGACTTGGTCTATCATTACGACGTTGTAATATAACTGTAGCTGGACTCGGACAGAATACTTTAATGAATGTAAAAGGCGAAACGTCATGTACAATTTCTCCACTAAATAATAATAATAAAATCTTTAACATCAATCCAATTGTGATTGATAAAATAACTTCAAATATGCCTGTAACTGAATTATCTCCCTCAATTCGCGAGCATTTTAGCCACCTAGTTTTAGCCGATCAAGACTTCGACAAACCATCGAGGATCGACCTATTATTGGGTGCAGAGCTGTTTCACGAAATATACGACGGTCAGCGTATAGCGCCCGGACGTGGACTCCCGGTCGCGCTTCATAGCATCTTCGGATGGGTTCTGTCTGGCGGACTCGACTCAACGTGTCGTCCACCATCGACTACATCTTCATTGTTAGCTGCAACATGCACCTTGGATCAGGTGGTCAAGCGTTTCTGGGAAGTTGAAGAACCTCCATCCATGAACATCACAGTTCCAGAAGATGAAGCCTGTGAACACATTTATCAAGAACATGTAACTCGCGAAAAGGACGGCAGATATGTCGTACCTATGCTCCTCAAGCCTGCAGCAGAGCTTGGAGAATCTTATAATCAAGCATTATCCCGCTTAAAGAACTTAGAAAAACGTTTATCTCATCAACAGGATTTAAAAATAGAATATACAAAATTTATGTCAGAATATGAAGAATTAAAACATATGCATTGCGTAAACGCATCTTTAGGGAAATATTTTATCCCTCATCATTGCGTCATTCGACCTGAAAGTAAAACTACACGACTTCGGGTTGTTTTCGATGCCAGCGCTCGGAGTTCAAACGGCATGTCGCTCAATGACATCGTTTACAAAGGGCCAAAACTACAAGTAGATATAGTAGATATTATAACGAAATTTCGATTGCATCCCATTATATTCACCGCCGATATATCTAAAATGTATAGACAAATTTTAATACGCGCATCCGATCGTCCATGGCAACACGTGTTGTGGCGTGATACACCTACACATCCAGTAACGGAATACGAGTTAGACACCATCACCTACGGCGTGAGTAGCTCGCCTTTCTTGGCGATACGCACCCTGCATCAACTCGTACAAGACGAAGGTGCCCACTATCCACGTGCTTCTGAAGTCCTGAAAGAAGAAATCTGTGTCGACGATATAACAACCGGAGCGCCCTCTATCGCAGAAGCAATGGAACTAAAACAAGATTTAATAAAGCTGCTAAGTCAGGGTCAGTTTCAATTACGAAAGTGGAGTAGTAATTGCCCTGAACTTCTAGCAGACATACCTGAAGAGTATTGTATCACTCCGAAGACTTTCACTGATCAAAGTGAACATTGTAAAATCACAATATTAGGCATCAAGTGGGATCCGCAAATCGATAAATTTATTTATACTTCATCTAAAATAAACATAGTAAACACTAAGCGTGGCATCCTATCAAGTGTAGCTCGTATATACGACCCTTTAGGATGGCTCACCCCCGCTATACTTATAGCTAAATTAACTATTGCCAAATCAAAAGTGGCACCCTTAAAGGTACTCACCGTGAATCGACTCGAGCTGTGTGGTGCGCTGCTATTAGCACGCGTCTTAAATCACATGCAACAATTATTAAGCGATAAAATAAATTTATCCAAATATATAGCATTCACAGACAGCAGTACGGTACTTGCATGGTTGCGTACCGAACCGCACACACTCAAGACCTACGTAGCTCATCGTGTAGTGTGTATTAACGACCTTGTATCTCCCTCATGCTGGACACATGTGTCTACAAAAGAAAACCCAGCCGACCACTGTAGTCGCGGTTTAAACTGCTCACAACTTGCCGTACTACGTCAATGGTGGCACGGTCCAAGTTGGCTGAGCAAACCTCAATCAGACTGGCCGTCTTCTATGATCAATAGTAGTCAAGACCCAGTGCCTGAACTTAAATCTTTTTGTTATATATCTCAATCAATCAATATTAAATCGGTAATAATTCAATTTTTCAATTATTATTCTACCGTAACTCGGCTCCAGCGCGGTGTTGCCTGGTGGCTTCAATCTATTAACAATTATAAACTTACGCCTCAAATTCGTGTTTATAATGCAGTAACTACAATTACTAATGAGTTAGCCTGCGCAGTAAATCGTTTAACAAAAACATTTATCTTTTATTATTAAAAAAAAATACGCTAATTAACCTTTTAAATAATTTATAGTTAAACTAATTATCTTCAAATTAGATTTATTTTAATATATTTCTAATCAAAATATAATCCTAACTGTTTTAGAACGTTCACCTACTTTATCTTTACTTAAAAAATCTAAACTTATTACTTATCTTTTTAGCGGTCCTTAAATACTAAAACGTGTTTTAAGGACCCATCTTCTGACGTAACGTCTGAATAACCGTACTTACTATGGTTGAAGCGACGTTAAACTCCCGACCACTCTGCGTGTTATCCTCAGACTCGTCAGAAAGACGTTAGTGTCACTGGCAAAACAGCAGTTCGACTAATCTAACGTTCTCTTAATCGTCACTGGCAAAACAGCAGTTCGACTAATCTAACGTATCTCTCAAGCGTCACTGGCAAAATAGCAGTTCGACCAATCTAAAATATATCTTAAGCGTCACTGGCAAAATAGCAGTTCGACCAATTGTCTTATATCTCAAATCTCTGAGATTATTTACACACCCTGAAACAGAGGGTTAAATGGTTCACCACACGAAGGCGGGAACCACAAGTAGGTGACGTCATAACAAAAGCGAATCTTCCACTTTGGAGTGGAAATTAGGCAATCGAAATCGGTTCATCCAGGTCGCGATATCTTAATCCGTGTTGTTACTTTACGACTAACAACCGGAACTTACTTAGGCCTGTGGTCAAAGTATGTCCTTTGCCTTAAACTAATGATCTTTAACAAAATTTAGCATAGTTTTATTTTAATTTAGTACCATAGTTAATTATCTTATATCTTTGTACCTAGCGTAATTAAAATCTTTTCAATCTATATCTTTGTACCTAGCGTAATTAGAATTCTTTATTATCTTATATCTTCGTACCTAGCGTAAATAGAATTCTTTATTATCTTATATCTTTGTACTTAGCGTAATCAACTCAATCTTAGGTACACATCTTGTGTCCTAGTACCTATAGTTTATTTATCTTGAATATTCTTAGGTGCATACCTTGTATCCTAGCATCTATGAATTAAGTGTTTTATCTTAACTCGATTTTAGGGCACGTATCCTAGTGTCTATAAATTTATCTTAACTCTGTATTGGTTTGAATGCATTATCTGAGTATGTATCCTAGAGACCGATGTTTGGTCATCGGGTTGGCAGACGTTTGTGAAACCCCACGTTGGTTTCAAAGGGGGGAAATGTTGCGGCTTGGTACATCCCTATCCAATAATCGACATTACCTTGACCCATTTTCCATCACTAGTCCTGCACCCGCAACTCGTTTTTGCATCGACCAGTAAGAAGAGTCGAAAAGTGCACGTTCAACAGTGAACAAGAGCGGTCGTCATTCGAATGTGACGTCCCAAAAGTCATCATCGCGTAGCCTTCAGACAAACAAAACGTCGTCGCGCGCCGTGTTGTAAAGAAACCCGGAAGCCGCGATTTTGGAGGTTCACGCGGCACTCAATGTACCTCGCGTAGTTGCCAAATCAGCAACATTATTGAACAATTGTGAAAACTAACATATCCCGCGTATCAAACAGTTCGCTCTGCAGAGTGTTAAGTGTCGACGGGTGCCATCCTCGGTAAGTCCCTTCCTTTTATCATTCTGCAGCATTCACCTTCACCCAGCGGGTTTCGAAGCTCTCTGCCGGCCAGGAACCGAACTCGGCCTGACGTCGAGGGTGGATGAATGCGTCAATACAGTCCAATGCCAAGCAATGGACTGTATATACAATGGACTGTATGCCCAAATCCATAGACAACACGAAAATAAAACTACTAATATTTACAATAATGTAAATCGGTCGGTCGAACACCCGCCCTATTCTCCAGATTTAGCCCCCAGCGACTTTTATTTGTTTCCTCGGCTCAAGG
The DNA here is from genome assembly GCA_905220615.1 of Tinea trinotella. Classification (NCBI taxonomy): domain Eukaryota; kingdom Metazoa; phylum Arthropoda; class Insecta; order Lepidoptera; family Tineidae; genus Tinea; species Tinea trinotella. The sequence continues at coordinate 18,000,750 of HG992305.1, forward strand.
AACACCTCAGGGGCAAGAAATTTGAGGATAATAGCGAGGTGATGGCTGCTGTAGAGGCATTTTGGGATAGTCAAGATAAATGTTTTTTTGAAGGGTATTTTAGGTTTAGAGAAACGTTGATAAATGTATCAACAGTTGTTAGGAGACCGTGTAGAAAAAAAAATTAAACTAGAATCGTTGTTTTAATATACTAATTATCATTACTTTTTGATCGCCCCTCGTATTTTGATGACCATATAATTACTAGTAATAATAATTATTTACATATATCATTTTCAATAGAATATTGCCAAAAGTATTAGGTAGCAGAAATCTACATACGAGTGCTATGTAGATATCTTTGTTGGTTTATAGACCACTTCTGCCCAGTCTCCTTTCGAACTGACCGACCACCAACAGTCTACTCGTACAGATGAAATAATAGTTGCACTGCCAGTACGCATATTTGGTCATAAGTACGAGTGTACTTCAAAGTTTCGTGAGTTAATATTGGTTAGTACTCGTATTAATTCAACAAGTTATTTGTATATTGCACATTGTATTCGCGTAAAGTTTCAATTACACTAAACACAAAGGCATTGTGGAACTAAATTGCATACAAATATGGCGTGTTTAGTAATATGGGATGATACTATGCACGAACATCATTGTTAAATTTATCTTACATCCGTTATTTGAAAAAGGAAAATAATATTTTGTTTCCTTTTTTATTGCTAGCTGTCATATAACCTCAAGTTGTTCGATATGATGCTCCAATTCAGAGTTTATAGGACGAGGAGAACACACACAGGCAGATAAAGCATTCCAGTTTATTGTTTTTCACAACAGCATCCCGCCTAATACCAAGCTGGGAAATCCATGAATGTAGTCGACTGCTACTACAGTTAAGAACAACAATCGCAATCTCTGCCGGTCTAGTGAAATTTGTTCGATAACAAAACGACAAATGCTGGTACTTTGTACTTTGTACTGCTCTTGGTACGAGTAAATGCTTTTCAATTTACTAAAAACGATATTAATAAAAAACGTAATAAAAAAATATTAATTTAGATAGGAGCGTAAAATATCTTGCATGCTGTTGGTATTGTGAATTTATACATGGCACATATAATAGTTATCTCTAAATAAAGGGTAACTGATATTGTCATAAATTGGTTTAAGTGATGTAAACTAGAATGGTTGTATTTTATTATAAGTTAATCTATATATATTAACTGTGTTTTTATCCACGTCCGAGATCCACTCGCAACCAGCCCCAACACATGCCTTAAACGCGACGCTATGCTTCACTTTCACTAGAAAATTTCAGTCGATATTGAAGTTGATATTGAAAGTGTTATACTTTCAGAAAAGTTTTCTTGTAACTGTTTTGTTTTATTTAATACCCTAAACTTGAGCAAACAACGCCCCCCCCCTCTCCCCCTTGACAGAATTAGTTATAGGCGCTGGGCTGGCTTAATCCGGCACTGGGGTATCCCAGAATGCATTAACGTAAAATTTAAATAGAATAGAATAAATTAAATTAAACAAAATTAAATAGAATAAGATAAATTAAACCAAAACCAAATCATATCATCATCCTCATCATCCCAAGCATACCAAGCAGGCCAAGCATCCCAAATATCCCAAAAATATCCATCCCAAGCATCCCAAAAACTAACCTGAGCAGAAAAATATTCCCGAAAATCATCCCATGCCTAAAAATCATCCCAAAAACATCCCAAAAACATCCCAAGCCTAAAAATCATTCCAAAATCATCCCAAAAACCATCCCACGCTTAAAAATCTTCCCAAAAATAAATAAATCAATCAATCAATCAAACCATCTATCAATCGATCAATCAATCAATCCTTCCATCAATCAATCAATCAAACCTTCAATCAATCAATCAAACCTTCAATCAATCAATCAAACCTCCAATCAATCAATCAAACCATCAATCCCTCCATTAATCAATCAATCAATCAATCAAACCTTCAATCAATCAATCAAACCATCAATCAATCGATCAATCAATCCCTCCATCAATCAATCAAGCAATCCATCGATCAATCAATCAATCAAACCTTCAATCAATCAATCAAACCTTCAATCAATCAATCAATCCATCCATCAATCAATCAATCCATCCATCCAACCATCCTTTGCGGAGCGACACGTATTATTCCGTTTGCGACGACAGCAAAAGAACGAGATGCTCACGGACTACAAACTATGATTGTTTTCTTAAATACTTTAAAAATTACAATATTACAAATAAGCATATTTGTTTGAAGTCTTACGTGGGTACACTAATTAAACCGGATAATATATTTTAGTTAAGGCACGTATCGGAAGCAATACTGAGGCAATATTGAGCAAAATTGAGAATTATAATAAATTATTAAAAATAGCGGCCCTCCTTTATTGGGACTTGTGGATTCGATCCCGGAGCTTTTTTTTTAATCCAGGGATTACGGGATTGTATATAAGCAATCTCGTAATCCCAGGATTATGAACATAAAATAAAAATCATTGTTATATTGACGAAATAATTCATAGTTTATGAGATAAAATGTGACATAGTAAGTTAAAGTTAAAACGAAATCTCTTAAAAAACACAACTTTTACTATATAAAAATCAACAAAACAACGCACTATCGCGCTTGCCGTTGTCAGGTGGGCAGAGCGAGTCGGGCGAGACGAACCCTGCGCCTGTCTGTTTCTTACATTTTGTTGAAGAATCGATTCCTATTAACGCTAATGAGCTAATGAGCTCGATATACACAAAATGATGAATATTGCGCACAGTTTTTTTTGCCGAACATAGACAGGGACAACGGCGAGTGCGGCGAGTGCCGGCAGCAGCGGGACATGCCACCCCACTCCACAACGTATCCACGTAGATTTCGGTGAACACGCGGGAAAACATTATTTAGTGAGCGTGGATGCACACAGTAAATGGATAGAAGTATGCAAAATGTCAACAACGACTGCATTATGTACTATTAATAAATTGCGTGAGGTTTTCGCACGATTCGGTTTACCGATGCACATTGTTAGTGACGGAGGTCCGCCGTTTACCTCTAATGAATTTAAAAATAATGTTAGAAACAACTCGATACAACATACAGTCACGAGTCCCTATCGGCCAGTGGGCAATGGCGTGGCAGAGAATGCGGTCAAATCAGTAAAACGAACAATTAAGAAAGCTATTCATAGTAGCGTCGACGTGGACGCAGCATTGTCGCGGTTTGGCTCCAACGGGTGTTGCTCTGGCAGAAGCATTATTGGGGAGAACGGTATGCATTTCGACCCAACACGGCAGAGGTCGTTGCAACGGCGCAGGAGGCAGCAGCGCGACACTATGGGGGAGACTACCGACGTCCGGATGCGCGTTGGTCTCATGGAGAGGTTACGGAACAGCCTGCGCCTCTTACGTACAAAGTGCGATTTGATGATGGAAAAGAGATATCTTGCCATATCGATTAGCTACTGCCGATCAGCAGCACTCGATATTTCTTATCCCGTACACCAGCTCTTGCAGACAAAAGCGATAGTGTACAAACCACAGAGGAGGATAAGGTACACGATCCGCCAACGCTGCCGCCGGCACCGGCGGCGCGGCCGTTAATCGAGGTCGAGACACAACCCATGATTAACACAAAGCAAACTAAGCGAAAAAAAAGTCAATAAAAGGAGGCGACTGCTACTACAGGTAAATAATGCAAGTTGCCTTGTATAGGTTGATTTTTAACAGTAATTAGCAACTCCACCATTTATAGACCGATGGACAGGTTAACATTAGGAGGGGGGATGTCATATGTACATTAAAAAAATATTGTGTGTAGTTCTGTACAAGTTTTATATGTTGTGTATGAAAAACACAACAGTTTTCGTCCCTATAGTGATTTATGATTTTCTATAACAATGTAAGCTTATTATCTTAGAAAGAAAACTCTAAAATACTTTAAATTTGTTTGGCAAGATTTTCAAATAAATTATATTAATTCTAAAACCTTTGATATTCTATTAAATCAAAGGTTACGAACCTTAGTTCAAGCACCTTTCTTTTATCTCTTATTATTCACCCTACTCTAAAACATTCTCACAAATACTTGGAAACTCCTTTTTGTGTAGCTTAATTTAAATTCTTCCTATATGTCTGGGAAAGATGATACTACAGGTAAATGACCTACCGCTTCGACATTTGCAAGGAAAATGTAAGCAAATCAAAATGTCTCGCCTCAATTTAAGCAGGGATAGACAAAGATAACAAAACGACAAGTCTCTTCTTTCTTCTCAACTACTATTTTCTTCATACAACCTTTATAGGTAAAACCCTTTTAAAAATCTTCGATTTGATCACGAAACAATTCTACTGTGTCGTCACCGAAATGAATACTTAGAGCTATGTATGATAAAGTTGGTTGAAGTAAATAAAATCCTGTCTACATTTGTAACTATTTTTCTGTGCCAAGAGAAAAGTGCATTCGTTTGTTATTGCAATTTAACATGAAACTATTTTCCTTTAAATCGAGTTCAACATTTATGCTTTAGTGAAATAAATTGAAAGGTTATTGACACTTACTGGATAGAATCCGCTCACGGCTACACATGAAATATAAATTGCTAATGCACAAACCCAAGATTTAAAGGGGTCAATCAGGCTGTATCAGCGGTGGCAGTGAAGAATGACAGAAGTTAGATTCCACAGTTTTGACAAGACTCCAAAAGCTGCGACTACCCGTTGAGTACGCTAATAGACTCTCGCCAATCCTAGAAACGCGTTGTGCCTCCGCTTTTTTAAAGACTTACAAGACTAGGTGGCACCTGCTTCCAACCCGACAATATCTGATACCACCAGCTGTTTTAGGCCATGCAGAAGAGCGAAAGAATGTGTTTTTAATACTAAATATGTATAATAATAATATAATGTTATTAGTATAATCTGATGTGGATGGATGCGTTAAGCGAGGCAGACCCAGAACACCCTCCTAATCGGACAAAATCGAAGATTTTCTCAAGAAAGCTGGGTTGCCTAGTGCCCATATTAGTAGATTGATAAAAATAATTGTGGATGTGTGGGAAGCGAGGGAGTTGTGTCAGGATCGTGGCAAATGGCAAAGTGGCAAATTTTCTCTGCCTGTCCCTGTGGGAAAAAGGCGTGACCATTTGATTAATTGATAGTATAAGAATGTTAAAGAATTTTTTTGTCCATTATATTTTAGTTTTTGCCATTAGGTCAAAAACACAAAAGGTTCTATAAAGATTCATTCAAAGGCCCTGGATTGCAAAGCATAAACCTTACGGTACTCCACTAAATCGAATTGGCATACAAAGCTTCATGTTTTATGACAACAATCCAATCTATAAAAGTAAAACGAAACTTTAGCCATTTTATATTTTTAGTACACGTTTATGTTTACTATATATTACGACAGGTTAATAAAAGGTTTGTATTTTTAAGCAGTAAAAGCCAATTTATAATATTTTTAAATATCATGAAATTAAAAGTAATTGTAACTTTTGGTTTTATAATCAAGTGGTTAAAACTTAAATAAAGTAGATAACTCAATATCCAAGGAACCGATATACCTTACATGAATTAAAGATTTTTTGAAAGAAGGGGCAACATAACAATAGTAGCAGTCGCCTCCATTTATAGATCGCATTCCAGCTCAACATAATCTTGTTTTCATATATCGAGCCACAATATAAAAAAAAACCTATTTTTCGTTCACACTTTGTTCCTTTCAGCTGAGTCCCTTAGGCGAGAATAAATCCCATAAAGAGAGATCTTAAAATAAAACGTATTTTCTAAATTGAGAATATTCAAAAGCCTCAAAAATGTACCCAACAAAGGCTCAAGTCCTTTCTGATACATTTTCATGGACATTTTCAGATTTCAGACATATTTCTCTACTAAAAATTTAAAGTAAAGCTTAAAAGAAAGATTTATATTATATGAAAATTAATATAAATAAATAAAAGAAATATATATAAATAATTATGTAAAAGAAAATAATTATATGCAATACAGAGGTCACGCGAACTGTGAAGCCCCTGCAACTTCGCAGAGACATGGCGGCATTTTGCGTCGTATATATCGCCTATATCATGGATAATGTTCCCAGGAGCTCTTTAACCTTGTTTCTACCTCGTCTTTTTAAACCTGCAATACCCGCACAGGTCGAGGGAAGCATCCTCATTCTGTCGATCGAATCGTCAGTCGAACTGTGTCGGTTCTGTTTGTCGTTTCTTTGTAGAACAATCGACAAGTGGAATGCTTTCCTAGCATATGTGTTCTCTCTATCCTATAACCTTGGATTCCTTAAGCTATTCGTAAAGCAGCGCTTTGGGCCGGCATAGTGACGGCGACTGGGGTAGCCGTGAACTGACTCGGTTTTATTAGTCGTCGGCACTCTTGGACCTTCTGTTGCCCACTATCGTTGAAACTTTCTCCTTTATTATAACATGATTGGATTATTCGGATTATTATTGTACTATTCCGGAATAGTAGTAACTTTTACAAACGGATTATAGCTCCCGCTGTCAGATTTGTAAGAGATGCTAAGGCTACGAGTACCCTGGAGCCTCTGCAATTACGCAGAGACATATCGGCTTTGTGTGTATTTTGTCGCCTATATTATGAAGAATGTTTTGAGGAGCTCTTTAACCTTGTCCCATCATTATCTACCTTCTCTATCACTCCTTCTTTTAACCATTGTTGAAATCATGATATACCTCCTTGTAACCAGTATTTTCTAGCTTCTTGAAGTCTCTTTTATTGATTATAATTTGACTGTAAATTCCTAACTTTCAAATTAAACTTACTTCATATCGCCCTGCATCATCAACTGTAAGGTTGTCATTGAAACATTTTATTATCTCATCATTAGATATTTCAATCTGTTGATCATATGAATCTTTAATACCTAAAGTTTATATATTCTATTATAAATGATGATATTGATTAAGTGGATGTGATTGCTACTCACAGTTATTGAATTGTAGTAGCAGTGACATTCATTCATGGACCACACTTTGGCTTAACATCAAGCGGGGTGCTGTCATATGTCGAGTCACAATAAAAAAAAAATATATAGAAGTTTATATATTTTATATGTTCTATAGAAGATACATATATTAAGTGTGAGTTCACTATAATACCCTTTTTTAATTAGACAATAGTTAAGGGTCTGATACTTTTGGTAAATTTTTACATCTAATTCTAATGCAGTTATTGTATTATGATACATATTGTTTAGATCACTCACCTTAAGCTCTGTGCATCTGTGGTTGCTTTAATGCCGTGTTTTTAATAATGTGTCCCAAATTTTCACTTCCTATTACCACTCTTGATGTAACTTCTTTGAGAGCCGGAGTCTAGAAGCGCCATTACCTATTTTATATGTTTAATGTAAATTGTTATTGCATATCTTAATCACTAAAGTCTGTAATAAAGTAGTACCGTTATGACCTAAAAAAATATTCGGAGTTTCTGTCGTATTTTCAGTTTGTTTTTGTTCAGATTTATGCAAAAGCGGACAAAAAATGACCAAGTTGACCAAATGACGTTTATAACAAGATAAACATTTTATAAAAGATTTGCAATATTTTGCGAGATGCCCTTTTTAAGACATATGTAACACCGAAACTAGGCACGATGCCGTGGGTACATTCTCCTCTGAAGTACCAGCTTTACCTGTAAAATCTGTTTTTGATAACTTTCGTCTGCCTCAACCTTGTTTCTTAAAAAAGTAAGCAATCGTGTACACTTGGTTGCATCACCCTGTGGTAAAATCCTACTCCACGATATTAAAGTATTTTAGGAAAGTGCAGATTCTATAGGTGAAAAGATAGAATATTTGTCTTTCACTATCCCTAAAGATTCTAAAGTTTGTAAATTTGCTACAAAGTTTTCATATAAAATGTAAAGAATAATTGTTTTTCGAAACTACTAATTTAATAAATCCCTGACATATAGTTCTATTTTTTATAGACATATACTTTTTGCATTGTTCGTACTCATTTTCAAATGCAAGTTCGTCAACATTTTCAGCATCTAACATTAATCTAACATCTCTTTTAATTTACTCAATGTCGACATTCAGGCCTTTGTAAATTCCTTTTTCAGCAGAGTTTTCTATTTGTAATACATGCCTGTCTATGACTCGTTGTATTTGGGCCCTATCTCGTTCCATTTTCTTTGTCGCCATGTTTCTTAATAAATATATATTTGCCCGGTCGCCGCTATTTCGCGAAAACTATTCCGGTATTTACTGGTTTTGAAGCATGAAATAAAATTAGTCTTTTTAATTTTTGTATATTTGACAAATCACTTATTGATATTAACATTTTTATTTATGTCAAATTTGCCGCGTAAACTCGGTTTCTTTTTTTTTTATTGTAACGCGTCATCTTACCTCGATCCGACTGGTGGTAAGCAAGAAAAGATCAAAGAGTGCCGATGACTGCAAAAGCGCCTTTGGCCGGCCTAGTGACTGGACTAAGGCAACTGTATAATTAAACGGTGGTTTTTACTCATTGGCGCTCGTGGACCTTTTCTTGCTTAGCATCAGGCAGGTGGACATCTAAATGTCGAGACAAAACTACTAAAATACAAAACTACTCGCATCAAATTTCAATGTTGCACACACAGAAAAGTCTCGGACTTGAAATGAAGTCTTGAAAGCGTTTGAAATAAGACTCATTTTTGTATAAAAATTGTCCGATAAATTTAAACAAAAATCACCCTTTTTTCGAGCGTCATAATGTCTTTTTTGCAATGTTAAAATTTGAGGCTTTATGAAAATTCTCACATGAGAGACGAGATCCAAACACAGTAGTCTGGTATTCCAAACCACGAACGCTTATACTCGTATGTATATTTCTTTTAAAATGTAAAGGACATTTTAGAATTACATCTATTTTTACCTGACAGTATTACATACTGTAAAAAAAAAATAATGCGATCTTACACTACATCATATTAGTATGGCATACAGTACGCGTTTAGTAATAAATCTACAAATTTTATAAATTTATTGGATCATGTGTTTTTGCGTCGTCTGAAGATGAAACTCTCGGGCCAAAGTGCATATGAAATTTTTAAGTCGTTGTCTAAACAGCAGATCAACATCTCGTGTGAAAAGAGGGCTGGGCAATATTTGGGTAAAAGGATTCAGTGCCATTCAGCCCGGCAATGCTGCCAGTACCCTTGGCACTTTGCCGATTTGGAACAACTTTTTTATTTAGAATTTAACCCTTTTTCTAGTTTTAGTTTTCTATTTACTTGTTTTAATTATTATAATTATTAATAAAAATTATAATGTATATTGCGTGCACATCAAAGAGCCAAGGCCGGAGATCGAACCCGTTTACTATGCTACACAGCGCCTATGCGGCCGCGTCAAATTTATTTTATCCTAGTTAAGTTTTTTTTCATCGTTGCCGATTAATACTATATTAATTAGCAAGGATCTCAATATCAAAGAGCTTGCAAGTATTGCATGTTAGGAAATAGTTGGGTTCCGTAGGTTGTTAGGTGAATAGGAAATAATAAAACAATTATTTATTTTAAAAGCTTTATTCAAAATACAAAATTACACATTAATGCAGCAGGCCGAATAAGTATCTTAATTTAAAATACAACTTAATGTTACATAGAAATTTTATTTCAATAAACTATATTTTCCTAAATTATTAGCAACTTAAATCTCGCTTAATTGTATTTAGAAATATTATTTATTGAATAACTATATATTTGGGAAGAATTATCATTTTGATAATTAGAAGTAAATAATACCTATATAGCTAATTTATTTTAACAATAATTAAGTATAATTGTTTCCTATTTACAAAAGGACGATGGCTATTACGCCGTACAAACACATTTTAATGTCGTTATATCACCAAATAGTGATTTAATCATTACTAAGTAATTATTATAAAATATAGTTGTATTGGTTTCTTATGAATTTAAAAGTTATTGAGTTTAATTGCGCAGGCTATCAATCTTTATTCCTTATAAATTGAGACATATAAAAAGATTATAATAAAGTGAATTGAAATACTCTTATTAATACTTAAAAGTTAATTTTAATAATCTATTTAGTGTGATCATCCGTATCGTAGGTATAATACAAGAAACTACGGCGTAATTTATTGATCACACTTATATGCGGTTAATAGTGCCATTGTGTACACTCTTTTAAAGATATTGTAAAATCCTAAAATTATTAATCTTAAAATCTACTATGTAAAAGCTATTCTAAAAGAGAAAAGAATACAGGAATTTAAATAACTTTTAATTTTGAATAGTGATAGATCCATTGAATCGAGTTCTATAAGATGATCGGACACAATGTTAAGAAAACAAAGCGATAAATAGGCCATACATTAAAAACCTATAATAAATCAATTAAAAATTCAAATTTTATTAATAATAATAAAAACTATTTAAATTTAAAATGATAATAAAAACTATTAAATTTTTTTATTTTAATTTGAATTACTTATAGTACTAAAACTACATAATTTGCACAATTCATTCATATATTAAATTCATATACAAACCTCACAAACGAGTGACGTTTGTATATGACTCCTTATAAACTTCATAAAAATATATATTTTTCAGACAGACACGCGTTTTAACCACTCATAATCTTGATCTCTTTTCTGACTAAAACTGCTGTGCCGAGCAATAATATTTTGCCCAAAATAATGAACTGCAGAAGTTACCAACGTCAAATTTATGGCAGATGTTGCCGCCGATATGACTATTGGTAACTGGGATTTCAAAAATTGGACTTCATGTTGCCTTTTTTATTGTGACACGACATTTGCGTGATAATAAGCAAGAGGAGGTCCAAGTTAGTTCACAGCTACCCCAGTCGCCGTCACTATGCCGTCCAAAGGTGCTTCTTCACGAATCGCTTGAAGAAGGTTTAATGGCACTAATAACACAGTATGAACCGCGCAGCGCATATCTCAATGGCAATGGCAAAATCTAAATTGTTTTTACGCGTCTTGAAATTTAGACTCTTTATATTAAGCGACGTTTATTTGATAAATGAATAGCGACTTAGTAAAACGTAAACTGAATTTCATTTATCAGTATACCATAAGGCAAGCTGAGGTCAGTTGTCGTGAAACAATAAAAATAATTGTGGTATCAGCTTGTGTAATATCCTTAAGCGTTTAGTACTATTAAAGTTGATTGTTTAAGCCAACTAACCTAATCTAAATTATTATAACTCCAGTAGTTGACAATTTTGTCAATAATTAAAATCTACACTTAAGAAGTACATGATTTAGGTAAATACGTCGTTTCTATCATCAGTTTACTTTATAATAAAATAAAATATCAAAAATAAGTTTTTGTTCATTGTAGATGAAGTTAGGGCGACATTTTACAATAAAAAAACTGAAACGAGTTAAACAAAAAATAAAAGAGCTCAGCAGTTGCCGATTTAAATATTTTTCTTTAATTTTAGTTGCTCAGACTATTATTTATTTATATAAAACTTGCTGTACAATGGTGCATACATGCGGACTTAATGCTAATTAGCATTCTCTATCAGCCAACCGTTGAGATAATAGAAGTATTTTCCCAACACAAAATAGCAGAAGCGGGTTTAATAGATAAATAGAACACACAAATAAATATCTACATATTGTATAAATGTATTCATACATAAAAATACAGAACAGTATTTTTTTATTAAGCTCACGTTCATAATACTGTTGGAGCTTCTTGAAACTAAATGGTTCCATAATCTGGGGGAAGTGTTTTCTAAGTAGTTAGAAAGAAAAGCGGTGTGATGGAAAGGAATTAAAAGAGTAAAAAGGAATTGAGATATAGAAAGAGTTCTTATATAAACAAAGAGTTTTACATAAAGAGAGTCAAGTTAGTAGAGCATACTTTTTAAGTTGTTGAGTTTTCGGATTCATGATTAAAGGAATGCATAATATAAACAAATCCTAAGAAATTGAATCAACAATATTACCTATTTTTATTACTGGAACTATAATTAACTAATGGGGTTAGGTAATATAATTTATTAAGTTAGTAGGTAGTATTAATTATTATTCAATTCGACAAATGCAATATTAAAATTTATTCTAATAAAAAGTATAAACAAAAAACATTATCAAAATTATTTTATGAAATCATAATTATTAAACACACACGGCTCCTATAAAACTAAATTAATATATCAAATATAATAATATCAAACCCTAAAGTACACATTTTTAGGTAACTTCCTTGAGTACCTAATCAAAGATCAAGACACACCTAAAATTTCGATGAATTAAGGAACTCATAGAAAAACATTGGTCGTTTTTCAACATTTTTCTCGGAACTTATTAAACGATATTAATAATTCGGCTTTTCAATAGAAAAGGCTTTCTTTATACTTAAATTTTAATCTGTGTACAAAATGTTGATAAGGTACAGTTAATTTATATGATAAAATATATTAAATTCTAAAAACTAAAGCATTATAAATAAAAATCGCTATAAAATAACCGAAACCCTATGTGAGCGGCAACAGCACGATAAGACACGACACGACACAATGACTACACATACTCGTGCAGTCGTATTGTTTGTCGCATCTGTAACATCGCATCGCGTTCGTCGCTAACGCAGGGATCCGGCGCCAATTACAAATTTAGTAAATATTAAAAAGCATAAGAATAAAATAATCAGCAACAAATTATTTGAAGTTCTTAATTAGATTCCCAGTTGGATTCTAATTGGATCGCTTTGAAGCATTTTTTTCATTTATATCTCATGCTATGCTTCTAAGCGTGCTTGTTTTAAAGATGGTACTTATAAAATATCATAGATACTTTGGTACCACAATGTATAGTTAATAATAACTTAATGTTCAAATGACACTGGTGGATTCACTATTTTTTATCATTACGGTTTTCTCGTGCACACCAAGAGTTGTGTAAAAGCCTATATACAACTTTTTTCTATGGGTTATACACTCTACTATTATTTTTTTTTATTTAAATCCTTTATTGCACCAAAATAAACTTAAAAATAGGCACATAGGCGAGTTTAATGCCTATTAGGCATTTTCTAACAACTAACCTTTGGGATGATGAGAAATTATGTACTATGTAGTTTAGTTAAGCAGGATTCCAGCTAAGTTACACTAACTTAACTCAGCTCTTGGTATATCGCATGCTGCACTCGCATCCAACATGCAGAGAAATCTTAATTTACATATAATTCTCAATTAATTTGTAATTTAACTAAGTATCTACGCTACTCAGTTTAAATGGTAATAGAAGCATTTGGTAAATCGCATTAAAAGCTTAAACTAGAACTACAATACAAAGCAAAGTGCTTAATAACTAATATTTACATTAGAATTACTGCATAAATTGGTAATGAAATTTGAATTGAAAAACAATTACTAGCGCAATTCCACTGCGACCAGGGACCAAACCAGGAGTGTGTGGTATAACGCTCGGGCGCTCTGACAACTAAACTACACAGCACCTGCGCATCGAATTTCTTCTTTCCTATTTTTCTACTGATCAGTTCGCGTCGCATATTGCCGGCTTAATAGTATTTTTTATTTAATAATTTCATTATTAATCATTACTAATTTATACAGTAGTAATACTATCATAGGAATATGCCAACAAATTAAGAAAAATAAACCAAAAATGATTAATCGTGACGTGCTGCTAAATGTTACTGAACGTAGATGAATGCTAAATATTTATTCTGTATCATAAAGGACATCATTCATTTTGTGTGGGGACTTGGGTTCAATTGTATTAACAGTTGCATATACATTTTAAAATAGTTTAATGTACGAAGATTACAATGCAATTGGAATATATCCTTTATTTTGCATAGTTTAGGTTTGCAAACTATAATTTAGACAGTTCAAAATACTACCATTTATGTATTTTTTCATCATTGGACTTTACAAAAGTAGTACAAAAAGAGCTCAAAATAAATTATGTCCTTTTGAATATATATTTTTTAATTTAATCTTTTCGGGCCGAATTTTTAATAAATGAGTAGATTTATTTTTATGAAGACAGAAAAATTAAAAAAAGTAAAGATCGAAACTATAAATAAAGTAAAGTTCCTTTACGATTACATAAAATTAATAACTTACATGCAAATAGGCAGTAAATAGCTGGCAAAAATAATTAATTTAAACTAAATAAACCTAAAAATATATATTTTTAAGTTTTTTTTTCCGACATTTGACAGCGCCCCGCCTGATGTTAAGTTGGAGTGCGGACCAAACAGCGCTAATTTTATGTCTGATTTCAAGGAAAAACTATAGTAACGTAATCAAATTACTTTACTTATCTCAAAGCAGTTAATGAAATAAAATTCATAATTACGTTCTCAGTAACAATTTTACATTTAGATGACCTGTTATTGGATATATTTAATTTATAGAATTATGGTAAAGCGGGATTATCAACTATTAAGTCATAAGAATAAAGTTGAAAACCCGCGTATAGTTTTCAAAAGTAAGATTAATTTAGTACTGCTTTAAAAATTGTAGATTAAGACTTGTGTTCACGGTACTTTATACGTAAAGACGATATTGGTTTCAAACCTTGTTAAAGCGAAACCCTTAACAACCTTAACTAAAAAAAACTAAAAACTATTGAAAATCAAACTTTAATTCATATAAATAATATAAAACATGTTTATTTCTGCACATGACCTAAAAAAGAAATAGATATATTTAGTAAGTCTGGAACTGGGCCCTGCCACGTTTGTAGAAATACAATTTGAGCCAAACAAATGTAAGTTTGTTACAATACAAAAAAAGTATTTTGACGGTTTTATTAGGTATTATTAGGTTTCAAACTAATATTATAAATATAACCATAATATAATTTGAAATGAAACACACATTAGTTTTTCGTTTTGTAAAATTTTGTTTTTGTGGTACCAATTACAGACTGACTCATATTAAAAATAAAACGATAACTAATTTTAATTACAAATTGGCTTAATACTAACACTCAGAGTCAATATATTTAACTAGAAATCACGTTTTTTAATCACAAACGTA
Source organism: Tinea trinotella (assembly GCA_905220615.1). Taxonomy (NCBI): domain Eukaryota; kingdom Metazoa; phylum Arthropoda; class Insecta; order Lepidoptera; family Tineidae; genus Tinea; species Tinea trinotella. The sequence continues at coordinate 18,015,816 of HG992305.1, forward strand.
TTTTTATGTTAAAATAAAGTTTGAGGGTATAATTAATTTCATAAATAAAACTATTCAAGTAAAATATTTTGCATTCTTCCCATATTAGCATTTAAAACTAAAAACAATGTTTAAATTTAATAACATTTCTTAGTAAATAACATCTCCTATTTGAATTTACTAGCTGGCATAATAAATGCCGCTGCTTATTGCTGCCATTTAACTGTAGTAGCGATAGCTTCCATTTATTGACCATAAGGATAAAATTGATACCAATTTATACCAGTATTCACATTAATAGCTTTAAAATTATGACGTAGCTTTAAAAAATGAAACGTAGTTATCGAAAATTGTTTGTGCATCCAATACAGCGTAAGTGACATAAACGAGCTCAAAGAATTTGTACAATACATCACATTCGTTGTTTTGAAGTACCAAAATGAAAATAGTAACATGTATGTACCATCATTACGAGAATGGACAACTAATGGCATTGAAGCACTCCTTTTTACCTCCCCTTATAAATATCCCTCACCCTAAAATATGTCGTTATGAACACCGGTCAATGCAGACTCGGGCTGTTAGGTAGGTACATTCGATTTGTATGTATCGAATGACAAATTTAGTTTATACATATTATATATTAAGTTATAATAGTTTTGAAGAAAAACATTTGCATGCAGTCTATGTTGGGCTTCATCGTGTCGGGCTGATTATTAAAATCAGCCTTTGCAAAAACTCTAACGGTTTTTTTTTTTAATTTAAAGGGCGTAAACTAGGTAGGTATTAACAATAAGTAACGACCACTAAATAAAAGAGTTTGGACTAAGAAACATTATTAAAATTAAACATCCGACTGAACCCTCAAAAACTGGGGTCACTTTTTGTGGGATCAGTTGCAGACTAACCTAATTAATTACCAACAAAATAACAACTAATGAGGTAAAGGTCACGGGTGACTTCTTCTGCATGTTGTACATTCCAAAATGTTGTACGTCAAAAATATTGACAGAGAAAACTGATATCTATGGCTGTGATCATAAAGTGCAAGCAAGACTTACAACATTAAACTTAGATTAATTGGAAGGTGAAGAGTCCAAACGGGCATTATTGACCTGCAAAAGAAAGAAACCTATACTCCTACAACAACAAACAAAAAAATTAAACGCGACTACTTTTAGATGGCGTGAAAGACTGTGAAGTGATTCAGCCGTGATTTGGGATTAGCCTGAAAGATGCGACTTTTTAATGCATTATTAATTAGTACAGATTAATGCAGGCATTAATCTGTAAAGCAATCGTCTCCACTTATAGATTTCAGCTTAATACCAGAGCTCCGATTCTTTTATTACATTATGGCGACGAAAATCCGTGAATTTGCGTCGCGGTCACAAGTGACCAACGAACGTGGTTTACCTATTGATTTGGTTTTCGCTGATTAATTACTAATTTCGTCATTTCGCTGTCGTGTATTAAGAGAATCGCGTGTTTGGTCAATCAATACTAAATAAGCAAATAAAAACAATTTAATTCCATTGCAAAAAGGTTTGGTTTCTATTTCCTGTCTCTAATTATACTAAAGAGAGTAGTGTCAGGATAGTGGGAAGCGCTTCCATAGGCAGAGCTATTCGTGTAGGATCTGAGGCGTGACAATTGTTTTGTGATAACCAAATAAAATATAAGCTAAAAATTAAATACTCACAAAGTATTGGTTACATTATCAGCACCTCGCACTTTAGTTCACTTCAGCAATACCTGCTAAAACAGAAGAAAGGTTTTTTTTTATTATAACTCCACATATGATGTTAAGCTGGAGTGTAGTCCATAAATGGATGCTACTGCTACTACAATTCAATAACGGTTTTATAATAAAACGTTATTTTTTTCATAGATTGCTAAAGCTACAACACGCAAATGGATGAAAGGAGATTGACGAAAGAGATTTCACAAGGCAGAGATGTTTAAATTAATAAAACGGGGAAGAACCCAGAAGAGGGTTTCTCGGACATCCCAAAAAAACTTGTAACGCTGCGCCCATAACCTTAGAGTTTGAATGTTGCCTGAAGTTAGGCTGAAGTGCGGTCCATGAATGCCGCACAGAGAAGAATCGTAGCCACAAGAAGCAATCGCATTCATTATGTCAGCCTAGTTGGGACCTGGAATTTTCAACCTTATCCCAAAATGCGACTGAGTAATCACAGTTTAATTTAGACATGAAAGTGTCGGTATTTCCCCTAGTTCGGCGGGGCAATTGACCTCCAACTGTGAAATGGTGGTCTACAATTGACCTACAGCTCTTAAATGTATGAATTAATGAAACTACTATTAAAAGTGGATTGACGAAAGGGATTTATAAATCTGATGTACTATAGATGGATGCGTTATACAAGGTAGGACCAACTCGGAGTCATCCTTAAAAAAGCTAGGTTGCGCCATAATCGTATGAACAGATTTGTTAATGTCAGGGAAGGGAGGGAGTTGTGTCAGGATCGTGGCAAGTGGCGCTCCATCGGCCGTGCCTATCCCTGTAGGAAAAAAGCGTGACAATCTGACTGACTGACTGTGGATTATTTGAATAAAGTCGTGAACTCTACAATGCAAATTCTAAAAGTAGGTTGACAAAGTAATCAGCGAATAATATAAACTTCATTCCTGTGCTCGTTTAATTGAATCGGTATAAAACACGAATGTTTTACCTATTAGTCAATAAAACTGCCATATCTCAATTTCTTCAGGCACATACAACGAAGCACCACTCTCTCGCTTCCTTCTTATCCACGATTTTCTTTATACAAGCTCTATGGTTATGGGAAATGCGGACACCTGCTTTTTTAACAATAACCCTATATCAATCAATCAATCAAATTGTCACGCCTTTTCGGATAGGCAGAGACAATAGAGCGCCACTTGCCACGATCCTGACACAACTCCCTCACTTCCTTCACATTCACAATTCTCTTCATACAAGCTTATGGCACTAAGCAACCTAGCTTTCTTAAGGATGTCTCCGATCTGGTCGGCAAACACTCTCCTGGGCCTGTCTCGTATATGTATACCCTATATGTTTATAAAAAATAATAAAGATAATGCGCGTGGTTATTTAAAATTACTAATACACTTATTTTTTATATCACAGAAATAAAATAATGTAACAAATATAAATAGGTACCTTTGTATCATCATCGTCTTCATCTTCACTGGCAGCCATTTTGGTCTATAAAGAAGAAAGCAATCAATCAAACTGTTATTTCAAAGGGATAAGCAGATGCAATGGATCGCAATTTTTCACGACAATAACACAATTCTCTTGCTGACAAACTAAAGTTACCAAACTAATGGGTCGATAAAGTAATAGACCCATACTTTATTTTAACAATGTCAAAACAAGGAAAAACCAAGCGGCGCTCCTTTATCGATTTTATTCGAGGGTGGTAACTTGTATATTTCTATATTTTATTTTTACTGAATAATATTATTTAAACTGCAGATTAGACCTATGTGCTCCTATATAAATTCACTATTAACCCTAAATGTGTATCAAAATAAAAATTACTGCCGGTGCAAAGTAATTCAACATGCAAAAATGGCACTAATGTACATTACCTTAACGTTCAAATTTCTTAAAAGTCTCTATCAAAAGCAAAATCAACATGGCAACGACCGTTTAAAAAAAATTAACAGCGTTGCCAAACGTGTCTGTCTGCATTTTAAAACTACTAACACCAAAATATGACTTTAAAAACAACATTTTAGATTAGAATTTAAATAAAACTGTTTAACACAGGAAACGTCTTCATACCGTGATAATGAAAACAACATAACATAACCTTAAATTACAAACCTTAGAAGAAAGTTTAAAAGCTTCATAATTAAAAGACAAACTGATGGATAGAAAAACAAAAAAAAACCTTAGAAAACATAACATAGTACAGTATAAATGTATAGAAATTAAATAAATTTTTTTACGTACCTTGCGAGTTTCGCAGCCAGTTGCCGAATGGTTTCGTATTCTAGACGCGCCAGACAGAAGGGCTCGGGCGACGCGTCGGGTCGCGAACCTCGGGCATGGGTAGGGAGGTACAAAGCGTATAATTAAAAATGCCCTGCGGAGGGGATGTAGGAACGAACTAAGCTATTATCATTATAACTACACATTATAATTTAATGGGGTAGGCAGACTGTGGAACACTAAAACTGTTCATAATTTTAATTTCAGAAGATAGTATTTCGATGACATGATTTTTTCATATTTGTCTTACATTTCTATACTAAGCTACTAAAGTGGTTGTATCATAGAAACAGGACAACCATAGTACATATATCAAAGATACATTGGTACCGGTTTTGAACTCGTGCTCTCGGTTTGTGTCACCATTACACTACCACTGCACCACGGTCGCCTTACCATAAGACATACATTATATTACTTATTTAAATATTTTTTAATAAAATTGTCAATCCTTTTTCACACAGGGATAGGCAGACAATGGAGCACCACTTGCTACGATCCTGACACAACTCCCTCGCTTCTTTCACATTTACTAAAGTAACTAATTCAGTTAATAACATAGATCACTATTATCTTCCATTAAAAATGTCTACAATTATATTAAAATTTCATGAGTCAAGCAATTTTTCTTTAAAATTTTTCGATAATTTTGACAGTTATTTGGGATTATTTAAATATATAATCGTTGAAATTCAATCAATCAGAGCTTAAATTAACCGGTTTTGACAACTTTAAAAAATGAATCAAATTTTGATTAAATGCAAAAATGACAAAATTTCTATGACCTTGGATCCTTCAAGCGATGCATGAAGAAGCACCATTGGCCGGCATAGTGAAGGCGGCTGAGGCAGCTGAGAACAAACTCGGTTTTACAATTATTGAATAGTAGTAGCAGTGGCATCCATTTATGGACCACACTCGAGCTTAACATCAAGCGGGGTGCTGTCATATGTCGAGTCACAATAAAAAAATAAACACGCTAATTAAATATGATGACACTAAAATTTAGTAAGTGGACAGGTAATCTAATTTAATTATGTGAAACGCCTCTATCGTTGCCCAATATATATAATTAATATATAATGAGTTACACTAAATATTAATTATATATATTTTTGACGACAGACGTGGACGAACGGTTTAGCGATTGGTTTGTTGCGCGTAAAGTCCCGGGTTCGATCCCCGGTCGGAGCAAATATTTGTTTCATAGCTTTTATTTGTAATATTTAATAATATTAAATATTACAAATATTTAATAATATTTAATAATATTTAATATTACAAATATTTGTTAATAAAAAAAAGAGATGGATATTTGCTTCGGGTCTGGTTATCAAAGAGTGGTAGGCAGTGGTACCCAGTCTGCCGATCCGGGGTAGTACCACCACTCACAAGTATACAGACCGTAAAGTGATTTGGTCACGTTTCGGGATCAGCTTGTAAGTTGCCGGTTCCATCTAGGCCGGCATAGTGGATGTGGTTGCTACTCACAGTTATTGAATTGTAGTAGCAGTGACATTCATTCATGGACCACACTTCGGCTTAACATCAAGCGAGTTGGCTGTCATATGTCGAGTCACAATAAAAAAAATACATAAAAATAATTGTATTAAGTAAATGATATAAATATAATGTAGCGATAAAATACGATATAATATGATACGTATATATGATAGCGATATCTATAGTGTACAATCTGTGTAAAGAAGAAGCCTCTGGGCGGTAAAGCGTCGAGATGGGTAAGCGGTGACGGCGTTGGTGGTTTTGTAAAAATAATTCTATTTCCCAGCTTTCCTTTGGATAGCAACTCATTAGTTATTTTTAGAAGTTGGGAGTTTATTTACAATTACTTGAGGTTGTACGCTTCGTTGTAGTTACTATATGTCCTATATATTTAACTACTTCGAAGCAGTGGCGTAGCGTTGGAGACAGCCGCCCGGGGCGGAAAAACAATTAGCTGCCCCCTTAATAAGGAATTACAATCATAGATACAACAAAAATATGAATTTCAGGTTCTAATTTTCACGTTTTTTTTTAATTTTAAGCCCCCTAAATGATCCCCCGGCGTGGGCCGCCCCCTCCTCCCCCGCCACGCTACGCCACTGCTTCGAAGTGTCCATAACCATAGTGTGCATGAAGAGAATTGTAGCCGTGAAGAAAGTCGCTTTCTATGACTCTGGGTCGTGAAAAGCGGCGTTCCATTGTATCTGCCTATGCCTGTAAGAATCTAGGCTTGATAATTGATCATTATTATATTTTAGTGACGTTGAAAAAACATATGTAATTAGCCGTACTTTGGTTCACGTAAGTACACTTTTACCAGTCACTACAAGCAAGTTTGTAAAATGAGTAGATGATTATATCTTTATTACGGCTCGATATATGACAGCGAAAGAGACAGCATATAACTCTAAAGAAAAGTCAGATCCACTATGCCAGTCTAGTTGTAACCGGCAACTTAAAACATTTCTCTAGATCTTTCACATACACGTAAACGCCTTAAAGTAATGAACATCAACGTAAATTACCCAGGTTTTGTATTAGTTAGCGACTACAGTAGGCGCGATGTTATTATTAATTTATATATTATTCTGACTTTACATCTGACCTCGACCTACTTGATGGTAAGCGTGATGAAAGTCTAAGAGCGCCGACGACTGAAAGAACCGAGTCACTATACTGGCCAAAAATAATACGAGATTACAACGAAATGATACTTCATAATTTTACAAATTCTAATATTAATTCCTAAATTTCACCTCGACCCACCTGATGATGAGCAATAGGAGGTCCAAAAGTGACGACGACTGAAAAAACGAGTTAGTTCACGGCTGCCCCAGTCGCTTTCACTAAACCGGCCAAAGGTGCTTCTTCGCGCATCGCTTGAAGGATTCAAGGTTATAGGATGGAGAGAACACATGGGCTGACAAAGCATTCCACTTGTCTATTATTTTAAAAAGAAAAGACGTACCTAACTCTTTAGTTCGACTGCCGATTCTAACAACTTAACTAAAACTAAGACCATAACCTAATACCACTTTTACAAATACTATGCATGCTTGGTATTATACAGTTAGGAGTAAATTTAAATCTCTTCAAAATCCTTTTCAGAGAAAAAAAAAACACTACTAATTAATTTCTATGAAAGTGTATAAGAATAATAATAGAATACATCCCTGTATGTGTATAAATACAGGGACGGATTTTATTTTAATAATTTTATTTTACCTAATTTTATAATTTTTACGGTTAGGTATTATAACTGATAATTACACGCTGGAATATAATCTTACGTAATATATAATTAATATTTATCATAAAATAAAGTGAGTTCCTGCCTGTTTGTAAAAATACAGGGACTAATTATATTATTTATATTTTATTATTATTTATCAATCAATCAAATAGTCACGCCGTGACAATGGATCGCCACTTGCTACGATCCTGACACAATTCCTTTGCTTCCCTTATATCCACAATTCTCTTCATACATGCTGTACGGTTAAGCACACTTGGCTACCCAGCTTTCTATAAGATATGTACGATTTGAATATATAAAACAAATAAGGGAAATCTGTACTTTTTTTAGGTAGAAAAGTTCTTAATTTAAATTTCCAACAAAGGTTTCTCGATTGTTTTTTAAGAAATAATCCTATTACCTTTTGCTTTTAATATAGCGACAACAAAGAACCTCCTAATGTACCTTTATTATTCTTTAGCTTTTTAAGTGTCTTTGTTTAAAAACTCATTTAACCTGTACCTTTACGTTTCCTTTTATAATTTATTTTATATAAGAAAACCTATATATTATTATTATACTATTAGGAATACTTTATTTATAGTTTTTGTTAAGTTTGGCCTTTTAATTACTGACAAATCGTGTCGAGTTTGGTTAAATTGATTACCTACATAAAGTTCGACATAGATGACTGATCTCTAGTCGCAAACAACAACCAATGCGCCACATTTATATTGTCACGCCACATCTGACTTCGACTTGACTGATAGTAAAAAAGAGAGGATCCAATATTGCCGATGACTGACAGAGGTGCTGACTTCTAATATAAACTACATAATATAGAGAAGGTGGTTATCGATTATCTAACACTAATATTCATAATTCACATAACCATTTAACAATATTCAAGCTTAAGTCCCAATTCCAAAAAACTGCCAAACCAAATGACACCATCAGTTATTTTTGCAAAAAATGAATTAGACCGGGAACAATAAAATCACAACATGAAACGGGATAGTTTTGTAAACAATAACAGCATCGACCAATGAGACGTCAAACACCTTAGTCTCTCCGTGACCACAATGGCTGCAAAGTTCTCGAAACGTCGGAATAATAAAAAAAACAATAATCAAAAATAAACGCAATAGTAAGCCGCATAAAATTTGTTCAATTCTGAATTCATACATATATATTTACGTAGTTAATTACTGTCATATATATATTTATACATTTATAGATAGGGTATCCATCTAAAGACCCTTAGAAAGATCATAATTACGCAGCAATAGAGGTTTTTATAGTACCTATATAAAACGTTTTAATAATAAATTCTTATGTGTGTTCCGTTTATTAGCATATTATTATAAGTCCTAAACGATATTACTAACATAAATATTATTACTTTAAACATTTATTACTTGAATAATGATATAGTTATATCCTGTAGAACAATTATAAATAATTTTCAAAAAAGTGCCATTTTTTTTATAAGTTAGCTATAACACGTGTATAATTATAACATGGACAAGTTGCTGGCCAGTGAAGGACAGTGTCCAAAGACACAGAAATCTATTCCAGTAGAGGATCCCTAACAAAATACACAGTAAAAAGTATATAGACTTAATTATGCGTTTCGGTGTCGTGGGTGAAACCTAATTTTACGCGGGTGAAACCGCGGGCACAGCTAGTATAAAATAATTTAATAATTTATTTCAACTGAAGCAGCCGTAAATGTTAAGATGTTCCGATACAATAAAGAAGATCTTAGAATTTGTTTTTCTCTGTACATATAGTTAAGTACCCCATAGTGCACGTAACTGAATTCTTATTGTACCATTTTCCAGCTCACATTAAACTTATTTCAAGTTTCTGTCAGGGTGCAAATTTACAAAGGAAACTATTAAAACGGCAGTTTCAGCATTTAGGTGCACGACGTTGCATCTTAACAAGAGACCTTCGCTCAAACGCTCTTTGAACGAAACGTAATGTATTAAACTTTATATAAGTAAAGGAATTTCGTAAATGCACTTAATTGTAATTTTCATGCACTATTAAAATTTAATATTTCTTTCTTGAAAATAGAATTATTTTTTATCCAACCTAAGAACATGGTTACTTTTGGGCCATCTAAATCTTAGCATCCTTATATCGGTATCGTCAGTTTTACCTCCGAATTGCCTATATTTATATCTTTAATTTATTGTACTTAAAAACAATATGACGTTATCTATCTGTCAGTTAACTTTAAGGTCGTACAGAAAGCGAAAACAATAATCAATCAATAAAAATTTCAAAGGTAATTTTCCAAATTGATAGGCAGAGAAAAAGGAGCGCAAGAAGAGCTGACTGGGAAAATAACAACCTATAGTCTGTCTACTGCTCTGGTATTTGAGTATGTATTTTTATTGTAAATGTATAATATAATTCGTTATAAATAAATAAATAAATAAATAATTTCCCTTCAGAGGTTTTTAATTTATATAACTAAGCCACAAAGAAGATACGCATTCGTGGTTAAAATTAAAGTCGCTTAAGCTTTCATAAGCTCATGTCTGGTAAAGAAGATCTAAATTATATACAAAATTCTGAAAGCTTGAATACTTTATACCTGATGTACGTAAGTTTAATTAGTTTTCATTTCATTTTAAGCTCACATTTACACAACATAATGTGTTATTTATATATTTATTATTTCTATACTAAGTTACTAAAGTGCTGGTATCATAGAAACAGGACAATTAAAGTACATTATATCAAAGATACATTGGTACCGGTGAGTGGTTTCGAACTCGTGGTCTCGGTTTGTGTAACCACGGTTGCCTTATTATTATTAATATATAAAATATATTAAAATAAACTAGTTTGTTATATAGAATTTAATTTATTAGTGTTATGTAGTTAGTAACTAAGTATTTAACTTGCCCGTAGCAACATTGTTAGATGACAAAAAATATTATGAAGATGAAACACCCGTGTGTTTTATAATAAGATAGGGGGAAAGAGGATGCTATTGATGGTTTTAGTAAAGCGATTAATAAGCTTTACTAATTTTTCCAAAAAATGATATTTAATAATAAGGCAACCGTGGTGTAGTGGCAGTGCAATGGTCACGCTATGTACGTGTACTTTGGTCGTCCTGTTTCTATGATACAAGAACTTTAGTAGCTTAGTATAGAAATGTTAATAATAAAATAAATATTAAATATTTATTATCTAAACATTAATATTTAAGAAATACAAGTTTTATAAATAACACACCTCTTATTGATGGACCACACTCCAGTTTAACATCAGGCGTGGTTACAATAACGTACTCGTATAATTATATGTGTATACGTTTGTTTGTGAAGGCTTTTAAGCTACTTAACTCCCATGCATGCACTGTAGTACATTCAGGGATTATGAAAACGTTAATTAAAATACAGGCGAATAATTTAAAAACATTTAATGAAAGAAATATTTTCTGTTTCAAAATGTTAAATTCATATTACATTTTCCTTAGCTTCTTTATAATATTAATAATCGAATTCTTTATTGCACATAATTAACTACAACATGAGCGAACTTAATGCCTTAAGGCATTTTCTATCTGTTAACCTTTGGGAGATGTATCCGGTGATTTCTTTATTGCAGGAAGTGAAAGAAAAGATGATTAGTTTTAAGTATGAAAAAAACAAATACATTTACTTTTATTAAACTACAAATAAAAAATCTCCTCTTAACTAAATGTTTTTTTATTATTATTAAATATTATAATAATGAATAAATACAATACAATACAATCCATATAATAAATCAATCAAATTGTCACGCCTCTTTCTCACGGGGATAGGCAGAGACAATGGAGCGCCACTTGCCACGATCCTGACACAACTCCCTCGCTTCCTTCACATCCACAATTCAATAATAAATCCTATCGATTAAAGTGAAGAAGTTTTCACTTCAATAAAGTTCCTAAAATGACGGAAGTATAAAAATAGGGTTCAATAGAGAACTGAAAACAGAACATTGTATAATAAATTAGTTGCACTTAATGCCTCTATTTGACTTGTCATACGTAAACGTTATCATTAAAGCAGAACGTATAATCAACCACTATTAACTATCAACCCTAGACTTAAATAAATCGAGAAAATTCAGTTTGTAGTTTTAAGTTCACATTGATGGCTTCCTTCCTTTTAAAAAATATATTGTAGTAGAAAAGAGGTAATGTAAAGTAAATTTAATTTTGAATGCAAACCCTATCTTGGTTACCCTCGAGTATATAAGTAATAAAGTAGCCTACATATTATTCAAAGAACTTTAAGTTTCATGTGTACAAAACGTGTAGTGACATAGTCGCGTTTGAAATCAGCTTGTACGGCTCCAACTAGGCCGGCATAGTGGATGTGATTGGTACTTGCAGTTATTTAACTGTAGTAGCTGTCGTATTCATCCATGAACCACACTTCAGCCTAACATTGGGATAGGTGCTGTCATACGTCGACAAACTCGTTTCTTCAAGCTGGTCATATCGGTTAAAGTTGTCTGATTGAACTCACACGAAATAGTAAATATTTATTTTTATTTTTATTGTGACTCGACATATGACAGAACCCCGCTTGATGTTAAGCCAAAGTGTGGTAAATTGCAATAAGTCGAAGTAGCTAAATAATAGGAGACCACGAACCGGAAGACGAAGCGTAGGTAGGCCTCCCACTAGGTGGACTGAAGACATAGTGAAAGTCACGAATAACCGGTGGATGCAACTGGCATCTTGTCGTTCGAAATGGCGTTCTAAGGGGGAGGCCTGTGTTCAGAAGTAAACGCCTTCTGGCTGATGATGATGATGATGAACTAACTAATAAATAGTTCGTGCTTAAAATAATTTATAATATCTAAAGGTATCTAAAGTTTTTTCATGAATGACTGATTCGCTAATGGGAACACGTCGAGATACAGGAAGCGTTGCTCGACGTTCTCGCTTTCTTTGTTGCTGCAAATTGTACGTAATTTTATGAAACTTTTACGTGCAACTACTGTTGAAAATAATTTTTAATATAATAATTTATAGACTGTAAGTAATTTTTAACCTTTATAATATTTTGTATATTAATATAAAAATAACGTATTTATTATGATGGTATGATAGTAGAATAAATATAGGTAAGTTGGGTCTCTTATTCTCGAAGTGATAATGCCGCTTTCCTCGTACTGTCTCCGTAGCACACAGCATCACGATTCTTTAGTTGTCAACGGTCATGTGCCTTCTAGCTCCCATAATACCAATGTAAGAAAATCGCAAACCTAATGTTTGCGATTTATTGAGGCTCGACATTTTATTTTATTATGACACATCAGACTTTGACCGGCCTGTTGATAAGCAAGAGGCGTTCCAAGAGTGACGACAACTGAGAAACCTCAGTCGCCGTCACTATGCCGGCCAAAGCACGAAAAAATTAAAGCACGCCGCCTGATGTTAAACAGAGTTCGGTCCACGAATGGCTGCGACTGCTACTATAGTAATGTAACTGCAAATAGCTGTCGCATCCACTATTCCGGGCTAGTTGGAACTGACAACTTTCAAGCTGTACCGAAACTCTACTGAGTCACTTTTCGGTCTTTACAATTGAAAATCAGGTAAGTCTAAGTCGATATCGCCGCTCCATAAAAAAATCTACCCTAAATCGGCAGACTGGGCCTTATTACTTATATAATAACACCAACAGTATATTGTTTTAACAAAGAATATTATGCGTTAAAATACAAAACTACGAAATGTTCTAAAGTTGAACTAACGTAGCTTATGCAGTAATCCGTTGTTTTTATAAGCTTCCATTTAATTGAAGCCGCGGGTGGCGAGGCCTCTGTAACTCAATGTGCACTCCAAACTCTACCTACTCCTATCACAAACTGCACATATTTTAATACATTATAATACACATTACAAAATTTATACAATTATATAAAATATATATAAAGTATATACATTTTTAAATATGTTGCACAGCAGTGGGATACTTATAATAGGGGCCCACGTATAAATAGGCATAACAATATAATAATATCAAAAATTGAAGAACTCGCTAAATGACAATGTGAACTAAAAAGCAAATAAATGCAAGAGCCTCCTCCTACCGAGAATGCCGACGACTGAAAATACAAGTCAGTTCACGGTTGTCTCAGTCGCCGGCACTATACCGGCCAAAAAATTATTTAATGAAATTATTGTATTGTTATCAATTTATAATACGTGTACAAATTTTCTAATTTTTCAGACCTTTAGAAGTGGGTGAAAATTAATTTGAAAGATACTGTTGCATACAAGTCAAGCTAATAAAAGCGTGTTAAAAAAAAATACTCGGTCAAATAAATATATAGGATTTTGTTACAAAGTGCCTACTTAATGTAGTTTACAGCTTATCAAATTAGTGTCGAATATTGTCGAACAACTGACTGATATTATTGACGAATTATTTTTGCACCATCATTCGACATTCAGGTCACATCACCTGAAGTAAGATTGCTAAGATAACAGAGCTGAGGCAACTATTGCAAATGAATGTCAACAGCCTGCCTACCAGGGGCGTAGCCACCGCCGTATCAATTATACGGGGCCCCCAACGGGCGTAAACAAAAATTAATAAAAACTTCCCAATTTTTTTTATATTTCAAAAATGACAATGTCAAAAAAAAGCGTTTTCTTTTATTCCCGCATAAAGCGTTAAATTGTTTGTAATTTTTTTTGAAAAAGTGACACAATTCTTTTAAATTTATGCACTTTTTTTTCTTTTGTGAGAAATCTTTACCCTTCCTAAGGGCCCCCAAACAATTTTTATACAGGGCTCCGCGAAGGCACGCTACGCTCCTGCAGCCTACCCACTCATTATTATACGTTAAAATGCATTTTATTTATTTTAACTTACTTTGTTTTATCTCAAGACTGCTTTTTCTATTATGATGCGTTTTTTCATCCTCATTACTACAGCACATTTGTTCGCTTTGGACGGATAAAACCAATTAGTGCGCGAATTTTCCCTCTATATGCGACGACGTACGCGTTTGTAAAAGAAAATTCTTCATTTATTTCATACCTCGAAATGTTCATATTTTAATTAAAAATATCTTTGTAATCTATTAAAATATTGGGTTTACTCAAGCTCGTACCAAGTGGTTAGTGGCGGTCAATTGTCTATTATAAGTATTACTATTAGTATTTTGTATAACGAATGTATACAAAATAGTAGCCTAAAACCGCTGCGCTGAAAAGTCATTGTGGCTATTGCCCAGCACTGAACGACTGATTGCTGACATGGTGATAATAATAAGAGTGGTAGGCAGTAGTACCCAGTCTGCCAATCCGGGGTAGTACCACCACTTACAAGTATACAGACTATGAAATGATTTGGTCACGTTTCGGGATCAGCTTGTATGTTGCCGGTTCCATCTAGGCCGGCATAGTGGATGTGATTGCTACTCACAGTTATTGAATTGTAGTAGCAGTGACATTCATTCATGGACCACATTTCGGCTTAACATCAAGCAGGGTACTGTCATATGTCGAGTCACAATAAAAAAAATAATTAGGTGCAAAATAAGTCAAAAATTTAACAAATATATTCCATACAATTAATTAAATATCGTAATAATATGATGAAACAAAATAATTTGTTATATAAACAAACAGACGTAATTCGAGTGCATAGTTGAAAAAAAATTTGGTACTGAAAATTTCAATTTATTATATATTTATTTATTAGGTATTAAACATAGGTATTAAAACACATTATATATTTTATAATACATATTAGGAAGAAATGTTCTCGTTATATCAATAAGAAACAAAATTAAACAAATAATATAATTAATTAAAGCTAATAGAACTATGTGTATTACGAACAAAGGCTATGAGGACTGAACGCAATTTCCTTGTTTTCCATACATTTCCGTATATACAAATATTCATTATTGGAAACCGATCATTAAACTGAACAAGGCAGACGTGTTTGTTCTACAATGAAGTCTACCATAAATAAATGCTGACGGTGTGGAATTTTTGTTTTACTATACAGGTAGTAGTTATACTAGCTTTTATACTAGATAAATTAACAATTTAACAGAATAGTTTTATACCTATATATTGAAAATTTGATTCAGATTAATATTAATACCTATTTGAATTACAAGTGGTAAAAAAATGGTAGTCATGCTCTGTCTCCCGATCCCGGTGACTCCCAATTAGAAGTTACCAATTAGAAGTTTCGGAATCCGTATTTTATTTTTTGGGACATTTTTTTAATTTTTTTTTTATTGTGACTCCACATATGACAGCACCCCGCTTGATGTTAGGCCAAAGTGTGGTCCATGAATGAATGTCACTGCTACTACAATTCAATAACTGTGAGTAGCAATCACATCCACTATGCCGGCCTAGATGGAACCGGCAACTTACAAGCTGATCCCGAAACGTGATCAAATCACTTCACGGTCTGTATACTTGTAAGTGGTGGTACTACCCCGGATCGGCAGACTGGGTACCACTGCCTACCACTCTTTGATAACCAGACCCGAAGCAAATATCCATCTCTTTTTTTTTTATTAACAAATATTTGCAATATTTAATACCATTAAATATTACAAATAATAGCTATGAAACAAATATTTGCTCCGACCGGGGATCGAACCCGGGACTTTACGCGCAACAAACCAGTCGCTAAACCGTTCGTCCACGCCTGTCGTCAAACATGACATAACATGACATAAGACAGCACCTCGCCTAATTTTAAGCTGAAGTGCGGTCCACAAATGGAGGCGACTACTACTACTACTACAGTACTTACACCTGAAAGTAGCAATCAAAGATACTATGCCGGCCTAGTTGTAACCGTCAACTGACAAGCTTATCCTGAAACGCAACTAAGTTACATCACGGTCTCTACACCCCGGATCGGCAGATAAGGCACCACTCTTAAAACACAGGATGCGACCTTAATACTAACCATATTTCTTCACAATTTGAAACATATGGTTTTTTTATACAAAAAAATATCGTTTGTTTTAAGAAATCACTTCTGTGATCTAAGCTTAGCTAAGCTCGGTCATCCAGGTACTATAATATGAACTTACATATTTGATTTTTATTATCTACTATTTTATTAATCGTAGAATAAACTATAAGTCAAGAGAGAGAAGAGTTGCTATTTTATAAAAGAAAATTATTGTATGTTTAGTTATTTATCAAAAAAGTTTTAGCTAATCGCTTAACATTATATTCAGTACTAGCTGTGCCCGCGGTTTCACCCGCGTAAAATTAGGTTTATAACACAGTCATAAAACAGGAGGAGGTTCTCAATTCGTTTTTTTTTTGTATTTATAACTCGATAACTCATATAAAAATGACAGATAGAAATAAAAATACATATATATTCCAAACAGCTAAAACTATAGTAAAAAAATATTTTTAAAATTAAAAGTGACCTATGTTACTTCTAGTACCTCCAAAAATAAAAAACTTAACAAACAAACTAACATTCACATTTATAATATTAGTAGGATATGCATATAGTGACAGAAGGAAATAACAATAAAGAAAAATTCCAAACAGCTAAAAGTATAGTCTATGGAAAGTATAGTGTATAGTCTCCATAGTACAGTCAATTAGATTAAATGTTGACGTGACTGTTGGTAATACAGTGCGATGGTATTATATTACTCAGGGTTTGAACCAACTCCTTGTACCTATTGTTAACAAAGGGTTTTTTTACAAACATTTTTTTTTAGATTATTTTAATAAAAAGTATTTTATGTTACTTCTGATACCTCCAAGAATATGTGTACAAAGTTTCGTGATGATCGGTTGAGCAGTTTTTGCGTGAAAGCGTAACAAACAAACGGACATTCACATGTATAATAACAGTAATAATTTGTTTTCAATTCTCAACAGCTGATATATTTTCCTTAGTTTACCCAAAAAAAATCTGAACGCACGCAATTTTGTATGGGAAAATGTTTTTTATTTTGGTTTATATATTTTTTCTAAAATAAACGTAGCCTAAGTTACTCCTTACATCATCAGCTTACATTATCAGCCACCTGCCAATAAAATTACCGTCAAAATCGATCCAGCCACTTCAGAGATTAGCCGGAACAAACCGACAGACAGACAGACAAAAATTGTAAAAAAAATTGGTGTATGTACCGTATATATATATTCATATACATGTAGTAATAAACGGTTATTTCAATATTACTAATAGACACTCCTATTTTATTTATATGTAGGGGATCTAATCTTTACTATTTGTTTAGTTACTTTAGTTATAACATATCAAAATAATTTAATAGGGTATTATGTGGCGTATGCAATACAATGCCCAAACCTCCCTCACAGGTGCCCAAACCAACCAACCATTGGGAGGTTTGGGCACTTATGGCAAGGTTCAGAAAATCTCTTGCAACTTTGAGACTGATTACATTTGTATAACTATTCGTCGCAATAATTTAAGCCAAATGTATGTGCTAAAATAACAGTTATTGTTAAAAAATAACAGTTTTATTTTGATTTAAGTAGAAAAGTGCCCAATGCTCCCCTATCTCCCTTATAGATAAAACAACATTATACCCGTAAATTGTATTTTTATTTATCAGTTATACGACATACATACTATATTCTATATTTAAATTGAGAGACGTCATATTCCGCACGTTTCTATTTGACAACGAATTGGAGAACAGTCGCAAACCACAAAATCCAATTTTAAAATCTGTCAAGTTTTAGTTGAAGCTGATATTTGCAATAGCGTTCCCTGTGTCACGAAAATCAAATTAACTAGAGCATTTTCTACTGTGAAATAGGGGTGATAGTTGAGATCGATTTAAAAATGATTTTATTTGTGGAAAATGGCGCTCCGTTGTTAAATTGAAGATTTTATTGGTAAATACTTACCTATTATGTGTATTACTAAGTTATAATAGTAAACAAACGTTTTTAAAAATATGTTAAACAATTATGTAGGTGTATAAAGTTAAACATGCTTAATTTCCAACTCCTACTCAACTACAACTCAAAAGATCTTAGATAAGCTATTATCTGGTCCACCGTTTTAAGTAATTTTGGAAATATATGTATCTAATTGATGCTTGTATTAAAAGTTAAAAATTGTTAATAAATCAATTTGTCACCCCTTTTTCCTACAAGGATAGATAGAAATAACTGTGCGCCACTTGCCACTATCTCGCTTATCTCACATCCACAATTTTATTCATACAAGTTCTACCGTTATGGTCACGAGGCATCCCAACGTTCTCGAGGATGTCACTGAATGGTCGGAAAACACCCTCCTAGATTTGTCTAGTTTAATGCTTAAGTACGTAATAAACAAAATCATAATATTTAAGAAGTCTATAAGCGCATTATATTTCGCAATAACTGGAATTTAACATTTAAGAGTTAAAATACCTTAAACAAAAATATTAAATAAGTCTTAAATAATACAAATTTTTGTTTCGATAAAAGGGTCTTCTTCTAATCACATTACAATGAAATATAACAATAGGCGAAAGTAATAAGAAGGTACGTTTTTGTCAATTCGTGAAGACTTTAAAAAGGATTTCAAATACTTTTATAATCAGTTTAGGAAAATATTATAAGCTACTTACCTATCCTATTTGTTAATATTTTAAACCAAGCGAAGTTAAAGGTTACTTTTGCTGTTTTAAAGATTTTTTAACCGAAACAAAACACATTTTATTTAAATGCTTTAACTTCAATTGTTTTTTACTATAAGCTTTTATTTGGGATCTTGAAGTGGGAGCTTCTACTATACTTAATTTCTATGAGGCAGGATAAAACTTATCAATCAATCAATTAAATTATCATGCTTTTTTCTCACAGGGATAGGCACAGACAGTGGAGCGCTACTTTGCACGAAAGCTGGGTTGCCTAGTGACTATAACTTGTACGAAGAAAAATTTGAATAAATTATTTTTATTGCATACATGCAAGGTACAGCTAGTTAATCACGTTTAAAAATAGTCTGAGAACATGACAGATTCTAATCCCATCCTTTATTCTTATTGTGACACGACATATGACAGCTTCCTGCCTGATGTTAAGCTGAAGTGAGGTCTATGAAAGGAGGCGACTGCTTCTACTGTTTAATAACTGTAATCCACTATGCCGGCTTATTTGAAACAGGCGACTTACAAGCTGATCCCGAAACGCGACTAGTATGTACTCGTATTCTTGGCGGTGCTGTACCATAATTAAATTTTACTTTAATTCTTTTTTTATCTTATAAATCCTTTAGAATAAAAGCCTAGTGACAGTCTACCCCAGATCGGCAAACTGGCCACCACTTGGCAAACCACACCACCAGACAGAAAATATCCGCCTCTTTTTTTTATTAACAAATATTTGTGATACTTTATTTAATTATTAAAAAAGGTATAAAACAAATATTTGTTCCGATCGGGAATCCAAACCTGGACGTTACTAGACAAGTAACAAACTGGTGTGATTACCAATTCACCTAGCCTGTCGTCTTTTATAGGCAGGGAATAAGCTCATAGTACGTAAGAAACAATTTTAGTTGAAGGACCATAATTCTATAACCTACTTACATATTACAATTTTTTAAACACTCTCGCCGAGACAGTCCGAGCTAGGGCGAGCGCGAGAGTGTAGATGGTTCCTCGCTAGCTCTCCGTCCGGGGTCGTTTTTTTGCGCTCGAGTCAAAGGGTCTCTTGCAAACTGCGAGCGCGTCGCTGTACACTCTTGCTTCTCGGGCGAGACACAGTAGTGCTCTCGCGCAAGAGTGTACAACTGCCATTAGATCCTCATGCATGGTCCATTTTCAGATACTTCTCAAGTCTTCGATTTAATAACAGCCCAGGTAAAACCTAAAATTTCATATAGCCTAAAAGCCCCATCTATATTTATCGCTCGAAGAACCTAAAACCGATGGGGAAGAAAGGTTCTTGAATGGAGACCGTGAACCGAAAGACGCACATAGTGTATTAGACATGGACTAACGACATAGTGAAAGTCACAAATAACCGGTGGATGCAACTGGCATCTAGTCGTTCGGAATAGTGTTTTAAGGGCGAGGCCTATGTTCAGCAATGGACGTCTTCTGACTGATTTATTATTGTGGCTCGACATATCGCAGCACCATTCGCCTAATGTAGTGAACGTAATGTAGTCGCCGTCAGAGTGCTTCCTCACGCATAGCTTGCAGTTTACAAGGTTATAGAATTTCATTTGTCGATTGTTCCTCCTATAACCTTGTATGATTCAAGCGATGCGCGAAGAAGCACATTTTACCGGCATAGTGCTGACGACTGAAAAAAAAACTACCCAGGGTAGGGTTGCCTCAGTCGCCGTCACTATGCTGGCAAAAGGTGCTATAGCTTTTGAATTATACAAGGTTTATTAATTATATAGAAAAAGGAGAAACAATCGACAAATGGAATTCTATTGTCGAGTGAGAAATGAGTTGTTTTTTTCAGTCGTGAGCGCTCTTTTTTTGTTACTCGGCATCTACTCGCCTGATAGAAAGCAAGATGAGGTAAAAGAGCGCTGATGACTGAAAAAAACCTAGGTTTAGGTTGCTTTAGTCGCCGACACTATGCCGGCCAAACATGGACTTCGCCCTGCTTACTATCAGTCAAGTCAAGGTCCGATGTCGAGACACAATAATAAAAAAAAGAATGAATACCATTTTGCGCTGCCAGCGAGGATAGTATAAATGAAATAAAACAATATAATAAGTAAGTATCAATAGTTTATTACATAGCCAAGCTTACACCTTTATCTATTAAACCATTAATTTAACTAAACATTTAATGCGACGTTATATTTTATTGTGCCTTATGATTATTTTTACAACAGTCAAGTTATAGTCCGTGAGCCAGATAGTATTTTTTGTCAGTCATTTCCTCTCAAGTGATAACTCGTGAAATACTTCAGAGAGTTGCATTATATAGCATGGTGAACGTCAGCTGCCGCTCCAAGGGTGGGTAGGAGGCTGCCTTTCAATCATGTAAAAAAATTGTTTTCAGTCATTTCCTCCCGACTGAAAATTTGTTACATGATAGATAACGTAATTATTTAAAGGTAAAAAAAAGTCAGCAGTGATATCCTCTCACTTGAAAATGCGTTAGATGATACTTTACATGTTATTTTGAGTAAATAAAAACGTCAGCTGGCTGTATGTTGGTGTAAAGGTCGTCAGCTGATGCAGTGAAAGGTCGAGCTCAGAAGCCAGGCGTGAGCGCCGATCGCTTATTTACATTCGTCAGCTGACGGGTTTTCCACCAACTTAGAGCCAGCTGATGTTTTAGTTTATTCAAAATAGCACGTAAACTATCACCTGACACATTTTCAAGTGAGAGGAAATTACGTAACTACAATTATTTTACTTTAGCCAATTTATATTTCAATTAAATTAATATATTTAATATATTGTAAAATATATTAAAACTTGAAAATATTTCCATAAAATAAATATTCTGAAGTAATTTTAGCATTGAAAAAATATACGTAACATGTGTATGTGGGTATTTGTAGATGTATAGTATTATATTATATCTAATGTAGCTGCTCAAAATAAACTCTTCTTGTACATTCTCAAACAGAATGTAATATGCCCCACCTTTCAAATTGGTCAGGAAAATCTGTCACTAGCTCACGGACTATTATGTATGTATGTAGTGAACCCGTTTTTAGCCTTTGTTTAGAAGGCTTGGAAGAGGCAAAAAGTTGTGTGTTAGAAAACAGAAACTTTATGTAATTGAGCTATTGTAGTAATAATGAAACTGGCATATTTGTATGAGATTGAAAACAGCTCCGAGAACAGCAGAGAGTATGTGTTGCATTTGTATATATTTTTTTAAGTTTGTTACGCGAACGCGGTTCCTCCATAAATAACAAATCTTTATTATTAAGTGTCATCCAATTTAGGTGCTATATAGAATAATATTGCACTGGTATAGGACCCGGCAGATAAAAAGAGCGTTGGCATTAAAGCTGCCATTTAAGGGCACGGACTGTATATATGCGCGAACTTGCTCCCATCGCAGTCGTCCAGAGCTCATCTAATTTGCCTATTCTTATACTGCGCAGCTGGTACTGGTATAGATATTTGCCGATATCTATACCAGTAAATATTATTATATATAGCACCTAAATTAGATTACAAAGATCTGTTATTTATGGATTAGCAGCGTTGGCGCAACAAACTTATGTATACAAGTGCACATACTCTCTGCTAGTTGTAGCTTTGCTCAATCTCATACAAACATACAATTAGTAACAATAAAACTGCATGTATTCAATTAAAAAGTAAAAAAAGGGTTAAAGGCAGAGTTGTTCTAAAGTTTTGTTAGTAGAAGTGCACAGCGAACACCAGGAAGTTATGTGTAAATCGCATTGCGAGGTGAGCTTTGCGGCAAACGGGTCCTAATTATAATGTAAGGTTGTTGTTAACTATTAATTATTATATTTCATAATACTGATAATTTGTAATGATTAAACAATCGGTGCAACGGCTATTGTACTAAACTTATTAAAATCTAACATCATTTTATGAAATACAAGAATTATACTAAGCTTGGTGTTACAATGTTTCTATTTCACAATTGATTAATAAATAAAACATCTATATAATAATAATATGGTGAGATTTATTCTATAATAATAAAACTAAATATTTCTCTCATTAAAAATACAATGACAATCACAACGATGTTTGATGATTACATCATTAGATAAAGGCGAAAGATATTGCTTTAAGAGTACTACAATGTAAGACGAACATTAATTTAACATAACACTAAAGCAATATAAACTCTCTAAGTACTGAATTTATATACATATAGCAGTATGTTAAGTATTATAGCTAACATGACACATTAGTAAATAAATGTATACTCAATAATAAATAAGACATTTAGGGGTTAAAACAGGTTCCGAACACTGGTTCTATATAATAAACTTTGAAAGGATCACGCTCGACATTTTCCGAGCCAGATGATATGACAATCTGAACCTAGACTATTTACTGAATAGCGGATTAATTTTTTTAGGACCGTATTGTTTGAAATATAATGTGAACTGTTTGAAGTGCATAATACACCGTGCACATGAGCCGGACTACAGTTCCATTTTTAGGCAAATACATGTATGTACATGGTAAATAAATAGCTTTCATTGTATTATATTTACTTGAGGTCGTACCTGAAAACGACATAGGAACTGAACAGAATTATTATAATGAAACGACAAGGTGGGAATATAATGACATTGATAAGTGACAAAGGGAGTTTATTATACCAACTACCTAATACAACACTAATCCTTTGAACAACATTAACTATTCGAATTGAGTACTAATGACAAATAGGTATATTAAACATTCCTACAGAATAACTACGTCCACACATTGTAAAGATGTCTAAGCACGTACATACGAGAAATGTGGAACTGAAGGGTTAAAATTTATTACTATAATTTATAACATTTCGATAGATTTGAATATGAAGACAACAAACACGCCCAATAAAAATTTGTGACACTAAACTAAAACAATAGCGGAAAACTAATCATTGTTGAAATATATAAAGACGTATCTTTATTGTTCAATATTTTGAAAATTATATAGCTAAAAGTGCTCATGACGCGACCCAATCAATTTTTGAGGGAAAATCATACTCCTTGACAATAAGTAAGTTGTCCTGGTAAGGTGGTTAATTGTCCTTGTAAATCAATTTAGGCAGATGGTTCCAGAATAGAACCACTACGAAGTACATTAAAAAATTAATTCTGTGTAAAAGGTAAAATCGACTCGTAATCTTTAAATCTTTAAATATACGAGTAAAATCCCACTTTAAAGGAAAACATCATTATTAAAATAACGTAATTTTAGCTCTATTTTTGCACCGCCCCTTTTATGAAAGCGGACTTTTTGTGGTATATTGACGAAATTTATAAGACAATGAAATTATCCATAAACTTGTTACAAAGGAATCTGGAATTTACTCCTTAAAATCGATTTTCATATAAGGCCCCAAGTATGCAAACGTTATGAGGAGCAGTGTTATTATACTATAGCACTCATGTGGCGTTACGTACTTTTATATGTATGTTATGTATGTATATCTCCCTTCTAAGATCCAAATATATCAAAACATTTTTGATTTAAAAAAAAATTAAAGTATTTGATAGATATTTGAGGACGGTAGTAAGTTACGCTTTGTATGCGTCACTTTAAACTGCAAATAAACCATTCGAGAGCATCTTGAAACAATGTTCTTAAAATTCATTAACTTTAACCCACTACTCGATAGAATAATATTATCACATTCGCCCTAAATTGGTTAAATTAAAATACATCAGTCCAATTTATAAAAAGTATTCGAGTTCTCTCAATACTATTCAATTGTACTTTGAATTGATCAAAAAGTTTTCTTTAAATATTTATAAATAGAAATTTCTTATGTTTACATTTTGCACACATTACAAGCTCCACATTCTACATAAGCTATTAAATAATTCATCGAAAGCCATACTATGAAAGATTACTACAAAATTATAAGTTTATATTGCATGTTCTAACCTTTATACTAAATATGCATCTCACACTATCCCTAACAATTAATTGTAATTTGAGCAACGTAATTACATACAACTCTGGATTGATTAATAATCAAAACTTGCTAAACGTTAACTATATAAATCTGATAATATTTAAACTCAGTTGCCACGATATTACAATAAATCAAATTGTCACGTCTCGTTAAGGCAGACACTAAGGAGTTTTAATTAAAGCATATATTAGATGATGTAGTGACAAGGATTGACAAAGGAATGCTTCGATGGTTTGGGCACATGAAAAGGATGAGTGAAAGTAGATTGCCGAAAGGAATTTATAAATCTTATGTGAATTGATGCGTTAAACAAAGTAGGCCCCAGGATGTTTTCCGATCAAATCGGAGACATCCTCAAGTAAGCTAGGTTGCCTAGTGCCCATAACCGTAGAGCTTGTATAAGAATTGTGGATGTGAGAAAGCGAGGGAGTTGTGTCAGAATCGAGGCAAGTAGCGCTCCATTGTCTCTGCCTATCCACGTGAGAAAAGGCGTGATAATTTGATTGATTGATTTATTGATCTATTAATAAAGAGTAGAACAAAAATAAGCTAACGATTTATACAACTTAAGAATTTATATCGCGGTCATAATGAGCCTACACGAAATTAAGTACAAGTATTTAGTATTACAAGTATTAAGTATTTAAATAAAATTTGATTAATTAAACTGTACCATCTCAGTCAATGCTTCTACAAATAACACAAATATTTTTTCTAACTAAATTAAATGCACAACTAAGCATTCATATAAAATACTAAAGCCGCCATAAAACATCTTATAACATATATAAGTTATGCAATTGTTTAGCTATATAATACTCGTAATTTGCTATTTGTTCACATAATTTGTATATTTTCATCACAGCCCCCATATGCCTTACAATTGACAGATTTGCACACCCTCTCATTATTTTATTTGATACAGTTTGCAATAATGCTTTACTTAAGATATTTTGAACAAATTGAAAAAGCGATGTAATGATAAAAAACTAAAGAGCTGTGATATCATAGCAAAACAAATATACTTCATTTATGGCCTTTGAACTTTGGTTCTTCACATTATGTCCATTATTTTCACTACTAAATGTAATATAATTAATACTCACAAATTATATGAATCTATAAAAATATATTCGAATAAAGACAAGATATCATATTGTTTAGACTTAATATGGATTCGTTGTAAAGTTATAATAGACGGATATCTATGAGAGTAATTGACATTCAGACTTTAAATAGGCCGGTAAAATAATAAAGACTGTTTACTTCTGTCTTAACTTAAAGCCATCATATAAAAAGTAAAATATACCCTAAGTATTTCTATAAAATAATAATATGAACTATCACTATGACTATAACTATAATGGATCTTAAAAAATGTACAAAATGTCACAGTTCATTAAATAAATTAAGTCACTGTTTTAAATTAATTATATCACATTAGTCAGTATGTGATGTCAAGTAAGAGATCTGACTTAAACGAGAAAGCCATATGGCCCGCTTACGCGAATTTGTGCGCGCATGTCCTGTACACTATTCATTATCTTCTTCTGGTGACCAACGAGTGTCACGCCTAGGCCAGCTAGTTGGTGGACAGTGAGATCCACAACGGAATCCATGTCTGTGATACCAGCAGCGTGGAACTTCTCCAAGTAACGCGACATCTTGATACAATCCAACCATTCCTCCACATTCGCGAATTGTACCATATCGGGTGTGTCTCCAGCCAGCGGGTCAGTGGATCTGTTAACTGCTATCTTGCGCAATGTCTCGGGACATCTGATCAATTTGTCTAAGGTCTTCACTAAACTAGCAAATGAGGGCCTGTGAGTTCGCTCCTTTTGCCAGCAATCCAACATGAGTTGATAGACTGCTTCCGGGCAATCCATTGGCGCAGGTAGCCTGTAACCTTTGTCAATAGATTTTATGACATCTTGGTTACTCCAATTCCAATATGGTCTCTCTCCAAAACTCATCACCTCCCAACATACTATTCCCATTGACCATACGTCACTTGCAGATGTAAACTTTCTGAATGCGATTGCTTCAGGAGCAGTCCACCGCACAGGAATTTTCCCTCCGCGAGTCGTGTAAGCTCCATCTGCTGTCGACTCAACTTCGCGTGACAGACCAAAATCGGCAATTTTGCATATAAGCTGTGAGTTTACCAAGACATTACGTGCTGCCAGGTCGCGATGGATGTAATTCATTTCAGAGAGATACTGCATGCCAGTTACAATGCCTCTCAGCATGCCCACAAGTTGCAAAACACGAAATTTCCCATCATTGGCTCTTAAAAATGTATCCAAAGATCCATTCTCCATGAACTCTGTGATAATCATAATAGGATTGCATTTTGTAACAACTCCCTGAAGAAAAATTACGTTCGGATGCTCAAATTGGCCCATGATGGAAGCTTCGGCTAAAAAATCACGACGCGCACGTTCTGTAGATCCTGGTTTTAGGGTTTTTATAGCTACATCTATATCCTGTCCATTACCTGTCGGCAGTTTAAGTTTACCACGACATACATCACCAAATTCTCCACCACCAATTATAGCTTCTATTGTAATGCATGAGGCATCGATTTCACGAGCAAATTCTTTAACAGCTTGATTGGGATCTTCATAGGTATGTGGATCTATATAGGTCCTGGAACCCGTACCAGCAAATAAAGGTGTAGTGGCATTGCTACTTGTTTTGTTAGGTCTGTCAGGTCCAGCATATACTTCTCCATTACGATAGTTTAATGTGCTAAGATCGCAAGGCTGTTTTTTATCACATTCATCATCAGTGCGGGACCTTAAGAACAATACAGTGGCAATAATAGCAATTACTGATATAACAACAACTGTTACCATCACCCCTGCAACCAATCTGACTTGTGCACCTTCCTCCTCACCAACAAATGAAGTCTCAGTAATAGCTGCTGTCCGGGCATATAGAATACTGCTGAACTCTCCCCATCCTCGCTTCATCTTAGCACGAACCCTAATTCCATATTCAGTATCTTTCTTCAAGCCAGTGATAGTAATATAAGGTTCCTTGCTTGTTTTCAATAAAGCACTGATATTTTTATCAATATTATCTTTGGGAAAACATTTTATTTCATAACTTTCTATTGTGTCATCAGGATCAGTAACATCAGTTGGAGGTGGACTCCATGTTAAGAATAACTTATCGTTTTCTGGATTAAGAGACCTTAACTTAGTAACCACACTTACAACAGAGGCCTCAGTCACTGCAGTTATTTCAGTTTTCTTTGGTGGTTCTCCAGTTAACTCTGTCACACCATTTTCAGCAAATACTTGTATTTTGTACTCTGTCACAGGATCTAAACCTATTACAGTCACTCTGGTATTATTTAGACCACTGGATGCTGGCCTATACTCAACATTGGGACTACAGTTGACACAATTGACCCTGTATGTGACATCAGAGCGACCACCAGTTTTATGAGGTGGTTCCCAAGCCAGTGCAATTGAAAATTGGTCAGCAAATATCACAGTCAAATTATCAGGTGCAGACGGGGGTTGAGTGCAGGGGGCAGTTTTTAAATCATTCTTAGACCTATAAAACCCAGGGACACAATCACATTCTGCAGATGCTACCATTTTAGATTCAGAATAATCTGGGCACTTGATACAGGGTTCATCTCCTGTCTGAGCCTTGAATTTGCCAGGTTCACATTCAATGCATGCCTGGGTATGGGTGTCAGGTTCATATCCAGGTTTGCATTTACAACTGCCGCTGGGCAGGGTCCATTTGCCATCCCCCTTGCATAAATATACTGGTGCTGCATCGCCAGAACTCACCTCAGCATTCTCTACACAGGTACCATTGGCTTGTTCAATGACAGTGACTTCCCGACCTGTAGGTGTAGCTGGGAATCTTGCAAAGTTAATTGTTACCTCTGGACATGTAATGTAGTACACCTTCACTGCCAAAATTGATATACAAGCTCCTTGATCCCGAAAAGCGAAATAGACTCCCTTCTTTGTAACAGCAATACTTTTAACTTCAGTATTAATGTCCACCTCAGAGTTGGTATTGAACCTGCCCTCACCTGATGCAATGCGACCCACCAGTTTGTAGCTCTCTGGCTCCCACGGCGGCTGCTCGCGCGTCGCCACGTCGAATTCGTAGTACAACAGGCTGAAGGTCTCTTTGCAGCTTAAGGCATTTCCAGGAAACAATGAACAGTCTCTTATAGTAAACTTTATTTCAATGTAAATGCGATTAGCGTTGCGCCTCTCGATAAATGGGGTCCATAGCCAATTATTCACATTGTGATGGGCAACATCGCATACAACATAAGAACGCCAGTTAATCTGCTTCTCGAAATTAGTGTATGATTCTTCTAACCAGCCAGGGGTACTCGCCTGTGGGCCGTAGGGGAATCGCGTCCATCCAAGGGTAGCTTCTCCCGTGGTGTCCAGCAACAACACCTGTTCACCAAAGACGCTGATCGCGCGGACGGCAGCCAAAAACACCACCAACGCCCTCATTGCCGTTGCATCGGCTCCTCGGTCGCACACAAAATGTCTCACATCACGTTCACAAAACGTCCAAACAATGTTTAAACTGGTCGCACATAAAGAACACCACCATCGTCAATGTACATTGCACGTATGCGATTAGCTCAGGTGCACAATAACACTATGCTACTCTAATAAGTCCAAACAAATGTATATAAGGTAAAAGATTATATTGTAATGTCTCTCACAAATGTTAAGTTACAATATCGCGATAACTCGTGAACATTAAAACGAATTGCCTTCACGAATTTTACCCTCGATCTGCCGTGAGAAGTGCCGTACCGTCACTGCTTGACATGGACGCGCAGCGAATTACAATGTTGCTATACTACGCAAATAAACTTACTAGGATTTATTATATAAATTTCAAATAATTATTGATTTTTGTTTTTATTTAGGGTATATATTTTTTGTACTCTTGTTTTTTAAATTCAACTCTTCCAAAATATTCCATTTATAAAATCAGACATAAGACGCCATCTAGTTGGCTCTAAATGAACTGTGAAAGTAGATTTTCAGAAAAAGACTATACCCGAACTACTTATTAAAACAACTCTTTTAAATAATGTTGATGTTGTTTTCAATAATGATGTGAAAGAAAAATGTCTACTTATATTATATTCCTATTTAAAAGCGTATGATCTCCTAAAATATTCAATGTTTCTATATTCTTAAAATACTGCTCTTACGATTACTCTAAAAGGTGTTTAACACTTTAAAGACAGTTTTTATCCATCGATCAGCTATCGATTATTATTTAATATATAACATATTACGGGCTGAGGTAGCATTGATCCGTTGAACACTAGGTATGCGACCGCTCGGAATTAAGTAAACGGTCTTCAGTATTTTACAGACAATATATTTAAAAAATCTAAGACCTTAAAAGTAGCATCTACGACGTTATATCATGCAATCAAATGTTGATACTCGATTGGAACCAAAGGCCGGTCTTAGTAAGAATAGAAAATATGTGCATACTTTTTATTTTCGTAGATTAATTTTGATGAATAAAAACAATATCTGTTAATTTAATTTAGAAAGAATAGGAAAATTCTGCATTTTTTACGAATAGACTGACGTTTCCTATCGATTCCTTTGCCTTTAATTGATTAAAAAACAAAAAGATACTAACCAAGGAACATAGTATTTTAGCCAGTGAAACTTATTTTCAAAATTTCGGGAATCATCTTTTCGGCACACAGTGTTTTTCGGATTACATAGTGAAATTTTGATAGAGTTTTAATTATTTTATATACAATTTATCAACGTTCATTCGTTCTTTTGGTATGTAAGTGCTTTTTGTCACTTTTGTGCTTAGAAATAAGGCAAAATAGTATTAGTAATTAATTAAAATAAAAAAGTTTATTATGTTTGTATGCTTGAACGTTTAAATAAATTAAAATCTAATTAGGCAGGGCCGCATTAACCATGTCGGGATCCATGCGATTCCCTGTTTAAAAACTACAGAAAAAATCTCGCTTAAAGCTATTTTATTTCTATGTCTTAATATAATTTAGAATATTTTTTAAACAAGGCTTTACAGCCGTTTTAATATCATCAGCTCTTTTTAAGTTAATGTAGGGATGTGCAAACAATGAGGTGCGGGCGTATTAAGTTTAACTCTATTCTTATTAAATGCAATAGAAAAAAACGAAAGAGAATTTGTTTTGTCAAGTACATTTAGTTTAAATATTAACTTTTCTTTATTTTGAAAAGTTACTTTAGACATTGAGTTTTATATCATTAGAATGCCTTATCATTACATTCGGGGAAGTTGATTGTAGTGTTATTAATTTTCTAATTAAATTCATCATCAGCCAGAATGCGTCCACTGCTGAACATAGGCCTCCCCCTTAGAACGCCATTTTGAACGACAAAATACCAGTTGGATCCACCGTTTTTTTTTTACTTTCACTTTGTCGTCAGTCCACCTCGTTAGAGGCCTACCTGCCTACTAATTAAATTATAAATATGAAATATTTTTAATTTTTTCAGTGGGAGCTTAGGAGTTATCTACTTTGTCCAATGGGTAATTCGGCACTGTAATTAGAAACATATTATATTCCAGTCAATGGCTATTATCATCCAGTCATTATTCCAAGAGATTTGTCTTTTGGAACAAGATGATACAGAACAATGACATCTTAACTTCTTCATTCAAGATATCCGACAATCTTTGTCAGGTGTCTATCAGAACTATTAATATATTTTTATTTAATCTTTATAGATATTTCAAGATGAATTGGCAGCTGAGTGCTCCAGATGGACCTCTCGCTATAGCTATGAATAGGCTTACCAAGTTCACCCTTTATAAAGTTAGAAGTAAGTTAGCCTTGTATTGCTAATTCTCTGCACACATGAATGAAAAATAGTTCTGTCTAATTAATTATAATTGTCATGCCTCCATTTACACTTGGGTTTTTAAAGATTCGTGGATCTCTTTACGAAGGATTGTGAAGTCCGGAGACTATGGTCATAGGCACAATAATGTAATGATACAAGCGATGACTGAAGACACCAACTCAGTATACGGTTGCATCATTAATTATTTCAGCCGTAAAAGCTTTTTCACAATTCACTTGAAGGATCTATGTACAAAATGGCTGCCAATAGCTGCACAGAGAAAATGATTTCTATTTATTATTATAATGCATAATAGCCAAAGCTATTTTTAATAAAATCTGTATGTTTTAGATTACTCTGGTGAATGCTTAGTCTCATTTCCACTGAATAGAAGGTTGATAATATTGCTTCAGAATCGAATTACACCAAATAGTATATACAAAATAAAGGCTGACATAAGAATGCTAGCTGAACGGCTTATTGCCGATTTATGTTTAAAATATCAGGTGAGTTTGAACATTTTATTATTTATTCATATACATTATAATTGATAAACGTATGGAGGCGATTTTGCCAAAAAAATAAGACATATGGAAATACTTATATTTGATATCTAATATGTCTTGCCTGACAAGAAAAAACACATCAATTAAAAAAATATCAATTTATCAATCAAATGACACGCCTTTTCCCATGGTGGTAGGCAGAGACAATGGAGCGCCACTTGCCACGATCTCTACACAACTCCCTCGCTTTCTTCACATTCACAATTCTCTTCATACAAGCTCTAAGTTTATGGGCATTAGGCAACCAAGCTTTCTTCAAAACATCAAACCACTAAATCACCACTAGTATAACTGAACAGTTAAATTTCGTTGCAGACTTCCCATGCGCTTAATTCACAAATATGGAACGCAATACGGGTTCGTCAGTGTCAGTTCCTTGGTCCAGCCGTACAAACCGAGGTGTTATCATTGTTAATATTATTGTTAGGAAGTGGAGCTGCCCTTGCCCGAGGAGTGAGTGTTAAATTTTTATTTATTACCATGTTCCTTCCA
The DNA here is from genome assembly GCA_905220615.1 of Tinea trinotella. Classification (NCBI taxonomy): domain Eukaryota; kingdom Metazoa; phylum Arthropoda; class Insecta; order Lepidoptera; family Tineidae; genus Tinea; species Tinea trinotella. The sequence continues at coordinate 18,048,610 of HG992305.1, forward strand.
CATGTGCCTAGAACATTGTTGATGAGATTGCACTAGAGATGAAACAGACAACCCCTTAATATAAGTTTTAAACATATTTTTATTTTCATAAAACACACATACCAATAAATATGTAATTATAATATTTAAGGCGACTGTGGTATAGTAGTATATTACAATGGTCATGCAAACCGCGAGCACAGGTGCAAAACCACTATTATCTTTGATATATTGTATTATGTACTTTGGTCATCCTGTTTCTATGATACAAGCACTTTGGTTTTTGTTGTAGTTTAAGCTATGACAGCAGCATGCCTGATGTTAAACAAACTGGAGTGCGGTCCATGAATGGAGGCGACTGCTACTACTTATAAGTAGTATAAATATAATTACAATTATATTTATAAGTAGTAGCAGTAACGTCAATTATGCTGGCCTATTTGAAACCGATAGCTTTCAAGCTGATTCCTGAACGCGAATAAGTTAAGAGTGGTGGTACTACCCAGAATCGGCTTACTTAGAAAATAAACACTGTCTGCCTACTACATACTTCTGAGTCAGTCTTGTAGTTATAGTTGATGATTCCCTATATTTTTTCAGGTTATTATTAAATACATACTCGCCCAACTATTGCCGACATTTCCCAGGATAACTAGATCTAGTTTGGGCAATGCTATTCAGCTCCTCTATAGAGGTGAATGTTTTGATGTAAGTATTAAGTTTTATTATTGATGTTATAATATAAAAAAAAGTCGGAAAAAAAGGGAGTCCTTGGTCTGCCTCGTTTAACATTTCCATCCACATCAGATTTGTAAATTTCTTTCGTCAATCTATTTCCACTCATCCTCCACTCCATGTGCCCAAACCATCGAACCCGTTTCAATATTTGTCACTGCTATTTCTTATTCTATCCGCTATTTTCACTCCCCATACACTTCCTAATGACCGCATTTCTATAGCATTAATTCTGCTGTCATTCAGAAGAGTAGAGTAGCTGCAACAGTTTCATCCACAATGTTGGTCTATCTGAATTCCGGTAACTATCCAACTGATCCCAATACGCAACTGAGCCAATTCACAAGTATTACCTTTGAATGTTGTTTGTAGTTGTAATTTTTGTGTAGCTATATTGGATAGCTACTCAAAAAGTAATTCGAAACAACGTTCTTTATTCAAGTGTTGTTATAATTAAATTATGTACAATGAAAATTATGTCAATATAACTTGTTTGTAATTATCAGATTAAAATTGTATCTTAATATCTTTATTTCAGGTGATGCCGTTGCCTGGAGCTGCTTCTTTACTATGTCTAAAAGAAGAATTTCGTTCGTATGACTCCCTTCGACGGGAACACGACAGGCAGTTAGTTAAGATCGCTGTGGAGGCAGGCCTGCGCATAGTTCCAGATCAATGGAGTCAATTACTATATGGAGACTCCCTGCATACATCTTATATGCAGAGTATACGAGCTTCTATCCATGAACAGCCACCGCTGGAACTTTTATTGCATAATTTAAAGCATTTTATGCGCTTATCAAATCAAGACGAACTTATTTGTAAACTAGGAACGGCTTTCAACGATTTAGCTGCCTATGATCATATTGATGGTGAGTTCTACGTATTTTGCTTTTAAATGTTTAACGCTAAGTGGTCAAGAACGTGATAAATGAAACGCACCAGTTGAAATCGTAAAGAAGATTTATTTGACATAAAACTAGAATATAAAAACAAAAGAATCAATGTGTTTGAAAATACATTTCTTTTTTAATGAAAATGAATTATACAATGTGCCAACTTTTTTGAAGGTCGGCATAACACACCCCTCAAGCGAAACGTACGGTCTTTCGCGAAATCCTCCCTGACCTAGTTGCGTAAAAATCCTAGGAATTACAGTGTAATTAAGATTTTTATTGGAGCTTTGATTTTTTTATTGTGTTATGACAGAACCCCGCCTAACGTTAAGCTGGATGCGGCAATGAATGGAGAAGACTGCTACTCACAGTTAAATAACTGTGAGTAGCATTTACATCCACTATGCTGGCCTAGTTGGAATCGCTAACTTACAAGCTAATCCCGAAACGCGACTAAGCCACTTTACGGTCAGTATACTTGTAAGTCATGGCACCATTGACAGACAAAATTGTCCTCTTGTGTGTGAATTAAAGTCTTGTCCGTTCTTCTTTTGAGAACGGCTCCGATTTAACTAGTGAATTTAATTGCAGATAACAACTTGTGGCAAAAACTACCATCTGTTATCGACGCAATCCGTACGCTGTTGGCCTGTTTAATAGAAGTTGGCGAGTTTAAAAGTAAGATTTGTTTTATGTGAAATGTAATACTATTTGTTTATTTTACATGTCGATATAGACCCCGGCAAATAAAAAGAGCGCTGACTTTTGAGATGTGCAGCATAAGGATCGGCTGCGGTAGAAGCATGTCCACGCATCTATTCCGTCGTGGTCATAATTGATAATTTAAAATTTATACACATTCAAAAAATTAGTAGGTAACAAAACAAGCTACTGCGCCTGAATGCCAACGCTCTTTTTATCTGCCGGCATTTATACTACATTTACACAACTCCCTTGTTCCTCCCTTATATCTAAATATAATGAATATATTACATCTATGGGACTAATTTTGATTGTCATAGCAACATCAATAAATCATAGAACATAATTTAAAACATATAACTAAATATATAACTCTTAAAAGTTACATCATAAAAAACGTGCATTGAAGAAAGTTCTTAGTTTAGATGCTGTTACCACGATTATATGATCTGTATGAAGCTCAGTAGTATCCATACGTACTCCGCGGAATATACAAAATATCGTCAATAGAGAGTAGTGTAATATTTTCCATGCGAACTGCGAATGCTTAGTCGCATGGTAATGTTGCTACTAATACTACCTCTGACCAACATTGTTTTCTATTGGCCTCGTTTAACAATTCCCAATTTTCTTTAATTTCAGATTAGTGGGCGCAGAAAGTGACTTCAAAACAGTTTACGCGTGACAAACTTGTACTGATTTTATTTAAAAGACATCATTCAATTTGTATGGGTATTTAGGCTAAATTGTATTAACAGTTGCATATACATGTACGAAGATTACAATGTAATTGGAATATATCCTATATTTTTTTATAGTATTTTTTAAATTTATTGTGCAAAATGATCAAACGATTATTATAACAGTTCAAAGCAGAACTGTTAATACTCGTATGGTTGTTCTTCGTGATTGAGAAACAATATAAAATCCATATCTTATTTTTCAAATAACTCAATTGCACAGCAATTAATAGCAATAATGTTATTAGTTTTTTAATACAAGTATCGAAACTGCCATTTTTATATATATTTTTTTATCATTGGGCATTACAAAAGTAGTACAAAAATGAACGATGTCCTTTAAATACCATTTTATATATTTAAAACTATCATTAGCTACTCGTACTATTTTTTTATATTTAAAAATAGTTCGTCAATTTAGCCAGGGAATGAATAAAAACATAATTGGTGTGCATTATGTATTAACGCGTGATAATCTTAATTGTACAGGATACCGGTTCGTCACAAAACGCAAAACATAAGTGGTTTTGTTAATTTTGTTATTATTTATTAATCCTTAAAATTTTTACAAATATTAAGTTTTTATTTGATGAAAAAGCTGTTATTTTCCGTTCGAGATTGTCACATTAGAAAAAGCAGTCGTTAAAAATTTTACATGAAAACAACTTCAGATCAGTGAAGTATAGGAGATCTATTATACCCGTACCCAAATTAATCTCGCTGCCTAAATTCCGGTTGCTGTAGCTTGGTCTATCCTATGGACATCAGTCCAGACTCATGTACTCTATTCCTAATGTATTCGTGTACTTAACACATATTTTTGGCCTTGTCAAAAATATGGGTCAGTGACTATTTGGAATTCTCAGTGACTAACTCGAAAAAACTAAGCTAAGTTTACAATATAAAAAATGTAATTCACTAGTCAAGTATTTGATAAGATAGATAATTGTAATATTTCTAATTCTTTGTAATAAGCCTTGACCTTGTAATATATATTCTATACATTCATCATGCGACACGTGTGATTTTATCAAATTAAAGAAACTAGACATGTAGCCTGTGCCAGTGATATTATGTAAATGTATTATGGCACAGGCACAGGCACATGCTACATGTCTAGTTCTTTTAATTTATATATATATATTTATGGCAAAATCGAGCGGTGACGCGCGATGGTCCATTAACGCTCAATTTGTGTGACTTGGGCCAAGTCACTTGGCTGATGCGGTGCGCGAAAACCTTTTAGTATTGTTAGTATTTATTTTTAAAATAGTCATATTTAGTCAGTTTAGCTTTCCGTGAGCTTAGCTAAACTGAGAAATCTACAATGTAAAAAGTAAATCATTCGGTTTTACTGCAATGTGCAATATCGGCAACAGTTGTGATTCACACGATAAACATGGTCATCGTCCAATTCCTCTGTTATTATCACATGCAACGTGATGATAGATAGTAATATGTTTGGAGTTTTTTTAAATAGTTAATTTATTGTAAATAAAAGGACCTCTACATGTTATGTATGTCAATGAATTTATGATAGAAACCTATTTGTTTAGGTTCTTTCATTATTTTTTTATTTGTGTTTTTCTATTTCAATATACGATTTAAATTCATATTTATGTGTTTTGGGATAATATCTGAATGAACTCATACTTCCTCAATAAGGTGTGCAGCATCCTTAAGGTGCTTATTAGGAATATCTTTTATATTATTTTTTAGTTTATTTAATATTATTTTACCGCAGTGTATAGAATTAAATGATATATCTTTGGATACCTGAATGAATGAAACCATAAATTGTCTATAAGGTGTGCAGCCTCCTTTAAGTCTTCAATTTTCTTGTTAAGAGTACCTTGTGAATAGTGATACCTAAAATAATTAAGCGCTTTCTTTAATATTATTGTACCGTTGTGAATATAATTTAATGATAAATCTTTGGATGATACCTGAATGAAACCATACATTCTCTATAAAATGTGCAGCCTTCTTTGAGTCTTCAATTTTCTTGTTAATTTAGGTGAAATCAACAATATTAGTACCTTCGGTACTCTCGAGGTGACAGTAAAACGACAATTCATCACCGCAAGCGTACCAAAGATACCACATACTATTATAAAGTTTCCATGCCTGATGTATTTTTGAGTGAAGCGTTATAAAGAATATACGCTGACAGATCTGTGAACAAGTGATCATATATATTCACCACTCATACATAGATCTAGTCTGCGCATAAGTCTTAATGTTCAAGAATGTTCTTAGAGATTATCTTGTAAATAGATGATATCTAAAAAAAATAGCGGATTCTTTAATATACAATAGTGTGTAGAAATCAATGATAAATCTTTGGATAATACCTGAATGAACTCATACTTCCTCAATAAGGTGTGCAGCATCCTTAAGGTTTTCAATCTGCTTGTTAGGAATATCTTGTATATAGGTGATACCTAAAATAATTAAGCGCTTTCTTTAATATTATTTTACCGTTGTGAACATATTTAAATAAACAATCTTTGGATGATACCTGAATGAGACCATACATTTTCTATAAGGTGTGCAGACTTCTTTATGTCTTCAATTTTCTTGTAAATTAAGGTGAAATCAACAATATTAGTACCTTCGGTACTCTCGATGTGACAGTAAAACGACAATTCATCACAGCAAGCGTACCAAAGATACCACATACTATTATAAAGTTTCCATGCCTGATGTATTTTTGAGTGAAGCGTTATAAAGAATATACGCTGACAGATCTGTGAACTAGTGATTATATATATTCACCACTCGTACATAGATCTAGTCTGCGCATAAGTCTTAATGTTCAATTATGTTCTTAGAGATTATCTTGTAAATAGATGATATCTAAAAAAATAAGCGGATTCTTTAATATACAATAGTGTGTAGAAATCAATGATAAATCTTTGGATAATACCTGAATGAACTCATACTTCCTCAATAAGGTGAGCAGCATCATTAAGGTTTTCAATCTGCTTGTTAGGAATATCTTGTATATAGGTGATACCTAAAATAATTAAGCGCTTTCTTTAATATTATTTTACCGTTATGAACATATTTAAATAAACAATCTTTGGATGATACCTGAATGAACTCATACTTCCTCAATAAGGTGTGCAGCATCCTTAAGGTTTTCAATCTGCTTGTTAGGAATATCTTGTATATAGATGATACCTAAAATAATTAAGCGCTTTCTTTAATATTATTTGACCGTTGTGAACATATTTAAATAAACAATCTTTGGATGATACCTGAATGAGACCATACATTCTCTATAAGGTGTGCAGACTCCTTTAAGTCTTCAATTTTCTTGGTAATTTAGGTGAAATCAACAATATTAGTACCTTCGGTACTCTCGAGGTGACAGTAAAACGACAATTCATCACCGCAAGCGTACCAAAGATACCACATACTGTTATAAAGTTTCCATGCCTAATGTATTTTTGAGTGAAGCGTTATAAAGAATATACGCTGACAGATCTGTGAACTAGTGATTATATATATTCACCACTCGTACATAGATCTAGTCTGCGCATAAGTCTTAATGTTCAAGAATGTTCTTAGAGATTATCTTGTAAATAGATGATCTATCTAAAAAATAAGCGGATTCTTTAATATACAATAGTGTGTAGAAATCAATGATAAATCTTTGAATAATACCTGAATGAACTCATACTTCCTCAATAAGGTTTGCAGCATCCTTAAGGTTTTCAATTTGCTTGTTAGGAATATCTTGTATATAGGTGATACCTAAAATAATTAAGCGCTTTCTTTAATATTATTTTACCGTTATGAACATATCTAAATAAACAATCTTTGGATGATACCTGAATAAGACCATACATTCTCTATAAGGTGTGCAGACTTCTTTATGTCTTCAATTTTCTTGTAAATTAAGGTGAAATCAACAATATTAGTACCTTCGGTACTTTCGAGGTGTCAGTAAAACGACAATTCATCACCGCAAGCGTACCAAAGATACCACATACTGTTATAAAGTTTTCATGCCTGATGTATTTTTGAGTGAAGCGTTATAAAGAATATACGCTGACAGATCTGTGAACAAGTGATCATATATATTCACCACTCATACATAGATCTAGTCTGCGCATAAGTCTTAATGTTGAAGAATGTTCTTAGAAAATATCTTGTAAATAGATGATCTATCTAAAAAAATAAGCGGATTCTTTAATATACAATAGTGTGTAGAAATCAATGATAAATCTTTGGAAATCTTTGAAACCTGAATGAACTCATACTTTCTCAATAAGGTGTGCAGCATCCTTAAGGTTTTCAATCTGCTTGTTAGGAATATCTTGTATATAGATGATACCTAAAATAATTAAGCGCTTTCTTTAATATTATTTTACCGTTGTGAACATATTTAAATAAACAATCTTTGGATGATACCTGAATAAGACCATACATTCTCTATAAGGTGTGCAGACTCCTTTAAGTCTTCAATTTTCTTGGTAATTTAGGTGAAATCAACAATATTAGTACCTTCGGTACTCTCGAGGTGACAGTAAAACGACAATTCATCACAGCAAGCGTACCAAAGATACCACATACTATTATAAAGTTTCCATGCCTGATGTATTTTTGAGTGAAGCGTTATAAAGAATATACGCTGACAGATCTGTGAACAAGTGATCATATATATTCACCACTCATACATAGATCTAGTCTGCGCATAAGTCTTAATGTTGAAGAATGTTCTTAGAAAATATCTTGTAAATAGATGATCTATCTAAAAAAATAAGCGGATTCTTTAATATACAATAGTGTGGAGAAATCAATGATAAATCTTTGGATAATACCTGAATGAACTCATACTTTCTCAATAAGGTGTGCAGCATCCTTAAGGTTTTCAATCTGCTTGTTAGGAATATCTTGTATATAGATGATACCTAAAATAATTAAGCGCTTTCTTTAATATTATTTTACCGTTGTGAACATATTTAAATAAACAATCTTTGGATGATACCTGAATAAGACCATACATTCTCTATAAGGTGTGCAGACTCCTTTAAGTCTTCAATTTTCTTGTTAATTTAGGTGAAATCAACAATATTAGTACCTTCGGTACTCTCGAGGTGACAGTAAAACGACAATTCATCACCGCAAGCGTACCAAAGATACCACATACTGTTATAAAGTTTCCATGCCTGATGTATTTTTGAGTGAAGCGTTATAAAGAATATACGCTGACAGATCTGTGAACAAGTGATCATATATATTCACCACTCATACATAGATCTAGTCTGCGCATAAGTCTTAATGTTCAAGAATGTTCTTAGAGATTATCTTGTAAATAGATGATATCTAAAAAAATAAGCGGATTCTTTAATATACAATAGTGTGTAGAAATCAATGATAAATCTTTGGATAATACCTGAATGAACTCATACTTCCTCAATAAGGTGTGCAGCATCCCTAAGGTATTCAATCTGCTTGTTAGGAATATCTTGTATATAGATGATACCTAAAATAATTAAGCGCTTTCTTTAATATTATTTTACCGTTGTGAACATATTTTAATAAACAATCTTTGGATGATACCTGAATGAGACCATACATTCTCTATAAGGTGTGCAGACTCCTTTGTGTCTTCAATTTTCTTGTAAATTAAGGTGAAATCAACAATATTAGTACCTTCGGTACTCTCGATGTGACAGTAAAACGACAATTCATCACAGCAAGCGTACCAAAGATACCACATACTATTATAAAGTTTCCATGCCTGATGTATTTTTGAGTGAAGCGTTATAAAGAATATACGCTGACAGATCTGTGAACAAGTGATCATATATATTCACCACTCATACATAGATCTAGTCTGCGCATAAGTCTTAATGTTGAAGAATGTTCTTAGAAAATATCTTGTAAATAGATGATCTATCTAAAAAAATAAGCGGACTCTTTAATATACAATAGTGTGGAGAAATCAATGATAAATCTTTGGATAATACCTGAATGAACTCATACTTTCTCAATAAGGTGTGCAGCATCCTTAAGGTTTTCAATCTGCTTGTTAGGAATATCTTGTATATAGATGATACCTAAAATAATTAAGCGCTTTCTTTAATATTATTTTATCGTTATGAACATATTCTAAATAAACAATCTTTGGATGATACCTGAATAAGACCATACATTCTCTATAAGGTGTGCAGACTTCTTTATGTCTTCAATTTTCTTGTAAATTAAGGTGAAATCAACAATATTAGTACCTTCGGTACTCTCGATGTGACAGTAAAACGACAATTCATCACAGCAAGCGTACCAAAGATACCACATACTATTATAAAGTTTCCATGCCTGATGTATTTTTGAGTGAAGCGTTATAAAGAATATACGCTGACAGATCTGTGAACAAGTGATCATATATATTCACCACTCATACATAGATCTAGTCTGCGCATAAGTCTTAATGTTGAAGAATGTTCTTAGAAAATATCTTGTAAATAGATGATCTATCTAAAAAAATAAGCGGATTCTTTAATATACAATAGTGTGGAGAAATCAATGATAAATCTTTGGATAATACCTGAATGAACTCATACTTTCTCAATAAGGTGTGCAGCATCCTTAAGGTTTTCAATCTGCTTGTTAGGAATATCTTGTATATAGATGATACCTAAAATAATTAAGTGCTTTCTTTAATATTATTTTACCGTTGTGAACATATTTAAATAAACAATCTTTGGATGATACCTGAATGAGACCATACATTCTCTATAAGGTGTGCAGACTTCTTTAAGTCTTCAATTTTCTTGTTAATTTAGGTGAAATCAACAATATTAGTACCTTCGGTACTCTCGAGGTGACAGTAAAACGACAATTCATCACCGCAAGCGTACCAAAGATACCACATACTGTTATAAAGTTTCCATGCCTGATGTATTTTTGAGTGAAGCGTTATAAAGAATATACGCTGACAGATCTGTGAACTAGTGATTATATATATTCACCACTCGTACATAGATCTAGTCTGCGCATAAGTCTTAATGTTCAAGAATGTTCTTAGAGATTATATTGTAAATAGATGATATCTAAAAAAATAAGCGGATTCTTTAATATACAATAGTGTGTAGAAATCAATGATAAATCTTTGAATAATACCTGAATGAACTCATACTTCCTCAATAAGGTGTGCAGCATCCCTAAGGTATTCAATCTGCTTGTTAGGAATATCTTGTATATAGATGATACCTAAAATAATTAAGCGCTTTCTTTAATATTATTTTACCGTTGTGAACATATTTAAATAAACAATCTTTGGATGATACCTGAATGAGACCATACATTCTCTATAAGGTGTGCAGACTCCTTTGTGTCTTCAATTTTCTTGTAAATTAAGGTGAAATCAACAATATTAGTACCTTCGGTACTCTCGATGTGACAGTAAAACGACAATTCATCACAGCAAGCGTACCAAAGATACCACATACTATTATAAAGTTTCCATGCCTGATGTATTTTTGAGTGAAGCGTTATAAAGAATATACGCTGACAGATCTGTGAACAAGTGATCATATATATTCACCACTCATACATAGATCTAGTCTGCGCATAAGTCTTAATGTTGAAGAATGTTCTTAGAAAATATCTTGTAAATAGATGATCTATCTAAAAAAATAAGCGGATTCTTTAATATACAATAGTGTGGAGAAATCAATGATAAATCTTTGGATAATACCTGAATGAACTCATACTTTCTCAATAAGGTGTGCAGCATCCTTAAGGTTTTCAATCTGCTTGTTAGGAATATCTTGTATATAGATGATACCTAAAATAATTAAGCGCTTTCTTTAATATTATTTTACCGTTGTGAACATATTTAAATAAACAATCTTTGGATGATACCTGAATGAGACCATACATTCTCTATAAGGTGTGCAGACTCCTTTGTGTCTTCAATTTTCTTGTAAATTAAGGTGAAATCAACAATATTAGTACCTTCGGTACTCTCGATGTGACAGTAAAACGACAATTCATCACAGCAAGCGTACCAAAGATACCACATACTATTATAAAGTTTCCATGCCTGATGTATTTTTGAGTGAAGCGTTATAAAGAATATACGCTGACAGATCTGTGAACAAGTGATCATATATATTCACCACTCATACATAGATCTAGTCTGCGCATAAGTCTTAATGTTGAAGAATGTTCTTAGAAAATATCTTGTAAATAGATGATCTATCTAAAAAAATAAGCGGATTCTTTAATATACAATAGTGTGGAGAAATCAATGATAAATCTTTGGATAATACCTGAATGAACTCATACTTTCTCAATAAGGTGTGCAGCATCCTTAAGGTTTTCAATCTGCTTGTTAGGAATATCTTGTATATAGATGATACCTAAAATAATTAAGCGCTTTCTTTAATATTATTTTATCGTTATGAACATATTCTAAATAAACAATCTTTGGATGATACCTGAATAAGACCATACATTCTCTATAAGGTGTGCAGACTTCTTTATGTCTTCAATTTTCTTGTAAATTAAGGTGAAATCAACAATATTAGTACCTTCGGTACTCTCGATATGACAGTAAAACGACAATTCATCACAGCAAGCGTACCAAAGATACCACATACTATTATAAAGTTTCCATGCCTGATGTATTTTTGAGTGAAGCGTTATAAAGAATATACGCTGACAGATCTGTGAACAAGTGATCATATATATTCACCACTCATACATAGATCTAGTCTGCGCATAAGTCTTAATGTTGAAGAATGTTCTTAGAAAATATCTTGTAAATAGATGATCTATCTAAAAAAATAAGCGGATTCTTTAATATACAATAGTGTGGAGAAATCAATGATAAATCTTTGGATAATACCTGAATGAACTCATACTTTCTCAATAAGGTGTGCAGCATCCTTAAGGTTTTCAATCTGCTTGTTAGGAATATCTTGTATATAGATGATACCTAAAATAATTAAGTGCTTTCTTTAATATTATTTTACCGTTGTGAACATATTTAAATAAACAATCTTTGGATGATACCTGAATGAGACCATACATTCTCTATAAGGTGTGCAGACTTCTTTAAGTCTTCAATTTTCTTGTTAATTTAGGTGAAATCAACAATATTAGTACCTTCGGTACTCTCGAGGTGACAGTAAAACGACAATTCATCACCGCAAGCGTACCAAAGATACCACATACTGTTATAAAGTTTCCATGCCTGATGTATTTTTGAGTGAAGCGTTATAAAGAATATACGCTGACAGATCTGTGAACTAGTGATTATATATATTCACCACTCGTACATAGATCTAGTCTGCGCATAAGTCTTAATGTTCAAGAATGTTCTTAGAGATTATATTGTAAATAGATGATATCTAAAAAAATAAGCGGATTCTTTAATATACAATAGTGTGTAGAAATCAATGATAAATCTTTGAATAATACCTGAATGAACTCATACTTCCTCAATAAGGTTTGCAGCATCCTTAAGGTTTTCAATTTGCTTGTTAGGAATATCTTGTATATAGGTGATACCTAAAATAATTAAGCGCTTTCTTTATTATTATTTTACCGTTATGAACATATCTAAATAAACAATCTTTGGATGATACCTGAATAAGACCATACATTCTCTATAAGGTGTGCAGACTTCTTTATGTCTTCAATTTTCTTGTAAATTAAGGTGAAATCAACAATATTAGTACCTTCGGTACTCTCGAGGTGTCAGTAAAACGACAATTCATCACCGCAAGCGTACCAAAGATACCACATACTGTTATAAAGTTTCCATGCCTGATGTATTTTTGAGTGAAGCGTTATAAAGAATATACGCTGACAGATCTGTGAACAAGTGATCATATATATTCACCACTCATACATAGATCTAGTCTGCGCATAAGTCTTAATGTTCAAGAATGTTCTTAGAGATTATCTTGTAAATAGATGATATCTAAAAAAATAAGCGGATTCTTTAATATACAATAGTGTGTAGAAATCAATGATAAATCTTTGAATAATACCTAAATGAACTCATACTTCCTCGATAAGGTTTGCAGCATCCTTAAGGTTTTCAATTTGCTTGTTAGGAATATCTTGTATATAGGTGATACCTAAAATAATTAAGCGCTTTCTTTAATATTATTTTACCGTTATGAACATATCTAAATAAACAATCTTTGGATGATACCTGAATAAGACCATACATTCTTTAAAAGGTGTGCAGACTTCTTTATGTCTTCAATTTTCTTGTAAATTAAGGTGAAATCAACAATATTAGTACCTTCGGTACTCTCGAGGTGACAGTAAAACGACAATTCATCACCGCAAGCGTACCAAAGATACCACATACTGTTATAAAGTTTCCATGCCTGATGTATTTTTGAGTGAAGCGTTATAAAGAATATACGCTGACAGATCTGTGAACTAGTGATTATATATATTCACCACTCGTACATAGATCTAGTCTGCGCATAAGTCTTAATGTTCAAGAATGTTCTTAGAGATTATATTGTAAATAGATGATATCTAAAAAAATAAGCGGATTCTTTAATATACAATAGTGTGTAGAAATCAATGATAAATCTTTGAATAATACCTGAATGAACTCATACTTCCTCAATAAGGTTTGCAGCATTCTTAAGGTTTTCAATTTGCTTGTTAGGAATATCTTGTATATAGGTGATACCTAAAATAATTAAGCGCTTTCTTTAATATTATTTTACCGTTATGAACATATCTAAATAAACAATCTTTGGATGATACCTGAATAAGACCATACATTCTCTATAAGGTGTGCAGACTTCTTTATGTCTTCAATTTTCTTGTAAATTAAGGTGAAATCAACAATATTAGTACCTTCGGTACTCTCGAGGTGTCAGTAAAACGACAATTCATCACCGCAAGCGTACCAAAGATACCACATACTGTTATAAAGTTTCCATGCCTGATGTATTTTTGAGTGAAGCGTTATAAAGAATATACGCTGACAGATCTGTGAACAAGTGATCATATATATTCACCACTCATACATAGATCTAGTCTGCGCATAAGTCTTAATGTTCAAGAATGTTCTTAGAGATTATCTTGTAAATAGATGATATCTAAAAAAATAAGCGGATTCTTTAATATACAATAGTGTGTAGAAATCAATGATAAATCTTTGGATAATACCTGAATGAACTCATACTTCCTCAATAAGGTGTGCAGCATCCCTAAGGTATTCAATCTGCTTGTTAGGAATATCTTGTATATAGATGATACCTAAAATAATTAAGCGCTTTCTTTAATATTATTTTACAGTTGTGAACATATTTAAATAAACAATCTTTGGATGATACCTGAATGAGACCATACATTCTCTATAAGGTGTGCAGACTCCTTTGTGTCTTCAATTTTCTTGTAAATTAAGGTGAAATCAACAATATTAGTACCTTCGGTACTCTCGATGTGACAGTAAAACGACAATTCATCACAGCAAGCGTACCAAAGATACCACATACTATTATAAAGTTTCCATGCCTGATGTATTTTTGAGTGAAGCGTTATAAAGAATATACGCTGACAGATCTGTGAACAAGTGATCATATATATTCACCACTCATACATAGATTTAGTCTGCGCATAAGTCTTAATGTTGAAGAATGTTCTTAGAAAATATCTTGTAAATAGATGATCTATCTAAAAAAATAAGCGGATCTTTAATATACAATAGTGTGTAGAAATCAATGATAAATCTTTGGATAATACCTGAATGAACTCATACTTTCTCAATAAGGTGTGCAGCATCCTTAAGGTTTTCAATCTGCTTGTTAGGAATATCTTGTATATAGATGATACCTAAAATAATTAAGCGCTTTCTTTAATATTATTTTACCGTTGTGAACATATTTAAATAAACAATCTTTGGATGATACCTGAATGAGACCATACATTCTCTATAAGGTGTGCAGACTTCTTTAAGTCTTCAATTTTCTTGTTAATTTAGGTGAAATCAACAATATTAGTACCTTCGGTACTTTCGAGGTGACAGTAAAACGACAATTCATCACCGCAAGCGTACCAAAGATACCACATACTGTTATAAAGTTTCCATGCCTGATGTATTTTTGAGTGAAGCGTTATAAAGAATATACGCTAACAGATCTGTGAACTAGTGATTATATATATTCACCACTCGTACATAGATCTAGTCTGCGCATAAGTCCTAATGTTCAAGAATGTTCTTAGAGATTATCTTGTAAATAGATGATATCTAAAAAAATAAGCGGATTCTTTAATATACAATAGTGTGTAGAAATCAATGATAAATCTTTGAATAATACCTGAATGAACTCATACTTCCTCGATAAGGTTTGCAGCATCCTTAAGGTTTTCAATTTGCTTGTTAGGAATATCTTGTATATAGGTGATACCTAAAATAATTAAGCGCTTTCTTTAATATTATTTTACCGTTATGAACATATCTAAATAAACAATCTTTGGATGATACCTGAATAAGACCATACATTCTCTATAAGGTGTGCAGACTTCTTTATGTCTTCAATTTTCTTGTAAATTAAGGTGAAATCAACAATATTAGTACCTTCGGTACTCTCGAGGTGTCAGTAAAACGACAATTCATCACCGCAAGCGTACCAAAGATACCACATACTGTTATAAAGTTTCCATGCCTGATGTATTTTTGAGTGAAGCGTTATAAAGAATATACGCTGACAGATCTGTGAACAAGTGATCATATATATTCACCACTCATACATAGATCTAGTCTGCGCATAAGTCTTAATGTTCAAGAATGTTCTTAGAGATTATCTTGTAAATAGATGATATCTAAAAAAATAAGCGGATTCTTTAATATACAATAGTGTGTAGAAATCAATGATAAATCTTTGGATAATACCTGAATGAACTCATACTTCCTCAATAAGGTGTGCAGCATCCCTAAGGTATTCAATCTGCTTGTTAGGAATATCTTGTATATAGATGATACCTAAAATAATTAAGCGCTTTCTTTAATATTATTTTACCGTTGTGAACATATTTAAATAAACAATCTTTGGATGATACCTGAATGAGACCATACATTCTCTATAAGGTGTGCAGACTCCTTTGTGTCTTCAATTTTCTTGTAAATTAAGGTGAAATCAACAATATTAGTACCTTCGGTACTCTCGATGTGACAGTAAAACGACAATTCATCACAGCAAGCGTACCAAAGATACCACATACTATTATAAAGTTTCCATGCCTGATGTATTTTTGAGTGAAGCGTTATAAAGATTATACGCTGACAGATCTGTGAACAAGTGATCATATATATTCACCACTCATACATAGATTTAGTCTGCGCATAAGTCCTAATGTTGAAGAATGTTCTTAGAAAATATCTTGTAAATAGATGATCTATCTAAAAAAATAAGCGGATCTTTAATATACAATAGTGTGTAGAAATCAATGATAAATCTTTGGATAATACCTGAATGAACTCATACTTTCTCAATAAGGTGTGCAGCATCCCTAAGGTATTCAATCTGCTTGTTAGGAATATCTTGTATATAGATGATACCTAAAATAATTAAGCGCTTTCTTTAATATTATTTTACCGTTGTGAACATATTTAAATAAACAATCTTTGGATGATACCTGAATGAGACCATACATTCTCTATAAGGTGTGCAGACTCCTTTGTGTCTTCAATTTTCTTTTAAATTAAGGTGAAATCAACAATATTAGTACCTTCGGTACTCTCGATGTGACAGTAAAACGACAATTCATCACAGCAAGCGTACCAAAGATACCACATACTATTATAAAGTTTCCATGCCTGATGTATTTTTGAGTGAAGCGTTATAAAGATTATACGCTGACAGATCTGTGAACAAGTGATCATATATATTCACCACTCATACATAGATTTAGTCTGCGCATAAGTCCTAATGTTGAAGAATGTTCTTAGAAAATATCTTGTAAATAGATGATCTATCTAAAAAAATAAGCGGATCTTTAATATACAATAGTGTGTAGAAATCAATGATAAATCTTTGGATAATACCTGAATGAACTCATACTTTCTCAATAAGGTGTGCAGCATCCTTAAGGTTTTCAATCTGCTTGTTAGGAATATCTTGTATATAGATGATACCTAAAATAATTAAGCGCTTTCTTTAATATTATTTTACCGTTGTGAACATATTTAAATAAACAATCTTTGGATGATACCTGAATGAGACCATACATTCTCTATAAGGTGTGCAGACTCCTTTAAGTCTTCAATTTTCTTGTTAATTAAGGTGAAATCAACAATATTAGTACCTTCGGTACTCTCGATGTGACAGTAAAACGACAATTCATCACAGCAAGCGTACCAAACATACCACATACTGTTATAAAGTTTCCATGCCTGATGTATTTTTGAGTGAAGCGTTATAAAGAATATACGCTGACAGATCTGTGAACTAGTGATTATATATATTCACCACTCGTACATAGATCTAGTCTGCGCATAAGTCCTAATGTTCAAGAATGTTCTTAGAGATTATCTTGTAAATAGATGATATCTAAAAAAATAAGCGGATTCTTTAATATACAATAGTGTGTAAAAATCAATGATAAATCTTTGGATTGTAACGGCATGCGTATGAGAGCATTCCAAAGATAGTATCTGCGTTGATGGATAGATGGCGCTGCATGTATCGCCACAACATAATGTTCGCAGATAGCCACTTGAACCAATGAGATTGCGCCTACAATATCTCGCAAATGGTTTATCGACAAGGCGTTGGTATATATATAGGTTTCAACGACAAGACGTCACCCGGCTAAGTTGAGCCCTGTACGCAACACGCGTACAGCTGGGAGTACTCCTTTCCTTTTCTAACTTGTGGAATAATGCTCCGCAAAATTGGTGACCCCGACGTGATGTGAACACGCAACCAGGCCGTGACGTCGAAAACGCATTGCTTCCCCTGCTCCAAGACGTTTGTACAGAAGCACGTGAAGGCTTTGACTATACGCACAGAGTACTAACATATCCATGAGAGGTCTGTCTATTCTGGTGCACGTACCACGTGGCTTCTCATACTTGGTTAAGGGGGGGAGTGTTTGTAACGGCATGCGTATGAGAGCATTCCAAAGATAGTATCTGCGTTGATGGATAGATGGCGCTGCATGTATCGCCACAACATAATGTTCGCAGATAGCCACTTGAACCAATGAGATTGCGCCTACAATATCTCGCAAATGGTTTGTCGACAAGGCGTTGGTATATATATAAGTTTCAACGACAAGACGTCACCCGGCTAAGTTGAGCCCTGTATGCAACACGCATACAGCTGGGAGTACTCCTTTACTTTTCTAACTTGTGGAATAATGCTCCGCAAAATTGGTGACCCCGACGTGATGTGAACACGCAACCAGGCCGTGACGTCGAAAACGCATTGCTTCCCCTGTTCCAAGACGTTTGTACAGAAGCACGTGGAGGCTTTGACTATACGCACAGAGTACTAACATATCCATGAGAGGTCTGTCTATTCTGGTGCACGTACCACGTGGCTTTTCCATACTTGGTTAAGGGGGGGAGTTATGTAAGGTTTCAACGACAAGACGTTTGTACAGAAGCAATGCGTTTTCGACGTCACGGCCTGGTTGCGTGTTCACATCACGTCGGGGTCACCAATTTTGCGGAGCATTATTCCACAAGTTAGAAAAGTAAAGGAGTACTCCCAGCTGTATGCGTGTTGCATACAGGGCTCAACTTAGCCGGGTGACGTCTTGTCGTTGAAACTTATATATATACCAACGCCTTGTCGACAAACCATTTGCGAGATATTGTAGGCGCAATCTCATTGGTTCAAGTGGCTATCTGCGAACATTATGTTGTGGCGATACATGCAGCGCCATCTATCCATTAGCGCAGTTACTATGGAACGCCCTCTATAGGTCATGTCGTTACAGATAATACCTGAATGAACTCATACTTCCTCAATAAGATGTGCAGCATCCTTAAGGTTTTCAATTTGCTTGTTAGGAATATCTTGTATATAGGTGATACCTAAAATAATTAAGCGCTTTCTTTAATATTATTTTACCGTTATGAACATATCTAAATAAACAATCTTTGGATGATACCTGAATAAGACCATACATTCTCTATAAGGTGTGCAGACTTCTTTATGTCTTCAATTTTCTTGTAAATTAAGGTGAAATCAACAATATTAGTACCTTCGGTACTCTCGATGTGACAGTAAAACGACAATTCATCACAGCAAGCGTACCAAAGATACCACATACTATTATAAAGTTTCCATGCCTGATGTATTTTTGAGTGAAGCGTTATAAAGAATATACGCTGACAGATCTGTGAACAAGTGATCATATATATTCACCACTCATACATAGATCTAGTCTGCGCATAAGTCTTAATGTTGAAGAATGTTCTTAGAAAATATCTTGTAAATAGATGATCTATCTAAAAAAATAAGCGGATTCTTTAATATACAATAGTGTGTAGAAATCAATGATAAATCTTTGGATAATACCTGAATGAACTCATACTTTCTCAATAAGGTGTGCAGCATCCTTAAGGTTTTCAATCTGCTTGTTAGGAATATCTTGTATATAGGTGATACCTAAAATAATTAAGCGCTTTCTTTAATATTATTTTACCGTTATGAACATATCTAAATAAACAATCTTTGGATGATACCTGAATAAGACCATACATTCTCTATAAGGTGTGCAGACTTCTTTATGTCTTCAATTTTCTTGTAAATTAAGGTGAAATCAACAATATTAGTACCTTCGGTACTCTCGACGTGACAGTAAAACGACAATTCATCACAGCAAGCGTACCAAAGATACCACATACTATTATAAAGTTTCCATGCCTGATGTATTTTTGAGTGAAGCGTTATAAAGAATATACGCTGACAGATCTGTGAACAAGTGATCATATATATTCACCACTCATACATAGATCTAGTCTGCGCATAAGTCTTAATGTTGAAGAATGTTCTTAGAAAATATCTTGTAAATAGATGATCTATCTAAAAAAATAAGCGGATTCTTTAATATACAATAGTGTGTAGAAATCAATGATAAATCTTTGGATAATACCTGAATGAACTCATACTTTCTCAATAAGGTGTGCAGCATCCTTAAGGTTTTCAATCTGCTTGTTAGGAATATCTTGTATATAGGTGATACCTAAAATAATTAAGCGCTTTCTTTAATATTATTTTACCGTTATGAACATATCTAAATAAACAATCTTTGGATGATACCTGAATAAGACCATACATTCTCTATAAGGTGTGCAGACTTCTTTATGTCTTCAATTTTCTTGTAAATTAAGGTGAAATCAACAATATTAGTACCTTCGGTACTCTCGACGTGACAGTAAAACGACAATTCATCACAGCAAGCGTACCAAAGATACCACATACTATTATAAAGTTTCCATGCCTGATGTATTTTTGAGTGAAGCGTTATAAAGAATATACGCTGACAGATCTGTGAACAAGTGATCATATATATTCACCACTCATACATAGATCTAGTCTGCGCATAAGTCTTAATGTTGAAGAATGTTCTTAGAAAATATCTTGTAAATAGATGATCTATCTAAAAAAATAAGCGGATTCTTAAATATACAATAATGTGTAGAAATCAATGATAAATCTTTGGATAATACCTGAATGAACTCATACTTTCTCAATAAGGTGTGCAGCATCCTTAAGGTTTTCAATCTGCTTGTTAGGAATATCTTGTATATAGATGATACCTAAAATAATTAAGCGCTTTCTTTAATATTATTTTACCGTTGTGAACATATTTAAATAAACAATCTTTGGATGATACCTGAATGAGACCATACATTCTCTATAAGGTGTGCAGACTCCTTTAAGTCTTCAATTTTCTTGTTAATTAAGGTGAAATCAACAATATTAGTACCTTCGGTACTCTCGATGTGACAGTAAAACGACAATTCATCACAGCAAGCGTACCAAACATACCACATACTGTTATAAAGTTTCCATGCCTGATGTATTTTTGAGTGAAGCGTTATAAAGAATATACGCTGACAGATCTGTGAACAAGTGATCATATATATTCACCACTCATACATAGATCTAGTCTGCGCATAAGTCCTAATGTTCAAGAATGTTCTTAGAGATTATCTTGTAAATAGATGATATCTAAAAAAATAAGCGGATTCTTTAATATACAATAGTGTGTAAAAATCAATGATAAATCTTTGGATAATACCTGAATGAACTCATACTTCCTTAATAAGATGTGCAGCATCCTTAAGGTTTTCAATTTGCTTGTTAGGAATATCTTGTATATAGGTGATACCTAAAATAATTAAGCGCTTTCTTTAATATTATTTTACCGTTATGAACATATCTAAATAAACAATCTTTGGATGATACCTGAATAAGACCATACATTCTCTATAAGGTGTGCAGACTTCTTTATGTCTTCAATTTTCTTGTAAATTAAGGTGAAATCAACAATATTAGTACCTTCGGTACTCTCGATGTGACAGTAAAACGACAATTCATCACAGCAAGCGTACCAAAGATACCACATACTATTATAAAGTTTCCATGCCTGATGTATTTTTGAGTGAAGCGTTATAAAGAATATACGCTGACAGATCTGTGAACAAGTGATCATATATATTCACCACTCATACATAGATCTAGTCTGCGCATAAGTCCTAATGTTCAAGAATGTTCTTAGAGATTATCTTGTAAATAGATGATATCTAAAAAAATAAGCGGATTCTTTAATATACAATAGTGTGTAAAAATCAATGATAAATCTTTGGATAATACCTGAATGAACTCATACTTCCTCAATAAGATGTGCAGCATCCTTAAGGTTTTCAATTTGCTTGTTAGGAATATCTTGTATATAGGTGATACCTAAAATAATTAAGCGCTTTCTTTAATATTATTTTACCGTTATGAACATATCTAAATAAACAATCTTTGGATGATACCTGAATAAGACCATACATTCTCTATAAGGTGTGCAGACTTCTTTATGACTTCAATTTTCTTGTAAATTAAGGTGAAATCAACAATATTAGTACCTTCGGTACTCTCGAGGTGACAGTAAAACGACAATTCATCACCGCAAGCGTACCAAAGATACCACATACTGTTATAAAGTTTCCATGCCTGATGTATTTTTGAGTGAAGCGTTATAAAGAATATACGCTGACAGATCTGTGAACAAGTGATCATATATATTCACCACTCGTACATAGATCTAGTCTGCGCATAAGTCCTAAATGTTTAAGAATGTTCTTAGAGATTATCTTGTAAATAGATGATATCTAAAAAAATAAGCGGATTCTTTAATATACAATAGTGTGTAAAAATCAATGATAAATCTTTGGATAATACCTGAATGAACTCATACTTCCTCAATAAGATGTGCAGCATCCTTAAGGTTTTCAATTTGCTTGTTAGGAATATCTTGTATATAGGTGATACCTAAAATAATTAAGCGCTTTCTTTAATATTAATTTACCGTTATGAACATATCTAAATAAACAATCTTTGGATGATACCTGAATAAGACCATACATTCTCTATAAGGTGTGCAGACTTCTTTATGTCTTCAATTTTCTTGTAAATTTAGGTGAAATCAACAATATTAGTACCTTCGGTACTCTCGAGGTGACAGTAAAACGACAATTCATCACCGCAAGCGTACCTAAGATACCACATACTGTTATAAAGTTTCCATGCCTGATGTATTTTTGAGTGAAGCGTTATAAAGAATATACGCTGACAGATCTGTGAACTAGTGATTATATATATTCACCACTCGTACATAGATCTAGTCTGCGCATAAGTCTTAATGTTCAAGAATGTTCTTAGAGATTATCTTGTAAATAGATGATATCTAAAAAATAAGCGGATTCTTTAATATACAATAGTGTGTAGAAATCAATGATAAATCTTTGAATAATACCTGAATGAACTCATACTTCCTCAATAAGGTTTGCAGCATCCTTAAGGTTTTCAATTTGCTTGTTAGGAATATCTTGTATATAGGTGATACCTAAAATAATTAAGCGCTTTCTTTAATATTATTTTACCGTTATGAACATATCTAAATAAACAATCTTTGGATGATACCTGAATGAGACCATACATTTTCTATAAGGTGTGCAGACTTCTTTAAGTCTTCAATTTTCTTGTTAATTTAGGTGAAATCAACAATATTAGTACCTTCGGTACTCTCGAGGTGACAGTAAAACGACAATTCATCACCGCAAGCGTACCAAAGATACCACATACTGTTATAAAGTTTCCATGCCTGATGTATTTTTGAGTGAAGCGTTACAAAGAATATACGCTGACAGATCTGTGATATAGTGATTATATATATTGACCACTCGTACATAGATCTAGTCTGCGCATAAGTCTTAATGTTCAAGAATGTTCTTAGAGATTATCTTGTAAATAGATGATATCTAAAAAAATAAGCGGATTCTTTAATATACAATAGTGTGTAGAAATCAATGATAAATCTTTGGATAATACCTGAATGAACTCATACTTCCTCAATAAGGTGTGCAGCATCCTTAAGGTTTTCAATTTGCTTGTTAGGAATATCTTGTATATAGGTGATACCTAAAATAATTAAGCGCTTTCTTTAATATTATTTTACCGTTATGAACATATCTAAATAAACAATCTTTGGATGATACCTGAATGAGACCATACATTTTCTATAAGGTGTGCAGACTCCTTTATGTCTTCAATTTTCTTGTAAATTAAGGTGAAATCAACAATATTAGTACCTTCGGTACTCTCGATGTGACAGTAAAACGACAATTCATCACAGCAAGCGTACCAAAGATACCACATACTATTATAAAGTTTCCATGCCTGATGTATTTTTGAGTGAAGTGTTATAAAGAATATACGCTGACAGATCTGTGAACAAGTGATCATATATATTCACCACTCATACATAGATCTAGTCTGCGCATAAGTCTTAATGTTGAAGAATGTTCTTAGAAAATATCTTGTAAATAGATGATCTATCTAAAAAAATAAGCGGATTCTTAAATATACAATAGTGTGTAGAAATCAATGATAAATCTTTGGATAATACCTGAATGAACTCATACTTTCTCAATAAGGTGTGCAGCATGCTTAAGGTTTTCAATCTGCTTGTTAGGAATATCTTGTATATAGATGATACCTAAAATAATTAAGCGCTTTCTTTAATATTATTTTACCGTTGTGAACATATTTAAATAAACAATCTTTGGATGATACCTGAATGAGACCATACATTCTCTATAAGGTGTGCAGACTCCTTTAAGTCTTCAATTTTCTTGTTAATTAAGGTGAAATCAACAATATTAGTACCTTCGGTACTCTCGATGTGACAGTAAAACGACAATTCATCACAGCAAGCGTACCAAACATACCACATACTGTTATAAAGTTTCCATGCCTGATGTATTTTTGAGTGAAGCGTTATAAAGAATATACGCTGACAGATCTGTGAACTAGTGATTATATATATTCACCACTCGTACATAGATCTAGTCTGCGCATAAGTCCTAATGTTCAAGAATGTTCTTAGAGATTATCTTGTAAATAGATGATATCTAAAAAAATAAGCGGATTCTTTAATATACAATAGTGTGTAAAAATCAATGATAAATCTTTGGATAATACCTGAATGAACTCATACTTCCTCAATAAGATGTGCAGCATCCTTAAGGTTTTCAATTTGCTTGTTAGGAATATCTTGTATATAGGTGATACCTAAAATAATTAAGCGCTTTCTTTAATATTATTTTACCGTTATGAACATATCTAAATAAACAATCTTTGGATGATACCTGAATAAGACCATACATTCTCTATAAGGTGTGCAGACTTCTTTATGTCTTCAATTTTCTTGTAAATTAAGGTGAAATCAACAATATTAGTACCTTCGGTACTCTCGATGTGACAGTAAAACGACAATTCATCACAGCAAGCGTACCAAAGATACCACATACTATTATAAAGTTTCCATGCCTGATGTATTTTTGAGTGAAGCGTTATAAAGAATATACGCTGACAGATCTGTGAACAAGTGATCATATATATTCACCACTCATACATAGATCTAGTCTGCGCATAAGTCTTAATGTTGAAGAATGTTCTTAGAAAATATCTTGTAAATAGATGATCTATCTAAAAAAATAAGCGGATTCTTTAATATACAATAGTGTGTAGAAATCAATGATAAATCTTTGGATAATACCTGAATAAACTCATACTTTCTCAATAAGGTGTGCAGCATCCTTAAGGTTTTCAATCTGCTTGTTAGGAATATCTTGTATATAGGTGATACCTAAAATAATTAAGCGCTTTCTTTAATATTATTTTACCGTTATGAACATATCTAAATAAACAATCTTTGGATGATACCTGAATAAGACCATACATTCTCTATAAGGTGTGCAGACTTCTTTATGTCTTCAATTTTCTTGTAAATTAAGGTGAAATCAACAATATTAGTACCTTCGGTACTCTCGACGTGACAGTAAAACGACAATTCATCACAGCAAGCGTACCAAAGATACCACATACTATTATAAAGTTTCCATGCCTGATGTATTTTTGAGTGAAGCGTTATAAAGAATATACGCTGACAGATCTGTGAACAAGTGATCATATATATTCACCACTCATACATAGATCTAGTCTGCGCATAAGTCTTAATGTTGAAGAATGTTCTTAGAAAATATCTTGTAAATAGATGATCTATCTAAAAAAATAAGCGGATTCTTAAATATACAATAGTGTGTAGAAATCAATGATAAATCTTTGGATAATACCTGAATGAACTCATACTTTCTCAATAAGGTGTGCAGCATCCTTAAGGTTTTCAATCTGCTTGTTAGGAATATCTTGTATATAGATGATACCTAAAATAATTAAGCGCTTTCTTTAATATTATTTTACCGTTGTGAACATATTTAAATAAACAATCTTTGGATGATACCTGAATGAGACCATACATTCTCTATAAGGTGTGCAGACTCCTTTAAGTCTTCAATTTTCTTGTTAATTAAGGTGAAATCAACAATATTAGTACCTTCGGTACTCTCGATGTGACAGTAAAACGACAATTCATCACAGCAAGCGTACCAAACATACCACATACTGTTATAAAGTTTCCATGCCTGATGTATTTTTGAGTGAAGCGTTATAAAGAACAAGTGTGAACAAGTGATCATATATATTCACCACTCATACATAGATCTAGTCTGCGCATAAGTCCTAATGTTCAAGAATGTTCTTAGAGATTATCTTGTAAATAGATGATATCTAAAAAAATAAGCGGATTCTTTAATATACAATAGTGTGTAAAAATCAATGATAAATCTTTGGATAATACCTGAATGAACTCATACTTCCTCAATAAGATGTGCAGCATCCTTAAGGTTTTCAATTTGCTTGTTAGGAATATCTTGTATATAGGTGATACCTAAAATAATTAAGCGCTTTCTTTAATATTATTTTACCGTTATGAACATATCTAAATAAACAATCTTTGGATGATACCTGAATAAGACCATACATTCTCTATAAGGTGTGCAGACTTCTTTATGTCTTCAATTTTCTTGTAAATTAAGGTGAAATCAACAATATTAGTACCTTCGGTACTCTCGATGTGACAGTAAAACGACAATTCATCACAGCAAGCGTACCAAAGATACCACATACTATTATAAAGTTTCCATGCCTGATGTATTTTTGAGTGAAGCGTTATAAAGAATATACGCTGACAGATCTGTGAACAAGTGATCATATATATTCACCACTCATACATAGATCTAGTCTGCGCATAAGTCCTAATGTTCAAGAATGTTCTTAGAGATTATCTTGTAAATAGATGATATCTAAAAAAATAAGCGGATTCTTTAATATACAATAGTGTGTAAAAATCAATGATAAATCTTTGGATAATACCTGAATGAACTCATACTTCCTCAATAAGATGTGCAGCATCCTTAAGGTTTTCAATTTGCTTGTTAGGA
Source organism: Tinea trinotella (assembly GCA_905220615.1). Lineage (NCBI taxonomy): Eukaryota > Metazoa > Arthropoda > Insecta > Lepidoptera > Tineidae > Tinea > Tinea trinotella. Next base: position 18,075,735 of record HG992305.1, read on the forward strand.
ATATCTTGTATATAGGTGATACCTAAAATAATTAAGCGCTTTCTTTAATATTATTTTACCGTTATGAACATATCTAAATAAACAATCTTTGGATGATACCTGAATAAGACCATACATTCTCTATAAGGTGTGCAGACTTCTTTATGTCTTCAATTTTCTTGTAAATTAAGGTGAAATCAACAATATTAGTACCTTCGGTACTCTCGATGTGACAGTAAAACGACAATTCATCACAGCAAGCGTACCAAAGATACCACATACTATTATAAAGTTTCCATGCCTGATGTATTTTTGAGTGAAGCGTTATAAAGAATATACGCTGACAGATCTGTGAACAAGTGATCATATATATTCACCACTCATACATAGATCTAGTCTGCGCATAAGTCTTAATGTTGAAGAATGTTCTTAGAAAATATCTTGTAAATAGATGATCTATCTAAAAAAATAAGCGGATTCTTAAATATACAATAGTGTGTAGAAATCAATGATAAATCTTTGGATAATACCTGAATGAACTCATACTTTCTCAATAAGGTGTGCAGCATCCTTAAGGTTTTCAATCTGCTTGTTAGGAATATCTTGTATATAGATGATACCTAAAATAATTAAGCGCTTTCTTTAATATTATTTTACCGTTGTGAACATATTTAAATAAACAATCTTTGGATGATACCTGAATGAGACCATACATTCTCTATAAGGTGTGCAGACTCCTTTAAGTCTTCAATTTTCTTGTTAATTAAGGTGAAATCAACAATATTAGTACCTTCGGTACTCTCGATGTGACAGTAAAACGACAATTCATCACAGCAAGCGTACCAAACATACCACATACTGTTATAAAGTTTCCATGCCTGATGTATTTTTGAGTGAAGCGTTATAAAGAATATACGCTGACAGATCTGTGAACAAGTGATCATATATATTCACCACTCATACATAGATCTAGTCTGCGCATAAGTCCTAATGTTCAAGAATGTTCTTAGAGATTATCTTGTAAATAGATGATATCTAAAAAAATAAGCGGATTCTTTAATATACAATAGTGTGTAAAAATCAATGATAAATCTTTGGATAATACCTGAATGAACTCATACTTCCTCAATAAGATGTGCAGCATCCTTAAGGTTTTCAATTTGCTTGTTAGGAATATCTTGTATATAGGTGATACCTAAAATAATTAAGCGCTTTCTTTAATATTATTTTACCGTTATGAACATATCTAAATAAACAATCTTTGGATGATACCTGAATAAGACCATACATTCTCTATAAGGTGTGCAGACTTCTTTATGTCTTCAATTTTCTTGTAAATTAAGGTGAAATCAACAATATTAGTACCTTCGGTACTCTCGATGTGACAGTAAAACGACAATTCATCACAGCAAGCGTACCAAAGATACCACATACTATTATAAAGTTTCCATGCCTGATGTATTTTTGAGTGAAGCGTTATAAAGAATATACGCTGACAGATCTGTGAACAAGTGATCATATATATTCACCACTCATACATAGATCTAGTCTGCGCATAAGTCCTAATGTTCAAGAATGTTCTTAGAGATTATCTTGTAAATAGATGATATCTAAAAAAATAAGCGGATTCTTTAATATACAATAGTGTGTAAAAATCAATGATAAATCTTTGGATAATACCTGAATGAACTCATACTTCCTCAATAAGATGTGCAGCATCCTTAAGGTTTTCAATTTGCTTGTTAGGAATATCTTGTATATAGGTGATACCTAAAATAATTAAGCGCTTTCTTTAATATTATTTTACCGTTATGAACATATCTAAATAAACAATCTTTGGATGATACCTGAATAAGACCATACATTCTCTATAAGGTGTGCAGACTTCTTTATGTCTTCAATTTTCTTGTAAATTAAGGTGAAATCAACAATATTAGTACCTTCGGTACTCTCGATGTGACAGTAAAACGACAATTCATCACAGCAAGCGTACCAAAGATACCACATACTATTATAAAGTTTCCATGCCTGATGTATTTTTGAGTGAAGCGTTATAAAGAATATACGCTGACAGATCTGTGAACAAGTGATCATATATATTCACCACTCATACATAGATCTAGTCTGCGCATAAGTCTTAATGTTGAAGAATGTTCTTAGAAAATATCTTGTAAATAGATGATCTATCTAAAAAAATAAGCGGATTCTTAAATATACAATAGTGTGTAGAAATCAATGATAAATCTTTGGATAATACCTGAATGAACTCATACTTTCTCAATAAGGTGTGCAGCATCCTTAAGGTTTTCAATCTGCTTGTTAGGAATATCTTGTATATAGGTGATACCTAAAATAATTAAGCGCTTTCTTTAATATTATTTTACCGTTATGAACATATCTAAATAAACAATCTTTGGATGATACCTGAATGAGACCATACATTTTCTATAAGGTGTGCAGACTTCTTTAAGTCTTCAATTTTCTTGTTAATTTAGGTGAAATCAACAATATTAGTACCTTCGGTACTCTCGAGGTGACAGTAAAACGACAATTCATCACCGCAAGCGTACCAAAGATACCACATACTGTTATAAAGTTTCCATGCCTGATGTATTTTTGAGTGAAGCGTTACAAAGAATATACGCTGACAGATCTGTGATATAGTGATTATATATATTGACCACTCGTACATAGATCTAGTCTGCGCATAAGTCTTAATGTTCAAGAATGTTCTTAGAGATTATCTTGTAAATAGATGATATCTAAAAAAATAAGCGGATTCTTTAATATACAATAGTGTGTAGAAATCAATGATAAATCTTTGGATAATACCTGAATGAACTCATACTTCCTCAATAAGGTGTGCAGCATCCTTAAGGTTTTCAATTTGCTTGTTAGGAATATCTTGTATATAGGTGATACCTAAAATAATTAAGCGCTTTCTTTAATATTATTTTACCGTTATGAACATATCTAAATAAACAATCTTTGGATGATACCTGAATGAGACCATACATTTTCTATAAGGTGTGCAGACTCCTTTATGTCTTCAATTTTCTTGTAAATTAAGGTGAAATCAACAATATTAGTACCTTCGGTACTCTCGATGTGACAGTAAAACGACAATTCATCACAGCAAGCGTACCAAAGATACCACATACTATTATAAAGTTTCCATGCCTGATGTATTTTTGAGTGAAGCGTTATAAAGAATATACGCTGACAGATCTGTGAACAAGTGATCATATATATTCACCACTCATACATAGATCTAGTCTGCGCATAAGTCTTAATGTTGAAGAATGTTCTTAGAAAATATCTTGTAAATAGATGATCTATCTAAAAAAATAAGCGGATTCTTAAATATACAATAGTGTGTAGAAATCAATGATAAATCTTTGGATAATACCTGAATGAACTCATACTTTCTCAATAAGGTGTGCAGCATGCTTAAGGTTTTCAATCTGCTTGTTAGGAATATCTTGTATATAGATGATACCTAAAATAATTAAGCGCTTTCTTTAATATTATTTTACCGTTGTGAACATATTTAAATAAACAATCTTTGGATGATACCTGAATGAGACCATACATTCTCTATAAGGTGTGCAGACTCCTTTAAGTCTTCAATTTTCTTGTTAATTAAGGTGAAATCAACAATATTAGTACCTTCGGTACTCTCGATGTGACAGTAAAACGACAATTCATCACAGCAAGCGTACCAAACATACCACATACTGTTATAAAGTTTCCATGCCTGATGTATTTTTGAGTGAAGCGTTATAAAGAATATACGCTGACAGATCTGTGAACTAGTGATTATATATATTCACCACTCGTACATAGATCTAGTCTGCGCATAAGTCCTAATGTTCAAGAATGTTCTTAGAGATTATCTTGTAAATAGATGATATCTAAAAAAATAAGCGGATTCTTTAATATACAATAGTGTGTAAAAATCAATGATAAATCTTTGGATAATACCTGAATGAACTCATACTTCCTCAATAAGATGTGCAGCATCCTTAAGGTTTTCAATTTGCTTGTTAGGAATATCTTGTATATAGGTGATACCTAAAATAATTAAGCGCTTTCTTTAATATTATTTTACCGTTATGAACATATCTAAATAAACAATCTTTGGATGATACCTGAATAAGACCATACATTCTCTATAAGGTGTGCAGACTTCTTTATGTCTTCAATTTTCTTGTAAATTAAGGTGAAATCAACAATATTAGTACCTTCGGTACTCTCGATGTGACAGTAAAACGACAATTCATCACAGCAAGCGTACCAAAGATACCACATACTATTATAAAGTTTCCATGCCTGATGTATTTTTGAGTGAAGCGTTATAAAGAATATACGCTGACAGATCTGTGAACAAGTGATCATATATATTCACCACTCATACATAGATCTAGTCTGCGCATAAGTCTTAATGTTGAAGAATGTTCTTAGAAAATATCTTGTAAATAGATGATCTATCTAAAAAAATAAGCGGATTCTTTAATATACAATAGTGTGTAGAAATCAATGATAAATCTTTGGATAATACCTGAATGAACTCATACTTTCTCAATAAGGTGTGCAGCATCCTTAAGGTTTTCAATCTGCTTGTTAGGAATATCTTGTATATAGGTGATACCTAAAATAATTAAGCGCTTTCTTTAATATTATTTTACCGTTATGAACATATCTAAATAAACAATCTTTGGATGATACCTGAATAAGACCATACATTCTCTATAAGGTGTGCAGACTTCTTTATGTCTTCAATTTTCTTGTAAATTAAGGTGAAATCAACAATATTAGTACCTTCGGTACTCTCGACGTGACAGTAAAACGACAATTCATCACAGCAAGCGTACCAAAGATACCACATACTATTATAAAGTTTCCATGCCTGATGTATTTTTGAGTGAAGCGTTATAAAGAATATACGCTGACAGATCTGTGAACAAGTGATCATATATATTCACCACTCATACATAGATCTAGTCTGCGCATAAGTCTTAATGTTGAAGAATGTTCTTAGAAAATATCTTGTAAATAGATGATCTATCTAAAAGAATAAGCGGATTCTTAAATATACAATAGTGTGTAGAAATCAATGATAAATCTTTGGATAATACCTGAATGAACTCATACTTTCTCAATAAGGTGTGCAGCATCCTTAAGGTTTTCAATCTGCTTGTTAGGAATATCTTGTATATAGATGATACCTAAAATAATTAAGCGCTTTCTTTAATATTATTTTACCGTTGTGAACATATTTAAATAAACAATCTTTGGATGATACCTGAATGAGACCATACATTCTCTATAAGGTGTGCAGACTCCTTTAAGTCTTCAATTTTCTTGTTAATTAAGGTGAAATCAACAATATTAGTACCTTCGGTACTCTCGATGTGACAGTAAAACGACAATTCATCACAGCAAGCGTACCAAACATACCACATACTGTTATAAAGTTTCCATGCCTGATGTATTTTTGAGTGAAGCGTTATAAAGAATATACGCTGACAGATCTGTGAACAAGTGATCATATATATTCACCACTCATACATAGATCTAGTCTGCGCATAAGTCCTAATGTTCAAGAATGTTCTTAGAGATTATCTTGTAAATAGATGATATCTAAAAAAATAAGCGGATTCTTTAATATACAATAGTGTGTAAAAATCAATGATAAATCTTTGGATAATACCTGAATGAACTCATACTTCCTCAATAAGATGTGCAGCATCCTTAAGGTTTTCAATTTGCTTGTTAGGAATATCTTGTATATAGGTGATACCTAAAATAATTAAGCGCTTTCTTTAATATTATTTTACCGTTATGAACATATCTAAATAAACAATCTTTGGATGATACCTGAATAAGACCATACATTCTCTATAAGGTGTGCAGACTTCTTTATGTCTTCAATTTTCTTGTAAATTAAGGTGAAATCAACAATATTAGTACCTTCGGTACTCTCGATGTGACAGTAAAACGACAATTCATCACAGCAAGCGTACCAAAGATACCACATACTATTATAAAGTTTCCATGCCTGATGTATTTTTGAGTGAAGCGTTATAAAGAATATACGCTGACAGATCTGTGAACAAGTGATCATATATATTCACCACTCATACATAGATCTAGTCTGCGCATAAGTCCTAATGTTCAAGAATGTTCTTAGAGATTATCTTGTAAATAGATGATATCTAAAAAAATAAGCGGATTCTTTAATATACAATAGTGTGTAAAAATCAATGATAAATCTTTGGATAATACCTGAATGAACTCATACTTCCTCAATAAGATGTGCAGCATCCTTAAGGTTTTCAATTTGCTTGTTAGGAATATCTTGTATATAGGTGATACCTAAAATAATTAAGCGCTTTCTTTAATATTATTTTACCGTTATGAACATATCTAAATAAACAATCTTTGGATGATACCTGAATAAGACCATACATTCTCTATAAGGTGTGCAGACTTCTTTATGTCTTCAATTTTCTTGTAAATTAAGGTGAAATCAACAATATTAGTACCTTCGGTACTCTCGATGTGACAGTAAAACGACAATTCATCACAGCAAGCGTACCAAAGATACCACATACTATTATAAAGTTTCCATGCCTGATGTATTTTTGAGTGAAGCGTTATAAAGAATATACGCTGACAGATCTGTGAACAAGTGATCATATATATTCACCACTCATACATAGATCTAGTCTGCGCATAAGTCTTAATGTTGAAGAATGTTCTTAGAAAATATCTTGTAAATAGATGATCTATCTAAAAAAATAAGCGGATTCTTAAATATACAATAGTGTGTAGAAATCAATGATAAATCTTTGGATAATACCTGAATGAACTCATACTTTCTCAATAAGGTGTGCAGCATCCTTAAGGTTTTCAATCTGCTTGTTAGGAATATCTTGTATATAGATGATACCTAAAATAATTAAGCGCTTTCTTTAATATTATTTTACCGTTGTGAACATATTTAAATAAACAATCTTTGGATGATACCTGAATGAGACCATACATTCTCTATAAGGTGTGCAGACTCCTTTAAGTCTTCAATTTTCTTGTTAATTAAGGTGAAATCAACAATATTAGTACCTTCGGTACTCTCGATGTGACAGTAAAACGACAATTCATCACAGCAAGCGTACCAAACATACCACATACTGTTATAAAGTTTCCATGCCTGATGTATTTTTGAGTGAAGCGTTATAAAGAATATACGCTGACAGATCTGTGAACAAGTGATCATATATATTCACCACTCATACATAGATCTAGTCTGCGCATAAGTCCTAATGTTCAAGAATGTTCTTAGAGATTATCTTGTAAATAGATGATATCTAAAAAAATAAGCGGATTCTTTAATATACAATAGTGTGTAAAAATCAATGATAAATCTTTGGATAATACCTGAATGAACTCATACTTCCTCAATAAGATGTGCAGCATCCTTAAGGTTTTCAATTTGCTTGTTAGGAATATCTTGTATATAGGTGATACCTAAAATAATTAAGCGCTTTCTTTAATATTATTTTACCGTTATGAACATATCTAAATAAACAATCTTTGGATGATACCTGAATAAGACCATACATTCTCTATAAGGTGTGCAGACTTCTTTATGTCTTCAATTTTCTTGTAAATTAAGGTGAAATCAACAATATTAGTACCTTCGGTACTCTCGATGTGACAGTAAAACGACAATTCATCACAGCAAGCGTACCAAAGATACCACATACTATTATAAAGTTTCCATGCCTGATGTATTTTTGAGTGAAGCGTTATAAAGAATATACGCTGACAGATCTGTGAACAAGTGATCATATATATTCACCACTCATACATAGATCTAGTCTGCGCATAAGTCCTAATGTTCAAGAATGTTCTTAGAGATTATCTTGTAAATAGATGATATCTAAAAAAATAAGCGGATTCTTTAATATACAATAGTGTGTAAAAATCAATGATAAATCTTTGGATAATACCTGAATGAACTCATACTTCCTCAATAAGGTGTGCAGCATCCTTAAGGTTTTCAATTTGCTTGTTAGGAATATCTTGTATATAGGTGATACCTAAAATAATTAAGCGCTTTCTTTAATATTATTTTACCGTTATGAACATATCTAAATAAACAATCTTTGGATGATACCTGAATAAGACCATACATTCTCTATAAGGTGTGCAGACTTCTTTATGTCTTCAATTTTCTTGTAAATTAAGGTGAAATCAACAATATTAGTACCTTCGGTACTCTCGATGTGACAGTAAAACGACAATTCATCACAGCAAGCGTACCAAAGATACCACATACTATTATAAAGTTTCCATGCCTGATGTATTTTTGAGTGAAGCGTTATAAAGAATATACGCTGACAGATCTGTGAACAAGTGATCATATATATTCACCACTCATACATAGATCTAGTCTGCGCATAAGTCTTAATGTTGAAGAATGTTCTTAGAAAATATCTTGTAAATAGATGATCTATCTAAAAAAATAAGCGGATTCTTAAATATACAATAGTGTGTAGAAATCAATGATAAATCTTTGGATAATACCTGAATGAACTCATACTTTCTCAATAAGGTGTGCAGCATCCTTAAGGTTTTCAATCTGCTTGTTAGGAATATCTTGTATATAGATTATACCTAAAATAATTAAGCGCTTTCTTTAATATTATTTTACCGTTGTGAACATATTTAAATAAACAATCTTTGGATGATACCTGAATGAGACCATACATTCTCTATAAGGTGTGCAGACTCCTTTAAGTCTTCAATTTTCTTGTTAATTAAGGTGAAATCAACAATATTAGTACCTTCGGTACTCTCGATGTGACAGTAAAACGACAATTCATCACAGCAAGCGTACCAAACATACCACATACTGTTATAAAGTTTCCATGCCTGATGTATTTTTGAGTGAAGCGTTATAAAGAATATACGCTGACAGATCTGTGAACTAGTGATTATATATATTCACCACTCGTACATAGATCTAGTCTGCGCATAAGTCCTAATGTTCAAGAATGTTCTTAGAGATTATCTTGTAAATAGATGATATCTAAAAAATAAGCGGATTCTTTAATATACAATAGTGTGTAAAAATCAATGATAAATCTTTGGATAATACCTGAATGAACTCATACTTCCTCAATAAGATGTGCAGCATCCTTAAGGTTTTCAATTTGCTTGTTAGGAATATCTTGTATATAGGTGATACCTAAAATAATTAAGCGCTTTCTTTAATATTATTTTACCGTTATGAACATATCTAAATAAACAATCTTTGGATGATACCTGAATAAGACCATACATTCTCTATAAGGTGTGCAGACTTCTTTATGTCTTCAATTTTCTTGTAAATTAAGGTGAAATCAACAATATTAGTACCTTCGGTACTCTCGATTTGACAGTAAAACGACAATTCATCACAGCAAGCGTACCAAAGATACCACATACTATTATAAAGTTTCCATGCCTGATGTATTTTTGAGTGAAGCGTTATAAAGAATATACGCTGACAGATCTGTGAACAAGTGATTATATATATTCACCACTCATACATAGATCTAGTCTGCGCATAAGTCTTAATGTTGAAGAATGTTCTTAGAAAATATCTTGTAAATAGATGATCTATCTAAAAAAATAAGCGGATTCTTTAATATACAATAGTGTGTAGAAATCAATGATAAATCTTTGGATAATACCTGAATGAACTCATACTTTCTCAATAAGGTGTGCAGCATCCTTAAGGTTTTCAATCTGCTTGTTAGGAATATCTTGTATATAGATGATACCTAAAATAATTAAGCGCTTTCTTTAATATTATTTTACCGTTATGAACATATCTAAATAAACAATCTTTGGATGATACCTGAATAAGACCATACATTTTCTATAAGGTGTGCAGACTCCTTTATGTCTTCAATTTTCTTGTAAATTAAGGTGAAATCAACAATATTAGTACCTTCGGTACTCTCGATGTGACAGTAAAACGACAATTCATCACAGCAAGCGTACCAAAGATACCACATACTATTATAAAGTTTCCATGCCTGATGTATTTTTGAGTGAAGCGTTATAAAGAATATACGCTGACAGATCTGTGAACAAGTGATCATATATATTCACCACTCATACATAGATCTAGTCTGCGCATAAGTCTTAATGTTGAAGAATGTTCTTAGAAAATATCTTGTAAATAGATGATCTATCTAAAAAAAATAAGCGGATTCTTTAATATACAATAGTGTGTAGAAATCAATGATAAATCTTTGGATAATACCTGAATGAACTCATACTTTCTCAATAAGGTGTGCAGCATCCTTAAGGTTTTCAATCTGCTTGTTAGGAATATCTTGTATATAGATGATACCTAAAATAATTAAGCGCTTTCTTTAATATTATTTTACCGTTATGAACATATCTAAATAAACAATCTTTGGATGATACCTGAATAAGACCATACATTTTCTATAAGGTGTGCAGACTCCTTTATGTCTTCAATTTTCTTGTAAATTAAGGTGAAATCAACAATATTAGTACCTTCGGTACTCTCGATGTGACAGTAAAACGACAATTCATCACAGCAAGCGTACCAAAGATACCACATACTATTATAAAGTTTCCATGCCTGATGTATTTTTGAGTGAAGCGTTATAAAGAATATACGCTGACAGATCTGTGAACTAGTGATTATATATATTCACCACTCGTACATAGATCTAGTCTGCGCATAAGTCCTAATGTTCAAGAATGTTCTTAGAGATTATCTTGTAAATAGATGATATCTAAAAAAATAAGCGGATTCTTTAATATACAATAGTGTGTAAAAATCAATGATAAATCTTTGGATAATACCTGAATGAACTCATACTTCCTCAATAAGATGTGCAGCATCCTTAAGGTTTTCAATTTGCTTGTTAGGAATATCTTGTATATAGGTGATACCTAAAATAATTAAGCGCTTTCTTTAATATTATTTTACCGTTATGAACATATCTAAATAAACAATCTTTGGATGATACCTGAATAAGACCATACATTCTCTATAAGGTGTGCAGACTTCTTTATGTCTTCAATTTTCTTGTAAATTAAGGTGAAATCAACAATATTAGTACCTTCGGTACTCTCGATGTGACAGTAAAACGACAATTCATCACAGCAAGCGTACCAAACATACCACATACTGTTATAAAGTTTCCATGCCTGATGTATTTTTGAGTGAAGCGTTATAAAGAATATACGCTGACAGATCTGTGAACTAGTGATTATATATATTCACCACTCGTACATAGATCTAGTCTGCGCATAAGTCCTAATGTTCAAGAATGTTCTTAGAGATTATCTTGTAAATAGATGATATCTAAAAAAATAAGCGGATTCTTTAATATACAATAGTGTGTAAAAATCAATGATAAATCTTTGGATAATACCTGAATGAACTCATACTTCCTCAATAAGATGTGCAGCATCCTTAAGGTTTTCAATTTGCTTGTTAGGAATATCTTGTATATAGGTGATACCTAAAATAATTAAGCGCTTTCTTTAATATTATTTTACCGTTGTGAACATATTTAAATAAACAATCTTTGGATGATACCTGAATGAGACCATACATTCTCTATAAGGTGTGCAGACTCCTTTAAGTCTTCAATTTTCTTGTTAATTTAGGTGAAATCAACAATATTAGTACCTTCGGTACTCTCGAGGTGACAGTAAAACGACAATTCATCACCGCAAGCGTACCAAAGATACCACATACTGTTATAAAGTTTCCATGCCTGATGTATTTTTGAGTGAAGCGTTATAAAGAATATACGCTGATAAATCTGTGAACAAGTGCTTATGTGAGGCCCAAGAGTGACGAAGGCTGAAAAAACCGAGTTTGCTCACGGCTGCCTTAGTCGCCGTCATTATGCCGGCCAAAGAAAAACGAATTTGAAATGATTGATTTGAAAACGAAAAATTGCTAGGTTACAAAACAAGTTACTACGCGGCTTGAATGCCAGCACCTTGATACGTGATTATTTATCTTCAGAAATAAATAAGTGTATTTATATTGGAGAATATGACCCTTTTGTAATAATAATTTTCAGTTGGTTGTTACAGAAGGGTCTGAAGTTTGTAAAATAGGCTGTGAAGTTTGAAATTCGCTGTCATGTCGTGTAATAATATAAAAAATGAACTTACGCGCAGTTTCCATTATCGCTGTCGCACTGCAGCTCTCCATTAATGACACCGAGGCGATTGCAGTTACAGTCATCACATCCATGGAACATATCGAAGTTGAAGGTGTTCGGCTTACAACGAATGCAGTTCGGCCCAATCACGTTGCGAGGACATTTACATTCACCTGAAACAATATATTTTATTTATATATATTTTTAAATAAACTCACAAAAACTGTAGCCTCTACAAAACAATGACGTTAAAAAAAGAACATTGGAGAAGTATGTATGGACGGACAACTGGCTAATTTTACTTTTACACCCAGGACTAAAAGCATCGGCCATCACACATGTACATTTTAAAGCAAAATAAAATCATCAGCTTTAAAATTTGGTGGATTTATTGCTTTTAACCCTAGAAACCGCGTTTTTTTAATTTTTTTTATTGTGACTTGACATATGACAGCAACCCGCTTGATGTTACGCCGAAGTGTGGTCCATGAATGAATGTCCCTGTCACTGCTACTACAATTCAATAACTGTGAGTAGCAATCACATCCCCTATGCCGGCCTAGATGGAACCGGCAACTTACAAGCTGATCCCGAAACGTGACCAAATCACTTCACGGTCTGTATACTTGTAAGTGGTGGTACTACCCCGGATCGGCAGACTGGGTACCACTGCCTACCACTCTTTGATAACCAGACCCCAAGCAAATATCCATCTCTTTTTTTTATTTTATTAACAAATATTTGCAATATTTAATACTATTAAATATTACAAATAAAAGCTATGAAAAAATATTTGCTCCGACTGGCAATCGAATCTGGGACTTTACGTGCAACAAACCAATCGCTAAACCGTTCATCCACGCCTGTCGTCAAATAAGTAATGCCGAAAGTACATGTCGCTGCACTTCTAGCATTACTTTTACGCGATTTCTAGGGTTAAAAGCAATAAGTCCACCAAATTTCAAAGCTGCACCTAATGATTTTATTTAGCTTTAAAATGTACATGTTTGACCGCCTATGCTTTCAGCCCTGGGTATGACTTCTGCCTGCAGAGGTGTGTGATTACCAAATGGTAATGAATATAACATTATATAACATTAATCACTGCACCTTATCATTTTTTTTCAGTATGCCAATCTTAGATATATATTTATTTATTGCGGTCCATGAATGGAGGTGACTGCCACTTCGAATAAATATTACAAATAAAAACTATGAAACATTTTTTTTGCTCCGACCGAAAATGCAACCCGGATTATTTTATTATTCAAATAGAATAAACCACGCGGTGCGCCTAAAAGCGTGCTCATCAAATTGCATTAAATGTTAATAATTATTATATCTACGGGTGAAAGAGACAAATGTATTTCTATGACGCATACAACAATGAATTCGCGGAACATTCTTCAACCGTTCCCATGGAATAATCGAGTATGTCAGCATATTTGGAAAATTATTATCACGGCGTGCTACTATAGCTATGAGCAATGGCGTCTTTAACCTATTGGGGCACATTAGGATAATGGAGGCCCCCATGTGCTTCATGTGCCCCATAGAGCACTCTCAACACTTTGAAATAGCAGTTTTTCATACATCGATCGGCTATTGATTTTTGTTAAAACTCAATTATTTGACGGCCTGAGGTGACGTTTCTATAAGCAATATTTAGTGGAGTTACTCATTTGTTTTTTACGAAATTAATATGTGATAATAATAAATATTGGTTGTCGTTCGATCTATTGGATAGAGAAACAAGGGGGCCCTGTACACGTGCCTAGAGTGCCCAGAGGGAAAGAGGAGGCTATGAGTAGAAAACGCGCTGAGTGGCCAAAAAAGACACATGGCAAATAAAAACGGATTGACTGTGCTTTAAGAAATATAATTACGGCGACCGTGGTGTAGTGGTAGTGAAATGGCTACGCAAACAGATTTACAATATTACACAGTTACAATAGAAGTACCAACGATAAAAAATATTTAATTTAATTTATAGAACTAACCTAACCTAACAAAACTAATCACAAACACTAACCTACAAGAAATCAATCAAATTGTCACGCCTTTTTCCCACGGGGATAGGCAGAGACAATGGAGCGCCACTTGCCACGATCCTGACACAACTCCCTCGCTTCTCTCACATCCACAATTCTCTTCATACAAGCTCTACTACGGTATATGAAAACCTCACCTATTTAATTTGTTCCAATGTAGTAGAGGTCACATCCACTATGCCGGCCTAGTTGGAACTGGAAACTGCTGAAGTGAATCCTGTAGGACTTTCAACATGTAGGACGCCTTAACTGCAATCACCCTGAAAATTACAAAGAAGACATTAATCCTAATTAATTCGATAATATAAAAGAATTAGCATAATATTTAAATATTATTACTCAACTTTTAAAATTATTCTAAATAATAAAAATATGTTAGGTCTTTACCCGAAGAGAGCTGACAAAGTAATGAACGGAATTAGGACGTTGCTAAGTCGGAACCTTTTGCATATATAGCGTTTTTACGTACTAATGAAACGATTGCTTTATTTTATTGTGGTTCGTCATAAGGTGACTGTGGGATAGTGGTAGTGCACTGGTCACGCAAACTGAGAGCACGTGTTTAAAACCACTCACCGGTTACAATGTATCTTTGATATATGTACTTTGGTTGTCCTGTTTCTATGATACAAGCACTTTCGTAGCTTAGTATAAAAATCAATCAATCAAATTGTCACGCCTTTTTCCCACAGGGATAGGCTGAAACAGTGGAGCGCCACTTGCCACGATCCTGACACATCTCCCTCGCTTTCTTCACATTCACATTTCTCTTCATACAAGCCTTATGGTTATGGGCACTAGGCAACCTAGCTTTCTTGAGGATGTCGCCGATTTGGTCGGAAAACACCCTTCTGGGTTTGCCTTATTAACGTATCCATTCACATGAGATTTATAATGTAAATAAGTATAGAAATGTAAATAAAAAAAATTGGCATCATTAAGCAGTACCTTTCGAGCGACAAATTTACTTCTTTTTCTGCATACCTAATAAAAGTAGCGGTCATATACTAAATTGTCAGACTGGACAAACAACCGCCAACTGTCTGCCTAATACTCTTACACACAGCTACGACACATAGACTCGGAGCAAATCTGCCTCATTTTTTTTGCATCAATCATCATATATAATCTATCATCGATTTAATAATTTAGTTGATTACTTACATTAAATGTGACTGTGAAGTTTTCTGTTATAGGAAAATGATTTGATAGTTCTCCATTATGAATGACAGTTCTGCAGCCAGAATTCAATGGGCAATGTTCAATAGGAACAAGCGTCAACGAAGCTCTCTGCAATAAAGTGTGTTAAAAAAACATTTTTTTTATTGTGATCTTACATATGACAGCACCTCGCTTGATGTTAAGCTGGAGTGTGGTCCATGAATGGGTGTCACCGCTACTACAGTTCAATAATATAAGTAGCAATCACGTCTACTATGCCGGCCTAGTTGGAACCGCCAACTTACAAGCTGATCCCGAAACGCGACGAAATCACTTCACAGTCTGTATACTTGTAAGTGGTGGTCCTACCCCGGGATCGGCAGCCTACCACTCTGATAACCATGACCCAAAAGCAAATATCCGCTTCTTTTTTTAATAACAAATATTTATAATATTATAAATAAAAGCTAACCAATATTTGATCCGACCGGGAAGCAAACTCGGGACTTTACGCCAACAAACCAGTCATTGGACAATTGGCCAAGCCTGGTGTTAATCTGGAGTGCGGTCCACGAATGTAGGCGACTGCTACAATTGTTACATACCTGCTACAAGCAGTCGTATCTACTATGCCGGCCTAGTTGAACCTGCAAGTGAACAGAGCATACAACTGCTCAGTTCACTTGCAGAAAATGAAAAGAACTCAAAGGCGGGGTGACGTCATTAGCATAATTTTGCTTACAACTATATTGTATGCATCAAGATGGAGAGGTCTATAACAAAAATTATAATCAATCAATCAATCAAATTGACATGCCTTTTTCCCACAGGATAGGCAGAGACAATGGAACGCCACTTGCCACGATACTTACACAACTCCCTTGCTTATTTCACATCTACAATTCTCTGTATACAGGCTCTGTGGTTATCCATCCACATCGTATTTATAAATTCCTTTCGTGAATCTACTTTCACTCACCTTTCCATGTGCCCAAACCATCGAAACATTCCTTTGTCAATCCTTGTCACTACATACTCGTACATCTTCTTTCAAACGAAATCTATTACGCAATGTGCTATTCCTTATTTTATTCAAATCAAATCAATCAAATTGTCACGCCTTTTTCCCACAGGGATAGGCAGAGACAATGGAGCGCCACTTACCACGATCCTTACACAGCTCCCTTGCTTCCTTCACATCCACAATTCTCTTCATACAGGCTCTGTGGTTATGGGCACTAGACAACCTAGCTTTCTTGAGGATGTCTCCGATTTGGTCGGAAAACACCCTCCTGGGCCTGCCTTGTTTAACGCATCCATCCACATCAGATTTATAAATTCCTATCGTTAAATTATAATTAAGTATTTGTTTCTATAGATCTAAATGTGAAATAATTATTTGTGCAAATATCTTTCAGGGTCAAAGCATATATTTGTTTCATTTCATTGCTTTTATTTGTAATATTTAGTAATTCGGTTATAAAAAAAATATTCATATCCGGGTCTTGTTGTCAAAGAGTGGTAGACAGTAGTGCCCAGTCTGCTGATCCAGAAGTACCACCAATTACAAGTATACAGACCGTGAAGTGACTTAGTCGCGTTTCAGGATCAGCTTGTTAATTGCCAGTTCCACTAGTCCGGCATAATGGTTGTGACTGCTACTTACAGTTATTTAACTGCTAGTCACCTCCATCTATGGAACGCACTCCAGCTTAACATCAGGCGAGGTGCTGTATGGCAAGTAACGACAAAGCATATATAAAATCCACTTTACCCTAAAGGCAATAACTACTCGCTATTAGATCATTTTTTTACATTTCTAAACTATGCTATATATAAGATACATAGGAACTTGTATTATAGGTCGGGGAGAGCATCTGTATTCTGTAGGCTGAATTAGCAGTCGAACTAAAAATTCGGTGCGTTATTTCTTTGTAAAATTGACAAGTGAAATGCTTTACCAGCCTCCACTTGAGTAAAGTTATAGGATGTGTTCTCTCCATTTTATAACTTCGGATCCTTAAAGCGATGTGTGAAAAAACACCTTTTAGCCGGTATAGTACGGCGACTGAGGCGACAGTAAACTGACTTAGTTTTTTTAGTCATCACCATCCTGATCCTCCTCTTGCTCACATCAGACAGGTTAAAAACAGAAGTCGAGTTACAATAAATAAATAAAAATGGTACGTTTAGGTACATAGTTTCGAGGCAGATAATGTAACTTATATGCGCCAGGTAGTACCATCACGTACAAGTATACAAACCATGAAGTGACTTAGTCGCGTTTCAGGATCAGTTTGTAAGTTGCAAGTTTCACCTAGGCCGGCAAAGTGGATGTGACTGCTACTTACAGTTATCGCACTGTAGTAGCAGTCAACTTCATTCATGGGACGCACTTCAGCTTAACATTAGGCGGGATCTATTCACAATATAAAATAGTCCCACTATCGTGACGCACCTAGCAACATAGCACTGTAAGGTGTTTAGTTTCTTTCCATATAAATCTGCAAGATAATAATTATAATTAAATTGACAATTAATATATTAATGCATATCAATTTAATTCTTCGTAATGATATATAAATGTTAAATATGCAAAGACCACCAAATATGCATAATCCCCTTAACCACCCGTGATTTGCACCTTATTTCTCTATATGTATATATAAGTCATTATTATTAGGGTATGCCTGTAAATGTAATTATTATAAATTCAGATAGTACATAATATCGATCAATCAAATTGTCACGCTTTTTTTTTCAAGGATAGGCAGAGACAAT
The DNA here is from genome assembly GCA_905220615.1 of Tinea trinotella. Classification (NCBI taxonomy): domain Eukaryota; kingdom Metazoa; phylum Arthropoda; class Insecta; order Lepidoptera; family Tineidae; genus Tinea; species Tinea trinotella. Next base: position 18,093,925 of record HG992305.1, read on the forward strand.
GGCGCGCCACTTACCACGATCCTTACACAGCTCCCTTGCTTCTTTTACATCCACAATTCTCTTCATACAGGCTCTGTGGTTATGGGCACTAGGCAACCTAGCTTTCTTGAGGATGTCTCCGATTTGGTCGGAAAACACTCTCCTGGGCCTGCCTTGTTTAACGCATCTATCCACATCAGATTTATAAATTCCTTTCGTCAATTTACTTTCACTCATCCTTTCCATGTGCCCAAACCATCGAAGCATCCCTTTGTTAATCCTTGTCACTACATCTAATTTCAAACACATCTATCACGCAGTGTGCTATTCCTTATTCTATTCGCTATCGTCACTCCACATACACTCCTTAACGATCGCATTTCTACAGCGTTAATTCTACTTTCATGCTTCTTCTGCCACACCCAACATTCACTTCCATACATTAATGTAGGAACCAGCACCGCATTATGAACAGCCATCCGTGACTTTGTGACACTATACACATATTAAAAAACCGATGATAGTACAATAATTTCATTAAATATATTTTTTTAGCCGGCATTGTGATGGTGACTGAGGTAACCGTAAACTAATTTGGTTTTTTCAGTCGTTAGCATTCTTGAATCTCCTCTGGCTTACCATTCATTTACCTTTTAATTCAGATTGTCACATAAGCGTGATTTTTAGTTTTTTATACTATAGTTTTATTATTTATTTTTAAATTTGTTTTATTTAGAATATATATTTTTTTGTTATTATTATAGAAGATGGTTTAAGCCATTAACCATCAAACGAAGCACACCAGTCCGTTGTGTTACACGGAAAAACCCAGGTTCGATCCCCGGTGGGGATCAGTTAAATCAATATTTGTTCCATAGCTATTATTCTTATTATTTAATAATTAATTACATATTACAAATATTTTCTAATAAAAAAAGAGGTGAATATTTGTTCCGGGTCAGTCGATAGGTAGGTGTCAGTCGATTCGGGGTAAGTATAGCGACGTAGTAAGGATTAGCTGGTGGCTTCGTACCAGGCGGCATTGTGTATGTTACTGCTACTTACAGCTACTTCCATTTGTAGATCACACTCCAGACCACACATCAGGAAGGTCGCAATAAAACAAAATACAAGATCTGCTGTAGTAGAAGATTAGTAAGCCGCATCTGATGTTCGTCTGCAGTTAATAATCCTGAACTGAACAAGAATAACCAAGGCGTCCGTTATCACCCATAACGTTATTATCCCCTGTAGTTGGGGTTTTGTTCTTTAAAGTGTGCAGGTTTAAGGGGGCCGTATCCATTGAGTTTACATTAGATAATGGATACTCAAAAGCCGTTCCCTTGGGTTTAGCGGTTTTTCGGTGGTATTTGTCTGTAGTCGAGGGTCCAGCTGTTGTGGTGGTTATTTTTTAGTAACCATAGAGATTTTTGGTGACAAAAGGCGTGACAATTTGATTTATTGATTGACTGTATAGTTCCCGGCAAATTAAAAGAGCTCTTGACGACTGCAGTGGAAGCAAATCCGCATATCTGTACACTCGTGCACATAATTAGGACAATTTAAAATTTTATACACCTGGGTAAAATATAAAGTAAGTAGGAATCAATAAAAGTTACTGACAGCGCTCTTTTTATCTGCCGGGCATCTACTTTGTAAATTATGCAGACCTCTAGAATTGGGTGAAAATTAATTTAAGATTCCTTTACCTAGTCGTGTTAAAAAGCTTGTTAGTCCAACTATAGTTGGACCACGACCCCTAGGTGAAGGCCTTTAGTCCAACTTTATAAACTTAATAAGCGTATTTCGATGACAAGCTATATTTTATAAACTAGGTAAATTTTTGTTATTTGTGATTTGTTAATATGAATCACCATGAAAGAATTTAATATACATATACTAGAATGTGTATATGTATATTAAATTCAAGCGAAAATACGGACCAACAATGAGATGTCAGGGACCAAAATATATGCGATCAATATACGATATTTTTTACTAATTAAATATACAATATAATAAATATATGTGTATATAATAACTTTTTGCTTATATTTTGCCAGCACCGGTTGAACTTATATTACTGGCTGACTGATGTATTGCCATTTAAAATAATAAACTGTAAACTAATTGGAATACGATTATTTTTATTTTTCTTTGTCCAGACGGCGACAGAGACACCCGTGAACTAACTCGTTTTTTTTTTCAGTCGTCGGTACTCTTGGACTTCCTCTTGCTTACCATCAGGCAGGTCGAGGTCATGTGTTGTGTCACCATTAAAATATAAATAATAAATCAATCAAATTGTCACGCCTTTTTCCCACAGGGATAGGCAGAGACAATGGATCACCACTTGCCACGATCGTTATACAACTCCCTTGCTTCCTTCACATCCACAATTCTTTTCATACAGGCTCTGTGGTTATGGGCACTAGGCAACCCAGCTTTCTTGAGAATGTCTCCGATTTGTTCGGAAAACACCCTCTTAGGCCATCATCAGATTTATAAATTCCTTTCGTCAATCTACTTACACTCATCCTTTTCATGTGCCCAAACCATCGAAGCATTCCTTTGTCAATCTTTCTCACTACATCTTCTTTCAAACCACATCTTTCGCGCGCTGTGCTTATTCTATCTGCTATCGTCACTTCACATACACTCCTTAACGACCGCATTTCTACAGCGTTAATTCTACTCTCATGCTTCTTCTGCCATACCCAAACTTTACTTCCATACATTAATGTAGAAGCGAGCACCGCATTTTAAAAATAAAACATATTAATTTTAATTCCATATTACCGAACGCAGGCAGACGTCATTGATGCCTGTGTCCGTTTTGCTATTTATTAAGGCACTAGGAAATTTTTGAAACGCACTATATAATAGGTATGTATGTAATAGGTAGGTGTCAGAAGGTTTTTTTGTGGTTACACTTACAATGTCTTTCAGTTTTTATTAAATTACATAGGTAGGCATTCGAATTTCGATTATTTGTTCTGTTTATACTAAGAGCTACGTAAAATGAACTGTATAGTTTGTAGTTAACTTACTAAGTAAGATAATATACATAGATTATATGACATTTCTAGATCAAAAGAACATAATAATGAATCCTTTTAGATATAATATGGTACTTGAAATGGCGTAAGGGCACAATCATCTTGCGGATCAAGAAAGAAGTGTTAACTAAAAACTTTTTTTTTGTTAACACTCACAGTTGCACTTGCAGCTAGCCACTTAAATGTGAGTTGAAAGTGTCAAAATATGCTTGGGAAATTAGGCCACTGGTTCCAGTAAACGTGGCATTGTCGGAAAATATTTCAGCAGGGGTTCCTCGACGTACTATGAATGCTGTAAACACATGATGACCGAGTCTACAGATAGGGAATGTACCATTTCCGAATGTATGGCTCGCAATGTCATACAGGTAAATATAGCTTTTCGTTTCTTCGACCAACAGAGACATGTAAAGGCCAAAATAACCTAACCCAACAAAGGTGAAGGGACGTTTGTGGTGGGCTAATCTTGCTGCTCAATTATGTCCAATCTGGTACACACTAGGTGCTCAAAGCAGATGGGAATTTGCCAAGAGGCACATAGCCATGAGGCGTCGTTACAAAGCTGTGCTGCCTGCGATGGAATTGTTCGAGTCGTAGACGTGAAAACATCAGAAAGAGTTTTAGATGTCAGAAAATTTGGACGTCAAGAAGTTGGCAAGGTCGAGACCAATGATAAGCTCATTGGTCTCGACCTTGTTTTGTTTGTTGTAAATAATTTGTTTTTCTTTTATTGAAATAAGTTTTATATTGTTTATGTGTGTTTATTTATTGTTCCAGAACTATTTGCCTTGTTTTAAATATAATATTGCAATATAATAAAGCTATTTTGTCGTAGTATGTTAAATTCAGGGACTAAACTTTTTTGTTCTAATTAAAAGAATTGGATAAATAATATTACAACCATTTATAAAATCATGATTGAAGAACTAATGAATTTAAATCGCTTTCCTATGACAAAATATATCTTTCGCAATCAGTATAAAATATTTTATTTCAGGCGTTTACTACATAATAATAAAGAAAAATAATAGTTTAAAAAAACTAAAAAACCCGCTTTTATAGCAAACCGAAATAAAAACTAGAAAATATATTTAATAACAAAGAGTTTATATTACAGTAGCAGAAGGTGAAACAATCAATCATAATTAATTACTTCAAAATAAAATTATATAAAAATTTAAGTTATAAACAGAATCATTTAATTCAGAGTGAAAAGCCGTAGGGTGCTTGACATAGGTTACAATCATTCTACGAGTATTGGCAACTATCTATGAGAGGAGAGTTATGGGAATAGAATGTTGTGAAATGAACCCCACGCTTTTCACTCTGAATTAAATGATTCTGTTTATAACTTAAATTTTATTATAATTTTATTAAGAAGTAATTAATTACGATTGATTGTTTCACCTTCTGCTACTGTAATATAAACTCTTTGTTATTAAACATTATTTTCTAGTTTTTATATTGGTATGCTATAAAAGCGTGTTTTTTTAGTTTTTTAAACAATTATTTATTTTTAATTTTTTAGTACGATTTGATCGATGTCCAAGACTGCAGAGCTAATGCGCGATCGCGCACTAGCTCTGTCCCTTTCACTCTCTCATAGAGAATCTATAAAAATAATATTTAATCCTGGCGGCCTTAACAAGGATAATGGGAAATTGTTAACAAATTATTGCATTGTCATTAGCTCTTAATACGTATGCAAAGTTTCTAATTAATTAGAGTTCTGGAGATAGCTAAAAATCGTGCTCAAAGATTCCGTTACATAGTTAGTTAGTTACATACATACAGCCCAAGCTTATAAAAGCGTGTTAATTAATAATATTAATGATTTTTTAGAGAACAACAACAAATATCGTTTAATAAGTATATTGCTAGAGCGTAAGACTGTTATTAGAAAGAAGTGGTCGCTGTTTTAACTCTCGCTCGGACCGTTTTTTGTATACAAACGATATGAAATATGCCAATGCAAAAAGACAAACTTGTGTAGCAAAATACGCAAGTGCTTTATACGGAATGTATATTTATTTAAACCAAGTTTTAAACTGCAATTAAAAATTAATATTAATCATAAGAGCAGTTTCATCTATAAAAAGTAATATCGAAACATTGAATATTATAGTAGATATAGGAATAAATAATATGTTTTTCTCCAATCGAAAAGAGCGGTTATTAAAGTCGATCAGTAATTGAATATTTCACGTTGATCGTTCAGCGTCGTTCATATAAAATGAACAATAAATTTTGGGGGTTCACCATACTTAGAACTGAAACTCTAATTTTTTTTCATAAAACCCATACGTGTGGGTAATCTATAGATAGGTTTTCAAAAAGCATATTAAAGTTTCTAATATCATTTTTTTCTAAACTAAATAGTTTACGCGAGAGACACTTCCAAAGTGGTAAAAAGTTGGTCCCCCCCCTGTATCTTCTAAAATAAGAGAAAGATAAAACTATAAAATATATATGATGTACATTACCATGCAAACTTCCACCGAAAATTAGTTCGAACGAGATCTAGTAAGTAGTTTTTTTAATACGTCGATTTTTTTAAATTGAATACCGTTATTTACCTTTCATTCAACCAACTCAAATGTAAAAATCGATCATTGAACTTTTATATTATGTTACTTGCCGCTTTTTTAGTTTACGGACAGTTTTTTTTCTTTCTTCTTGTTTATGGCTTTAGTATTTAACTTGCCAGTGTCAAAGTAAAAATATATGGTTCAATGTTAAAACATTGTCAAGTAAAGATGAAGATGAACCACGCGAGTGATTCATCAAATGATGATGATGATAGTGAGGTTGATGATGATTGTTTTAGTAAAGCGGCGGAAAGCCTTTACTAAAACTTCAGAAGGAGTCTTGGAGGGAACATGAAGAAACAAGTTTCATTACTTTAAATTACTTGTTTATACTTGATCAACTTAAAAATTATTACTGGATAACAATTCCACCATTATTACACATTAATATTTATGAAAAACACAAGCTTTTCAAATAATCCAAAATTGCGCGTCCTGTCAGTTGCAGTTGCCCGCCAAAACTTGACAAACAGTTTTTAGTATTAATAAACTAAGAACCTCAAAGTAGCACCTACAACATTCACGTGCATTCGAATACTTAATTTGACACAAACCAAAGACAAATTATATAGGCCGACCATTACTATTACTTGATTTTTGACCCAAACGGCCGAATTAGTAGGGATGATAAGTATTTGCATACTTTCGATTTTCGTGGCTATTTTTTGATCAATAAAAACAATATTTGTTAATGTAAGAATTTATTTTTACGAATACACCGACGTATTTATTTATGTTTAAGTATTTATTGAACTAAGACGCTCGATTCCTTTGCCTGAAATTAAAAAAAAATCATAAATAGAACTGTTTTAACCAGTAAAACTCATTTTCAAAACTTTAGGAATATTCGTTTGCAAAAGAGCGTTTTTAGAATTACATAGTGATATTTCGAGAGAATTTAAATATTCTCTCTAATTTATTAACGTTCATTTGTTCTTCTTTATTATTAGTAAGTAGTTTTTTAATCAGTTTTGTGCCTTGAATTAAGGAATAATAATATTTTTTATAATTTTCAAAAAAACATGGCTTACCCAAGTGACGTGTTGCTAACGCTTGTGTCTGGTTAACACTTGAACTTTTTATTAAATTGAAATCTAATTGGGAACCAATTAGATTTGTATATTTCAGTCAATGGATAAGGTGAATGAATTCGCCTTTTTGCATTTAATATTATTTGTTAATCTTCATTGTGATCCATGAGGCAAAAGGCGGCAATTACTTTAGATTATAAAGGACATCTCAACTCCTTTACTGGAGAAGTGTGGTCATCTTTGTGGGGGGCCTATTATTTTTGTTAATATATACTATTTTAATCTACATAGGTATTTCAAGATGAATGTCATCAGAGCTAGAAAGAACCTTGTAGAATTTATCCAGAATGAAGTGTTAGGTAAGTTGTTTTATATTGCTAATACTCTGCATACAAACAATCAAAAGTACTGTCTTACAATCATTCAAATAATCTGAATGACACATGAATTGGTAGAGACAATAGAAGATCTCTTTGGGGTGACCGTGGTGTGTCAGACGAATGAATTTCAGCTCCCGATCTCCAGCGTTTGTGATGACGGAGGCCACCGTGGGATTTTAGCCAGTACGAGTCCGGCATAATCCTGGTTACTACCCTGAGAAACCAGGAGTAGCCATGAGGATTTCCACAGGAAAAAAAAGGGTGACCATGGTGTAGTGGCAGTGCAATGGTTAAGCAACCCGAGAACATGGTTTTGAAACCACTCACCCGTACCAATGTATCTTTGATATATGTACTTTGGTTGTTCTGTTGTACTATGATACACAAGCTCTTTAATAGCTTGGTATAGAAATGTACAATAAAAATAAATAAAACTCTACAAAGGACTGTGAAGTCTGGAGACTATGGTCATAGGCAGGATAATGTAATGATACAAGCGATGACTGAAGACACCAACTCAGTTATTTAGTATTATGGTTGACTTTGATTTAGTATTATACCAGCCATAGAAATTTTTTCACACATCTCTTGAAGGATCTAAGATGATAGTGGTGGACTGATAATAGCTGCAAAGAGACATTAGTTACCATTCATTGTTTTAGCCCATGCTATTTTGATAATTTCTCTTTATTGTTTTAGATAATCGCAATGTATCAAACCAGCTCTTTTCAATAATTACAATATTTCTAAGAAAACAGTTCATTGCAAAGAATGCTTATGAAATAAACAATAACACAAGAAACCTAGCTGGTAGAATACTTGCAGATTTGTGTTATAAATATCAGGTAAGGTTTAACATTATAAGGTGAGCTTTGAAATGTCACAAAGTATTTTCCGATCGCAAGTCCAGAAGGCTATCTTTACATTCCCACATATCCCACAATGAACCGGGCACTTGCTCATAGAACCTATGTGGTTAGATAAAATACATTATATTATGGTATTATTGAACAGTTAAATTTCGTTGCAGACGACAAATGAATCGACTGAACAAATATGGAGTGCAGTACGGATTCGCCATTGCCAGTTCCTAAGCCCGGCCTTACAAAGCGAAGTCCTATTTGGTATTGTTTTCCTGTTAGGAAATGGAGCTGGTATGGAACGAAATGTGAGTCTTTAGTTTTTATTATTCTAGTAATCTGAATGTTGATGAGATCGAATTGGGGGTGGTATATTACATTTCAACCAACAAGATCTTAGGTAAAGACTGAAGCCAGACCTGGGTAAAATAGACAACCCATTATTACAACTTTAATATTAATTCCATTAATAGTGGTGGAACTATCCCGGATTGGCGTTCTGTGCAAATAACTGCTAGAGGGCACTACCACTTATGAGGCTGTCTTGTAATTATAATTATTTTTTATGTTTTTCAGGAAATTATAAACTACTTACTCAGTATGCTAGCTCCAACCGTTCCAGGAGTTAAGGGATGGTGGTTAAAGAATGTAATGCAAATATTATTTAGAGCTGAATGTTTTCAAGTAAGTAAATTATTTTTCGATAACATATTAGGGTAGGGCAAAAGTTTCTTTGCATTTTATATGAAGATTCAAGATCTTTTTTTTAAATTTACATTAAACTATAGTATATAGCTATTTTATTCTATGACTTTCTGCCATCTTGAGGTAGAGACATGATCCCGTTGCTATAGAAATTTTGGGTCAAAAAAAAAAAACGCAACAAGTTGTTTTGGCAGTCCTCTTTTGATGTTAACCTGACACTGCCTAAAGAATTCTGAAGAGACCGAAACAAGTGGAAATCTGAAGGTGCAAGGTCAGGGCTATATGGCGGATGCATTAACACCTCCCAGGCAAACAAACTCTCTTAATTTTTGCTGAGTGGTTAAAGATGTATGTGGTCTAGCGTTATCGTGATGAAAGACCACAGCCATTCTATTAATAAATTCCAACCGCTTTCTCTCAACTTATTGCTTTAATCTTATCAGTTGTTGGCAGTAGAGATCCGAATTGATGGTTCTGCCCGGCGGTAAAAACTCATAATGAACTTCCATGAATAATTCCCTTCCAATCCCACCATAGATACAGCATCACTTATTGCGAGTTAACCCAGGATTTGCCACAGTCTGTGAAGCCTGACCAACCTTTGACCACGACATTTTTCGTACGTTTTTGTCATACGTGATCCACTTTTCATCACAAGTTATCAATTTCTTCAAAAACGCTTCCGTTTCATTATGTCTTAATAAAGAATCGCAAAGAAGTACACGGTTTATTAGGTTTCTTTCAGAGAGCTTGTGTGGCACCCAAATTGCGAGCTTTTTTTGTGTACCCAGCTTTTTTCAAATGGGTCAAAACAGTTTTGTGGTCAATTCCCAGTTCTTCAGCTATGTCGTACGGCTAATATGCCGAGCTTGCTCCACTTTTTCAAAAATAGCGTCCATTTTATCCGTAACAGGGTGACCAGAGCGAGATGCATCTTTGGCATCAATATTCCCGGTCCCAATAGACCAACTTTGTGCTACTCTTACTGACACTTACTGACAGGTCCACAAAACATCACAATTTTTTGCGGCTTTCATTGCATTTTTGCTTTTCTTGTAATTAAATTTTTAAATGTATCTAATTTCCTTCTTTGATTCGCTCATTTTGACAGAAAGAAAAACAAATGAAAAATAGCGGGAAACAACATTTTTGAAATGTCACCTATTTATTTACATAAAAACCAGCCAGATTCAAATAGTACAGCTAAAGATGTTTTATTACTATATTATATGCGAACAGACTTTTCCCGACCCAATATAACCACTTATATATTTTAATGTATACATCGTGGTTATATATTAACTAGCTGTATATCCTGATTACAGATAGAATTTAAGACGAGTACTAAAACCAATTTACTACGGCTTAAGCCGCAATTCCGAAGTTATCTCTCTCTACGAATGGAACACGACAGGCAGCTAGTTAGGATCGCTGTGGAGGCAGGCCTCTGCATCTCTCCATTTCAATGGAGCAATTTAATATATGGAGACAATTACCACATTTCTTATATGAAAACTGTAAAAAAATCAGTCCCGCAACAATCTCCGTTAAATCTGCTGATTAAACATTTAAAAAATTATTTACATGTCGCAAACAAGGACAGTGTAAAAAATGAATTGGACAGTGCCTTCGCAGTTTTATCTGCATTTGATATTGTTAAGGGTGAGTTCTATATTGCTTCCTAAATTGTGTCCTATTAGTATAGATTTTCATATGAAGTACAGCAATAAAGGATTTGTCACATTGGACAAATTCTTTATTTATTAGTTTATTTATTTTATTAATTTTTGATAAGCAAATATTGCTACAAATCAAGTGCCGACCCTAACTCTTCACATGCGTTATTCCGTTATTACAAGTTGATTTATTAATTTGGGTTAACAACAAAATAAGCACTAATCATAAAATAAGTAACTTTACAATGTATAATGTTCAAGCGTTATTTTAATTATAGTTAACCATAGCATGCATGTTGAATATAATCAAAGAAATTTCTATTTCTTTTTGCAAACGTCATAAAATTTTCTTAAATTTATAATTGGAGTATTGCAAAAAGAGAAGAAAAAACCGAGTCCCTATAAAAGTTCTAATGAAAATTCCTCTGGTATGATAACTAAATTTAATTGCAGACAATAACTTGTGGCGGGAATTGCCAGCTGTACTTGATGCCATTAGAAAGCTGATGGCGTGTTTGCTAAGTGTTGGGGAGTTTAAGGGTAAGTTTTGTTTTATGTGAAATTGAATATTTGTTTATTTTACATGTCTGTACTAAGGTTTACAATGGGTTTGTATTACTTTTTTCATTTATTTATTTATTGTGACACAAGATTTGATCTCGACCCTCGACCCGCCTGATGGTAAAGAAAAGGAGGCCCAAGAGTGCCGACGACTTCAAAAACTGCGTCTTCACGGTTGCCCCAGTCGCCGTCACTATGCCGGCCAAAGGTACTACTTCAAGCATAGCTTGAAGGACCCAAGGTTATAGGGTGGAGAGAACACATGGGCTGGTAAAACTTGTCGTTTGTACTACGATTTAGTTCGACTGCCGATTCGGTCGACAACATGCGGATGCTTCCTCCGACCTGTGCGAGTATTAAATTGATATACTAATTGCACAATAGCAAATGCTCGGACGGTCAGAACGTGCCCCGCGACGTGACTTGAGTCAGCTCCCCCGTGACTAGCCGAGCGTTGTCAGTGTTTGCAACTGCTTAAGGATATAGGAACTGTTATAGGAATGTCCCATTGCTAAAAATTTCATCAAATTGTCACGCCTTTTCCCACAGGGATAGGCAGAGACAACTTGCCACGATCATGACACAACTTCCTCGCTTCCTTCACAATTCTCTTCATACAAGCTCTATGGTTATGGGCACTAGGCAACCTAGCTTTCTTGAGGTTGTGTTCAATTTGGTCTGCAAACAACCTCCTGTATCCATTCACATGAGATTTATAAATTCTTTTCGTCAATCTCCTTTCACTCATCCTTTCCATGTGCCCAAACCATCGAAGCATTTCTTTATCAATCCTTATCAGTACATTCTCTTTCAAACCACATCTGTCGCGCACTATGCTATTTCTCATTCTATCTGCTATCGTCACTCCACATGCTTTCCTTAACGACCGCATTTCTGCATCGTTAATTGTAGATGTAACGCATGAGAGTAGTCTCATGCTTCTTCTGCCACACCCAACATTCACTTCCATACATTAATGTAGGAACAAGCACCGCATTATGAACAGCCATCCGTGACTTTTGGGACATTATTTGGCTGTTCGTTATACTATGGATGCGTTCACCACGTTCCCCTTTTGCACTTTTCTCTTAATTTTTTCATCCCTTGTAAACATACTTCCCAAGTAATTTAAATTTTATCAACAATCTTTCTCGTGCCGTAGGTGCGTCGTGAAAATGTCTCTTACTTATTTTGATAAATTTTAATTTAAAAGACCAGATTGTAATTATTTTAATGTTATTTTATTTTTTTTGCATTGGATATCTTCTAAATATAATATATAAATTTTATTTTTAGATCGAGTCCCGATGGAGGATATATACCAACCAGGTTTGTGTTTTCTATTTTTTTGTATGATATATCTATCATAGCAGGATTTTGGTCTACTTACTTTTTGTTGTCAATCTACATACCTTTTTATCAGCTAGTATAATCAAAAATAATATTTCGGCGCTCTAGAACTTCCCTCGTATTATTAGACATAAAGGGAATATCAAATAAGCGATACAGCTTGATTTTGACGACAGGCGTAATTTACTTGTCACACCAGTCCGTTACGCGTGAAGTCCGAGGTTCGATTGTCGGTCAGATCAAATAAAAGTTTTATAGCATTATTTGTAATATTAAATAATTTAATTGAATATTGCAAATATTTGTTAATAAAAAAAGAGGCAGATATTTGCTTCGGGTCTGGTTGTAGAAGAGTCAGTGTCAGCCTACCGCTGGTACCCAGTCTGACGATCCAGGGTAATACCAACACAAGTATACAGACAGTGAAGTTGGGAAGTCACTTATTTTATTAAAAGGTATACTTTTTTAACTGTAGTCGCAGTCGCTTTCATTCATTGACCGCACACCACCTTAACATCAGGCGGGGTGCTGTCAAATATGCTGAGTCACAACAGACAAAAAAGACTCAATCAATTTAATGAAGAGCACTGTGATCAGCAGCATTTCGTCACTGTTTAAGTATTTTAAGTACAATTTTTTCGTGGTGGAACTCTGTGACTCGGCTCAGAAACATACCATCAATGTTATAACACCTACTACAAAATTGATATTTCCCAAGCGTACATTTTATTTAGACGCTACATCTGACCTAGACTCGCCGAATGGTAAGCAAGAGCACCAAACCTCAGTCACCGTCTCAATGCCGGCCGAAAATGGTGCTACTATTATGCGAACTGATTTGAACCACCTGTACTTGTGAATGAACGCTTGGAAAATATACTTGTTATCTTAAAGTATATTTAAAAGCATATATTAACTTGTCTCGCAGGTCGCAGTCCGACCCCAGGCCAATGTTGATTGTTGGTATGTTATTGGCATCGTTTAACAATTCACAATTTTCTTTTGATTTCAGATTAGTGGACGCAAGCTTATAAATTCCATTTCATTTTATTATTACTTCTTTTTAATTTTGGTAATTATATTAGGTTGTTTAAAAAGCAAGTCTTTTAGTTTGTCTGAATTTATAAATCTGATGTGGATGGATGCGTTAAACAAGGCAGACCTAGAAGGGTGTTTTCCGACCAAATCGGAGACATCCTCAAGAAAGCTAGGTTGCCTAGTGCCCATAACCATAGAGCTTGTATGAAGAGAAATGTAAATGTGAAGGAAGCGAGGGAGTTGTGTCAGAATTGTGGCAAGTGGCGCTTTATTGACACCGACTATCCTTTTTTCCTTTTAACGTTTAAAATTGCTTGATTTTTTTAAACAGCCTAATACATATTTTATAATACGTTGTTTTTTAATATATTTTTTAAATGAGAGATTGATTATATGGAATGCGTAGGCGGAATTCTGATTTTACTATACCAGCGGCACGCTGATGATGATGATGGCCGTTTTGACGTTTGACTATTTATAAAGTTTATACTGAAAATAAAGGACAGCAATTCGCTCCTTCAAACGGAAATTCGTTAATTTATACGTGCACGTGAACGATAATAGGATTTGAGATATGAATTTCGATCCTACAACGGTAAGGAAGTTCACATTTTCATTTTGATTTATTGTATGATTGTTCATTTTCAAAAGTCATATTCTGTCAGACAGTCAGATTAGTTTTCTGACTACGCAACACGATGAAATCTAACTCATTCGGTTTTACTGTAATGTGCAATATCTGTAACAGTTGTGATTCGTCATCGTGCAATTCCTTCGACTGCTGAATCCAGTTTCACATTGTGACTGGATGCAATGTGATACTAGTTAGCGATTTGGAAATATTTATTAATGTTTATTTTGTTTGATAATAAAAGGACCTAAACAAATATTTATATAGTAGAAATCTTCTTTATGTTTTATCAAAAACGCGGTGTCATGATTATTCACAAAAAAGTCTGCCATGGTATATGCCTAAAATGGATTGATAATTAAGGCTGATTATGTATATGCACTATATACAACAACATAAGTTTAATAGTAGGTTACAAAGATTATGTATACATACATAAATAAAAAAATGATTATTTAACTATTAAGCGTGCGATGTATTTTGACCCGGACAACGCCGGGATACACAGATAGTATAAAATATAATAATAATATATAATATTTATATTATATAATATTATACTATCTGTGTTTCCGCGTTGTCTGGGTCAAAATACATCGCACGCTTAATAGTTAAATAATCATTTTTTTATTTATGTATGTATACATAATCTTTGTAACCTACTATTAAACTTATGTTGTTGTATATAGTGCATATACATAATCAGCCTTAATTATCATTCCATTTTAGGCATATACCATGGCATATATATATATATATATATATATATATATATATATATATATAATTTGGTTAGCCTGTTTCTACGATACAAGCACTTTAATAGCTTAGTATAGAAATGTATATTATGCTACTAAAGTCTCTACTATCATAGAAACAGGCCAACCAAAGTACATATATCAAAGACACGTTGGTACCGGTGAGTGGTTTAGAGCCCGGATGTCGGCTTGCGTAACCACTACACCAGCCCCCCTAGCACGGCCATCCAAGAAGCAAGATAAAGACTTGCAAGGAATATAATTCCAACTCATTTTAAATAACTTACTAGAACAGTGTATCCAAAAAGATATTTAAACGTTTTGTAAAACTTTACACTAAACAACGTTGAATACTTTAATAAATATTTTTTAAAACATTTTGATGTGCCGGCCTAATACGTCATTTAAAATGAGTTACAATAATATTCCTTGCAGTTCTTTATCTTGTTTTTTGGATTGCCGTGCTAGGGGGGCAAGGTCGCCTTAAAAGTATGAAATCAAAGATTGCAATTTGTTTTGCACACTAACAAAAGGAATAAATAAATGTTCACGCTGTAGTGCTATCGTTCCTAAAATGGAAGGCGTTAGTACATAGATATTACGTAGATAGATAGATAAGCTATTTGTTTGGGTTCTTTTATTATTTTGCTAATGTGTTTTTTATTTTAATCTAAGAGGATTTAGATTTCTTTTGTTACTTTTAACTATATTAGATTATAACCGCTACCTTCATAACTACTGTTATTGAGTTTATGGCAACTAAAATGAACTAAACAAATTGCTATTATTTATGTCAGTGAATATGAATTCATGATATAAAATGAAAGTTTAGGTTCTTTTATTATTTCTCTATTAGTGTTTTTCTATTTGATTATACGAGTACGATGATTTCTTATTTTGGTGTTCTTATTTATAACCTTTCAAGCTTCTTTTATTATTGCCACGTTTTTTATTGAAGCTCGACGTCTGATCTTGACCTGCTTTGCTTGCCTGATGGTAAGCTAGAGGAAGCCAAAAGCGCCAACTAAAGAAAATACCGATACAGTTTACAGTTGCCTCAGCTTATAGCTTGAGTCGCCGTCACTATATCGTGACTAGGTATTTTCACACTTCGCTTGAAGGATATATAGGATGAGAACAGAAACTAGTGATATGCACTCCTTTTGCTTCATCAGGCGGGTCGTGATCAAATGTCGTGTCACAATAAAAAAAAAACACTTGGCGATTGTTCTACAAAGAAACAACGTGCCGAACCTTTTAGTTCGACTGCCGATTCGGTTGTCAGAACTAAATAATACTTACGAGTATACAGACCGTGAAGTGATTTGGTCACGTTTCGGGATCAGCTTGTAAGTTGCCGGTTCCATCTAGGCCGGCATAGTGGATGTGATTGCTACTCACAGTTATTGAATTGTAGTAGCAGTGACATTTATTCATGGACCACATTTCGGCTTAACATCAAGCGGGGTGCTGTCATATGTCGAGTCACAATAAAAATTAAAAAGCGACAAAGGATGCATGCCGTCATGTCTGCAAAGTTGCAGGTCTCGAGAGTTCACATGACCTCTGAATCTTCTATAACTTGGTCAGCTCGGCGTTGCAATGTATCTCCGCTCTGCTATCTGCAGCAAGAGCAAGAGTAAATATATTAAAAATCTAAATATTCAGTTGTTTAGCGACCAATCACAAAATATATTTAGGGTGTTTACTCAATAATTAAAACAAAGGTAAACATAGTTTTGAATAGTCTAATTACAATCTTAGCCAATACATGTCTGCCGTAACACGATTGTAATCTGGCATAGACTCAATTGGGCCGATAGCAGAGATAGCAGGACTGCTGTCGTAAAGATATTTGTACGCAGTTTCACTTACTTGCTTAACTTTCAAATCTTTCATAGCAGAAACAAAATCTAAATAAGTCCATCGACAACTTGTGAAAAGTACTTGATAACCCAGATCCATACAAGATGATACTTGATTTGAAAATTTCTTAGCGAGCTTAGTTTTAGTAACTTCTTTGGCTCGGTTTAACTCGGCTTCTGTGAGACAATTGCATAACATCATCCATTGCAGTTGTACGAAATACATCACTTCATCTAAGTGTTTACCATTGGACACAATGTAGATTCCCCATAAGCCTGTATCGACGTGTGGAATATAAAATGATTGGTAACTTTCACAATTACCCGTTTCTGACATTGCTTGAGCGATTTGTACACTGTTGTTGATTCCACCACCTTGGGAACAATGCCAGGATTCGATCACCGAACGTGCTAGCAACATTGGCAAATATTCGGGACTATTGAATCCCGGCGCTTCAAAGGCCACCGCGACATGTGCGAATGGTAAGTCATCATTACGGTATGTTACCTGAGATCCAGTGAAACGCTGCGGTGGACAATCCGGACGAACACATGGGTTACCAACAAAGCCACAAAATCTACTGCAATTTATTAAATCTAGCAAAGTATTGTGGTTCACCCCTCCTGACGAAGCAATTGTCATACGCCAAGGTTGTAACCTTTCTATCAGGAATTCCCGAATATTCTTATTATTCATATAACGGATGTTTGAAGACGGACCTTCTATCGTTTGAGCAAATGGTGTACCCTGATAAGCTGTTTGATACAAATAATCAAAGATCAACTTTTTGTAGTCATACTCTTTTTCACACAAATATTTCGGTATTTTTTGACTCTCCTCGAATAGTTCACACTCAGTTAATTGCAAATCAAATGAATTTGCAAAACAATTAACTATATCTCCTATTTGTTGGTTCAAACATGTCGCATACATCACGACATGATCTCTCTTCGTATCAACTTTGAATTTAATTCCTGAGAATTCCGCGTGACTTTCGAATAGGCAATATGATAGTGAATCTGTGGTTTTATATGCCATATGTTCGAAGTAGTATGAGTAACCATTATTCATTGGAGTCTCGTACCTTGGACCGGCTTCAAAGAACACGCCAAGAGTTGTCACGGGGGAGCCGGTTTCTTCGGTAGCCACTCTCATACGGGTTTCGAGAACACTAACTTGGGTTGGGTTTATTATTTGTTGACATCCAGCAAAATATCTCCATATTATTTTTTTGGCTGCAAATACTTGGAGGGTTTTGTACAATAAATGCATTGTTTATGTAAATTCATTTAGTTTAGAAACGAATGTCATGAATTGTCAACTTTTATAGGTATTGTCAATTATGATTTTAGCAATGTAACCAAAAAGTTTTATTGTATAGATTTTTAAAGGCTGGGTATACACGTCAGATATTCCATACGATTGTCCAAATATCGAAAGGCGCTCTAGTTAGAACTGACAGCTTACAAGCTAATTCCAAGTCATCGCGTTGCAGCCTTAAGGCGTTTGTCTACCGTCACCGTCAACGAGATGACGGCGTCGAAGTTGCAATACATATTAGCACATTTACTATAGTCGTATGTCTACCGCATGCCCGTAACGCGACCGCAGTCATCCCGTCCGGCGTAGTATCAAATAGTTTGGCGCAACCCCTATAATTCGGCTTGAACTTGAATACAAGTTCATACAAAACACGTATGAACTTGTCCATCCACGGCATCGCCGTGACGTCGCACCGATTTTTATTTTTAAGGTCTACATTGCCTTATTTAAACCGAAAATATATTTTAATAAATTAAATATCACGGACGACATCTACAACAAACTGTTTTTATTATTATAATATTATGACGACTTCTGACCATCACAGTTCAGGACTACCTCAGTCGCCGTCACTATTCCGACCAAAGGAGGTGTTCAGTGGCCTAGCGTGGGAGTCAGCCGCCCGGGGCGGAAAAAAAAATTGCCGCCCCCTTATTTAGGAATTTATTTACAACAAAAATATGAATTTCAAGTTCATATTTAATGATTATTTTATTTTTTTAAATTTTGACCCCCATCACGCTACGCCACTGGAGGTGTTGTTACAAAGAGTAGATCGGGGTTAAACGGGTATTTTTTCGTCGAGAACGCGCACGCCTGAATTAAACCACCTAGATCGTTGCATTAAACAAACGATCACCGCCTCATCATCTTGATCTCGGCTGATTTCTCAGAGACGGTGGACAAACCTTACCTTAGGTATTTAATGATAAAAACTATCTGTCAAAGAGTGGACAAATTTTTGACTGCACTCGATATAAATGGAATTGATTAGTACCATATCGATCGCGCGAGCGCATGCTAGGCCTCTACGAGAAGCGTAGACAGAGAATGAAGAAAAATGAAATGAGAAGAGAATACTATACTTGTTCTATGACGAGAAGAGATATTTGGACATGATGAAATTGACAACTAGTCGCTTGCTTTAACTGACAGTTTGAGTTTGCTTCGCGAACCTGGCAATAATTCCGAGGACAGCAACTTAAGGGCAGAGGATATGAATAAAAAACATTTCGTATAGATATGTAATTATTTTAATTAGGTTCTGTAAGATAATTCAAATTAAATCGTTTTTAATATAAAAGTATAAAGTTTACATAATGTAATATAAAATACTGTTTGATAATAGCAATGAAATAATTTGAGAAATTTGTACAAAGGTATTGCACTAATATAACTAAAAAACCTTTTAATTAAACATAGAAATTAAAGTTATTAGGTAAGTCTTGAGAAAATTAAACTATGTAAACAAATCTAAAACTATATAAATTTTAAAAGTATAAAAAAGCATTACGTAGCTTAACACATCATAAAGAAGCAAACCACAATATTGCTTAAAAACTATATATTTTAAATATAATTCATCCATACACAAACTTGTATCTATATAACTAACAATATATATTTTAAAGCTAATTTATTATTGCTTTGGACAAACACCGACATGTACGTTGCCGTGAGCGGCGGAAGGAGGTATAGGTATTAAAGTATCTTGACTCTCATTCGATATAGAGATCTTTCTTATACAACCTGAGTAACCTGTCTTTGATTTGATACCAGGTACTAAGTTCAAGCGCCTCTCATGGCCACCTATGTAGATAGCTGACTTAGTGTCTGTTGAACTGGAACTGCCAAGCCCCGGGTTCGAGAAGTGACCGTCAACTCCCACCGTCACTACATGGTTCGACTTCACAGCTGCAAGAAATATTTCAGTTAACATATTAGTTTAACATAAAACAAGAGCGGGATTAAATAGATCTAGATAATTAGTATAATCTAAAGATAATAATGATATTTTTTGGATTAAATACAAAAAGTATAAAACCCAAAGAAATTGGACTTAAGAAATAGAAGGAGCCATATTTTCACTTATGGCATTGGAAAGAAGTCAGACGGGGATGAATTATACATTTTTACATTCGTAATTTGGAAGGTTGTCACTAGTTTTGACGATCATTTGACTACCTAATTTGACACAATAACTATGACATTAAAATACTTCAAAAAGGATGACGGAACAATTATGCCGCTAATCATCTTGCTACCACGTGACTTTTAATTAAGCGGTAGTAAAAGTCAACCAAGTTGTTGTAATTGCAAAAAATAGTGACATCTTTTGAAAAAAAAAGGAATTGAAGTACAAGTTGTTGTCTTTATCAGTCACACGTGGTATAAACATAATATAAATGAGATAAATAACACTAAATTAGTTCTTATTTTATTTACTTATCTTTCCATATTCTTAGATAAAACCATAATTGTACAGCGTAGTATCGTTATGCTTTATGATACTACGCGTCATTGTCATTGTAATTGTCAAATAATTGCAATAATTACCGATAACTCTATGCCAGTTTCCATCGCAGAGAGAATATTTATCAGGCAACTTGAAGCTTGCTTGGAATGGTCCCTTTCCATTTTCAACATTGACCACTACTTCATTGTCAATCAATTCTATAATCATAAAATCTCTCTTTCCATGAACGCTGAGCAGCAAACCTGATGAGTTTCTAGGTTTTATCTCCATTGAAATTGAGATTTCCCGACCCACTCTGAAGTTTTTACGGAGCTGTAAAGTAAAAGAAATGTGTGGTAAATTAGAATGATTTTATCGATTCATGATAAAATTCATGAGATTGGCTATATGGTTTTTTTTTGGGGCCAACATTGGAGCCAAATAAATAGAGTTTATGTTTTTGACAATAAGACCTGGTAAGACGTGATAAGGAAGATCCGCGCACTATTGTATGAATGGCGCTAATCATAAATATTCGATCTTGTGTCTGTGCAGATATATAATATGCTCCATGAAGATGTTGGCTTAAAGCATTGTAAAGAAATCTTGCAACACCATATACATGCAGCTTGTGGTACCGCCACAACACCAATAAAATACACTAGGTAATTCAACTTTCTTAAAAGGATGTCTCCGATATTTACCATAGTATGAAGAAAATTGTGGATGTAAAGGAAGCGAGGGAGTTGTGTCAGGGTCGTGGCAACTGGCGCTCCATTGTCTGTGCCTATCCCGGTGGGAAAAAGGCGTGACAATTTGACTGATTGATTGCTTCGTTAAAACTGACACTTCGATCCTAAGAATATTATATTTTTTTATTTCTGAGGAACAAAATAGTATCTAAACTTACTTTAAGGAATCCTCCAGGTGGTGCAAAGTAGACGCCATCTTCAACGTCATCAGTGCATTGTAATGCTGTTTGCCTTCTTCTTATTTCAGTAACAGGTTGACCATTCATTGTTAACTGTTTCAAACAACCCATAAATGGTTTGTAGAATTCCTATAACAAAATTTGAGAATTTAAATTGAATTTGGTTGGTGTCTATTTTGCTGATGGCACGCGCAACCTGTTAAAGACAGGAAACCGCTGGATACAGGACGCTCCCAGCAGGCCACAGAGAGACCAATCGATGTCACGGCCAATCGATGTCACATGTCAATAATAGATTAAAAAGATATATACAAATACATGGGCAAATACTTAGAACTAAATTAGGTGTTGAAGTTTCTAAACAGGAGTAAGGATTTGCTAGGTGACATTGTTATTAAATAGTTATTAATAAGTAGAAGTCAATCCCATGTTATGGCAATTAATGGACCGCACTAACACCAGGCGTGGTGCTGGCAACTCCCGGGTACGGGTGCTTGGAGCAAATATGATTGTTTAATAACATTTGCAAATTATTATATTTCTTGACAAAATATAGACAAGATATGAAGAACAATAATATTTCATAAAAAAACTTACATTCAAATTACTCTTAATAGCTGGCAAGAGTTGATACAAACCACCATAATAAAATGGTGGTTGTAATGTCATTTTCTCATCGCATACGCCAACACCTTCGCCAACGAATTGGTTATCAGCTGATAGTTTGCAACGGTCTGTGGCGTCAAGTGACACTGTCACATTGTGCCATAAAGTGTCATTGTATGTTATCACTGAGGTCACGTGGACGGGTGATCCACCGCAGTTCATGCGGAGGTTCAGCTAGAAGAGAATTAGAAAATTAGAAAAACTGTTACGCATTCACTCTATAAATTATAGGTATTTTACTTTTATCTTCCAGTCTCCCGATAGGGGTAGTACCATCACTAACACGTATACAGATCGTGTACTTAGTCGCGTTTCGGGATCAGCTTGTAAGTTGCTGGTTCCAACTAGGCCGGGATAGTGGATGCGACTGTAATAGCAGTCACCTTAACGCATGGACCGCACTCCAGCTCAACATCAGGCGGGGTGCTGTTATATGTCTAGTGACAATAAAAAACTTATTAAAATTAAGATTGAAATACTTTCGAAAATAACCCATTGGATTAGTAATATAATTGTTATTAAAATTTGTAAAAAAACGTAATAGGTATTAGTTTTTTTTTGGTTTAATAAATATTAATTTATTAATTGATTTCGTACCAAATACCAAGTACCAAGTACCAAATCTGCTCAGAGTCCGATAAGCTCTTGGAAAGTTTAAAAAGAGTGAACCTTTTATTCAATATTTTCTTCTTCTTATAGGTCTGAATTAAATATATGAGCGAGCAGTGTCTCGTACGAGTCTCAGAGGTGAGACGCTATAAAATGTAACTAATACTCACTTTTCCCTCTCGCATATACAAAGCCAGATATTTTTCATGTGTTTCGTCTGTAGATGCATAAAATATCAAACCGCCGTCCGTATCAAACGTCCTTAATGATAGACTCAAGTCAAATCCATCATGTTGCCTTCCTGGCAATCTATCGAACTCAATGCGGCTGTCATTTCTGCTACCTGCAAATGAATGCAAATATTGTTATGAGCGATAAAATTATATTTAAAAAATTTGATCATAATAAGTTTAACGATTTTTATGCGGCTTACTATCGCGTCTCTCCGTGACCACGATGGCTGCAAAGCTCTCGAAACTTTGAAATAATAAACAATTTTAAAAAGAAAACCAAAATTAACGCGATAGTAAGCCCTATAAAATTTGTTTAATTCATTAATTAATGTTCGCACAAAATCTAAGAAAATACTAGTATAATCATAGTATAAATTGTATATATTTATAAAATATAACCAAATAAACAACAATTCATTAAGTCGATCGAGTTATGAAAATCTTACACAAAACTATACCTAAGCAGACTTTTTTTTAATAAAATATTTTTATAAAGTAGCTAAAGAAGGAAAACTATTAACATAACGACTACCTAAAAGCACTTATTATCGTTTTAGGTATAATAGTTATTTTGATCATATTTTATTTAATCCTCAATATAACAATGTTTTGAATTAACGTACTATAATTTTTAACATCCAATTGTATGACATTTTTAACACGCTTATATTAGCTTCACTTGTATATGTATGTAAATATGTAACGGAATCTATCAAATTAATTTCACCCACTTCTGGAGGTCCGAATAAATTGAAAATTTGTACACTTCTTAAAAACCGATGACAATACAATAATTTCATTAAATATTTTTTTGGTCGGCATAGTGATGGCGACTGAGGCAACCGTAAATTGATCTTATTTTCAGTCGTCGGCATTCTTGGGCCTCCTCTTGGATCATCAAGCGAGTCGATATCAGAAGACTAGTCACAATAAAAAAAATATTATTCATGTAAAATTATCAATTGACTTAAGCGTGTTTTTTTTAAACTATAGTTTTATAATTTATTTTATTTACCGCCTCTTTGGCTAACATCCCTAAAACTTACCAAATCGATATCCTTCTGTAGGTCCACCAATTAGGTATTCAGGATCGAAGGCTAATGCGCAACTTGATTCAGGCACCGGTGGTGGCCTCAATTTTAGTGGAGTTGTAGGTACTGGTTTGACGCGAGGGGGCGCTGGTGTAGTTTGTTTCTTCGGGACTGTTGTTACTTTATCTCGGCCTACTGGGAATACTGGGGATAGAGAAATTAATATAAAAACGGCTTTAATATAGCCACGACACCTTTATCCATCATGCTTATTCCAGCTTACAGCTACTTGCCTGATGGTGGATGGAAGAGTCCAAGGGAACCGATGACTAAAGAAACAGTCTCAATTTACGGTTGAATTTTAATATTGCATTATAAAAAAAAACACAATTTCTTATTATATTATGGCTTATCATAATATTATATTACCACTTATTAATAAAAAAATTAGAACAGAAGACTTAAAAAACTGACACAGTATTTTCAGTCGTCGACGCTCTTGGAACTCCCCTTGTCTATAATTTCTTAAGTCGATGTCAGATGTCTCAATAAAAACATAACGTTAGGTATTATCTATATTATTATTTAATTTTATATAACACAGACTTGTGTAGGAGCTTCCGTTTGTCTGGAATCAATCAAAGGAGTTTTACCTTTTCTATTCATTTCATAACTTCGTGGACCGCACCCCTGCTTAACATCAAGCGGGGTGCTGTCATATAATGAAATATGGCTTGTTATAAAAAATACCTTTTGTGGTAGTCATTGGTGCTTGCGTTGTGACAGGTTCAGGCAGAGCAGGCAACGTGAATGGCGCAAATGGTTCTGGAGATTCGTGGATTGTATTACCTGGACCCTGCCATGATCCCTCTGTGGAAATATTAGTATTATTATATTTTATTATTATTATTTCATACATATTCTGTCCGAAATTTATGACTTCATTTTGGGACCGCACTCCAGCCTAAGATTAGACAGGGCGCTATTATTCGTCGAGACACAAGACAAAAAAATTAGGTGTTTAAAATGTTTAGCGCTGGACGACTACGGTGATAGCAAGCCCGCGCTTAATTACAGTCGAGCGAAAAATTAATAATATTTTAAAATTTATACACATTCGTATAAAGAAAAGTCAGTAGATAACAAAACAAGTTACTGCGCAGTTTGAGTGCCAGCGCTCATTTTGTCTGCCGGGGGAACTATAACATAAATTTAAAAAAGTTAACGCATACATACCTGGATTAACACCACCCGTCGTTGTTGTACTACCGCATCGACCAAATGTAATTGTACTGTTCGAATGAGGCTCCAATAAATTAAGTACAATACCGTTTATAGTTGTGTCACCTGAAAATTAGTGTATAGTTATAATTATTCTCTCTTGTGATTGGTGGCTTTTGACAAATAAAGATTTATGCCTAATGCTTGTAGGGATTGGTAGAGATAATGGAGCGCATTATCTTGTGTAAAAATCGTGGCAACTCCCTCGCTTTCCTCACATCCACGATTTTTTTAACACAAGGTCTAGGGTTATATGTACTAGGTAACCCAGCTTTTTTAGGGATGTCTCCGATTTGGTCGGAAAACACTCTCTTGGGTCTGTCTGGAATTCTTAATAAATATTCCATGTATATATACAAGATATACTCTAAATAAACTATTGACAATGGAATTTAGTAATGTGTAATATAATAATAATTGTGATGGGTAATTATTACGTATCACTTGGATCCTTCAAGCGATGCGTGAAGAAGCCGGCATAGTGGCGGCGGCTGGGGCAGCCGGGAACTGACTCGGTTATTCTAGTCGTCGTCACTCTTGGACCTCCTCTTGCTTATCATCAGGCGAGTCGAGGTTAGATGTCGTGTCACAATAAAAATGAAAAAAAAAAACTTTTGTTTTCTATATTAAATTTAAGTCTTACCTATACAGCCCACGAAGGGTGATTTGTTACCAATTTTAACTATTAAAACATAACCGGGCTGTACGCCACCTACAAACAATACACCGTCTAATACGTGGAGAGCTGCTGGTGATGAATCCGTTCTGAAAAAAATTAATAATCTCCATTTAATAATTTAAAATTCTAATTAAGCATAGATGAGAATTGAGACAATATTTTAAAACATATGTATTTTTTTAAATATGGTTTTATATTGTAGTAGCAGTGGCACTTAAATATAACAATTTAAGACAGGAGTGAATATTTTGTGTTGGTTTATAGATAGCATCATTGATTACCATCAGATCAGAGCGGTTAAAGACCAATGAGCAAATTAAAGTTAATTAAATAAAATCGAATGATTGTGCAGTAAAAAGTACTTATTCAGACAGTACTTAAAAATAAAATCAAATCAAATTGGCATGCCTTCTTCTCACAGGGATAGGTAGAGACAAAACTCTATGTACAATGAATTTTATACAATAATTAATTAATTGAACTTACTCGAATTTATCGAAATCATCAACCACCATACTGAGTTGTTTTGAATTATGTGTGACAGTAACAACGTGCCAATTACTATCATTGTATGTGTAAACACCTGTATCTAACCTTTCGTTTTGACTCATTAGCACCAGTTTACCTGTGGACATTATTACAAAATTCAAAATTTTAGTTTTTTTTTTAATATTGCCGCCCCTAATATGTGCCATATGTGCCAATAATGTTTTCCTGTTTCTATGATATTTTAGTAGCTTAGTATAGAAATGTAATAATAAAAAAGTCATAAAGCTTTTTTTATTAATTTAAAACAACATCAGTGAGTGTAATAACAAAATTGCAATATATTCATCGTCTCTAAAACCTAATTTCATAACAGCACCGATAAATTTTCTTTTTATAGTAAATTAATTCCAACCTACCATTGTCCATAGAAAGCGATATACTATCACTTGCTATAGTTTGTTGTCTTGTGAAGTAAACGAATATTAGTCCATCGGGCTCTGATGTCTTGAACTTAAGAGTGCTTTGGAATCCATCTGCCGTTATGTTGTCATACCTTAGGAACCCATTGCCTCCATTAAATGACACTAATGAGGCAAACTGAAAATATATTAAAAGAATTTGATTATAAAAGTTTACCTCTTATTGCATTAAATTTGTGACGAATCAGCACGTTCGGGCAAAGCGGGGAGTCTCTATGAGACTCCCGTAAGCTTTCTACGCGGTATAATATCGACTAGTAATGAGGATGGCGAGCTGTCTCCACATTACTAGTCGTTACATTATTAAATGAAGGACGACCCTAAGCAGTGATCGTTGTCACAATAAACTATTAAGCCTGTGAAGTTCAGTCTTAAATCGTAAACTAATTTTCGTTTATTATAAAATGTCCATGTATACGAGGAATGAAAGAAATATATTACAAATAATATGACTAACCTGACAACCAGCTGTAACACCAATTGACTGCATATTCTCACTCAAATCAACATTAAGTCTATCAATAACAATTTGTCTTAAACATCCATCGAAGCCTTTATTTGTCACTTGTATTATACCATTATTATTTCCACCGAAATTCATTATATCTATATTTCTCAAGAAACTTTCTTCAGATGATGATTCTCCCTTCATTGGTGGATCTTTGTCTATTACTAATACACCACCTCTTTGATATCTCTTCGCGTCTAACTTATGCCATTTGCCGTCATTGTATTTCTTGAGTGTACCAATTATTAATAAGTTGTCTGGATCGCCTAGGCATATCTATAAACAATATATTTTAAAAATAATAATAATATGCTGTACTATATAATTAGATTAAATATCCCTTATATCTTACCTGTAAGTAAATGCGTCCATCTTGCATTTGTATAGAAAAGAAACTATTCTGTTCTCCAAGTAAATATATCAAGCCATCTGGAGCATAAGTTCTAAAGAATAGTAAGATATTGTTCTTTTGTTTTTGCACATAATTATTTGCAGTCATTGTAACGTGGCCACGGCCATTGAATCTATATTCTATTGGGCCGGATTGGGAGCTTGTTAACTTGTCTCTGTAAAAAATATTAAAGCAAATTAATTGTATTTATTTTAATGATAAGATTTAAAAATGGCTTTTTTTTTTATTTTGACACGACATCAATTATTGATATAAAGACAGCTCAGAAGAATGTAAAAAGAGATTTTAAAAAATACCTCTGCCTAGCTCCTCTAATATTTTCAGCCTTTTCGAAGTTCCATAGCCCAACCGGGGTATCACCAATCATAAGTTCTTCAATTTGCCCGTCGAATGCTCTGTATGTTATTCCTTGCAGTCCATGGCCGGATGGTGCACCTCCGACGTACAATTTTGACTTCTCGCGGTCCAAGTTAAATATGGTATGTTGGCCTGGTAAGGTAGCTTCATTTACATGCCACTTGTCAGTACCATCATCGAGGCTCTCGCGTATGGTCAGTTTTACGTTACGGCCCACTCTGTTGAATGATAAGTAAATCATCTATGAGTTTTAAAGAAATTATTGTTTAGGACAGTCAAGTGTTTATGTTAAAAATACACATTAAAAGTCAAGTAACTAAAATAAATTACCTGTTAACTATAACTTGATACCATTTATCATCAGCAACGTATTTATCACTGTTAATGCGTGCAGGCTCACGACCAGACTCCAAACTATCACCAATGTCCATTACTAAGTATGGATAACCGTTCTGTATTTCTAGCACCATGAAATCATCCTAAAATTGTAGAAAATATATTATAAACACTTTTAGACCAATAATAAATGTATAGAGATTTATTGTATTTATTGAGTATGTTTTGTCGTGGTGTCGTCGTTTAAAAGTTATATCTTCGTGTAAGATTACTAAAACTCAAACTTACCGACTTAGTTCTTCTTAATTTAGTATTTTTCGGATTTCCTAAATAAAGCAACATTCCATTCTTGTTTGTTGTACGGAAGTAAGTTGACACTTGAGTTGAAGTTGACATTTCATCCACTGTATCTGGGAGTCTCGGTTGTAGTGTAGATGTTGAATCAAAATCAACGCCCACATTAATCTGGTTAGCTACTGCACGTGCCTGGATGTGAAATATATGCAATTGATTTGTTGAAAATAACAATAGTTTCAAAGAGCGGCTATGTTCGGCCGCTCAGGAATACACTCTAAACAATCGTAACCTCGTATCTCTCAAGTTAACTCAGACCTACTCGTACTTACTTTCATTTCAATCAAATTTTATTAACTCTCGCTCACTTTCTCGGTGAAATTAAGGCATTCAAAAATTTGATAATTTTAAGCAACGACCTAATGCTCGTATCCGTAGCTGGCAACGACTTCATCCAAATATTACCCACTACTACTATCTCGTAATAATACCCTCATTTCAAGCACCATAATGTCTCTTTTTCAGTTGTGATTTCCCGTGCATGCAGTAAGATGGCTAAATAACATCTTGTTTTGATTTTAAAATGTTGACTTGACTCATGCTTACATTTTCAAAACCCAATATATTTCAAGAATCACAATCATCAATATCAATTCTAACCAAGGCAAAAAATAGATTTAACTTAAATAAACTAGCTTTTATATTGTAAATGGGTAATTAAAAAAATAATAAAAGTTAAATCACACATTAGTTTAAGCAACAAAAACGTCACACAAAAAACAAACTCTTGATGTTCTTCAGCAAATAAAATTAGTTGCAGCGAATGGGCATGAAAACTTTGCTACCCCGCACGTTGAAATTATAATACCATCAACAGGCTAAGGCACCAAAGATACCATGAACATTATTCTTCCACAGGCTGGTTAATTATGGTGAGTGCAACATTATTAGTACATTCGGTACTCTCCAAGTAAATATGTATTGCCTGTTATGAGGTCTTGAGTGAAGCGTTATAAGAATTATACGCTAACAGATCTGTACACAAGTGCTTATAAATATTCACGACCTGTGTATAGATCTAGTCTGCGCATACACTTAATGTTCAAAAATGTTCTCAGAGATTATCTTGTGAGTGGATGATATCTGAAATTAGTTAGTGATTTCTTAAATATAATATTACTATAATGTATAGATGGGTGCAGTATAACAGAACAAAACGAAATGAACTCGTATTGAGTTTATAGTAATATCATATCTAACAGTGCCATGCACGGATTAATGATAACTCTAATATTCACAATGTGTTTAAACTTGCAATTAGGTATAGGCTTGATTTTAGAAATTGTGTCTGTGTTCTAAATATATGATGATAAAATTTTTAAGTTAATGTTTTAGTAAAAAATGGGTCAACTTAATTTGCGCCCATTTTCTATTCCGTCTCCATCTTGATGATGATGATGATGATGATGATGAACATTGTTAGACTTGAATAGGACTTCATATAAAATTAATTGTTATTGAGTAAGGAACTTGACGAACGATTATTAAATATGGTTTAATTATAATATAATTTAATATATTTGCACAGTAGATTCTAAAACAAACCTATACCTTTATACAGTATGCCATTTCTAACGGTTATCATGCTTAATTACGAATAATTTAAATTAGAAATATTCATATGTTTCTAAGATCGACTAACACTCGAAATTTCTAAATCAAGGAATAATCACAAAATGTACACATTATACTATTTTTATTGTAAGAACTTAACCTTAATTTTAATTTCAACACAATTCTGAAAGTTTTAAATGAATACTTTTATAAATATTTAGTTAATTGGTTAGTTACGGACAAACTCATTGCTGGGCATCCAGGCTTAGAGTTTACAAAAACAATACAATTTTGACATATTAGTATGCAAAACCCACCTGTTCAATAAGTTCACGTAGTTTCTGAAGTTTATCGTCAGCAGCCATTTTCCTGTACTCCAAATCTTTTTGTTTGTCTTCAACTGAGTTGAATGTGTTTGTCATGTTTGGTGTCATATTGTTTATACTATCAACTGAAAGGTGTAACGATTAAATGATTATGATATCCAAACAAGCTCTAAGTCATAGGAGGGGAAAAAACCACTTCACTTAGCGACAGTGCTTCAGCAACTAATTGTAATGGAAAGACGAGTCGGGAAGAAAGGTAAATAAAGTTTTCCGAAATATTTTTAATATAACAGGCAATAGAGGATGCAATTGAAGGAAGAAACTGACAGAATCGTGGTAATTTGTAATTTTCGTTTATCGCTATAGAAATGAAGAAGTTTTAATTTAGGTTTCTTTGTGCTTTGACTTTAAGCTTTTGATTTTAAACTTATTTGAGCGCCTATTTGAGTATTTAAAAAATGAAAACTTACTGTAATTTCTAATATTGGATGTCTTCTTTAGAGTGTCGTCTACTATTTTCGGTAGAGATTGTGCGTTAATTTTATCATTGCCTATGCTTCCCCCCATCTTAGCCATTACATCTAATGTGTTCTTAACGGTAAAGTTGACACGATCAGCCTTGTCCATCTGATCATCCAGCGAAAATACATTTGGAGTAGGTAGTGAGCTACAATAATATTTGTTCATATAATAGGTGAAGATGCGTTGGTCAACTATATTGGAAGCTATAGTTGAAAGACATTTAACCTACCCGCACACCTACCCGCAGTCATCGCACCAGAGTCATTGCATTTGCTGTCAGACCCGCACACTAGTCCGCATCGCAATCGCCGTATGCATCACAGAAGAATCGTGTGGCGAGTAATTCAAATTGTCAGATGGTGACAAATTTAATTTAAATATAAAGTCTAAGCGCTGCAGGGCGCATTAAATGCACCGATCCTGGTGGTCATCAGCTGCAGCTTGGAAAATTCGGGTTTTCTTTAGAGATTCCAGAGAAAAAATTGAATACGGTGTTCACCCTAACTATAGATCACAGAATATACTAAAATTCTAACATCGAATAAATTCTTTTTGACGTTTCTAAAACAATTCTCTACCTAATTCTTATTTAATTTTTGATATGAACTTAATCATCATTATAATATGCATTATATTTATATATATTTATAAATTGGATAATTTACAAATAAGATAGATGGCTTCTCTAATGTTTTAATCAATTATTAATGAAATCAGGATAGACAAAATACTTACAATTGTATAGCATAAATTCCACTATCAGCTTCACTCAAAGTTTTATTAACTGATGTTATGTTTGCTTGAACATTTCTGATGGCAGGACCTAAGTCGAAAGTGACTTCATTGTGGGATTTCTGGGCATCATTTCTAAGATTTACTGAACGTTCAAACGCTGGATTTACTCGATCTTTGATCTCTATGTTCTGTACATAAATATACAAAATATTAGGTAGAATGACTTAGAAACGAATACTTCTCAGCGAGGCCGCCATAGCTAGGCCCAATTCTGCAAGACCCCTTTTGGCAATAACGATATGTCATAGAAATCAATTGGAAGTACAACTCTTAAGGAAAAAAATCGCCTTGATACATTTTGCTACGACTTTCCAAAACTATAGATTTCTAAAATACAAGTTTTACCCGAATTATATTTCTGTAACATTTGGCTTTTTTTTTGGCTCAACCTCCTTTTTTCAGTCCAATATTTATTTAAACATCAAAGCAACTGGAAGGATCACAAAAACAACTTACAATTTCAGCAGCTTTATTTAATGATTCTGTAGCATCTTGGGCAGCTTTCTTCGCGTCTTCCAATTCCTGTACTATGGAAGAGTATGCCGATGCTGCGGTGTAAGCGTCCTGTCTTCTAGAGTTGTTACCTTCACGATCTGCTAGTTGTTTTAAACTATGCGCCTGATAAAGAATAATTGCTTAGTGTTTTTTAACATTGTAAATTTCATTTAATTTTTCATAAAATAAATTCACTAGATTGTAAATAATTTTACAGTAAAAGTTATTTACCCGATTCCTCAAAGCTGCAACGTGACGTTCTGCTTCATTTTTCAAAGAGTACAACTCCGGTTTGTCAGTGTCTATTAAGTCGATTCTCTCTTCTATGTTACTTCTTGCTTGATCAATATTATCTAATGCTTTACCAGCTTTGGATGATAAATCTTTGTATGATGCCTGAATGAACCCAACTTTCTCTATAAGATGTGCAGCCTCTGTCAAGTCTTCAGTAGCGCCATCATTCTGCTTGCTCACTGATTGGATCTTATCGTTGAATTTCGATTTCCTGCAAAAAAAGCCCACCTTAAGTGTTGAAACAACATAATACTCAGAATCTAAATGGATAGAAAGATCTGGAAATTAACTGTGAAATAACATAACTTCTTAATCCTAGAAACAGCAATGAGTATGGGGACTAAAATAAAAATAAGAGAAAACAGATCTTTCTGTTATTTTCAAAACTGGTTATTATATATTATTAAATCCTCCGTGCATAAATCCTATTTTTTACACTTTGCTATAATAATCTTTCAAAATACTATTACTGTAAATATGTGAGGCCGTCATATCATTGTTATTAAATACAAGCTATCAATACTACTACTAAATAACATTCTTGTTTAATTTAACGAACCTGTTGTTGGCTGATAAGTTCTCGGCCGCTGTTGCCGTGTGTTCAGAAAGATCGGTGTATTTAAACATTTCTTCTAACTTGTTGCCTAAACTATGTGTGTTGGCGCGTAGAGCTTCGAATTCCTGTTTAAAAATTAAATCAAATTCAAATCACGCCGATGCAATGGAACGCCTTTTGTCACAACCCTAATTTAAATAGGTCTCATACCTATTGGGACATAGGCAGACTGAGGCGTGGTAAAGTAGTAGCATTTGGAGAGCTCGAATTTAATGAAGTTATTGACAACGAATTTAGTGACGGCGACTGTGGCAAACGTAAACTGAGACGTTTTTTTTTCAGTCAATGGCGCTCTTGGTATACATGGTAAAAACTTCTGATGATAAAATCAAGGTCAGATGTAATAAAAAAATACAATTATTACCTTGGTCTGGTCTAATACTGGTTGAACAAAAACATTCATACGTTGAATTTGTTGTGTGGAATTAACGTAGAGAGAGTGAGCGATCAACTTCTTCGGATGCAAGTCTTTACCTGTAAATATATATTATTAATGATAAATAAATAATTTATAAAGCTATTAAAAATAAACTACATGACTCATAAAAAAATCATTTTAACAAAATAACGCAATTTATTGATGCAGCAGAATTGGAATGAAAAATAACATACTTGCTATATCTTCATATATTTGTTTAGCTTCTGCTAGAGCGCTGTCCGCTCTTGGTTGTTGACTTAATTCCAAGCCAGATGCCAGGTCACCGACTTGCCTTACAGCATCTCGAGATAATTGACCACTAGTTTTGGATTTACGAAGCTCATCAACAACAGCTGCGGCTAAAGAAGCGGCGCGTGTTATTTGTTCCTCACTGTCCGTGGCCGCGAACTCTGCCTGTAAATAGCCATCATATTCATTAAAAGTCCTGGTAACTAAAGGTTGTGGAATTCACGTGTCTCTCAGACTGTGCAATAGACATTTCTGCTATTATTAATATTTCAAAGTTATTATCTATACATACCGATCTCAATGAATTCTTAGCACTATTTTCGAGTCCATCGACAGCAGAAGTAACGTCATACAAGTCCAGTTTCTTCAGAGAGACTAATCTCGGTTGAAGTGTTTGTATTTGATTCGAAATATAGTTCAATCGTTGTGTTGTGAAGTATGAATCAGCTTTATCCTAAAGAAATGTTAATAAATATTAATCTTTTTTTCTTATTGTTTTCCCGTATACTTTATACAATGTGCTTTTTTTGCACATCTTTAAAGCAGATAATCGCTCATCCGCTAAGCAAGTATGTTTATCTTAATTTTATAGGTCAATATCTTGACTCTTGGATTCCCGTGCTAGGGGGCTGTTAGAGGTATATTTATTTATATTCTTTACCTTAAAATCTTGCGTTTCATTTTTAAGCCAATCGCTTAAGTCTTGAATGGAGTAAAGGAGTGCATCAGTACAGGAATCACATTCTATACAACCTTGGTGCGGTATAAGTACCCATCTGTAAGTTTTTAAATTCATTCAGGCAAGTGCGAAAAAAATATCTTATAGCCTTATAACCTTGGACCCTTTAAGCGATGCAAGAAGAAACACCTTCGGCCAGCATAGTGACGGCGACATATGCAGCCGTGAATTGACGCGTTTTTTTTCAGTCCTCGGCACTTTTGGACCTCCTTTTGCTTATCATCTGACGGGTCAAGGTCAGATATCGTGTCACAATAGGTAACGAATAAAAAAATCTGAATCTAAACTACCTTATGTCAAATGTAATGTAGAAACTGTACGACAAATATACTTTTGTTTTTATTTCTATACTAAGATACTTATCATAGAAACAAGACGATCAAAGTACACATATTAAACATACAATGGTACTGGGAAGTGGTTTTAAAATGGGGACTCTTGGTTTGCGTGACTATTTTCATATCATTATGGTCGCCTAAGACATTATATCAGATATGAAATATTTTAGATTATAGTTTGTGAAATATTATGTGAACCATGGGTTATTGTGTGATAAAGGTATTTACAATTTATTGATTGACAAAGAAATGCTTCGATGGTTTGGGCACATGGAAAGGATGAGTGAAAGTAGATTGACGAAAGGAATTTATAAATCTCATGTGGATGGATGCGTTAAACAAGGCAGGCCTAGGAGAATGTTTTCCGACCAAATCGGAGACATCCTCAAAAAAGCTATATTGCCTAGTGCCCATAACCACAGATCCTGTATAAAGAGAATTGTGGATGTCAAGGAACCAAGGGAGTTGTGTAAGGATCGTGGTAAGTGGCGCTCCATTGCCTATCCCTGTGGGAAAAAGGCGTGAGAATTTGATTTGATTAATTGATAATTTACATTTACGTTATACTATTTACACGGTTATGTCTATAGATATGTTCATACACAGCAATTAATTAGTGCTAGCAAAAATTACACACGGTACAAGTTACGTTTTACAAAATATCAATCAATCAATCAAAGTCACACATTTTTCCCATGGGGATAGGCAGAGACGATGGAGCGCCACTTGCCACGATTCTGACACAACTCCTTCGCGTCCTTCACATCCATAATTTTGTTACAAACTCTAAGATTAAGGCAAACCACCCTCCTGGGCCTATAGGTGAAGAAAATATACGTTGATTTCCTGCTGGCGAATATTTCCTTTTTTATGTCCAATCTCGGTGGTTATAGGTAAAGTAACCGCAACAAGATCATTCACGTCGTTGTTTCTATACACAAAAGGACGTGAATGGATCTAGTCATGATCACGTACCATATTTTTCCTGATGATCTTCAATCTTCCACTTCTTATCCTATGGGTTCTGTGTAATATACATGTTTTACCTGTTTATGTTAATAAATTACATACATTTAGCTTAAAATTAACTCTACAATGTTCATTATATACAATAAGTTTCATATCTATTATTTAGAATATGTTCTTTCAAACTGATCCATCAAGACAATCAAACAATATAAGTATTATGCCTCGATTCCCACGGGGATGGGCAGAGAAAATGGAGCGCCACTATAAACGATTTTTACATACCTCTCTTAAGCAAGAGACTAATATAAATTATGGATTTATACTTTAATTTAGTTTCTTATTTAAAAAATATCAGGCAACTTTGTTGTCTTGGTACTGGCACTTTTTCGTATCACAACCTTATTATAAAAACTTTAAATTTATAAAATTATTTCTAACCTCATACGCTTAATGCAAAATTAAAAGTTTTCTACCGTACCTGTCAGGGCACCGATCACATTTCTCGCCTACAACATCTGGTAAACACTCGCACTGTCCTGTCTGAGTGTTACACATAAAACCAACAGAATAACCCGTGTTGCAATTGCAATCTGAAATGTATAAAAATCACTTCATAAGTATCTGTATTCCCTAGGAATACGAGTCCGGGAAGCATCAGCATTCTGTCCATCGAATTGGCGTCGTATCTTTATAAAATCTAATGATTCACCAGCCCATGTCTTCCCCCATCCTATAACCTTGGATCCTTCAAACAAAGCGTAAAAAGGATAGATTGCCGCCAAAATGACGGCGATTGAGGCTTATATTTTATAATTGTGGTAAAAACTGTTAACTATTTATATTTTTTGTTAAGTATTTTTTTTTTAAATTTACTAAGTTGGACTTGTATACGAGGTCATTTTACTACCAATAGACCACAGCTTGTTATAAATCCGTGTAACGTTATTAGCTTAATAAATAAATAAACAAGCAATCAATCAATCAAATTGTCACGCCTCTTTTTCACGGGGTTAGGCAGAGACAACGGAGCGCCACTTGCCACGATCCTGACACAACTCCCTCGCTTCCTTCACATCCACAATTCTCCTCATACAAGCTCTACGGTTATTGGCACTAGGCAACCCGGTTTTCTTGAGGATGTCTTCGATTTGAAAACAACCTCCTGGGCCTGCCTTGCTTAACGCATCCATCCATATCAGATTTATAAATTGATATGGATGGATCTACTTTCACTCTTCCTTTCTATGTGCCCAAACCATCGAAGCATCCCTTTGTCAATCCTAAATAAACCATTATAAGTAATAAATAGATACTTACGATCGCATCCATCTTGTGTATAATTCCAATATCCAGCTGCACACATATCACAACGGCGTCCCGTAACTCCCTTAGCACATCTAAAAAACAAAATAAATCTATTAATTCTTTTGTTCATATAATAAACTACTCTAATTTCTTTGACCGGCATAGTGACGGTAACTGGGGCAACCGTGAAGTCTCGTTTTTTTCAGTCGTCGGGACTCTTGGACCTCCTCTTGTCATCAGGCAGGTCGAGGTCAGATGTTATAACAATAAAAAAAAAACATTACCGATGACACATACAGCTCATCTATACAAGATGAAATGCAATCTATATAGATGGAAATGCAGAAAGAGGAAAGGAGTTCCCCTTACTTACCCAGGCTGATTAGATTAGAATTAGATGTCGCATGTTAATTCAATCAATCAATAAAATTGTCACGCCTATATCCCACAGGGATAGGCAGAGACAATAAAGTGCCACTTACCACGATCCTGACACAACTCCCATTCACAATTCTCTTCATACAAGCTCTATGGTTATGAGCACTAGGTAATCCAGCTTTCTCGAAGGTCGGAAAACATCCTCCTGGGCCTGATTTATAAATTCTACTTTCACTCATCCATGTGGTCACCTTAAGCATGTTGTCTTATTAAAAAAGACAGTTACTTTAATCTACCGGCCTCCTCTTTACCACGATAGCACTTGATTTTATTTTTATTGTTGGCACCGGCAACTTTCCAGCCTATCCCAAAGCACGACTTAGTAGCTTTACAGTTGTTCACTACTACCCCGTCTCGGCAAAGTAGGCTAATGCCGACCATCTGCCTACCTCTGTTAACTTAACATCAGGTGGATTTATGTAGTATCCATATAAAATTATACGTACTTGCATTGACCGCTATCATCATCGCATTGGGTCGCGTTCGATGCTAAGCCACACTCGCATGGTGAACACCCATAACCGCTTGACAATCCATAGTAGTTTGGTTCACACTTATCACATCTGTCGCCAATAACACCTGGCCGACAAACGCAAGTTCCTGTGCTAGCATCGCAATACTCCATGCCGAACTCATCGCAATCGCAGGCTGCAATAAAAAAATATTTTATTTGTTTTTTATGGTATATATTAAAAATAACATAATAAGTTAAAACAGTTAAGCAGAAGTGCCCAAATTGCAGTTGGGTAATTCTCGAAATAGTGTGCAAAATAAGAATATAAAAATGAAATAAAATACCGCGTCAATCAATCAATCAAATTGTCTCTCCTTTTTCCCATAGGGATAGGCAGAGACAATATATCGCTTTCCTCTCATCCACAATTCTCATGCCGGGTGAGAATTGTGGATGTGATCTTAGAGTTGTCTCACACGCTGACACTTAGGCAAATATCCAACTTACGTGCACAGTTCTTCTCAAAAATTGCATCCCCAAAGAAACCAGGAGCGCACAAGTTGCAAGCCTGACCAGATGTATTGTTGACGCATTTTAGACAGGAACCTGTGATGCTATCACACGAACCAGGGTCATTCACATTGATGTTACCCGAACAATTGCATGTTCTGCAAGAGTTACCTGAAAATGATAAAATGCCAATAATTTGCGGTTCAAAGGTTTTATTTATTTATTTATCGTAGCCCCGTCTGATTAAGCTGGATGGATGAATTAAAACAACTGCTAAAACTATAGGTAAATAACTGCAAGTGCAGTAGCATCCAATATTCTGGCCTATGTACGACTAACTTAAAAGATTAAACTCAACGGCTATGAGTTTCGAGTATATCGAGTTTATATATAAATTGCTCATAGAACTCACCCAGTTCATCAGGTTTCCCATAATAACCAGCAGCACAATATTGACACCTAGCACCACCGTAGCCAGGCAAACAGTCGCAAGATATAAGCGAGCCATTCTGACTTAATTCGCAACCGACAGCAAAACTGTAAATAATAGAGCGGTTGTAGTAAAGGTAAATCAATCAATAAAATTGTCAAGCCTTTTCCCACAAGGATAGGCAGAGACAATAAATCGCTACTTCAAACAAGCTCTGCGGTTATAGGCACTAGGCAACTAAGCTTTTTTGAGGATGATAATATAATATTGCATTCACATCGCTTGAAGAACCGACAACCGATGGGGAAGAAAGGTGTTTATGTGGAGACCACGAAGTGTAAGTAGTCCTCCCACTAGGTGGACTGACGACATCGTCAAACCAGTAGATGCAACAGGCACCTTCTCGTTTGGAATGGCGTTCTAAGGGGAAGGCCTATGTTCCGCAGTGGACGTTCGGCTGATGATAATGATGACTCATTAAATACATATACATACTTGTTTGTCAATATTATTTGCATCAAGATTGAATATCTCGATAGTTAATATAGGTGACAACATTATAATAGAGGTATAAACTCACTTATTGGAAACAACTGGTAGTGGACAAGCGCAAATAAGGCAATCATTCTGAGTTCCAAATGTAGCATCCCCATGATATCCAGGAATACATTGCTCGCAGTGTTCACCCATTGTATTGTGATCACAATTCTACAAATAATAATAATAGTATACCAGTGGCACGCTATGATAGCCGTTTTGAAGTTTCATATAAATGAATAATAACATTTGAAGGAGCAAATTTTTTAGTCACTATAAAAATATAAATTGGATTTCACTGCTACTACAAATCAATAGCTGTAAGTAGTAGTTACATCCACTATGCCAGCCTAGTTGGAACCGGCAACTTACAAGCTGATTTCGAAACGTGACTAAGTCACTTCACGGTCTGTATACTTGTAAGTGGTGGTACTACCTCGTATCGGCAGACTGGGTTCCACTGCCTACAACTTTTTGATAACGAAACCCGAAGCAAACACCCGCCATCATTCCATTTTTTTCTTAACAAATATTTGCAATGTTTAATATAACTTAATATAAATAAATAAATATTGCAATATTTAATATAATTAATAAATATTCCAAATAACAAATAAAAGCTATGAAACAAATATTTGCTCCGACCGGGTATCGAACCCGGGTCTTTATGTGTAAGAAACTAGTGTGCTAACCAACCGGCCACGCCTGTCGTCAAAAAGTTTATCTAATACTAATTGTAAGTCCGACAGCACACTATGATAAATAACCCTTTGGCGACATCTAGTGGCTCAATGTATCCAAGAGTGAGAAATAATATAGTATTATCTTTTACAAATTAAAAGAATTTATGATGAACGCGATAGGAATAATAGGAATCCTAAATTAAAATTACAAAACTACTTCTACTTGAATAACTCACCAAACAAACACCAGTATTAACATTACATGTGTTAGAATGTCCATTACATTGGCATTGGACGCACGATCCAGCATGAGTCCCTGTGCTCAGTCTATAATGTCCTTGAGCACAGTGTTCGCATGACAGGCCCCTATAACCAGGAGGGCAGGAGCAAACCTCAACAGACAAAGCCAAGTTGTCCGATGACCATGTATCCCAGTGTCCATTTTCGACGGCAACTTCCAAAGATACGCGTTCTAACCTATAATAGTTTTTATTAGCATTGTATAAGATTCATTTTGGTGTGAAAAAAGTGACCATAAATATTAAAGTTAAAATTCTGAATGAAAGTTCTTTGGCCGGCATAGTGATGACGACTGAGACAACCGTAAAATGAATCATCAGCGCTTTTGAATTTCCCCTGCTTACCATTCAAAAGACAAACACGAATCTATTGATGTGAATGAAATAAATAGATGGTTTTCTTTATTAGGTAACATAAAAAAATACAAACCTAGTAGTAACAGCATCCTCCCAATACGTAGCCCTAATATAAATTGCATTAAGGTTAATCAAAATATTCATGAATTGATCTCTTGTAACTGGACTTCCGTCTAAATTGGTAAACTCATCTTCTACCATTTTTATTGAGTGGGTCCATGACGTC
This sequence comes from Tinea trinotella, assembly GCA_905220615.1. Taxonomy (NCBI): domain Eukaryota; kingdom Metazoa; phylum Arthropoda; class Insecta; order Lepidoptera; family Tineidae; genus Tinea; species Tinea trinotella. The sequence continues at coordinate 18,135,104 of HG992305.1, forward strand.
GCTGCTGGTGGTTGTTCGATACTGTGATGGAATATGAAGCCATTTGGGCCCCCAAGTATAACGTCAGCAGCAGATATGGCCCCGCCAAACAGACCAGCGGTGTAGACAACCGTGTATTGGAGTATTCCACCGTATGTTGTTAAGCGTTCGCCTGTAATAGTTATATGGTATAATTTTAATAATGTTCCTGTTCTTAGGCCGGCATAGTGGCGGCGGCTGGGGCAGCCGGGAACTGACTCGGTTATTCCGGCCGTCGTCACTCTTGGACCTCCTCTTGCTTATTATCACGGAGTCGAGGTCAGATGTCTTGTCACAATAAAAAAAAATGGTTTGGACACATGGAAAGAATACGTGAAAGTAAATTGACAAAAGAGGAACAAATCAATTACATTGTCACGCCATTTTTCCACAGGGATAGGCAGTGACAATGGAACGCCACTTGCCACTATCCTGACACAACTCCTCGCTTCCCTCACATCCACAATTCTCTTCATACAAGCTCTACGGTTATGGACACTAGACGAAACCCAGTTTTTGAGAATGTCTCCGATTTAGCCGGAAAACATCCTAGTGGGTCTGCCTCTACATCTGATTTATAAATTCCTTTAGTCAATCTACTTTTACTCATCTTCTCCATCGAAGTATTCCTTAATCAATCCTTGTCACTACATCTTCTTTCAAACTATATCTATCGTGCACTTACCAAGATACTGGTTGGGTGCCCCGAAATAGACAACCTGGTGGTTTGCGTCATTAACTTGTAGATCCGCTGCTATTGTTGTCACGTTAATCAGTGTTGGTGGTAATAGATGTGGGAATATATTAATAGTGTCGTTTACTTCAACGTTCACTAGGTACCAATCTTCCATTCCGTATATCTGAAAAACAATATAATAATTATCATCATCAGCCAGAAGGCGTCCATTACTGAACATAGGCCTCCTTTACGTCCTCTTAGAACGCCTTTACAAACGACAAGATGCCAGTTGCATCCACTGGTTATTCATGACTTTCACTATGTCGTAAGTCCACCTAGTGGGAGTCTTACCTACGCTGCGTCTGCTGGTTCGTGGTCTCCACTTTAGAACCTAATAATTATACCTGACGTATATATTAATAATATGCCGTAACATGTGCTTCTCTAATAAGAAACAGACCACTGAAAAAAACTCAGCCTCATTCGCTGTCACTATCTCGGCTAAAGCTTACATACGTGTTTAATAATATGAGAGGTCTGCAGAAATGTTTAATACATTTATGATGTGGCTAAGAGGGAATGAATATATTTTTATTGTGGTTCGTCATATGACAAGACTCCACCTGATGTCAAGCTGAAGGCTCCTTCTACTACAGTCAAATACCACCAGTCTAGTTAAATCCAGCAATTTCCAAGCGGATCCCGGAACGACACTAAGTCACTTCACGGTCTGTAGAGGACTGAGCGGTATTGAGGTGGTTTTGCTCCGGATCGACATACTGAGCAAAAGACCACAACTATCTGTTAATATACCAATCTTAAATTATATACAGTAAAAGTAATATTATGGCTATGCGTCTACCGCCCAACTTAGGTTACTGCGGTTTTGAAGCGAATTCTCCCGGTTATGTTTTTGTTTACATCCCGCATCTCTCCACTACCGTAGTTAATCATCCAATACGTACTTGTTCCCATACAAAGTTGGAGCTAGTACAGCGTGTTGTCTTTCCGAAACAATGACACTTGGTACAGCCATCTGGATTATCAGCCTGGAGATTGTAGTACTCCTCTAAGCACGTATCACAAGCCTAGAATTTAAATCAAATTAATAATAATTTAATACTACGTGCCACGATTTAAAAAATATATTTTATGATATTACTAACTCGTGTACTCGTGATAAAGGTCGGACAACAGAACAAGATATTTTAGAAGGTAGAAGGTAACAAAACATTCTATTAAATAAATAGTATTAGTACGCTGAATTTGGACATACTCGTATACTGAATTATTTCAATGTTGCGGTAATATTGCAAGACTATGTCCGGAGAAATAAGTTTAAGTTTAAATGTCGTTACCTGTCCTCTAGTGTATTTCTTGCAATAACATTGTGCTGTATTCTGATCACATACGTCAGCAGTTGTGCCGGCAAGATTGCAATCGCAGGGTTGGCAGAAGGGGAAGGAATAGTGTCCAGGCACACAGTGATCGCAAGTACGTCCCATTACATATTGTTGACAACTGAAAAATAGTTTTATCTATTATATATTATATCACAATAGACGAGTATGTTGATACCTTTTTTTGGTATACGCTAAAGCGCTTTCTAGTGGATTCAGACGTAACTATCTCCGGTCATCTTTATGCACTTTTTTACTAGAACCCGACATGTTCTATAAGCTGTCTGGTGGTGAGCATAGTGTCAGCGACTGGGGCAGCCATGAGCTAACTTGGTTTGACTGAAGCGTCGTCACTCTTGGATCTCCTCTTGCTTATCAACAGGCGGGTAGAGGTCAAATGTCGTGTCACATTAAAAAAAAGTAGAGGTGTTGACTGATCTCGACTGGTTAGCGTCATTCAATAAAAAAATGAACTTACGCGCAGTTTCCATTATCGCTGTCGCACTGCAGCTCTCCATTAATGACACCGAGGCGATTGCAGTTACAGTCATCACATCCATGAAACATATCGAAGTTGAATGTGTTCGGCTTACAACGATCGCAGTTCGGCCCAATCACGTTGCGAGGACATATACATTCACCTGAAACAATATATTTTGTTTATATATATTTTTTAATAAACTCACAAAAACTGTAGCCTCTACAAAACAATGACGTTAAAAAAAGAACATTAAAGAAGTATGTATTTAATCTTGGATGGTAACACCTCTTTCGGGACCACTGAGATACGTTATAGATCAGCATATATTGTGTCAGCAGTCCCTATATAATTTAAAAACCATTGCTTACCATAGTCATTACAAACAGCAGTTGAGGGGCAATCGCAGGGTCTGCAATCAGGGTAGCCGTAGTAACCAGTCTTACATGCGCTACAAGTGCGCCCAATTACATTTGGCTTGCAGCGACATTGGCCACCGAATTTCTCGCATTCCAAATCGGTTGAGCCTTCATATTGACAATAACATTGCAAAGCACCACTGTTGTATTCGGATGTTATCGAGAATACTGAATCACGGCAGAATCCTGAAATTATTAAATAACAAAAGTTCGTTTAAGTAAGAAAATAGGTACGGGCAAGTACTTTAGAACCAGGGGCCTTGGTTTGCAAGACTATATAAAAAAAGTGTCCAAGTGCGAGTCGGACTCGCCCATTAAGGGTTCCGTAGCAGCAAGTAACATAATAATAAAGTTCTTGTAATTCCTTTGATCGATTTTTAAATAATACTATATTTAAAAAAATAGGTTATTGATAAGTAAACATAATAATTAGGTACCTGAATAATAGGATTAAGATCTAACTATATGCGAGCCCATTAGACAAAAAATTGGTTGAAGTCTCCAAAAAGTTATGTTGGCATATTGTTGCAAAAAACTCGACTCATTTGGCGGCACAGGCTCAATGAGTTCCGGGAACCCGAACAGGCTCACTTCTCAAGGTTAACGTTTTATAGTGAGTATTTACCTATTTCTAAGCAGTAATTGAGTTTGAACGATTAATTTCGTTTTAAGTAGTTAAAATAAATTTTATTCAACTAAAACAGTATCAAATCGTAAACGTACAATATTGTACATATTGCAAATGTATCGAAAAATTAGTTACGCGCGCACGAGCTTCAACGACGTCTGCTGTCGCGTGTCTGCCCGCTTGAGAAGAAAGAAACAGTCATGCCCTGCCCTGCCCCCCGCGCCCTTCGCATCTCTACCGATCAAGCCACGCTCCGCGCGAATTATAATTATTATTTACCTAGGCAGATTTATTATTAGAAAAGCCATTTGCTCACGGTTTAGGCATAAGGTTTATGTTTATGAAATTAAATAAATTATTATTATTTTTATATTCGAGTTGATTGAATGAAAGGTATATTGCGGTTTACGATTTATGACGTTTTAAAAAAAAACTACTAGATTTCGTTCAAACTAATTTTCGGTGGAAGTTTGCATGGTATTGTACATCATATATTTTTTTTAGTTTTATCATTCTCTTATTTTAGAACTTCCACTTTGGAAGTGTCTCTTGCGCAAACTATTTAGATATTAGAAACCTCAACATCATTTTTGAAGACCTATCTATAGATACCCCACACATATGAGTTTGATGAAAAAAAAATTGAGTAAGTTCTAAGTATGGGGACCCCCAAAATTTATTGTTTTTTTTTTATTTTGTGTAAAAATCTTAATGCGGTTCACAGAATACATCTATTTACCAAGTTTTAATAGTATAGCTCTTATAGTTTCGGAAAAAAGTGGCTGTGACATATGGACGGACAGACAGACAGACATGACGAATCTTCAGGAGTTCCGTTTTTACTACGGAACCCTAAAAATAGAAAAAGGGCCGTGGCAAAAGTTTTGGATTGGCTACTCTAAGAAACCTCTGAGAAAATAATCACAAACACCTAAACCAACTCCGTACAAACAACTCACCTGTTTCATTAGTACCAATGTAGTAATGATTTGACGCGCAATTGCTGATAAAGTCCCTTGTAAAGTCAATAACATTAGAATCTTTGAGAATGGAATTCTGATAGACATCCGATGCGACGACCAACATGTAGTCCAGCCAAACGCCTTGACTCCTATCACCCTAAAAATTACAAACAAGACATTAATCCTGATTAGTTCTATAATATAAAATCATTAGCTACTATTTTTTCTGTATACTTAATGAAAGTAGCGTTCATATACAACATCGTCAGACTGGACAAACAACTGCCAACTATCTGCCTACCAGTCTTACACACACAGCTACGACACATAGACTCGGAGCATATCTGCCTCATTTTTTTTGCATCAATCATCATATATAATCTATCATCGATTTAATAATTTAGTTGATTACTTACATTAAATGTGACTGTGAAGTTTTCTGTTATAGGAAAATGATTTGATAGTTCTCCATTATGAATGACAGTTCTGCAGCCAGAATTCAATGGGCAATGTTCAACAGGAATTGTTGCCTCGAATTGTTGATTGTCGGTTTTCACGACCACGTCTACGACGCTCTCTGCGAAAAGTAACTTTTTTATTGTGGTTCTATGTGAAGTCGACCGCCATAGCGTTAAGCTGAAGGAGTGCGGTCCACGAATAGAGGCGACTGCTACAATTGTATTACCACCACTTGAAATCACATCGGGGTGACGAACGTTGAGTATATGGAGTGGGGCGTGAAGTGATTAAAAATAAATTGCGTGTGTGACAATATACAGGTGAGTATATTTTGAGATTAGACAGAATAGTTTATGACGCTATAAAAGCTATTGAAAATCATACCTGGATGTGAAGGTTGGAAGTAATGTATAACAAAAATGTATTCTCCCGGGCTCGGAACTTTGGACTCTAATTTAAGTTCCGGTGCTATTGAACCGAGGTACACGACGTTTGTAGAATTGTCAAGAATTGGAGGTCTTGCTTCCCTATCACCACCAACCCCAGATTCAATCTCAACCTGATTAGAAAATACATTTATTATTATTAACATGTAAATAATTTAAAGACCTTAAAAGGGTTAAGCAATATTTAGGTCATTTTTATAATTATAACTTAAATATGTTTTACCTTCTTTGAAGAAATTGGCGAATCTTTGGAAAAGATAGCAGGTGTGCATTGTCCATCTTTTCTTAAACAGTAAGGCTTAGGTGTTATGTAGTCGATATGCCATTCAGATTCTGGTATAAAAACTAACGATTTTATACCAGCAAAAGTTTCACTCTCGCCCTAAAAATAGAAAAAATAAATTTATTCGGAGAGAAAAAATTGTATTTGAATGTTTATAAGATTAATATCATTAACATAAAAAATTATCAGATATTTCTAAGTGGCATAAGCTTAACATAAGACAGCATATTATTATGTTATGTTTAAAATATTAAATAATATAAATATTCACCTCTAAAGTAATAGTATTAATAACAGCTCGAACATCAACAGGTTGTATCTTAGAGACATCATCAACGACAATCTGTCTACAAGGAGTCAAGTAAGGGCAATCGGGTAAATACAACAATGCGTATTCAGCAGGATTGTCGCCAGATTGGAAAGTCACCGTAACACTGCCTTTTGCACTAAAGTCATATGTCCTATTTAGATAATTTTGTTCGTCAAAGTCCGTTGTTATGTTCCTGTCTATAGGTGTCACGTATTCTACTAAAATATAGTAAGGGCCAGGTGTGTTGATCTTCAACTGGTACTGCAGGTCGTTTTGCTCGTTGTTTAGGAGTGGATAGTCTTGGGATCCAACGTTCAACTCCTTCAATTGCTATAATTTAGAAATATGTCTTGTTAATTATAAGTGAAACTTGTTTTGAACTCATTTTTTACACTCTTATACTAAGCTACTAAAGTCTATGAATCGAAAAAACATGTCAACCAAAGTACATATATCAAAGATACATTGGTACTGGCAAATAGTTTTGGACTCGTGCTGTCGGTTTGCGTAACCATCGCACTACCACTACACCACGGTCGCCTTTAACATATGTCGTTTCATAGTACAAACAAATATATACACACCTCTAGATCATCGATATAAGCATTAACACTTCCAACTATATTAGAAACATCAGCTGTGTCGCGTCCGTTAAGGCGTGGGTACGCGTAGATTCGACAGAGACGTGAATCACCGACCACACACGGTTTATCTACCATCTTGGTCAGCACACGAGCTTCGTAGTAAGGTTCTGGCATCAGTACGAAGTAATCCTTGAAAAAGTATTTATTATCATTAATATCTTTTATAATCTTTACATGTAATCTTTGTATATATAGTCTTATTTTTTTGGCAATTTGACTTTATATATCAGCACACCGCCTGATGTTAGTGATGATAGTGCCATCTATGAGTAGAGGCACATGCTGTAAGAAATAAATGTCTGTAAGCAGCAGTCGCAAATCTCCATACTATCCACCAATTAATCAAATTATCACGCCCTTTTCTCACAGGGATAGGCAGAGACAATGAAGCGCTACTTGCCACGATCCTAACATAACTCCCTCGTTTCCCTCATATCCACAATTCTCTTCATACAAGCTCTACGGTTATGGGCACTAGGCAACTAAGCTTTCTTGGGGATGTCTCCCATTTGGTCGGAAAACACCCTCCGATTTGGGTGTTTTGCATTGTTTATCGCATCCATCACACTATCAGAAGAGCGTTCTAAGGGCGTTCGGCATCGGACGTATTCTGGGTGATGATGATGATGATCACACTATCTGATCCCAAAACGTGACAGAATGTCTTTGTCTTGTCAGGTCTTTGAAAGTTGTGTAATATTAAATTGGGTACTTACGACTGGTACAGGCTGCTTACCACGCTTACCACACATACTTTATTGAATAAAATATTAAATCATACTTACAATAAGAACTTTATTGGCTTTAATGGTAACAGTCCAGTTTCCAGGATTCATGACGAACGGCGCTGGCGCATTGCCCTTTTCGCCCGATACTGTGACGAATTGCGGAGTCGATGTTGGTTTAAACAACACAGAGAACCTGTGAATTATTATAAAATATAAGATTATGCGATCAAACAGAAGACCTTTTCATTAGTGTCCTTAACTGTGTGAAGGCAATTGTGAATTCAATTCGGAATCAGTGAACGGTCTGCCTATACATTTTTTTTATAGAAACTCGACATCTGAAGTCGACTTTCTTGATAATAAGCAAGAGGGCCAATGCGCACTAACCAATCAATCAAATTGTTACGTCTTTTCTTATAGGGATAGGAAAAGACAGCAGAGACAGTGGAGCGCCCTTGTCACGATCCCCTACCCTCGCATCCACAACTCTTTTCATCAAGCTGGGTAATGGCCAACCCAGCTTTTTTGAGGATGTATCCGATTTGGTTTGAAATCACGCTCCTGGGTCTGCCACAATCATTCAGTGATTTAAGTAGTAATGAAACAGTCTCACAAACTAGTTTAAAACCACCTTGCCAGTACCAATGTATCTTTGATACATTAGTCGCTTAGTTTTTAAAAACAAGCAGGTTTAGTGGGTTAAGTTATAGTAGTCACATTAATACTTACGTTTGGTGAGTATCGCCAACATTTTCTGGTGTAATAACTATGGTTGCTACGATTGGATCTTTCACTGGATTAACATAACGCAGCACCATACGATAAAGCGAAGACTTCGTTATGTGTACTATATTTATCACCTCATTCTAAAATGGAATTTATTTAATTAATTTGTATAATAAGGGTTTGTGTTTATTAAAATAGGAGTTTTTTAAAATAACTTTAGTAACTTTATTCTTAACATAAATGGATTTAAAGGAATGAAATGCTATGGATATCTGTCTGCCTACCACTCTAAAAGTTGCGACAGGATAAAGGAAAGTGCCGTTCCGTTGGCTTTGCCTACCCTGTGGGTTGACAATTTGACCTCTTATAAACAAGAAATTTTATAGGTATAAATTTTATAAACAAATACAAAAGTGCGATGCGATAAATAAAACTATACGAACCTGGACAATAGAGAAAACAACATATCCTTTCCACGAGTAACCTGGGAACGTCTCTTCAACGCTACGGTAGCGAACTTGTCCCGATTGCGTCCGTCCTTCCTCTACTTCATATTGGAATTGATGTAAGGTAGGGAAGTAATGAGCTTGTATTGGTTGGTCACATCTTCGACCTTCAACTCTTGAGTGGCATCGACATTGACCAGTACGTTTGTTACAATTATTGTCCACGGCACCACCGATATCGCAATCGCATTCTAGTTCAAAATATTATTCTATTAGTGATTAAAATATATAGAAACGCTTGCAAACTACTTGCGAATGTATTTATTTTGTCGTTGGTTTTCATTTCATAGCCCACTTCTAAACAAACAAAAAAATCCGTCTGCCTAAATACAAAATATGTCTTGTTTTAATCTTTTCTTCCTTACTTGGGTTACATAGTATTTCGTACATAAATGTGTTGACTGTAAATACAGTAATACTTGTATATGTATAATTTTTATTGTTATTGTGTAGTAGTTTGTGAATTATTATTATGTATGTTTGTGTATTTATTTATTTTATTTCTAATGCAATTCTTTGCCACAGTCCCAAAAGTTAGCTAGTATAAAATGCCGATATATAACGAAGAATATAAGCTTTAGGTTCGCCCTAGTACATAACTGTAGGTTTTTAAGTGCAATAAAGAATTTATAAATTAACTCTTAAATAAATATACTATATTAAAAAACTTACCAGTACATCCAAACATATCGCTCTTCTCTAGCCTGTAGAATCCATCAGCACACTGGTCGCATTTACTCTCCCAGACATGAGGTTTACAATTACACTGACCAGTCTTCGTATTACATGTCCCCAAACCGCCAATTGTACCCGCCAAACTACATCCGCATTCTATATGAAAAAAAAATACTTTAATATTTATTTAATAATTTTTTATTCAGAAATCATTTTGGTTTTGCAGCCATCTTAGTCGCAGGGAGACCCGCCGAATTCAAATAATTTAAAAAAACGCGATAGTGAGTAACAAAATTAGTATATCGTACTTTGATATTATTATATTTTCTAATATTAAAGTAGGACATACAATTATATAAAAATAATTAAACGTGTACAAACATTAAAATGTTTAAAGCATTAGGCCAGTAAACGGTCTGATCGCGATCTTACATATGCCTGGAACGGTTAGCCGTCGGCTTTTAAATTCTGATACTTTTGTGACTCACTATCGTGGGGTGTGAGGAAAACAGCCGGTGTTTATGAACATAATCATCATCATTATATATAATAAAAGAATTTGTACAATGTGCGTGCCGATCAAACTTAAAAGAGAGTCCTGGTTCAATGTTGTTATATGATGTGGTAGCCCTTCAGCCCTTATCCATAAAGACGGTTTCCGTTTTTACCTAAAGGGCTTACTTTTAAAGATTTAAGGGCCTGAAGTTTTGCTTTATAGAAATTTCTGGATAAGTTTAGAACACTCGAGGGCATTCCACAATATTCCAGAGGGTTCTAGGGCGTTTTATACTTTTCTAGAAATTACCAGAATAAGCTGGCAAGTTCTAGAAATATATTTAGACGTTTTAAATTATTAAAAATAATTATTATTGGTCAAGTATTATATGTACTTATATGCTTTAAATTACTTTAAAATAAGTCTAATTGTTCTAGAAATTTCGAAAATGATTTTCCATGTCGGTACCGATGGCAACACTCGATATATGATTTTAATATTATTTTAATCAGCAAAGAATGCTATCGTTTAGAAATTTCAAAATGATCTGGAAACGTCTAAAATATGCTTAAATGTTTTAAATTAGTTAAAATAAATATTACGATAATATTTCAATTATTTTAAATATTTCGAGAATGATCTGGAATGATCTATCCTACGGGGAATCTACATTGCTCCCGCGCGAAGCCGGGGCGGGTGGCTAGTATATATATATACTTCAATGTAAACAAAGATATTACGAGTATATGACAAACAGTTGTCAATCATATCAAGGATAAATGGGTTCAATGAATGTCAAAGTAATAAAGGAGTCGAGTTCATTTTTATTAACTTTTTATTGTATATTGTAACGAGTATAAATATAAATAAATGAATTTTAAATGTATCATCTTTTAATTTTGAGTCTATTTAAGTCGCAATAAATACTTAGGTCATTAGCGACAGTGGTACATAATTGTAATTGGAAATTTACAGTGGGTTTTAATGATTTTTTACAAAACTATTTGTCATATATATTTAATACATTATACGACGAAAGGAGGGTGTTTTCCGACCAAATCGGAGACATCCTCAAGAAAGTTGGGTTGCCTACTGCCCTTAACCGTAGAGCTTGTATGAAGAGAATTGTGAATACGAGAGAAGCGAGAGACTTGTGTCAGGAACGTAGAAAGCAAAGGTCCAATGTCTCATCCTTTCCCCGTCAGTAAAAGGCGTGACAATTAAATTGATTTATTAATTATAAAATTATGTTTAATAACAATAAAATTGTTCATATTATTTTCTACTAAAATGCACTTACTGACCTTGACATCCTTGTGGATTGTACTCCTGTAGATTCCAGAACAGTGGTTTACAATCGTTACATATTCTACCTTGCACCCTATCTTTGCATTGACAAAGTTCTCCAGCCGGGACCGATCCACAACCTATATCAACCAAAAGTGATGACATTAGTAAAGGCAGACTGGTAAAGAAAGCTAATAAATGCCTGTACGGCAAGTTTTAAATAAATAAATATTGATTGGTTTAACTAGGGGTCCTCATTTGTCCTCGGTTAACATCTGACTTCGACTCGCCTAATGATAAGCAAGAGGAGGTCCAAGAGTGACGACGACTGAAAAAACCAAGTTAGTTCACGGCTGCCTCAAGAGCCGTCACTATGCCGGCAATAGTAAACGCTTGTATGCAAATAATATGAAATGTAAGGGCAGAGTTGTAGAAAGTGGCATTCCATTGTCTCTGCCTATCCCTGTGGGAATTGAGGTGTAACAATTTAATTGATTTGAACTAAGTAACGATATTATGTTAAAATCTCGAATGGTGTAATAAAATTTAAATAAGATAGTTTGCAAGTCGTACTATATAAAAATCGAAATTCTTGATTATTGTTATTATTCACAGCTATTAATAAATGTGGGAAATATAAACATCAATAATCGATAATATGACTTTAATATGTACATTATATTTATGTGAAAGAATGTTCCGAGGAGCTCTTTAACCCTGTTCCTACCTCGTCTTTTCACTGCCGTTATACCCACACTAGTCGGAGGAAGCATCCGCATTTTGTCTGCCGAATCGGCAGTTGAACTAAAAAGTTCGGTGCGTCTTTTCTTTGTAAAACAATTGACAGGTGGAATGCTTTGCCAGTCCATGTTTTCTTTCCATCCTATAACCTTGGATTCTTCAAGCGATGCGTGAAGAAGCACCTTGGGCCGGCATAGGGACGGCTATAGTCGCCGTCACTTTTCTTGCTTATCATCAGGCGGGTCGAGATCAAATAGTGGTGAGTGAGTGGTAGGCAGTGGTACCCAGCCTGCCGATCCGGAATAGTACCACCACTTACAAGTATACTGACCGTGAAGTGATTAAGTCACGTTTCGAGATCAGCTTGTAAGTTGCCGGTTCCAACTAGGCTGGCATAGTGGATGTGACTGGTACTTACAGTTATTGAATTGTAGTAGCAGTGACATCCATTCATGGACCACACTCCAGCTTAACATCAAGTCACAATAAAATTTAAAAAAAATGTGGCACAATAAAAAAACGTATAAACTAAATATGTAATGGTTATATTTGGACTCACCAGCAAAAGTAGCTATTACACCTCTAGGATCGCAATTGCACTCTTCGCAAGCCGGGTAATTGTAGAAATGTTCTTTGCAATGATCGCATTGAATTCCATCGAAGTTGGGTCGGCACGAACATTGCCCGTTGTCATCGCACGACGATCCAATTGACCCAGCCAAGTCACAGTTACACGCTGTACAAAAATATACCTTATAGCTTTGTATTTAGAATCAAAGTTCAGAATCAATTAATGCGACCGAGGTGTAGTGGCAGTGCAATAGTCATGGAAACCGAGAACACAAGTTCGAAACTACTTACCAGTACCATTATATCTTTCATATATTATGTACTTTTGGTCGTCCTGTTTCTATGATACAAGCAAGCACTTTGGTAGGTTAGTTTAGAAAAAGAAACAAAATATTATACAATATGTAATACTTTACAAAAAAATGAATAATTTTTTATTCATTATTTTTAATACATAATAATTAATTACATAATTAATACATAATTAATTAATGTATTTCGTTTAATAACTAAATACGTCGGTCACTCAGCGATACATCTCGAGGTTTAAGTGTTTGAATATCGACTCAGAAATATACAACAACAATATAATATAGTACGAGTACGAAAGTCCTCATTGAACGAATGTCAATACAATTAAGGAAAAATTATGTCTAGAGTTCTAGATGCTTCGATATTGTACGCAATTTTATTATAATTTGTCGAACAATACCTTTAATATTGACCAGATATAATTGGTAACACAAATCGATTAACAGTCTATTTATATCAATTTTTGAAATGGTGTCTGCAAGCAAACTACATTGCTTGCAGACAGCATTTCAAAGCTATAAATTTTCCCTTCAGGCCTTCGAACTGGACAAACTATACCAAGATGTTAACTGTTTAGTAAGTATCCTAAATTATTTGTCTAAAATAGCAATAAATTTATAGTAAAAATCAATTATTTAACAAACTTTTACTAAATTCTCTAAAAAGAAAAATATACTTTTAATTGTATCAAGCCCATCAATTACATTACTCAATTTATTTTTCAGATTTATCAATTAATCAAGGATAGGCAGAGACAATGGAACGCTATTTGCCACGATCTGACACAACTCGAGATTTATTTGTGTATAAAAATAAGGATATAATAATTATGTAACTTGATTTGATATAAGTAAATCTATATCAACCTATATTTATTTTATAAAAAAAGGCAAATACATTGCACTAGAAAATCTCGTAACAAGCTTTTATATCATATAAATTGTGTAATGTAACAGAGTCAGGGCATTGTAGCGGTGACTGAGACAATTGTAAGATGAGCCTATTTTTTCAGTCATAGACGCTCTTCGCTTACGCACCAGGAATGTGAAGGTCAGATGTTAATAAAAAATACTCACGCAAACATTCCGGGTATTTATAATAGCCTGGTGAGCATTGGTCGCACTGTTTGCCACCGAAGTTACTCAGGCAGTTACACTTCCCGCTGGCAGTACAACTGGTGGACGTAGAACCAGTCGCCGAACAATTGCATGGAATACACACTTTCTCCCGACCACGCACTTCCATGTAGAATCTGTAAACAATAATTAAGTTTAGCCATGCCAGTATAGTGGATAATGGTTGCTAGCCAGGGGCCCCTAGTTCCTGCCAGATCATCTTGTTTGCAGTCACTACTGCCTCGCTCTGTTTCTTCCTTCTTTTGTCTGCCGTCCTGTTCCGTACAGATATTTTAAGCATAATGAGTTCTACAGCACGTTGTGTGGACCTGCTTGCAGATAATACTGACCACTTGTTTATAACTTTTAAGACATCGAGTCTAGACATATTAACCATACATATGTATGTATATATACAGTATAGAACCCACATGTTCGGCTATACGACTTCGAGCGAAATATTTGATAACTAGTAAACTATGGGATAGCCGAAAACATATTTTATACATACCCAGAAATACACTGATCACATCTGCTACCTCCAAAACCTTCTTTGCATTCGCACTCGCCGTTTATGTCATCGCAAATACTTGGTACTGTACCACTGGAGTCGCAGTTACAAGCTAATGGAAAAAAAGGTTAATTTTAATTTATAATTTAAATATACTGTACTGTAATACTAAAACTAGTGGTCTTGTTTGTCAGTTGATTAATATTTATATAAATACTATATTTCCTATCAAAATAACAGCTGAAAAACAAATTCACACTTCACAAATTTCATAAAGATTACCTCATGTACACACCTCATGTACCATAAATGGAATAAAGAGTACAATTATTTTTACATTATATAGCAATGTAATTATATATACATAATATTACATTCTATTGTATTTTATCAGGGACATTCTTTTAAAAACAAGGATTCTACAATCTCAGTGCTCATAACTGAAGTTTTAATGAAGAGAATTGTGGATGTAAAGGAAGCGAGAGAGTTGTGTCAGGATTGTGGAAAGTGGTGCTCCGTTGTCTCTGCTTATCCTTGTAGGAATGACTCGTCTCAACACTTGACGTATTTAATTTAAATAATAACAATCTTGTCTGTTCCGAGATCAATCAAACTTCAGCAGGAATAGATAACAGAGCGCTCCTGTCCTGTAATTCTATCGCTTACTTAATATAATGAAGTGAGTGGATTAACAAAACATGGGACAACCCCGATTGTTGATAAGAATATTGACAATTCCTTTGTCGAATTGTCAATTGTGCTTTTGAAACTAAAAAAATACTTACGTGAACAACTAGGATAATTGTAATATCCAGCCTGGCATTGGTTGCAAGTACGCCCACTATACTTGCTTTTACATGTACAATTACCACTCTCTTTGTCACAAATCGGTGATACGGAGCCAATGTTATTGCATTCACAATCTAAAACAATATTAATTAATTCGTATTTAAATTATTCGAATAATCTAAATGTCACCACTAAATAATCTAAAATGCACATGTAAAAGAATTCCTCTTTCACAACTTCCTCGATTCCTTCCGGTTCGTGTTCTTCATTCTAGAACCTTTCTTACCCATCGGTTGTCGGTTCTTCGAGCGATGATTACTTTCTATGAGGCATCTTAGCAGACTAGCGAAATTGCGGATTAAAATTGTCAGGGCAGTGATATGCCATATTCCGTATGAGGTTTGGGAACATGCCACAAAAATCCAAAACCAAACTTTCATGGACAATATCTTTCAAACCTGGCTACATTCTTAATGTCACGGTCTTTGAGCTTGTCTCGACAAGATCTTCATAGATTATATAGTAGAATAACCTAACCTGGAAGTAGCAGGAATAAATTGTCCGCGGACAAACATCATTATGTTGTCATAATGCTTTTCAAATATAACTTTGAGAAACTAAAGTTTAACTCTAGTTGCACAATAGAAAAAGTTTGTTGTAACCCTAGATCATTTAAGCAAACCGGGATGAATCACCTCTGGCCAGCAGTTTATGAAATGTTATTGCTGTTGTTCGCACTTTTGAAATTCCCCTGCCTGTTATGAGGCAAGTTGAAGTCACAATATGTCATGTCGTCATGTCTCAATAATAAAACAAACTTACTTTTACATTGTGGTGAGTAGTAACCATCTGCACATGTTTCACAAGTATGACCTGCATAATTGTATTTGCATGGACACTAAAACAAATAATAATAATTTGTGGAACTATTGCAAATATTTGTTAATAAAAAAAATGGATATTTGCTTCGGGCCTGGTTATCAAAGAGTGGTAGGCAGTGGTACCCAGTCTGCCGATCCAGGGTAGAACCACCACTTACAAGTATACAGACCGTGAAGTGATTTGGTCAAGTTTCGGGATCAGCTTGTAAGTTGCCGGTTCCAACTAGGCCGGCATAGTGGATGTGATTGCTACTCACAGTTATTGAATTGTAGTAGCAGTGACATTCATTCATGGGCCACACTTCGGCTTAACATCAAGCGGGATGTTGTCATATGTCGAGACGCAATAAAAAAAGAAAAACTACTTAAACAGGATTAGATTCATTAATCTAAAACAAAACAGCTTACCATTCCATCAGTAGGTGTACAATGATTATCCTCTGTTCCGTTCAAGTTACAAGTGCAGGGTTTACAATTAGGATAGTCAAAGTATCCGTAAGCACAGGAGTCACAATGTGGTGGATTAAATTCAGATCGACATTCACACATCTTCCTACGACCTTCCTCCTTGCAATTACCCGTTGAGAAATGCTTATCGCAGTTACATGCTGAAAGAATTGTAATAATTAAATTTGTTAACTTGTATGACATTTCAGCAACATAAATATAACTCTGCACTTAATATGATACATTATTATTAAACAAACAAAAGAGACAAACACAATAAAGTGCTACTCTCCACAGTATAAAATACTTTAAATTAAGTATATATAAAAGGAATTATTGATGGGATCTTTTAGTATAATCATAAGTATTTACTTTTTATAGACACGTCTTGATTTTGCTTAGTTTTTGAGATATAGTGTCTCAATCAGTTAAAATTAAGCTTACAATTTAATTGCATAGATATTAAAAGCTTTGTTGATTATACTAAAAGATTCAATCATGATTTCGTGCAACCGAAGTTTTTATAAAATTGTGCCAATACTTACGTTGACAAACATCAATTTCATGCCATTCCTTGTTGTAAGGCTTGTAGAATGTTGATTTACATTTATTACAATTGATTCCTTCAGTATTGTGTTGGCAATTTTTGCAAACTCCACCACCTTCATATCTTCCTTTAATATCCAATGATAAATGTTTCTCATCCACTTCTGCGTCGTACGTACACTCGTTTGTATGATTGTGGCAGTTACACGCTATATAATGAACAATTAGTAATATTAAGAACTAATAAAACCAAAAATATTGAATCAACTTATAAAACCTTTGACAGCAGGCGCAGCCGAACGGTTAGCGATTGGTTTGATGCGCGTAAAATTCCGGGTTCGATTTCCGGTCGGAGCAAATATTTGTTTCATAGCTTTTATATATAATATTTATTAATATTTATATTAAATATTGCAAATAATTGTTAATACAAAAGAGGCTGATATTCGCTTCGGGTTTGGTCATCAAAGAGTGGTAGGCAGAGGTTCCCAGTCTGTAGTACCACCACTTACAAGTATACAAGTACCGCGAAGTGACTTAGTCGCGTTTCGGGATCAGCTTGTAAGTTGCCGGTTCCAACCAGGCCGGAATAGTGGATGTGATTGCTACTTACAGTTATCGAATTGTAGTAGTAGTGACATTCTTTCATGGACCACACTCCATCAAGCGGGGTGCTGTCATATGTCGAGTCACAATAAAAAAACTTTTAAAAAGCTTTTGATAAGTTAAGTTTTTCTTACTTGTAGCTTGTGTAAATAAAAATTTGACCGAACTTATTATAAACATTAATGGGATTTTATTAATTTATTTAAACAATTATCTAAATTTGTAATAAAATTGTCAAAAGGTGTGACAATTTCATTGATTGATTGTAATAAAATTATGATAAAGTAACTAATGTATAATAATAAAACTAGTAAATAAAAATAAATTACCAATTCTCGACAATTAATTTAAAAAAATATGAAGTTGCATTATTGAAACGCAACGCTGTCAAATTTCCCGCTAATTGTTTTGTTTTAGGTTAAGTCTTAAGTGTTGTTTAATTGAAGACACTCATCATCAGGTAAATATCTTTCAAGTCCTCAGTAGATAATGGATGAAGAAGGAACGTTTTTTAAATTATTTATTATTGTGACTCGACATTGATAGCATCCTGCCAAATGTTAAGCTGGAGTGCGGTCCATGATTGGATGTCATAGCTACTACAATTCTATAACTGTAAGTAGCAATCACATTCTTAATAAACAATTAAAATTAAAAATTTTATTACAAAAACACTTATTAAGCTAAGGGTAAAGTTAATTTACTTACGTTCGCAAGCAAATCTATCTTCTACTTTTGAAATTCTCCATTTCTTTTGCTCGAAACCAGGACAACATTGAGCACATTGTGGCCCACAAGTATTATGTTGACATCTGCATACCAAGATGTTGCTTTCGGATTTTGGATCGTCTGGAGAACAATTTTCTGCGTGACCATTGCACATACATCTCCCACCAATACTGATGTCTTTGATAGAGTAGAAATACTGCAATACAAAGACAAATTAATTTAATTATTTAACCTTTAAACATAGTTGTTTATGAAACAGCTTTACTTTCAAAGTTTATGGCGTTTTCGAAGTTAGCAGGTGCAGTCACATTCATAAGCTCACCTACTTAGAGCCCCGCTACATTTTATATGTTGTGTATCAACTTGCGCCTAACTTCAGAAACACGATTAAGTCTCTATAGTATAAATACATAATACCGGTCTCTCTATATTATATTCTTACGTATAAGTAAATTAGATTATACTTACACGTCGTGTAACAGTAGGATCTTGTCTTGCTACAGACATAAGATGTCCTAAAAGATTTTTGGTCTTGATCAAACGTAGACGCACGTTTGTTGCTCTAGTCCATTCTTGCAGAACCGATGAGTAGAAATATCTGTTTGCTGATGGACGATAATTTAATAGTGATATCGGGATCTATAAAAAAACGTTTTTTATATATAAAATATATTTTCAAAATTAAGAGGGAGAGACAACGAAGCTTTTTTTTATTTGTATTTATTGTGACACGACATCTGACCTCGACCCGCCTGATGATAAGCAAGAGGAGGTCCAAAGTGTCGACAACAGCAAAAACCGAGTTTATTCACGGCTGCTTCACACCGACAGAGATTGGCATAGCTAGGTTAAAACTATCGAGGATAATTTCCCGACAGTTGTTTATGCGCTTGAACTTTGTCAAAATAACAAGATGTATTTAAGAAATTGTTTTGCTAATGGTATATTGATGTTTGTAAGCAATGACATTAATAAAAATGAGGTAGATACGTCACCTACACGAGTTTTAGTGTTCGCTAATGGCACGAGTTCGAATGGTTAACCACGACTAGGCATACAGACAAGTGGATGTTGGACGGAAGGATAGTTATTGAGAGCGAAAAAGAGACAAATATATGTTGCTCTGCATCGCGACACTGAGTTCAGGTTTGCTTACTGGCATAATTCTAACGTACCTCGTTTAGAGAGCATATCTACGTCTTTTCTTAAAGTATTTTGTAAGTAAGTAAAATATTTGTAAATTGTTTGTAAGTAAATAAAATAGTAACTTTGTTTTAGGTCTAAACTGACTGTTACGCGTTTTATAAACTATTATGCCTGTTTATTACGATATTTCAAGAATATTTTAAATTTCGAATTTTAAAATATAAGAGACATAAACACGACATAAATTAGTTTATTTTAGGAGTATAATATTCTTACCTCGCCCCCTTCCAAGGGTACTATTTTGGAATACTCCGTGCTGCAGATGACAGAGTCGTCTTTCGTTATTGGTTGGAGACTTTCCTTCCCGAAATATCTCTCACAATCCCTAAAATAAAGGAAGTTTATTATTGTGTTTCGACATCAAAAGCTTTAGATGCGCCATTAAGTTTTAACTATTAAAAAATATCAGGCGCTTAAACACAATGTTTTTTCTTTATTAGGTATGTTAGTTATGATTACTATATCATATGAATAGATATTATATAAAAATTCAATATATTAATTAATAATACTAAACAATAATACTTACTGAGGAGAATCAGAGAAATACTGCCAAGGAACGAAGGTTTTTCCATAATCCATAGATTTTTCTAAAGCCCATAGACCAGGTCTTGGTGAATTACCCATCCTAATATAAACGTACGCCACGTGAAATTCCTGTGATTTTCAATTAAAATTAGGTAACTATGTACTATAATTGCTTGTAACTGGTTTTCATAATAAGTTACGAAAGTAGTTTTTTCTTCTTTTTATAGATTCTTAAACACACTTTTATGAAAGTAGAATATTCCTGTTTCATACTAAATTATTTATAAAAAATGTACTTCAGTTATGAAAAGAGAAAAAATATCTTCTTGCGTAGCTGTTAATGGCAACCAGTTTTAAACCTAGACAATACTATTTTCATTTTAATAATCATATATGTTGCTTCTCTGATTATAATATAGAGACTGCGAGTTTTTAATAAAATTGATAAGAATAATTAGGATGAATAATTATCTAACTATTTTGTCACGCCTCAGCCAGCGTCAGTTTTATTATTTTTATTTTTGAAAAAGTTTGGTTTCTTCAGAGTCGTAATAAAACATCGTATCAGTAGCGGTCTGACCACCCACGGCCTGCTAATAAATGTAAGACGATTGGGGTTTGAATATGCAAACATATCGTAGAAATTGACTAAAATTTTCATTTCAATTCAACGGCGGTGTATTTTTAATATTTGTTCAATAACATCAACTATTAGTTTGGAATCGTTTTATGCTCATGTCTGGTACGAACGCCTACAATATCCTGCCTGTGATTGCGTTTATGCTTAAATATTATTATCATATTTTGCGTTGACTTCCGTTTTTATTACTATTTCTAATACCCTATTACTGATTTCCCTTATATTAAATAATATATATAGTTTTTATGTGTCATATATTTCTTTTGTTTAATGTTTTATATTACTAATTTCACTTAAAAGAATTAAATAAAATTAACTAATTTTTCTTAGATTTTGCGCGAAAATTGATTACTGAATAAAACAAATTAGTGAACACGATGGCTGCAAAGCTCTCAAAACGTCGGAATAATAAAAAAATGGAAAATCAAAACCGAAATAAACGCGATAGTAAGCCGCAATAAATTGTTTAATTCATTACCCAATTTATAATAGTAATGGTAAAATACTTTAATCAATCATATCACACCACACGTCAATGGAGCATCTGACGACTCCCAAGACTACTGTCTAATTACTTTAAAATGATCAATAAGCACCAACTAAAATTTGTATACAAATCCGCTTCAAGGATAATTTACTAAAGACCAAATTGTCAATGATGTGGATGTCAGACACGCAATGGCAGAACTATGGTCTATTATCAGTCGTTGTTATAGCGAGATAAGAACTAACACTAATATGAAATAGTGGCAAGTAACTTATCGCCCATACAAACTCAATCCTTGGGAATTTCATTACCTTTGTACGACCGTTTTCATATAAGAAAATACGTATAGAAATTACTTCATAAATAATCAAATGTCAAACTGTCAATTTTACAATAGTAATCGAATCTAATAAATTAAGCAATTTAAGAAACTTAAATCAAAGGATGTTTATTTTTCAAAAACTGTTCTATTAATTCATACAAGCTCCAACGGTTATGGGCACTAGGCAACCTAACTTTCGTGAGGATGTCTCCAATTTGGTTGGAAATCACCCTCCTGGGTCTGCCTCGTTTGATGTGAGAGAAGCGAGGGATTTGTGTCAGGATCGTAGCAAGTAGCGCTCCATTGCAAAAAGGCGTGACGATTTGATTGATTGATTGAATTACGCTTTTGCTTGGCATGTTTCTTGTGGCCTTCTTTTTGTCATACATCTTTCTAAGCCATACGATGATTAAGTATGCATTACCCAGTCCATGCCATCTTAATTATTTATAATTAGGTATTCCATTTCATTAAACACATTAAAATATCTTAGCGCGAAAAACTTATCTATTTGATTAACGGTTACACATTATCACATTTTTAATCTTTAAGAGCCGAGTGTAATGTAATATGAGATTACACGGTCACATTTTCAATGCAGTTGTTTATAAACTAATCTAAAGTTCAGTGAACTTTCTGAAATGCATCGTTCATCCTATTTATGGCACCTCTAGTTTCAACTCGCGTGAAAATTTCTGATGAATAGTTGCGTCAGTGCGTTTTATCAGTGAGCTTGTATGAAGAGAATTGCGGATATGAAGGAAAAAAGAGAGTTGTGGCAGGATCGTGGAAAGTTGTGGTCCATCATTTCTATCCTCTACCCTATGGGGATTGAAGCCTTAGAAATTGTTTGATTTTTGGAATTGTTGACAGTTATTATTTTTTATAGTGACTCGACATATGACAGCACCCTGCTTGATGTTAAGCTGGAGTGCTGTCCATGAATGGAGGTGACTATTACTACAGTTAAATAAAAGTTGGAAAGTTGGAACTGGCACCTTACAAGCTGATCCCGAAACGCAACTAAGTCACTTCACGGTCTATATACTTGTGTGTTAATTGCAGTTGATTAACTGTAGTAGCAGTCGCTTCTGTTCATTGACCGCACTGCAGCTTAACATTGACAGGAAGCTGTCATATGTCGAGCCACAAAAAAACTTTTTTCTTTTAGGCTTTGACATCATAAGTCAAGAAATGTGTTTGCTAAATCAAGTAATGATATTTGATTAGTACGTAAACTTATTAAAATGAAGTAAACTAATAAACCAAATTAAAAATTTAACTAATAAACGTTTTTGTATCCTGATGAACAAGTTTGCAATTTTGTTATCTGAAAATAAGTATGCACTTTCCTATCAATCAATCAAATTGTCACGCCTTTTTCCCACAGGGATAGACAGAGACAATGGAGTGCTTGCTACCACGATCCTGACATAACTCTCTCGCTTCCCTCACATTCACAATTCTCTTCAAGTTATGGCTTACAAGCTCTACGGTTATGGGCATATTATGAATACATAACCCTATTCCATAAACGCCGCAATTTATGATTATCAATTTCACTATGCCAGCCTTAGGATCCGGGGCCATTAAAGCGAATTCCATGAACGGTAAAAAATCTACTTTTATTTAACTTTTGGCAGCAATTATTTAATTGTAAAAAAACTCACCTGTCCAAGGTCGATAGTCAGATTTACTTCATTATATTTCATGCCACGTGACAAAGGTGGACTCTGCCATCTTGTCTCCATACCGTCGACAGCATATTCCGGTGGATGCATTTTCGATGGCGAGTTACTGTCGCAAATATCGCAAACCTGAGTGTTAAAAGATTTCATGTTAAATAATTACTTTAAAAATACTTATTGCATAATTTGAAGGTGGGTTATAAAAATAATTTGTAAAATAAAAAAAAAGGTTGGCTCTAACACACTCTTTATCTTTATATATATTATTAAATATATTTTTGTCTAATAAATTTTCCTTTATTAGACAATTATATTAGGGCGATTACAATATAATCAAAACAGGTAATACGTTTCCAAAATATATAAATAGTATATTGTAATATTAAAAACTGCTTGCAAATCCGTTCAGTGGCTCTTAAAATTAGCGCAGCTTTACTAAGTTCGCTGTTTCAAGGACTTTACTTTATTATGTATTTATTAATTTTATTATTGAATAATATAAAAACTACATAATTTATTATTTAATAATTTATAACTGGAATGTACATCATTTCAAAGTGAAAGGAACAGATTTAAGTTACCGGATAGTACACGTGAGTGCTTGAATTGGGATAATCACATTAAGTTTTTTTAAGGTTTAATACTTTTTATAACAAAATTTAAATAAATGTTTAGTATTATAATGTATTTAAATGTAGTCGCAAATGACCACGCTGTTTATAAGCGACTTTAAATAAATAAATAAAAAATAAAAAACTGGGAACTAGTTTTATGAAACACGCCTTATTTTCGCAGATAACATAACTATATCTTCTCGACGGTTCCTACAAGACGTTTGAAGTCACAGCCTATACAAGTTATAAGGTATTAAGAAACATATTTTTGAATCGTATTTAAAATTTCTCATATAAGCTCTAACGAAGGACTAAACAAAAACAGCTTAAAAAAAGTCTTCTTTACAAAAATAAAAGGCTGGTTGAACAGACAAATCTGTCTATTGAGATTTCTTAAAAACAAAAGAGACCGAACATTTAAAGCAAGTTATAAACACACTTGGTCGCCACATGTTGAAGAAACACATTGGGCATGGATACAAATTTTTCGTTACTTTGAAATCACATTATTTCTATTACTTGAGTTGTTGCATTTTTAAAATATTCAATTCCGAGTTTTCAAGGGATTGCCAAAAAAAAATTCAATTTATCTTTTTCTTTTGCTGGCTCTTGTTTTAATGGTTTGAATGTAAAATCTTTGAGGTGTCATTAGATTACTAGATAAAGTTAACAGCAAAGTTAGAAGGCTAATAATTGTGGAATAACATAAAATATAAATATGTTGTAAATATGTGGATTTGTAAAAAAGTGTAGGTACATCTACATTTTTTATACAATGGGATTCAAATACATACAAAAAACGCATTTGAAGTATCGTCAGTAAATATCAATCGAAACTAAACTCGATTGTAACCGAAGATACAGTTCCCCAACTACTTTCGGTACAGAGCCAAATGTGTACATAGGATAACTTATTTTAACAAAGATTATTATTATTATTATTCTAAATTTCTATGAAACGACGGAAAAAGGACAACCCGAAACCTTTTGGTTCTCGTAGTGATTGGCTATATGGTGAGTGTGTGCAACCTATCACTTGTTCTGGTATATGGCGTAAAAGGTGTAATTGAGGTTTTATAGCTCCGAAGATAAGTCAGCGGGTTAGCCGTTTCTTCGTGTCAATCATCCTTGCCTTCACAAACAACGAGTCGGCTCGGTTCGAACACCGTTCATCTTTTCGATTGGTCCTGGCTAGTTCGCTTTACGAAAGTTAGGATTGGAGGCGGTGGTATTTAAATATAATATATAGTTTGTATATATCGTATATTGTATATAGTATTATTAAACTTTAACAATCCCTAATTCCAAATCTTACAGAAGGTTGAGAGAGATGATGTGTTTTCATTAGAAGCTATTTTAAAGTATAATAAAATAATTTATTACAACACTTCTTAAAGAGAGTGACTATGAATTAATAATTTCTTGCAACTTATTCGCATTCATAGTTCCAAGAATAATTTTTTGATATGATGATTATAAATATATGTATGTGTATGTATATATAAGGCGACTGTGGTGTAGTGGCGGTGAAATGGCTACGTGAGCCGAGTGGCACGTGTTCGAAACCACTCACCGGTACCAATGTGTCTTTATGTACTTTGGTTGTCCTGTTTCTATGATACAAGCACTCTAGTAGCTTAGTATAGAAATATATAATAAAAAATATATATTTGTGAATAAAATGTGTAAATAAATTCATATTTATTTATTTTTTGCAGTTATAAGGAATCGTTGATCAGATCTGCTAAAATTTCCGGCAGAAAATGCCTAAAGGCCTAAGTTTGCCTTTCGTTAACTAATTTCATGTTATTATGTGCGATAACGAATATAAGAAAAAAAAGAAAAAGAAAGATGACAGGTACGCCGTTCGGATATATGTGACCCTAGCGATAATTTATGTTCGACTTCAGGTTATTACAAATTTTTGTGTTTGAAATAATGGTATGTGGCCATATTTTCCGCCTGGCCATATTCGACCCAGGTACCTTATAACAATATTGTATTGCGACCTTCTTTTTAAAATCTAATTGTTACAACGTAACAGGATAGGTCTGTTTAGACATTTCCCTAAACGCCATCAAATTGTCACGCCCTTTTCCCATGGGGATGGGCAGAAAAGAGACAATGGAGCGCCACTTGCCACGATCCTGACACAACTCCCACATACAATATTATATACATTTATATTGGCTGTATTATGAAATTTATATCATGTCATGTTATAAAAACTTGTAAACAGATTGTAAAAACATTAGTTTACTTCTATTAGAATTGTTTTATTGTAAGAGAATTGCTGTTTTTAATTGCAGACATTTCAGTGTGGGCATGAGAAATTTGGAGTCGAAAATTAAGTCTAGTGAAGCCCGACTTGAAGTAACTATGGATGAGGTTAAGGTGTCACACCAGTAGGCACCCAGTGGGAAGACCTACGGGTTGTTCTGTAATTAAATTAATAATGTTCGGATGTCTAGATTTTACGAAGCGTTGCGAAGAGTGGGATGGGAGAGTTTAATGTGAGCACACACGACGGGCTTCTTTATCTCAGCTATCTTCTGTCATCTGCATAGCAATGAATACCGTCGTATCCTCGGACTATGATATGCAGATATGGACGCACATACGAGTACATATGTACTGCATGCCATGGTTAGAGGAACAATGTCGGCAACAGCACAGATCCCTGAGGAATGCCAGGTTTCACCAGCAAACCATCATCTAAATAATATACATATTAGATTTCGATAGCTTTGGCCCACTCATTACAGCCTACTCTATGATTTTAGAAATAAGGGTCGGCATTGTATACCAGTAAGTATACACTTCAAAAGTGGGGTCCAGTTGTCGTCCCTTGATATAGAGGATCATTTGTACCCCAAATGAACCTCTTACGAGAACACATAAACAAAACATACAAATCGAGCTAACATTCTGAAGTGTTCCTGGTAATGATGTTATTAATTAATAGGTTTTCGAGTAGGTACTGTTACCAAAACACTGTTTCTTAATTTGAGATAAATAGCCCGTTAATCTCAGCAAATAATTTACATTATATATTTATTTATGTATTCTCCAATAATGTTAATAGTAACAATATCTATGCACTGCGTATTATATCGTAATAATACGCACCTTTTCAAAACCAAAACAGAATTAATAAAATAAAAGTAAGAAAAATAAAGTTAAAGTAATAGAAGCAAATTCTCCTTATATACTATACACGTGATAAAACCAAAGTAAAATTTTTCTTATTAGGATTTTAAATAAAATAATCAATATAATTGTCACGGAGATAGGCAGAGACAATAGATGTTGTACAGTTCCTTTCTACATATATTATGGTATGGGTAGTAACGGTTAGTAATAGATAAAAATAGTGTTCCAAAAACGATTGTTGCTAACTTTATTGATGTAGCTAGTTATAAAATACAATTATAAATGCCGACTGATAACACAAAAGGTCGGGGTTCGAGAATTTTAAAGATAAAATTACATAGAAGTGTAAAGTGTGTATAATGTAAAAAAATCACACGTAAAATGTTCGCGTGATTTTCTAAATTAAAAATATTCTCTCGCCTATAATAACGATATGAACCTACATATTATTATTATGATTTTATTTATCTAAATAAGGAATGTAATATTACTCTTGTCGAGTTCTTAAGCTATTTTGAATAGGCATTAGGCGCACATTTAACTATAAAAATAAACATCAATTCTCAAACTGCAAGCACTTATAATAATAAAAAAATAGTGTAGATTATTTTTATTCTATTTAGGCTTATTTAAAGTGAACCTAAATACAAAGTTCATTAGCGACTACAGTGGTATATAAATACGAGTATATGTATCAGTTTATGGTTTAAAGGATGTACTACAAAATGCTTTGCTGTATATATTGTTATATTTTAAATAATAAATTGTAAAATATTGTATAATAATGTTGAATTTCAAATTAATAGAGTTTGTCTTTGTAGCCTTTAGAACTGTAAAAATATTAGGTTCTGTGTTTGTCATCGTTACGTCACCCTTTATACAGATAGAGGGTGCGTTTGTTTTAAACATGTTGTGGTTATAATTTGATTTTCTGAAGAGAATCGACCTGTAGGTATTGCTACCCATAGTCAGTCTTAAGTTCATGGAACCGCTGTTTAACTTCCGAAAAGCCAACGAACTCGCTTATCACTTGGATGCTGCTACCGTACACGACACGGACTCATTATCTATATATACCAATACAATAAAATTGACCAAACAGGACGATAGATAATTTTATCACAATTCTCTTATCAACACATGTAGGTCTCATTACATATTTACTTATATTCTTAATTGATTCATTCAAAACTACGAGATACTAATGATGTCATCGATTGTAAATTACGAGTGTATCATGAATGAGCGAGTGTCCATCTTTACCGGTAACTTAAACTACGAACTGTATTTACTTCATGGTGACTGACATAAATAACATTATTACACTCCTAAAGCTCCAATGCAAACTCTACTCTATTAAAACCACTGAACAAATTTACAAAAAATATTATTTTAGCTCAGGGGACAAAGCTTTTAAATAAAAACGCGACAATCAAAACACCATTAATGGAAAGCAATTATAAAAAGGCACAGCTTTTCAGTTATTGAAAAATCCTCACCTGTCCCTGGATAACATGTTCTTCATTATCAGCATTGGCTCCTACTAGCTTGCAGTAAAGTTCTGGTCCTTCATCACCGCAGGTAGCTGTTGCGGTTATCCGTTTGCCGCTGGCCAAGTTAAAGTATGGTGGTGTAAGAATTTCTGCAAATGCCGGCGCAAGCAACCACGCTAGTGTACATAAAAGCGCCACCTCAGGGCGCAGACATGCCGCCATCGTGTGCGCGCGGTCGCGTCTCGAGAACGATTGTGGATCAGGCGTTGCTGCGTCAGTGACGTGCTCTTGCGCCGATATCGATCAGTGGGACCCGGCGCGAATAAGTTTCCCATTTAACCGGTTTTTCGAGCATCCCTCTTCAGCTAAGGGTTAATATAAGTTACTAAAAATGTGAATAAAATAATAGAAAGCCCCTTGCAAATAATTTAACCTTGGTTTGGTCTTTTATTAGTTCCCAGCTGCCCTGTGTCCACGTCCTGTTAATATCTTTTTAAATGGACCACATGTTATTTACAATCTCACGGTAACAATTTTTGAAAAGATGAGTATTATTTCTCTTTCTTTTTAGAAAATTCGTCCGGTTGATTATATTATTTTATGAATAAAAGGGGTGAGGATCTTTTTATAAATACATTGTATAGATTCGCAGTCTCTATAGACAGTTAAGTTTACAAATGGTATTTTTTATCGATATCTTTCAAACACTGCACGACACGCACTAATGTATTTCTGAGAAGTCAGCATTGTATCTTACAGACGCGGCAAAATTAATCAAACCTTTATTGATTAACTTTTTATGGCTTCTTATTTATAAAGCTAACACATTTTATTACCTTTCATAATGGTGCTTTCATACGAGTAAAAACTTTTATACAACTTATACTGAACTTTGCGATGTTGCGTTTCTTTGAAACTTTCTTATAATATTTTAGGTAAGTACATAAAAATGAAATACATAGTGAAATACATATTAAATAGGTAATGTCACATAAACAACTTCAAGAAATTCTTCAGTAAAGTTTTTTTTAAATAAAATCAGCAATTGTTTGATTTTTACCGGTTTATTATTAATATAATCAATACTAACTACTAGCATTGGTGAATGTGATAAATTCAAATTAAGAAATTGTCATTTGATTTCACACCCTAATTTCCACAGGGATAGGCAGATATAACGGAGCGTCACCTTCCACGAACCTGACACAACTTACATCATATCATATTAAAAAGTTTATTTCTTTAATATACATGTCTTTCACTTTACTAGTGCTATATTTTAACGGATAGTCTCCAGTAGTCAATGAGGGGTCGATTCCCGAACTTGGGTATATTTTTTACAATCCTGCCAAAACTGGCTCCAGTGGACATACCACGATCTTTCGTGTAGACTAAATTATACACCCATAACACCAATGTATTATTATGTAAGTGTATATTTAATAAGTAATTTTCTTAAATATTGCTTACAAGCATTAAAACTTGCAGATCTATCAATTAAAGATAAATTATTAGAATAGATTTGTATTATTTAGTGATGGAAATTGGATGGAAATATTCACTTATGCACAATCATCAACTGCGGCCGGGAATTAAACCCAGTGTTTGTCGGTTTTTATAGATGTGACAAGGAACAACAAAAGAATGGATAAGTGAAAGTCGATTGACGAAAGGAATTTCTAAATCTGACGTGGATGGATACGTAAAACGAAGCAAACCCAGGAAGGGGTTTCTCAACCAAATCGGAGACATCCTCAGAAAAGCTTGGTAGTCTAGGGCCCATAACCGTAGATTTTGTATGAAGAGAATCGTGGATGTGAGGGAAGCGAGGGAGTTATGTAAGGATCGTGGCAAGTGGCGCTTCGATGACTCTGACATTTTTAAAATTCATTATAACAGTTTTTATACTAATTTATACAGTAAATATACTAGCATTAGAATATGCATAAAATAATTTGTAACAAAAAAAAGTTTTTTTTTCGCACAAAGTAATACGTATTTTCATTTAGTTAAATAGAAATAAAAATAAATAAAAACGAAAATAAAAAAGAATCATTAAAATCGGTTCAACCAGTCAAAAGTTTTGAGATAACAAACTTTAAAAAAAAATACTGGTCGAATTGAGAACCCCCTCCTTTTTTGAAGTCGGTTAAAAATAAATTTTAATAATCTATTAAATGTTATGTTATGTGATAAATAAACTTTTGTATAACTGCCTATTAGGATAAGGCACACAGAATATTTTAATTCGAATATATTATCAGCTGAGAAGTAGCATAGTAAACCCCACTACTGTTAGTACAGCAACGCTTATTATCATTAACATAAATCCTTGAAATATTAAAAGGACTACTTGACTCGATCCCAGACTTTTGTATATCCAATTACTTACAATTTAATACATGAATTTCTTTTGACAATATTTATTCAAAATGTGATGATGACTTAATCTGTGGCGGCCGCGGCAAAGTGGTTCGAAAAAATCAACGTTTAATAATATGATAAGTGTTTGGCTAATTCAGGGCCTTTGAGCAGCTGATCTAATGAAATAACACAACAAGATGTAAATCGATTTGAAATTTAGTTTTCTCCCACGGCGAATTTAACTACTTTTTATTACAACAGTCTATTTTCTATTTCTTTTTGTCATTTCATTAGATTTGCAGCACATTTAGTAGCTTTGTATTAATATAATATGAAAAATCGAGAATAATGTTTTTATTTTATGCGCTACCATACAGTTCATTCAATTGATAACCTATTGCTTGCACTTGCAGGAAGGTTATTTAGCATTCATGGATCTGGAGAAACTAGTTATGGATACTCTCAGATCAGGCCCCTTGGATTTGCAGCACGGCAATTCAAGAAGCAAATACGACACTTGCAAGTACGACTTGTAACTTATTTGAAACATGTAAAATGTAAAATATCATTTCAAATTAGTTAAAATCTTCCAAATGTCGATGTTGCTTCTCAGGTTGCCGTGCTAGGGAGCAATCTAACTGCGGAGATCAATCTGAGATTATTTCTTACTCTGAGCCTTTTAGCTGGGGTGTTATTAAATTCAAGATCTGTAAATCGACAAAATTATTAAAGATTAATATAAAGTAGAATTTGAAATAAACATTAAAAGTATCAAAGAAAATTAAAGATCTAGCGTACCTGATCATGTACTTTGGGAATGCAAGGGATCCTTACGTTACTCACGTTACGAGTCACAGTTCGTGGGTGAAAGCGCGTAGCACAATTCAATTAATAATCAATATTTATACATATTTTATGCGCTACTTACTATATATGGATGAATGCATCCCATTGGGTTTTATTTGTTAATTTATTGCTCGCAATTGCGCGACGATTATGGCGCGAAAGATTTGTACCTGTCACGCCTTCATCTCTACATAGATAAGCAGAGATAAATTTGTACATATTTGACAGATCCTTTTTCTATTTCTTTCCGCCTACGAAGTAGCGGGTACAAACTGCTTTAGAATGATAAAATAAAACTGCATTTTACAATCGATACAAAACTATAGTCATTTAACGATCAGCTTTAAGTACATTTACAGGTATGTCTTTAACGAAATTCAAACTAAGATATAGTTGTGTCAATATCGTGCAAACTGGCGCTCCATCATTTTAGGGATAAGGCGTGACATAATGAATTAAGATCTTTGTGTCGACTTTACGATGTGTAAATCAGCTTCTGTAGAATTATTAAATGTAAATATTTAATTAAATTAAATATAGTAATACATATAGAATTTGAGTTGTTACAATAAGGTTGGCTACAAACACATATATGATAACGTACATACAAAGATGTATCTCTGTTAAAAGGTTTTATAGACGCTATAGGACTACTAATACACCCATCTTTTGTTTTTACCAACATTCCTTCAATTTTTGCTAATTTCTTACTAGATGGACTTACACCAATAACTTCTGTTAAAGTGGAGCGACAGCCTCTTTCTGTAAGAACACGCCCGTCATCTAAAAATCTTTTAAAACATCCACCGTTATAAGGGCCAAACGCACTTTCATTTTTAACATAAGGTTTCACACCTAACAAACACTCTCGGTCGAAAAAACATTGAACCTTTCTTACATGTCCACTAATTAAATTGAGGCAACCGTCTGCGTCTGGAAACTCAAAACCTATCTCTCTATGTAACCCGCACATATAACAACGACTAAAAGTAATTGGGCCTTTATCAGAAACAGTTATTCTCCTTGGGTTTTCTCCCATGGCTTTAGAAAAATATCTTCTATCAAGCGATGGATTTGTAGTAATTCTACTATGTATCTTGCGGGTATTAGTTTTAGTCCTTGTTAATGTAATTTGTGATGTAGTCCTAGAAGGTACCTTGTGCATCTTGAAATTATTAGAAATAGTTCTCTCAGTTGTATCCTTTGGCCAAATAGTTTTCTTACGTTTTATCGAGTTTAAGAAAGGAAAAGGAGGTTTCGTTGATTTTGCATTTGATACTTTATCTGGCCAGTCCTTTAAAGTGACATTACGCAAGAAACTTCTCTCTAATTTATTTTTTTGGAAATCCAGAACTTTGTTTTTATTTGTTATTTTCTTTGTAACTTTCACTTTTTCAAGTGTGATAGGTTTGTGTGTTATAATTGTGGAAAATATATCTTTTGTTATTCGTTGTTGAAAGTTCATATTAAATTTCCTAATTGCTGAAATTGTTGTATCTTCTGCATTTTCATCATTAATATAGTCATCTTTTATTATTTTGGGAGCTCTGGTTCTATAAATTAAAACTACATCGTGTCCAGTAGTGCTTGCGGTCGTTGAAGAACTTTCAATTTCATTAGAAAATTTATGTTTTGTAATTAATGATTTCCTTTGTGCGTTAATATCTCTTAAATCGCTGAAAAAATGAACATGATCACTTGGAGATTTTTTGGAATAAACTTGAGGGATTTTATTCGCCGTGGCACTAGATTTTGTAGATTTCGTGTCTTTGTGTACGATGTATTTTGGATTACCACCAAAATCTCCTTCTATTGGTTTCATTTCAATAAATTCTGTTTCATCGATTTCATTTTCATTTGTGTTTGGATTTTCCCCATCATCAACATCATCGTCAATAACATCATCTGAATCAGTATTATCGGATAATGTAATAATAGTTAAAGAAAATAATATAATAATATAAAATTTAAACATTTGATATATTTACATATTACGACCGAATCATGACAAGTTGACATGGACATGTCTGGAATGAGTACTCATGTCAAAGAATTGTCTAACAGAGAGATGTCTAAGTGACCACCCTTTCTAAGTATCCCTTTCTAGCAAGAAGTGACGGATATGTGCGATGGATATTTTAAAATCAGAGACGATTGAAAAGAAAAACGGGGTAACCCAGAATATTATTCGTTGATCAAACTGGGGGTATTTCTTAAAAAAGCAGGGGTTTTTTTGAATAAACTGAATATCTTTATAGATAATTATGGATGTGAAGGAAGCAATAGAGTTGTATCAGGATTGTGGAAAGTGGTGCTCTGTTGTCTGACAATCCCTGTAAGAATTAGGGCGTGACATTATTATTTGATGATGACAAAGAATAATTTCTTGCATTTTTTGACAGCACAGGTTGATTTTATATTACTAGTTGCCTTAAAGTTATTTTCAATTATAATACGATTGATTAAAATAAAACAACATTATATATTTATTTATTTTATTCTATGCTAAATAAAATGGTTTTATGAAGTTTATGCCTTAAACCGGCCCAACGTAGTTTTTGGCGATTGCCACAATAGAGAGACTGCGGCAAGTGTAGGGGGCGGTAAGACGTTGCGATTTGCCGCTGTAGTGTGTCTTTTCTCCGCTCTTTTATAATAAAAAAATGTGTTTAGAATTACATTTTTTTTGCAGAAGACATAAAATAAAATAGGACTTAATGAATTTAATTAAACAAATTTTGATTTATTTCGTTATACATTTTTTTATCACATTTATTTTTTATTTTTACTTTACTATATTGGCAGTCTAAGGTTTGTAAAATTTAGCTTGGGTCCTATGACAGATGCCAAAATGACTTTATTAGTCCTCATCAAATAGTACTTGTATTTATTTTAACAGATGGAACCTCGACGGAGCGGCAAGATTTCTTTTTGTTATATGATTTATTTAATTTATTGTTTTAAAAAATATTGTGTTATTATTGTACGATAAATATTATTGGTAATCTATGGTTGTAACTACGAAAATAAATAACTTTGAAATAAACGACCGAAGAGAGACGCTGCTGCAATGTTAAGACGTCCGAAAATTTCTCATGTGTTACTTTGTAAAATGACCCAAGCTACATTTTACAAAGTATAGTCATTATTTTACTTATAAAAGTCACTGTAATAATATTTATAAAGGAATTTATAAATCTGTTGTTTTCCGACCCAATCTCAGGCATCCTAAAGAAAGCTGGATTGCCTAGTGCCCATAACCGTAGAGCTTGTGTGAAGAGAATTGTGGATGTGAGGGAAGCGAGGAAGTTGTAAGTGCAAGTGATGCTCCATTGCCTCTGCCTAGCTCTGTAGGACAATTTGACAATTTGATTCATTGATTGTATTAACATATTGAATTTCGACGCAATCCGCAGATGCGCCATCGTGACAAACCCGGCGCATCTCGTCTGTTTTCCACGCATACCGCAGACGTAAATCGCATCGGACCACATTCATTAGGTACTCACTAACAATTTCATTTTTAGGAAGACTATAAATTAATTGATAAAGTATATTATTAATTATAAAATTTCTATTAGATAATTTTTATTTAATTTTCATATTAATTTTTCAATATCAACAATGAATAATATTAGCTATTGTGTTATTACAAACTGATTTAATTACATTACTTTATTACATTTAAGAGTGGGAGGCAGTGGTGCCCAGTCTGCCGATGCCGAAACGAGACTTGGTCGCGTTTCGGGATCAGCTTGTAATTTGCCGGTTTAAACTAGACCGTCATGGTGATGTGAAAACTACTTACAGTTATTGAACTGTAGTAGCAGTCACCTCCTTTTAATTACCGCACTCCAGCTTAAAGGATGAAAAATACTAGAATCTAAAACCCTACCCAATTCTACTTTTAAAATACATATTTACAAATTATGTAATAATAGTAAGTATATAAAGATAACACGCTAGCTAAAGTTCAGCCACAATGTAAATCATGGTTACCCCTATAGAAGAATTAATGAAATTTCTGTTTAAATCGCTTACCTATAAGAATATATTTCTTTTACACCCGTAATACTCGCATCGCATCGCTATCGATCGAATCGGCAGCTGAAAACAGTTCGGTGCGTCTTTTCTTTGTAGAACAATCGACAAGTGCTTTGGAATGTTTTGCCAGCCCATGTGTTATCTCCATCCTATGACCTTGGGTCCTTCAAGCGATGCGTGAAGAAGCACCTTTGGCCGGCATAGTGACGGTGTCTAAAGCAGCCGTGAATAAATTCGGGTTTTTCAGTTGTCACTTTTGGACCTCCTCTTGCTTATCATCAGGCGGGTCGAGGTCAGATGTCATGTCACAATAAAAAAAATTAAAGAAGAAAGGAATAATTTAGAAAAATCTCGTATAATAAATACCATGTTTCCATATTACTGGTTAGATATAGATTGCAACATTTATTGTTTGTTAATATATAAATAAATTAATATATTTTTTCTTTTTCTATATGATTTTTAGGTCTGTTAATAGATAGAAGATTAATGCGATTGCTCTGTCCGGTTGTATTATTAAATCCATCTATAATAAATATAAATCAAAATCTCGTATAATAAATACCATGTTTCCATATTACTGGTTAGATATAGATTGCAACATTTATTGTTTGTTAATATATAAATAAATTAATATATTTTTTTCTTTTTCTATATGATTTTTAGGTCTGTTAATAGATAGAAGATTAATGCGATTGCTCTGTCCGGTTGTATTATTAAATCCATAGCTTTTGTCAAATAGACGTCAATCTTGATGCGTTCATTTCTACTAGTATGATTTTGTCTTATAAAATAATAATCAAACAAGATTAAAAAAAACGATAGAACATTTCGTATATTAATCTACAATACTCAGAATACGTATTATACCGGATATAAAAGTATTCATCACCAGCCAGAAGACATCCATGGCTAAACATAGGCCTCCCCTTTAGAATGCCATTCCGAACGACAAGATGCCAGTTGCATCGTGACTTTTACTATAACGTCAGTCCACTTAGCGGTACCTACGCTGCGTCTTCAGGTTCGTGGTCTCCACTTAATAACCTTTCATCGGCTATTGGTTCTTCGAGCGATGTAAAAATAAGTAATATTTTATAGGTAATATAGGGACCTCCGAAGCTATAATGATGCTCTTTTTAGGTATCCATTCGTCAACTTTAGAGATAAGTACTGCAACTTTACAAATATGCACCAGCGGGGTTAGGTTGGGCAAGTTAAAACGATTATCGTCTGTCGTCGAAGATTGGCAAAATAATAAAAGCTGGGCTAAATCCACCAAAATAAGACTATTGATGATAATGATCAAACGTGTCGTCGTACAGACGATATTCGTCACAATGATTAATGATTAATTATCAGGTTTTATTGGATTTAGCCTAGCTTTTACTATTTTGACAATCGCTGACGAGAGACGATAATCGTTTTAACTTGCTAACCTAACCCCGCTATATTCGCGAGACGTTATTATTATTGTTACCTCAAACCTTTTGTGAATGTTTTTAGTATTTAGTTCGCCTATTATATTATGTTTTTACTGTGCAATGAATAATTTTTAATTAAATAATAAAGTTGGGATTATTGTAATTATATTAATTCGGTTGCACATTTAAAAAAGTAGTGTATTCAATATAACATTGCAGTATACTAATATTGAATTCTGAGTATTTATGAGCGAAAATAGTTTATGAATTTAAATTTTGTTGCGGCTTAATATTTTAAATATTTTATTGTCTCCGATGAATATTTTATCCCTCCGCAATGATGGCTGCAAATCCTACAATTTGACGTATTAAAATAATCAAAATAAACGCGATAGTATATAAGCCGTAAAGATACATTATTTCATACTGTAAAATATTTAATTTTGACCCCTTTTCGGTGAAAATTATAATATAATACAATATTTTATGTTAAGGATAAATTAAATAAAGGAAAAAATATGTTAAAACTTTAATTAAACCTTATTTACGTTTTATTTTTGACATATTACAGAGAATATTGATACTTATGTCCTTGTTCGCCTTTTACATCTTTAGGTAACTTTTGCTCCTTAGTGCTATCTACACTACTCTGTCTTCTTAATGATCTTACGTCACTTGAAGTTTTCTTGACAGTTTTTGGTTTCGAATCTTCAAATTTCTTTTTCTCATTCTTATCAGCTGCCCTCGTTTGTAATATGTCATCATCACTTTCTGTTGTACTTATAGTTATAACAGGTATAACAGAACTAATTGAATCTGATTGTTTCGACTGAGTACTTGATTCACTTGTTTGCTTTTTTATTGTCTTTTTATCACTTGTGGCAATATCATCAGCTTTTTTAATCTCATCTTCTATTACTTTATTTGTTACCAACTTATCTTCATTTACATGTCCAGTATTTGATTTAATATGAACTCCTGTTGCTTCTTTCGGTCCGGACGTTTCGTTTTCTTTAATTGCAGTCACTTTTATTCTACTAATAAGAGACTTTAATTTACCTTCTGGTAATGGCTTAAAATCTACGCTTGCACGTTTTTTCTCTGGATTATCAACAACGGTAATATCTTTTATTTTTAGAACATGCTTTGGCAATGTTTCATGAAACACAGTGTCTGTGTCATCATCAGTATTTGGGGATGGAATCACATTATCGTCTGATGTCTGTTTTACATCCGTTTTTCGATCTAATGCCATTCCTACAATTTTCGCCAGCAATCCACCTATACATGTAAAAAAACATAGAAATTAAAAATAAAAAAAATTATATAAATAATAATAAAGTGTATAAAAGAGTTTTTTACCCTTCCTTTTGGGTATATTTTTAGTTTCAGCTCCTTCCTCAGTATCTTTTCGATCGTCTGAATCTATAGAACGATTATTCATTGGAAACGATGGCATTGCTTTTTTCCAACGAGCGAATGGCGTATTATCAGCTGAACCTCCTTTTCTTCTCGTATCTGCCAATTGGAACATTTTACGTCTTTCTTCCGTTCTCTCCCGACGTAACTGAATCTAAAAAAAAATAATACTATATATACTTCAAAACTTAAAGTAGATTGAGAAATGAAATAAATATTAATAATCATTGATTACCTTAAGGTCATTATTAGCTTCTCTTAATGAGTTGGTCAATGAAGTTAAATAGTAAATTATAAGAATTAACAAAACCAATAGAGGTATAACAATAGCAGGTGATGCAATCAATTCTAAAGTAAAATTTAATGATTTCGGAAGTATTTTATAAATGTTATTGGTTAATATATGATAGATTTTTTCGTACTCCGAGAATGGACCACAATGCCATGAAGGTTTGACCCATACGATCGTATAACCAACAGGCAATACACATAGAAATAACATAAAAATGAGTAAAGCTAGGTAGAAGTTGTTACTTTTAGATACTCTAAAAACTACTTCATGCGGAACATTGCAAGTCATTACTGCCCAGCATCGCAAATACATCATAATGACCAATTTAAATACATTTAGCACAACTAGACCAGGGGAAAAGAACATTCCCATCCAAACCATTCCCTGGTTATTTATAAGATGTAAAATATTTTCGGCAATTTTAAAATCTCCATATTCAGGAAATTTCTTTTCTAAATCCCAACACCAGCATCTGTTTAAGTACCGCACTAACAGGGCTCTAAAGAAATCCATAAATAATGTGCCCAGTAAAACGAATACCTGAAATAATATACACACATATTTTAAATTATTATTTTAAAATATAATGTTCCCTATGTTCTAAATGTCACTTACCAAATCCATCATTGTTAACTTCACAAGTTCTTGTCCGAACATTGTTTCCCAGCAAAGTTTCAATAGCTTTTTCTTTGTCTCAATAGTTAAATTATACATTTTACGGTTATGACTATCAAGGTAGACCACATCAATTAGAGTTACGTTGGACTTCACACTTATATTTTGACTTTTACCCAAATCGTTGTTTACAAAAAAACATTTTGTTACCAAACAATATTTTTCAACAACTGTACAATTCGATATTGTGTAAATATAAGTCATATTTACATTTGAACAATTAATAGTACAACGAAATGTCATATCAGGACAAAGGTTTCCTCTAAAGCTAAAATCTGTTGGGGTGCTATCTGTTATATTATATATCTCATGAAACTGGGTTAGGTATTCGTCAGGTATTGTGCTATAATCAAAAATTGTTGTGAATTCATCTAACCCTGTAGTTTTATAATCTGGATTACGTGGATTTTCAGTAGATAGTATGTCTGATGTTTCAAAGTTTTCTATAGTATTGGTAACTGGACTTTTTTCAATTTCAGTACTTTGAATTTCAGTCGTGTTGTCTAAAAACGTAATTTCAGTTGTGTTACTTCGAAACGATAATTCAGTTAAGTTTCCGTCAAAATTAGTATTAAATTCTGATGTAAAATTATCACTTTCCTGAGTAGCCTCAACAGAAATATCATCGAAAGAATAATCATAATTAAGTTCTGCACTATTATCTTCAGTGTCCGAATTATTACGAGTTAAATTGACTATCTGTCGTAATTTAAACAACACATCGTCTATTTTAAAATCAGACATTGTATTTTCAAAAGTCCCCGTATTCAAAAGATCTATTAGATTTTCAGGCTGTAAATAGTTATCTGACGTTTTCCGATTTTGTATTGATTGTGTCGTTGGATGTTCCGTCGTTTCTCGTAGAGAGAGTTTTTTAAAAGCTTTTAATGGTTGAATTTTTAATGTTGAAATACCAACAGTAGTTAATAGAGACGATATAGGTAAATGTATGAATAATTCACATGGCATGCATGGTACTTCGACTTCAGAACAATTGTATGTAACGTTTGAGTTTATAGTCTCGTTTCCTTCTAGAGTTAAATTCAAGATTGTAGACGGATCTGGTGTAAAAGTTGCATTGAGAGATGGTTTAAGTGAATCTAATTCCTTGCTCATTCCTTCAATCTTGCTGAATAATGCGAATATGAGTGAGTATAAGTTGAGCAGATTCAGTAGCATAATCCTGAAATTATAATTGCTTTTTAATAAATTAATGCCTCGTCTTTTTATACCCACAAAGATGGGGAAATATCCGCATTCAGTTGATCGAATCCGCGACAGGCGAACTAAATAATCCACACGACCTTTCTTTGTGAAGTGCCCAGTTGTTTTGGATCCCTCAAGCCAAGCGTAAATATTTCCGGCCTATATAGTGACGGCGACTAATAATGGTTTATTGATACGTAGGCGCACTTCAACTACCCCATGCTTATCAGTGAAGACAGATGTTGCGTCACAATAGAAATAAGTTTATAAAAATGCTTTTATTAATTGTTATATAAAGTATAATATTATATTATTCGATTAATTTATATAGTCTAAAGCAATAAAAATTCATAATTTAAGGTAATCTTTCACTTTTTATTTATTAGTTATAGATTATTTATATATGTAATGTATTTTATTGAGTCGCGACGTGTGACCTCTACTTGCCTGATTTTAAGCAAGAAGAGGTAACCGACGTACTAGATGACAGTATCCATGGTTTTAAACTGATAAATTTAAATATATTAGAACATATATAATAATTAGATTACGCTTGTCCCCAGTCTTTATGCCTGCCAAAGATGACCATTAACGCTTCGTTTGAATGATCCAAGATTATACTCGTAAGATAGAAACAACACATGGTCTGGTAAAGCATTCCACTTGTCAACTGTTCTACATATTTTTATTGTATTTACATTTTTTCCGGTAGTTTCACATTGGTGTAAAAACTAACCTTGCAAGCTGCAATCTCAATTGCTTTCGTGGATGATAATGCTCTAAATATCCAAGTAATTCAAAGAAAACTGGGAATGTAATGGAGATGACTGTCACAACTATTGTTGTCTCGTTCTCCCTCCACCAATTGTGTAGTTTTGGATTATCATCAGAACGAGACACAACTGTTACTACAACATATGCTGATACAGCCAGAAGTACTATTACACCGAGATTAACGAGAGTTCTGAGGGCTATTATTCGCCAACTGAAAAAAATAAATTAATACCGTTAAGTTCATGATAATATTATCTAGTTATAGGTAATTTGTTTATATGTATTATTTAAATATTAGTGTAGGTATCAATCAATAAAAGTTATTATAAATTCAACAAATCATACTTTCGGACATCTTTTTTCTTCTCAGCTTCTTCTAAGAGTGCTTCCTTGAATCCCAAAATAACCGAAGCAATCCGATTATGGGCCGTCTCAGCATTACCAATCATAAAATCCCAACCAGTGAACAGTTTCCATGAAAATATACACTCGTCCTCCTTTTCAGACAATTTTGAGAGACGAGAATTCTCTGCCATTCTGTTAAATAATTTGTTTATCATCCATTAATTAGTATAATACTAATAATTTAAACACATTGTGAACAATAAGTAAATTAGTAATAAAATATGATCTTCATAAATCCATGCGCATGTGATCTCTCCATCATATAAACTTGGATTCTTTAAGCAAAGAATGATTTTATTAAAACACATTTGGCCGGCATCCTTTACTAAGGTGTTTTTAGTCGTGAATGTCTTGCACCTTTCTTTGATTATAACACTCAGGCAAGTCGAGGTCAGATATCGCGTATATGTGACAGAAGAGTGCTCTTCAATCTTCAATCTCAAAACAGTGGTTGCAATATTCATAATCATGGGCTTGTTTGTAAAGAATTGTGGATGTAAAGGAAACAATATCTTGTTTCTTTTACGATGGCGATAAGGCGTGACAAATTGATTGATATAATGTTGATATAAAGAGACAAAATATAAAAGTGTACGAAGTCGCAGGCCTACAACTTTTAAATTATAAATACGCAAACCGATGAGTATATTTAAGCATAAAGCAATAACTACGATTTAATGACTGACTATTAAATATTATTAGAACTCGTATAAAAGGATTCAAATAGGATGTAAACTGTAAACTACCAGGAAACATACTCATAAAGTTCTTCAAAACAAAACAAAGTCTAAAATTCAACAGGGATAGACAGAGACAATGGAGCACATCCATTGCACATCCACAATTCTCTCTATACAAGTTCTATGGTGTAAAAAATAATAAAATAAAAATAACAGGTGACAAGTGGCACTCCATTGTCTCTGCCTATTCCTGTGGGAAAAACGCGTGACAATTTGATTGATTGATTGCCTTTTTTATTATTATGTTTCTGCTCTATACATTAAGAGTGACAAAACCACAACACTTTACGAATAATGGTGATTTGGTTTTATTTTAATGAGACGCGTTTTTTGACCTTTACTTTCCTGATGGTCCAGGAGCACTGACGACTAACAAAACTGTTTAATTTAATGGTTGCCTGATTCCCCGTCACTATGCCGGCCATGGAATATATCAATATAGAACAATTCTATTAATTCAATTTTTTTTTAATGGAAATGGAAAAAATACATGATGCGAAAAGGACAGGCAAATGAAGGTACACATGGACAGTAAAAGTATTGTGAAGGTACTGTGCTAAAATAAAATGTCATTTACGAAAATGCTAAGCAACATTTACGCACCTTTATTACTTTGGCGGTCAGTAGAAGCTATTCCTAAAGTTCATTCAAATTGAATAAGCTTAGCAATACTACAAATATTAAAAGTTATATTTATGATTATTAATTGGGACAACATGCATGGCGCTGATCAATTTTACAGTTCAGTCCAAATCTACAAGTTTGTTATGCGTAAAATTCTGGGTTCGATTCCCGGTCGAGACAAATAGTTGTTTCATAGCTTTTTTGTAATATTTAATAATTATTTTGAATATTACAAATTTTTTTTTAATAAAGTGGTACGTATAAGAGTGGTACGTTGTTGTGCCCTGTCTGCTGATTTGGGGTAGTACTATTCCACCACCTGGTGGGGATATAAAAAAATGGTTGTGATGATATTCATGAGTTTGTGGATGTGCCTGAAGCGAAAGCGTTATCTCCTTTGAATTTCAGTCGGTAGTTGGTAGGTAGATATTTAAATCTGAAGATACTTTTGAAAACCATATAATATAATTTATAGAGACTAGTCAATCAATCAAATTGTTACGCCTTTTTCCTACAGGGAGAGGCAGACACAATGGAGCTTCACTTGCCACGATCCTTACACTCCCTTGCTTCCTTCACATCCACAATTTGTGTATATATTTTTTATAAAAACAGTACTCGATAATATAAAATCAATGTGTAACCTGCCTCACGTATAAGAGGCACTTAAGAATTGTAACAGCTTGGAAACAAATCGTGTTGTTTCTAATTTTACGTGGCACTTACTTTCTCAGTGTGGCTACAAAACTATAGATATATACAGCTAGGCCGGTGAGGAAATATGCGAGTGGCATTCTGTATTCAGGTCGGTCTATGTTACTGTAGAAGCCATAGAAAATCGCTGAACATTTTAGTACACCTTCGAACTCCCATAAAGTCAACAGATTTGTTGCATTGCGCTGTTCTTCTTCCATTATTATTTTCCTTTCGCCGTCTTGTTGTGGATTTGCC
This sequence comes from Tinea trinotella, assembly GCA_905220615.1. Taxonomy (NCBI): domain Eukaryota; kingdom Metazoa; phylum Arthropoda; class Insecta; order Lepidoptera; family Tineidae; genus Tinea; species Tinea trinotella. The sequence continues at coordinate 18,179,390 of HG992305.1, forward strand.
GTTAAATACTGTTTTAGAGAAAAAAAAATTGTTTTAAATAAAATCAAAATTTTAAGTTGGATTAGTTTTACAATTGTTTTCTGGTTTTTCTTTAAATGCTCTCATTTCTCTTTATGTTACTGTTAGGTGTAGTTGGAAGACAACTCTCTGCAACTTAAGAAAGGCTAATTAATTTTGTTAGCAGATTAGTGCTTTTGTATTGTACATTGACTATTCTAAGAGTCTTATTTTGTTTTAGTTTCCACGCTAAATTGGCGAGTATTTTCTAAGGTCTTGCACTAACATTGTTTATGAAATAAAATATTTTTGCGATATTTATTTGTCAGGATCGGGGCAAGTGGCGCTCCATTGTCTCTGCCTTACCCTGTGGGAAAAAGGCGTAACAATTTGATTGATATTTTGATTAGTTTAATCCGATATTTCGATCGCTTTGCAGCCATCGTGGTCGGGATACTAAGCTGAAAATACCTATTATTTTGCAAACATTTTTATTTTGTTAGTATAGTGGCACTGTGGCAACTGTGACGACAGTGGCAAACGTGGACTGAGTTGTATTTTTTTTTCAGTCGGTGCATCCTTTTGGTCAAGTTTCCCGTCACAATAAAAAACAGTGTTCCTCCGTTACCTTAATAAACAAAATATACTTTAGGAATAAATAAGAGTATTATATTAAATGAGATACTTATAATATTGTAAAAAAATCGTTATGCTAATTATTATAGTATCAACTGTTTTTTTTTTTCAAAATAGCCCAAAACCGTCATAATGGCAATCGATTGCGTGACAAACAGCTGGAAATAAAATCTGAAAAGCAATAAATTAATATTAAAAGATTAATAAATTATTAACTGACCTCTGGTACTATAACGAAGACTAATAAAATAAATCCAATGACGAGATTGACCCAAAACAACCATCGTAAGAAAGTAAAATAGGACGCGACCACTGAACCAAAATGTGATTCAATTTCCTTTATACGCAATTCCCAAGGTACCATTAAGTTGGACATGTTTGCTGCTTCGCGTTTTACTTGTTGCCATTTCTAAAACATAAGAAAATTTGGTTATGTTCATCAGGTTACAATCGACAGCGACCGTGGTCTAGTGGCAGTGCAATGGTTACACAAACCGAGAGCACGGGTTCAAAACCACTTGCCCTTGCACTTGCTACATATATGAAAGGTACCAATGTATCTTTCATATATGTACTTTGGATGTTCTGTTCCTATGATACAAGCACTTTAGTAGCTTAGTATAAAAATGTAAAAAATAAACAAATACAAAATACATAAATAAAAAACACACATACAAAGATAATAATTATTAAACTCCGTACCTACTAGTAAGTACTGTGTTACGGCAGCCAATTAAAATCATTAAAAACAAAAAGAAAGTATTGAAAAGGTACTGGTGTAGTAGCGACCGTGGTGTAGTAGCAGTGCAATGGTTACACAAACCGAGAGCACGAGTTCGAGACCACCCACCAAAGATACCAATGTATCTTTGATATAATATGTATGTACTTTGGTTGTCCTGTTTCTATGAAACAAGCACCTTAGTAGGTTAATATAAAAATGTAAATAAATAATTAAAACTAAACTTACAGTGGCCATAAGAATGTTAAAACGTGCATAAATATCTTTGGTACTCTTCGACTGCGCCAGTCTCTCTTGTAGTTGACCCTCGTGACGTTTGATATAAGATTTCGCCTGTACATAAAAATATAAAAAAAATCATTAAATCAAATCAAATTGTCACGCCTTTTTCCTATAGGGATAGGCAGAGACAATGGAGCGCCACTTGCCACGATCCTGACACAGCTCCCTCGCTTCCTTCACATCCACAATTCTCCTCATACAAGCTCTACGGTTATGGGCACTAGGCAACCTAGCTTTCTTGAGGATGTCTCTGATTTGTATATATGTACAGGTAATTCCCCAAATCATATTACATGACTAACTGTACTATTTTAAAATGTTTACATAAAGAGCACGTACGGCAAATGTAGTGTATAAACCCTATGATGGGTGACAAACTGCTGAGGTACCAGAAATGATGGCTGATGTGATGACGATGATTAATTTATTTTCGTTTTTTTTTTTAGATTTAAGATAATATTTCTATAATTACGTTATAAACTATTATAACATGTAAAATTTAACTCATACAGTTCAATGTGTCAGGATCGTGGCAAGTGGTACTCCATTATCTTTGCCTGTCCCTTTGGGAAAAAGACGTAACAATTTTGATGTATTTACTCAATAAAGCCTCAATAGGAAGATTACATTTATTTTTATATTTATTGTGACTCGACATATGGCAGCACCCAGCTTGATGTAAAGCTGGAGCGTGGTCCATGAATGAATGTCACTGCTACTACAATTCAATAACTGTAAGTAGCAGTCAGTTGGTAGCGGCACCTTACAAGCTGATTCCGAAACGCGACTAAATCACTTCACGGTCTGATACTTGTAAGTGGTGGTACTACCCGGGATCAGTAGACTGGGTACCACTGCCTGCCACTCTTTGATAACCAGGCCCGAAGCAAATATCCGCCTCCTTTTTTTATTTTAATAACAAATATTTGCAATATTTAATAAAATTATTAAATATTACAAATAATAGCTTTGAAACAAATATTTGCTCCGACCGGGAATTGAAACCGGGACTTTACGCGCAACAAACCAATCGCTGATCAATCGGCCATGCCTGTCTTCAACATGATGAATTTAATACATTTATAGAAGTAATATAATTTAAGTAATTTATAAAATATATAGTACCACTAATTTGTCAATTCTTTATAACCTGACTATTGTTAAAAGCCTTCCGCAATAAATTTCATTTATACCTTACCTGATGAACGATTTTTAATTTTTTTCTCATGTCAAAAGGTTGTTGTTTAACTGCACCTAAGACCTCTTTGTGAAGATGTATGTTCTCCATGATTTGCTCCTGAGTAACAACTGTTGGGCATTCTTCTATTGATATCGCTGTACTAAAATTTTATTTAACTTTTATAATTATTGTCTTAAATAATGCATCTACACATAACCACACAATAAAGCATTTGATAATCACACTGTTGTTAAATGGAATCGAAAATTATTGTAGTATTATCGTAAAAACATTTTGACTCTGACTTTCCATATATAGAAGTAAATCAGTAGCCCATATTAATAATCATAAAGCTGTTATATTATGTTTTTGTAGTACAATTAAAGGTAATCAAATACAAATGCAAATACAGGGGTCTAGGCTCCGAATATGATTTTGTCCCATTTAGTGTCGAGAACCTTGGTCTGTGGGGTCCTAGCGCTATAAGGCTTTTTAAAGAAATAGCAAAAAGGTCGAACATCACAGGAAATTACACTAGCTATTCAAAGAGGGAGCGCTGCCAGTATCTTCGGAACCTTGCCAAAGGGACTCCTTGTATTAAGTAATGTATTTTAGTATTTTATTTATATTTTTTAAGGTTTTTAGTATTAGCAGAAAAGAGTACACCTCTTATTAGTAAAGATTTATAGTTATAAAGAATGAAATAAATTAGTATTTTACTCTAGTGTTTTATCTCCTACGTGAACTTGAGAAAGCTATATATAAAGCGACATAATAACTTTACTAAATCTCTTCAGAAAGAGTTTTGAGTGAACACAGAATAACATGATATTTAAAATCATTTGCCTATACATAGTTCGAATCAAGCGCTCCATTGTTTTTGCCTATCCCCATGGGACAGAGGCGAGACAATTTGATTGATTGATTGATAAAGAAATTAAATTAGACATACTCTCCAGAGTAGGTTGTAGAAACGGAGGATCTTCTTCTAGTTCGACTTTCATCTGGAAGAAATGGTGATGATGGCCGTCTTGGCCTACCCTTCCTAGAGCGACGGACGCTCGCACGACGTTGTCGTAAAACAGCACTAAGACTTGCTGAATAATCCTCGTCTTCAGAAACATCTAAAATAAAAATATAGATACGCTAGAATCTTAGGTATATTATATTATTATTAGATGGTTCAATAGTACATATACGGTTGTTAATAACAAAAATTGTGAATCAACATACAAGTATTTAAAGATTTTTTTAAATTAAATTAAAATATTCGCGCTGTATCTTAGAAAAATCTATACTATAAATATTTATTGGTTTTTAGATTATTTAATAGATTATCTATTATCTATTAAATAATATGTAACATAATATTATTTTTGTTGCGTAAAAAAATGTCAGGAAAATTAAACCCCGATTTCTGTCGTTTAAGTACTAACCACACAGCGCATTGCTCTTTCCTTGGCCGGCATAGTGACTGCGACTAACACGAACAAATCAAAACAGTTTACCATCAGGCATCTTTTACCATAAATTGTAAATTATTTTTTTATTATACAATTTTATTTTACAATTATTGTATTTATTATACTACAATTAAACTTCATTAAAAGTAATAATTAACTATAATTAAACTATAAATAAAAAATATCATCTAATGACGTCGCATCAGAGATAGTCCCAAGGAGACCTGCAACATATCCCCTTTGTATAGCAAGGCGTTGGCAGAAATAATTGCCAGCCTTCCTGTCTCCAAACTTTTCCGTCAGCCGCTTTTTGTTGAGCAGTTCCATAATTGCTGGGCCACGTCACACATTGCCGTGTTCATACTTTATGCATACAGTTGAGATCATTGCAAATTAGCTTGACTGATTACTATTATTTACCGCATATTTGTCATGTAAATGTATCTATTAGTGCTTAATGAAAATTGTATGAAAAATATTCGCGAGTGCACAGGAATCAATTGCGACCAAGGATTTTGGTAGATACATGATGAAGATGCAGATATAGATTATAATATAAAACACGAACCTCCGATTGGTGATTTCAAATTCACTTCATTATTAATGACAGTATCAGTTGGTACATGAAATAAGTTGACACCGGAAGCCATGCTGTCCTCTGGGTCAGCCCACGTCACCGACAAACGATCCACCGATGGATGAGGTGATGATGGAGTATGCTCGAAGGAAGCCTGGTGGAGAGGCTAATTATTCTATAGTTTAGAGAGTTTACACTTTGACTAAAATATAAACAAAATAATATTTAAATATCACTTCTAAATATGGAATTAACAACATAGTGACGGCGACTGATGCAGCCGTGAACTAACTCGGTTTTTCTCAGTCGTCGTCACTCTTAGATCTCCTCTTGCTTATCATAAGGAGGGTCGAGGTCAGATGTCGTGTCACAATAAAAAAAAGATAAAGCATAAAGTCTTGTCTTATCGATATTATCACAATTTTTCATAAAGCCCCATAATTATCCCATTACTGGGGCGCATAACTTACAAAACTTTACGGCAAGAATTATTGTTAGTCTATAATATCATCTCGTCATTTCTATTACGGACTACCGTGATGTCTTTTGTAACCTGGAGTCAGTAGTGGACAATGTCCATAATGCAACAGAGATGACCTGCCCAGTCCCACTTTAGATTGGCAGTTTTTTTGCTACGTTAGCAATTTTCATAAACCATAAACCCATAAACCCCTCTTAAAGCAATATCATAAACCTAACTATAATGTTTAAACTTTTAAGCTTATACCAAAACGCGAATGAGTTACGAACTTTTTGCTTCTTGTTGATTAAAAATACAAGCCTGACTTTAAAATCCTAATATTGTTAGATTAGCATAGATATTAAAATTAAAAACATTTTGAAATTAATGGTAAAGTGTACAAATGTGACGCAAATCCCATTTGTAAAATGTACAGTCACGTACAAAAGCTTTTAGTTTGAACATTAATTAATATTTAATTCACTTTACTACAAAAGAATATAAATTATTATGTTGTATTCGTCAGATTTTTAATTCACATAAAAGTTAAGTCTTTTTAATCCATTTGCTTGTTTCACTACAATTTGTTAGCTGAAAATAATTTAGCTAAAACGAATCCTATGAAATGTGCAATTATTTTAATTGACTGTGCAAATTGCATGCCCACGCTTTGTTAATTAACAAAATACTCGTTAAAATTAAACACAAACATTAATTTATCAATTTAATTAGAAACAAACTTTTTAAAAAGAATTATTTAATTAAAAACTTTTTTAAATTATTAAATATAACATTTAATTATATTTACAACACTCACAATTTAAAAAACTTATGTAGATTACCTTTTAAATTTTTTAACCTCCGTGTAGCAGTGGGTAGTGGTCACTTGTGAAGGTTTATTAAACTGACTGGCTGTATCTACAGCTTAGGGCGGTAAACATAAGACTTTATACACACAAAGGTGATTTTCCATTTTTATTTATTTTAATATGAGTCTTACATTTTTGAAAAAAATATATTTAAAAAAAAAATCAAATGAAAAGTACTAAACAAAAGCAATGTAAACAATTAACTATTTATTTAAGAAAATTGTGGACGTGCGGTAAGCGTGCTTTCGGTTTGCGTAACCATTGCACTACCACTACACCACGGTCGTCTTACTCTAATTTACTATGCCGGCCTATTTCGGGAATCCGGTAACATTTATTAATGCTTATTACTTTTGGTAATACTTTGATGCGATAAATACAATACAGTATCTGATTTACATGTCTTATAATAATAATATCTTTTTATTAATAATATAAAAGGTTCCATGGTCCTAATGGAAAAGTATGTGAAATATTTTTTTTCTGTTTGTGTGAGGATTGCATTGGCAATGTGGCGCTCTTGTTTCAATATTTGTTTTCAATGACGTTTGTGACTTCTATTTCCGTTTATGAACATAAAAACTAATTTTAAATGCGGATGTATGGCAAATGTTTATTTGTTAACTCCACGGCTAATTTCTAAGTGGAGAAGGTTTCTTACTTTCTTTGAATTGACCATAACCGTAACTTGTATGAAGAGAATAGTGGATGTGAGGGAAGCGAGGGACTTGTGTCAGGATCGTGGCAAATAGCCGACATACTCTTAAAATAGGTTTAATTGTGTCTCTAGGTGATACTGAAAAAATTTCAATTTATGACGGCGCATAGTGACGGCGACTGAGGCAACCGTAACCTGAGTCGGTATTTTTAGTCGTTGACACTTTTGTACCTCTTCTCGCTTACCATCAGGCACGTCGAGGTCAGATGTCGAGTCATGATAAAAAATATATATATAGTAATAGGCAGGGTAGATAGTTGGTGGTTTTTGCCCAGTTTAGGCGGATAATTGCCCAGTTGGTCGTTTCAGGGTACCATCCAATTTCCAGTGTGCTTAGTCGCGTTTCGGGATTAGAGTGAAAGTTGCCGGTTCCAACCAAATAAAATCGATTAAGACTTAGAAAATGTCGTTTAATTAAAGCGTAAAAAAAGCGTTTTAAAATATATTTTGTCTAATAAAAAATAGAAAAATGTGTTCACCTCTTAAGAATAGTAAATTAATACAGTCCATGGATCTATTTATTGTAAGGCGTGGTAAGAAATATCGCCGCAAATGAGTACAGTCGCCAAAAATATTACAATCAAACTTATATTGTTTTACATTTTATATTTTTTAAATAACATTACAACTATTTTGCTGGTTTTTAATATATAGTACTCATATATGTCAAAAATTGCTGTGAAAATATATTTTTGTAAGTAATAAAAAAATAACATCCACAAATTATAGAAACAAAATTTACAAATGCATTACATTCAACTCCTATATTTAAAGAACACACACACACACACACAGCTATCAATAAATGCCAATACTAGAACTAAATGTGACTGTAACTTCTATTATCATCGACATGAACCTATAAGAGACATCAATAAAATTAATGAAATATCTTGCACATATGAAAACAAAGAACCTCTATTGCCTCGCCCTAAGAAACAACTTACGTGACTATTGGCCATCAGTCTGAAACTATTCCGAGCAAATCAGAAATGTCAATCGGTAACGTTGATTAACTATTTAATTCAGGGCTGCCACTTTTCATTATTCATATAAGAAATACTTATTCACGAGTAGAGGAGCTAAATTTTATTTTTATTTTGACACGTTATCTGATTTCGACCTCCCTGATTATCCATCCAAGTAGCTATACTCACGGCTTAGATTATAGCTACTCCAGCTACCGTTACTTGCCGGCAATAAGTGCTTTTTCACACTTGGCTTGAAACATCGAAGTTTAAAGGTTGGAAAGAACACAAGGCCGGCTGAAACATTTCACTTGTCGATAGTTAGACAAAGAAGCAACGCGCCGTCCAATAACAACGCTGTTTTTTGCATATTCTTCTCAATCATTGTCACTGCATTTTATATCAAATACTATACTATGAAATACTACGAAAGTCTAAAATACTATGAAAGTCTGGGTGTCAAATAAAATATTTATTTTATTTACGGATACAAATTTTAATCTCAATGGTAAGTATTGATAATTTTATCCAATGGTAATTAGTTTTGTAAAAGGCGACACGCCGTTTACTTGATAAATAAAAAGATCAAATTATTTAGTTTAACTATTTATTGTGGCTATCTTCTTTGTTAATGAAATTAACGTACTTTTATTTAAATAATCAATCACTTGATTTGGCATTAAATTCCTCTAATTCCTTCTTCTATATCTCTACCGTATTTACTATTTGAATTTTGGATTAATAGTTTTAAATAAAACAACCGATCACCTACTGCAACCTTACTGTTTATAAGCAAGACGAGTACCATGAGCTCCGTCGACTATTTTTTTTATTGTGACACGATATCTGACTTCAACTTGCCTGATGATAAGCAAGAGGAGGTACAAGAGTGACGACGACTGAGAAAACCGATTTTGATCACAGCTGCCTCAGTCGCCGTCACTATGGAGGCCAAAGGTGCTCTTCACGCATCACTTGAAGGATCCAAGTTTAAACAAGTGATAAAGTATATGAAATAAAACGTAAATGTACTAGGATATTTACTTTTAAATTATTATTCAAGGTGTGTCTAGAACTATCATTGAAAATGTAAGTTTTCTTTCACATAAAATCAAGGTTTTGTATACAAGGTGTGAAATGGTTAATTGGAAATTTGAACCTCACCAACCCTGTGCGTTTATTCCATTAACATTCCACCCCCGCCCGTCTCGTAAATATCTAGCGCATATAATTAGTGGAACCAATTTTAAATGCTTTTAAAAATGTTATAATTTTTATAATATAATAGTAATTAGGTTGCTATGGTCTCGGGGAGCTATATTGACATGTGCTGCCTAATATTTATTTAATAAAAACATATTTCTATAAAAGTATATTAACTATAATTAAACTATAAATAAAAAATCTCATCCAGAGACGTCCCATCAAAGATTGGCCCAAGGAGACTGGTAACACTTCCCCTAGCGCGGCTAATACGTTGGCAGAAACAATTGGCAGCCTTCCTGTCTCCAGACTTCTTCGTTAGGCGCTTGGATAACTATTTAGCTAGGCGTTCCCAAAATTGATTAGATTTTATAGATTTCGTTATTCTGTTAAAAGTTTTTTGGATTTTTTCCATTTTATTTTGAGACTAAGCTACTACGGACAGGGCAATAAAACCCTCATGCCACTTCCACGATCCTGACACAATTGTCTCGCTCACATCAACAAAATTATTCATACAAGCTTTATAGCCATGAGCGCAGCAGGTCTTTGTTTTTTAAGAATGTCCTCGATAAGAAGAATAATGTTTCAGTTATACATTAAACGATTTAAATATTGCCAATTAATAGTCGCTTAGCATATTAGATGTGACTGCTACTATTTAATATTCGGCCTAAGTGAAACCGGTAACTCATAAGCTGACCCTGAAACGCAACTAAGTCACCTCACGGTCTGTATACTTGTAAGTGATGGAACTGCCCTGGATTGGCCGACTGGGCACCACTGCTTACCACTCTTTGATAACCGCCTGGTGCAACAGGCAGATCTGTTAAATGTCGAGCCATAATTATAAAAAAATAAAGTCTTTAATAAGAATATATTTGCAAGAAAATAATTATAAACGTTAATTTCTATTATTACTTCTTCAATTCAGTTTTGATAATTGACAAGGGTCTTATGTATGAAATAGCAAGATGTGTTATGAACTTATTTTCAATCTACATACAGTCGCGTTTCGGGAACAGTTGGTAAGTAACCGGGACCAAGCGAAGGGAGTGTTAAGCTCCCCGGACTATAATTAACAGATTAAGGGATAGCAGAATGTTAACAACAAACTACCCAAAACCAGGTTAAACCTACGCGCCCCGAATTCTTGGTAGACCTCAGCACACGCACATTGTATTGTTCTATTAATGGCTTACAATAATACGCTATTAAGATTATGCGTGCCTACCTGTGGTGTTAATTCGCTTCTAGTCTCAAAAGCATGTCTGCTCGTAGACTTTAGGATGCCTTTTTCTTTATTCTGTGAAAAATAGGACAAACATTAATTTTGTGTACGCAGGATGATGGCCATTGCAAATTAAAGACAGTTCTGTATGTGATTTGAAAGAAGACGTAGTGACTCGATGTACTAATGTACTCGTAATAGAGATCGGCAGGCAGACCAAAGACAAACAACTGTCTGTCTACTACTCCTAAGGTTAGTTAATGCTCATTTTATCATACAATGTAATATATATGCATTTATCAAGCTAAAAAAAACTATCACATATTTAGAGAAAAATTGTGTCGTTATAGAAGATCCCAGTGGTTTCTTCTAATATTGTAAAAATTGATTAACAGTTTTTCGACGACTTCCAGTTGTTTTAGAGCGTATTTAATTTGGGTTATTTTACAAACTGGTTCCACAAAAACTGTGCTGACTTTTGTATTATAATTTAATTTTAAATGTCCTTTACTTGGAATTTTCCCTCTTCTTAAAAACCGGACTTTTAAGAAAAATCTAGTATAAAATATGTTTATTATGTTGCTTATTTTTATTTGCTTATCAAAGGCCTTATGCTTTGTCTCTGCCTATCTCTGTGGGAAAAAGGCGTGATATTTTGATTGATTGATCTGATTGATGTAAGTAAGGGGAGGTCCAAAAGCGCGAACGGTTGAAACAACTGATTAAGTTTACAGTTAGTAGTTACCTTCGCGTTTGTACAACGCCTATCACTTGTAAAACATTGTCTTAAGAGTATTGCAGATGAGAAAGAAACGAGAGTTATGTCAGAATCATGGAAAGTTGCGTTCCGTTGTCTGTGCCTATTCCTGTGGATAATGGCAATTTGATTGTTTGATTACTATCTAAGTGAACAATATTATGATCTATTAATAAAAGGACGGATCTCTATTAAGGATTTGCTTTTGGCAATAATTAAAAAAGATATGAAACACTTTTGTATCAAATAAGCAATGTGTTTAACCTATTTCCAGGTTCGTCATATCGTGATATGTTAAAATAACATTTGCGTGCTAGGAACCAGTGTTATTAAAGTAATTACCAACAACCTATCGTTATATCTTTATTACTAAAAAATAATTAAAGGATTTAAATATAAAAAACACTCCCAGTTAGTTTTCGTGTCATCAAGATTGTGATTTGATACATTGATTTTGGTATTATTTTGCAACTGGAATATCAAGAATTCGTCTATCTTAAGCACATGTAAAAAATATAGAAAGAAATAAATAACGGTGAAGTCCAAGAGCGTGGTCGACTGAAATTGTGCATCGGATTACAGATGCTTAAATCGCCGTCACCATGAGAGCCAGAGGTGTTTAGTTATATACAGTCTTCTGTTTAGGTACAACCACATACCTAGAATACGTAAACTGCATTCAAAATTTATAGGTACAACATATATACTTCCTGTGTGTTAAGGTACAAGTAGACTTAGTACTAAATATTTTAACTCTGCATTCGTAGATTTTAGAAAAAAATGTACGCTATTTTTATTTATTTCAATAGATTTCTTACTAATAAGAAACGAAAATCTATTGCGTCAACAGAAGTCAAGGTATCAGAATTCCCAGAAAATGCGAAATTAAGTTCACATATATTTGTGTTGTACATTACGTCCAGCTCTTTTTACATAGAAAAAAAATAATTTAAAAAAAATGCTTTATTGCACAGTAAGAACGCAATACAATGAAGACATTACCAGATATCCTGTGGAAGAAAAGGAACAATTTACATTGAGGATAATAATTTGAAATAGAAGTAACAATTTGCATATGAGAAACACAGCCCAGTAGACGCAGCCAAGACATTGGCAGATTAATGTAAGATACCGAAAACGCCGCTGTATGATGCTGTGCAAATGACGGAGTACAGAAAAAATGACGTCGTATCGTCGGGTACAAGCTGGTGCACGAGTTCGGAAGCTGCGATTCACAGCAGCAGGGAGGTAAGAAAAAGAATTGTTGAGAAATTAAGAAATTTAGGATTACGGGACTTGTATGTCGATTGCTTGTAGCATTACGGGAAGTGAAGTCTCAATAAAAAGATAATAATAATACAACCAAGCCGTTTAGGTACATCCACATATGACATAAAATTGACCTAATAAAATACAACTTAATTTTATTTTATTTAAGAAAGCCACATAACACAATTGATTAAATTATTTAAAAAGTAGTATTTACCGTTTTATATTCCATGATGATAGTGTTAACCCCAGGAATGGCTGACAGCTACTGAAAAAATACCTGAATAATACTCGCATATTTTCTATGTAAACAGGCCCAGTGACAAAAAAGGATATGGCTGTTATTGTGAAAAACATTAACTAAATTACTTCCCAGAGGAATGAGGATTATAGGATAAGTAATTGAAATACGAGTAACTCACTTTTGAACGATGCTAATATGCACCTTATATTAATAAACAATATATATAGGAGATGCAGCTGGTCACCAGCTGATCAATGATCGTCAATATATCTTCAGGCCGAAACGGTCAACTGGTGACCTTCTGGCGTACACCACGCACGTCTGGGGTGAAGCGTTGGATGGTAATGGAGAAGCCCTTGCTGTTGGCTTGGACATCTCCAAAACGTTTGACAGGGTCTGCAACAAGGCCCTTTTATCCAAGCTCGAGGCATACGGTTTACCTGACCGTCTACGGGGTTGGATAGATGACTTCCTGCGTGACTGCTCCATACGCGTCGTTGTGGATGGAAGCGTATCGCGCAGGGTGTCGGTGAATGCCGGCGTCCCTTAAGGCTCCGTGCTATCGCCGACTTTGTTCCTTCTGCATATCAATGACATGCTGGACCTTGGATTCGGCATTCATTGCTGTGCAGACTACAGCTCGGTGCATGGACGCTACAGTGCCCGCCCCGCAGCCGGCAAACAGGAGATAGCCGATATGAGAGAGTCTGTTGTAGCGGGACTGAACCGGGTTCTTGATTGTATTACCCTCTGGGGCGACAAGAACCTGGTTCAGATCAAGACTCAGGTTCTCGACGAAAAAATTCCCGTTTACTCCCCTTCCCTCTCTTTGTAACATCTCCCTCAGTGCTTCGAACAGACTGGACATTCTTGGAAAGTCCCTTCGCAAGCGACCTGAATCACAGGGACCACATCGAGCTTGGCATACTGAACAAGGTGCGGCAGTTCTTCGCGCCAGAGGTTCGCCTGCTAGTATACAAGGCTCAGATTCGCTCTTGCGCGGAGCACTGTTCGCACCTCTAGGACGGCTCTGCCAAGTATCTTCTCAATGCCCCGGATTCATTGCAGCACCTAACTGTCCGAATTATAGGTGATGCAGAGGTCACGCAAACTCTGGAGCCCCTGCAACTACGCAGAGACATGGCGGCTCTGTGCGTCCTCTATCGCCTATACCACGGAGAATTTTCCGAAGAGCTCTTTAACCTAGTTCCTACCTCGTCCTTTAACACCCGTAATACCTGCACAGGTCGGGGAAAGCATCCGCATTTTATCGACCGAATCGGCAGTCGAACTAAAAAGTTCGGTGCGTCTTTTCTTTGTAGAACAATTGACAAGTGGAATGCTTTTCCAGGCCATGTCTTCTCTCCATTCTTGGATCCTTCAAGCGATGCGTGAAGAAGTACCTTAGGCCGGCATAATGACGGCGACTGAGGTAGCCGGGAATTAACTCGTTTTTTTCAGTCGTCGTCACTCTTAGACCTCCTCTTGCTTATCATCAGGCGGGTCGAGGTCAAATGTCGTGTCACAATAAAAAAAATACAACGTAATATACTTAATAACTTCGAACATACATTATGTGTATACGTAGATGTAGGAGTATACATTGAGTACTCGTGTAGGAACGTGTACTCGTTTATTACCCTTTTCCAGTACCAAAGCATACTTTGGTGGCCCCGTTTTTATCACAAAATTATATGTGGCTTAGTATAGAGATCATCAACATAAATAGGAATGTACCCGATTAATTCAAATATTAATAATGTCCTGGAAATAATATATGTATATTTATAAGTGGCAATTAAAGTTTAATGTTAATGCGTGTTTATTTCATAACTAAACTACGCAAAACCGTCTTTTATAAATAGATAATTTATACCATATTAAGTTGCGATTATAATTTAAAAAATAGACATAGCCCATTTTCATAGTCAACGCAATAACAGTAATTAGTAAGTGGAAAAGTGCGAAAGGCTGTTAAAAGGGGTGAGCCTTCCGCGGCGTTACACTATTTAATATCTCACCAAGCTTTCGATTGAAACAATGATAAATTGGTAAATCTGTTCTTGTAATTATGAGAAAGTGTCGTGATCCTAAAAATATATGCTTGAGGAAATAAATATGCTTGTATAAAACGATAATTGTGCAAGTGAAGGAAGCAATTGAGATGTATCGTGGAAAATGGCGCTCCACGATTATAAGAACTACAGCTTTCTTGAGAATTTCTCCGATTTGGTCGGAAAATACTCTTCTGGGTTTACACACTCCTCGTTTAACATCAGATTTATAAATTCCTTTTGCTAATCTACTTGCACTTGTCCTTTCCATGTGGCCAAACCATGGAGGCATTCCTTTGTCAATCCTTGTCACTACATCTTCTTTCAAACCACGTCAATACTGTGCCATTCCTTATTCTATCTGCTATTGTCACTCTACAGTTAAAGCAGACGAGCAGTTATACACCTTGTAATCGCTTGTATAAAAAATAATCTTGGTTATACTAGACCGCATTATTCTGATTGAAAACAATTCAAAAGATTCACTCTATATCATATTTGAATATTATATCCTATTAGCAACTTATTTTAAATGAGTGTGTATTAAATTGGTATAACAACATTTATTATTATCTTGTCTTGTGTCATTCACAGATATGGTCTTACGATATTTTTTATTTATTTATTGAAACGTGACATCTGACCTAGCTTTACGTGATGTTAAAAGGGTGCCGACAACTGAAGAAACCGAATCAGTTAACGGTTGCCTCAGTCGTTGTGACTATTCGGGCCAGAAGTGCTTTTCAAGTCTTGCTGAAAAATCGTAAATGGTAATCTAAAAATTATATAGGATAAGGATAAGCATGTCACTTGTCAATTAAGTATTTATCATAATGACGCGCTGAACCGTCTACAACCAACTGTCAATTCGGTCAACTGAATACGGATGCTACTCTCGGACGGGTATCACGGGGGTTCAAAGACGAGGTGAAAACACGGTTAAAAAGCTTTATGGTATATTCATATGTGTGTAAAGCTTTACATAATATACCTATGACGGATTAAACTAAAATTATGTAATATCTTAGCTTGCATCACCAAGCTTTATAAGTTAACATGAGTTTAATTAAGAAGACGCTAATCTTGAGTTTAATGACCTTTTATCAGCTGTTTGGGTGGTATTATTAAAAATAACTTCCTTCTGCTTCATACAAATTAGTTCAGTGATTATTTCTGCTTTCTTTGTTTTCGGCTTATTATCTATAGAGATGAGTATTTTTTCATTAATTTATAAAGAAATAACTCCGGCTAAAGTGTGGCATAGTATTACTTTCTGAAATTGTAATAAAAATGGATAGAATAAAAAATACTCGGTTGCAGTATATCAATGTGCATGTTTCATGCATGTTTTCATTTGAATATGAATACGATTTAGATGAATATAAATTTAATTCGTATTCATATTCATCAATTTATAGACATGCATATGATAAAACGATTTTTTTTTGTATCTATTGTTGCTAGGCAGATTTTTCTAATTTAAGTGGTGTCTCTGCTTTTTTCTTTGGGAACTAAGGCGTGACAGAATACCCGATTGATATTTTCTTGCATTAACTTTATAACTTTAAGCTTTCCTAATTTAATATTTAAATTATTTGTAAGAACTGGATTATTTTAAGTATTTGTGTATAAAGGTAGTGGGAGAGTTGTTTCAGGATCTTGGAAATAATTTAGATGATTTAAACATACCTTATTTTTGGGTGAAAAATAATGATTTACACAAACAATCGAGCGAATATCAGTATATTTTCGATCGACCTTCTGTCATATCATTTGACCTCCTTGTGAGTAGCAATCACATCCACTATGCCGGCCTAGATGGAACCGGCAACTTACAAGCTGATCCCGAAACGTGACCACATCACTTCACGGTCTGTATACTTGTAAGTGGTGGTACTACCCCGGATCGGCAGACTGGGTACCACTGCCTACCACTCTTATAAAAGCGAAAGAAGCGTATCATCAAACAATATGAAGATCGATGCATAAAGTAAGTACCATTTAATTGCCCCTAACAATAAAGAGAAACATAGCAGATAAATCAATAAAATTGTCACGCTTTTTTTCCCACAGAGATAGGAAGATACAATGAAGCACCACTTGCCACGATCCTGACACAACTTCCTCGCAGATATTATACACCAAACGTCCGTAAACTAGCATATACCTAATTATTGGATTTATATTATTAAAAGTAACAAATAGGAGCTATCCCCTTTTACGTCTAAAAATATTACTCAATTATATCTTCGTTAGATCGGTAAAGACTTTTAAATGCTATGGAGGGTGTTTTCCGACCAAATCGGAGACACCCACAAGAAAGTTTGATTGCCTAGTGCCCATAACCGTAGAGTCTTGTATGAAGAGAATTGTGAATGTGAAGGAAGCGAGGGAGTTGTGTCAGGATCAAGTGGCGATCTACTGTAGAGACAGAGGCCTATTCCTGTGGGAAAATGGAATGACAATCTGATTGTTTGTTTGATTTGACTTTAAAAGATTTCGAGAAAAGATATTTAGTTTCATATTATATACATGTATATTGTTTTTAATTATAATGTATGTATCGATGAGTTGGTATTTTATTTTTCTAATAATAACCTAATTTATCAAATGTCTTTTAAAACAAATAGACTACGTGTATTTCGTAACATTAAGATAAAAGGTTGAGGTTATCGCCCATCAAAGTTGCCTATTTACTACAACTTAGGTGTCATTCAAGATTTTTATCAAATAACTATTTCATTCAAACCGTTGTCACTTGAAAATAACTGTCGTAGATTTAGGGCACACATAGGATACTCTTATATAAATAAATGAATAAATCAATTTATGAACCAGGCAAGCAATGTTTATTTAAATTCATAAAATATATAAATATAATACTTATACTTAGTTTCGTTTTTTATTTGACTATTATACTATACAACGAGCAAGCTTGTAATCGTGCTTCCGGCATCAAGGATTCTGGGCGATCATACGAGTAAGGTAGTTTTGAACCATTTGCCCTTGATTTGCAAAAAAAACATATTTTATTATGTATTGTCGATTGAATGAAAAGAACATATTATACATATTTTATTTTATTTAACTTATGTTCACATTAATATAATATGAGTGTTAGGCAGTGGTGATCAGTCTACCAATCAGGGTTAGTAGTAATACCAGCACAGACCGTGTAGCGACTTAATTGCGTTACGGGATCATCTTGTAAGTTGCCGGCATATCGTGTGCCACTTTAAGTTTTTAATTGTAATCGCAGTCTATGGTAAAGTAAAATAAGCTGGGAATGAAAATAAAGGATAATTATATTATAAAGTAAAAATATCAATCAATCATTCGAATTGTCATGCCTTCTTTCATGACAATAGGCAGAGATAGGCAGAGACAATGGGATGATTTGATCAAAAAAAAACCTTCTGTGTCTGCATGGTTTAACGCATTCATCCACATCAGATTTATTAATTACTTTCGTCAATCTACTTTCACTCATCCTTTTCATGTGCCCAAAACAAATAAATATTTAAAAAAAAGTTTTATTAATAATTTTAAACTATACAAATTGTCAAATTCAAAGATAATTATTGTAGAGCACTCTAGAATTACCTATACCAAGTTTCGATTATCTTTAAGCCGTTCGTGCTTAACTTTTAATAATGACTTTTTGCATATAATTAATAATGCACAATGAATTAATCAACTAAATTTCATCTCTTACTAATTTATCTGGATGTATATATTTAGAAAATAAAGGAGGACACCTTGATAACATTCGACATATTGCTATCTATATAGGGGCTCGAAATGGGCAAAATATATTAAATATAGTCCAATTACTGTACTATGTTGCATAATTAGATACTGTATATAACTGTTTCTATGAGACAAACACGTTTATTAGCTTATTATAGAAGTCTATTTTTTTGTAACTTAAGTTTCACGTGATTTGTCTGGTGGCCGAAAGGGGAGTCCCAACAGTACAAAAACTGAAAAAGTTGACTTCAGTCGTCGTCACATGGGTTGGCATGGCATTCCACTTGTCGATTGTTCTACAAATAACAACAGATTAGTTCGAATATCTTTCGATTGAATGCGGATGCTTACTCCGACCAGTGCGGTATCACGGCATTAAAAAGATAACGTTCCTCCCTATATCTGGCGTCATGGTATAGCGATAAAGGACTCATAGAGCCTTCATATATCTGCGAGTTTGCAGGGGCTCTATCTAGAGTTCTCGTGAAGTCAGCATTGCCACTTCTGATATCCCCATATTACTCGGACAGCTCGGCGCTGCAATTAATCGAGGGCATCGAGAAGATATTTATCAGAGGCGTCACAGAAGTGCGAGTTTGATCCTGGTATTGTAACAGGCGATGCCCCAGCGCAAAGAACTGCCCTGTGATTGAGCTAAGATAATAAAAAATAATAAATAAACTGTAATAATAATAAAAAAGAACAAACAAGCGACAATCCCCACGATCCTCACATCACAATTTAAAACATGGATTTAAGAATGGCCCATGGCCTTAAGAATACTATGGTTGATTACTCTATCATTTGTTAAATCTCAGGCCATTTGTTTTACTTAACAGTCAAGTATAATTCTAACAAAAATATGTTTGAAAATGCATTGTCTAAAAGTTTAAATAGTATAATAACAATGTCACCAAAATGGGTTTATTTCTTATAACAACGAGACTGGCATTTTTTTATAGCAGATAAGGCGGTCATCTGTGTACCAGATGCTAGTGATCTCATGGCATTATTTTACAGACAAAATTTTCAAGTAAATATTATTTGTTGTCTTAATTTGCATGCAGTGTAGACTAGTAATAATTTGTTTGTTACTAATACTAAACCCACCCGTTTTCAATTATCACCTCGATTCCCACAATGAGACAGACAGACAATTTAGAATTTTTGAATTTGAAATAAAATTATTGGTTGTGTTAAACATTTTGTTTGCGGTCAGTGTGTCGTGCTAATCAAGTGTCAAAATAAGATTAAATACAAACAATATCACTTTGGACGTTCACTTCAGCTCTCAGCGTTTTTGCGATCGACGTTTGTCGCTTCAATATAACCTCAGACGGCGAGTTCAATTACGACGTATATTACGAATAGAGATGATTCATTGATATTCATTTGTTATAGCTAAACATAGCTAACTAAAAGTATAAGAGTTCTTTTTTTTTATTGTGACTCGACATATGACAGCATCCCCCTTGATGTTGATGTTAAGGTCGAGTGTGGTCCATGATTGGATGCCACTGCTATTACAATTTTAATAACTGTAAGTAGCAGTCACATCCACTATGACGGCCTAGTTGTAACCGACAATTTACAAGCTAATAGTGAAACGCGACTAAATCACTTCACGGTATACTTGTAAGTGGTGGTACTACTCCGGATCGGCAGACTGGGTACCGCTGCCTACACACACTTTATAAAAAGTTCTTGAGAAATAAGACCAACGATAGAATAATAATTTAAAATAGTAGGTAATACGAGTACAAATATTTTTTTTTTAAATCTATAAGAGCATATTTGTAGATGCACATTGCACGTATATGTTATTGATTTAATCTAATTACCATTAAGGGTTAGTTTGATTTCCGATTACAATGTAAAATGCTTTTACTAAAATGTTACCGATACCTTTTTACGGGACATCTAATCTACCTACCTGTGGGTCAATGCGAAACTATGTTAGAATTTTGCAGTTCTTTTTGTTGTGTGGCCATGCCTTGGACGAAATTTGACCTCTAAATAATTCATGATAATAACCTATGTCAAACTAAACAAAACATCTCACAATAAAACATTTACAATAGAATGAGTGTATTTTTGTGTATATTGACGGTTTATTCCCCGCCATTAACTACAAACAAGAATAACACCTTTTATCTATTTCGTTAGAATTTAAATAAAGAAATTTAGGCATCTAAAATACAACTTCTAAATAAATATACGGTTATTTTTTAATTATTTCATTTTTATCTTAAGTCATAACCTAGTAAAGTTGAACTTTATTTAAATTTAATTAAAGAGAGAAGGACAATCTTACGCATACAACCTTTAACAGTGTTAAAGCGAGAGGAGTATACTCGATACAATACTCGCGCTTTAAAAAGCCTTCGTTTTGTTCATCGCGGCGTTCGAATAGACTGCCTCAAGAATTGGGACCGTCATTGATTAAAACCTGTTTTAAAAGACTTTTTATGAAAAGAGTGAAGAACAAATTATTTGAACGGTCTAGCTACAAAATATATTTAACAGCGTTTATTTGTATACAGTCAAACGTGATACTAAATTGACTTAAAACATGTTTAATATCTGTCTAATTTTTTTGTGGGAACACGATTATTAAAATAGTTGTGTGTGTATGTATTTTGTTTTTGCGTATTACTCTGTCTAATAGATAATAAGACCAATGCTTCTGCAATGCTCTATTTACTCTATTCACTATTCGCATTGCTCTGCGCTTTAGTGAAAACCTTAAGGCCATGGAGTACAACCTTTCTGAGTCATCCCATATTAGTGAACATAACTCCTAATACGACCTAATTTGAGCTTAATACAATCACAGTGGCTTGCTCTGCAGAGTGGGAGCAGGAAAGAACGACGATTTTGTCAATGACAACGCGTATACCTGTGTCTTATCGAACTAGACGAGATTGTCTTCCAGTTCAGCGCTCAGGGAGGTAGTCAGGCGACTAATGTAACCCATGCAGTGTTGCCGTTTATTATATTCTAATTGTTTATAAATTTGAACAGCAAAATGTAAACTTGTAAACGTGCTTCTTGGATTGCCGTGCTAGGGGGCTGTACAATGACATGAAAAAGTCGATGGAAAATAGGTTGAAAATTCGATTTAACATATGTCAAATTGATATTGTTCGTATGCTTTTCATATGAACAATATCATTAACGCGAGTTCAGCGTGTTCTCAATCGGCTTACAACTTATCATGTCATGTCACAAAGTTTTGTGCTATTTGTAACGTCTGTCGTATTTTTACTCTTTGAGCTTGTATTGGGAAACAGTAGAGTCAGTCAGTGTTCGACCTCAAACGGCCGGCCGGTGCACGACGCCTTTGCTGGTTCGAGCGTTTATGTATATATTTTAGTTCAAAAATGCGGTGTACATCTACTATATTTAATTTGTTGTTAATGATATCACTAGGACTAGGAAATACACATTTTCAAACACCAGCGTATGGTTCAAAACCATTTTCATCGTGTTACAACAGTACGGGCCATGCACAAGTAAGTTCTTAGAATAAAAGTTACCTATATGAACTTTGTAAAAGTCTCTTTTCAAATATTTACTATGTAATCAATCAATCAAATTGTCACGCCTCAATTCCCATAGGGATTGGTAGATGCAATAGAATGCCACTTCACACGATCCTAACTCTCTCGCTTACTTTTTATAATAAACGTTATTTTTTAATTATTGTTATTTTCTTTGTATTAAAATTTTATTTTTATTTATTTTTTAATGAATTGCTAATTAGACATGAATCAGATCTTATATCTCTGCCTAGCCCTATGGGAATTGAGGCGTTGATGCCTTGATTGATTGATACTTTATATCTATATATGCAAGGAAAACTAATAAACGTATAGATTATTATATTTTTAAAGTTGACAAAACATTCCCGCCCGGCAACCATATTCAAAAATATATTACATTTTTTAAATTTACATTTCTATACTAAGCTACTAAAGTGCTTGTATCAATGAAATATGATAACCAACGTTTATACATTATATACAACGTATATAATGGTTGTATGTATATTATACAACCAAGTTTGAACCTGTGCTCTCGGTTTGCGTAACCATTGCACTGCCACTACAACACGGTCGCAACTATACAATTGAAGCTCCATAAATCAGTTTTTCTATCTCTACCTAATACATTTTAACATTGTTTACATTTCTCAGAACTACTGACATACCTACTTATTAATGGCTTTTAATTGAATACATTTATTTGATATCTATCTGATAATAATGAAGGGGAAGTCCTAAAGCGCCAACGACTGTAAAAACCGCCACAGTCCACGGCTGCCTTATAGCCTACGTAAAAGTAATTCAACAAATACTTGTTAACGACATTAAGTGTTAGGTCATTTTTTAAATTAGGCAAGTTGCGTCGCATCACAATAAAAACAATCACTAAATCTGACCTAGGAGAAGACAATTCGAAACTTGGGTTTGTAGATGTGTAGGTAGATCGAACATTGTTTATCAATGAAAATAAAATTCAGATTTATTTCATGCATATAGGCTGAGATCGGCTGAGATACAGATTGAAGTTATAACATCATAAAGTTTGACTTCATTAAAACTTCAATCAATCAATCATTCAAATTGTATGGCCTTTTCCCACAGGGATAGGCAGAGACAATGGATCGCCACTTGCTACGATTCTGACACAACTCCCTCGCTTCCTTTACATTCACAATTTTCTTCATACAGGCTCTGTGGTTATGGGCACTAGGCAACCCAGCTTTCATGAAGATGTCTCCGATTTGGTCGGAAAACATCCTCCTGCATTGTCCGGGTCTGCATTGTTTAACGCATCCATCCCCATCCGATTTGTTAATTCTTTTCATCTATGTGATTTTAGGGATTTCTGATATATAATATCACCTCGTCAGAGATCAATAGCTGATAGATCTGGATTAATTTCTATATCAGTAGCATCTTAAAAAAAGTCCACTGACAGACGCTTTGTGTTAGCATTGCGCTTTGACATTTTTGGCCGACTCTGACCTTTCTGAGTACTTGATTTTAATACAAAAATAAACCTTTTGATAGATTTTGCTATTTAGAAAGGATATATGTGTACTAAAGCTAATACGGCCGCAGTATTCTTTATATGATAGCATTGGCATGTTACAGTGAGTTATCAACGGTTTTAGTTTGTTTAATGAGTTCATTTGCTCGTAGATACTATATATTGTTATCAACAGAGGGACGTTACTATCAGTCGTGGACATCCGCTCTTAATGTTATAAAAACTTCATTAATTTATTATAAAGATTCGGTACTTTTTGTTTAATACGTAAGATGGCGAAATATTATTATGATTCGTGCGGGTCAAATATCAATCAATTTTATCAACGAATATAAAATATGGTATTTAAAGAAATCATAATTTTCAGGACATAAAGTTTAAAGTCTATTTATAAAAAAATACATTTTTAGGGCTAAATACATCACGCTTTATAGGAATAAAATAAGATATATATATGGGTATTGATTACATTAAAAGTAAACAATATAATGGGTTACGTCACGTAACCCATTATATTGTTGACAAGTAACTTACGTGTCTCTATCTCTATCTGTTGAACAACGAATTAGGTTATAATTATGGGTAATTAATAAATGGATAATGAATGATTTGCACTGTTGAATAATAATGAATTTTAAAAAATATTTCCTTTCTTTGTGGCTTTAACAAACGGGCCCAACTTTACGAAGCCATAACGGTCTCGCATCAAAGGATTGAGCCGCGCAATAAGTTAATGATCGCTATCATAATTAAAGTCCCTTAATTTGTTTGTCTACATATTTTCTTCATGCTTGACTTGTTGAAAATTATTAACGTAATAAATAGAAAAAAAATATGCCGACCTTTTTCAAGTTCGCACTAAAATTGTTATAATTCATTTTCATTAAAAAGAATTGTCAATTTCAAACATCATTCGTTCTTTTGTTTATATTCTATTATAGTCAAAATAAAAAATAACAGTCTTGTTCTCAATTTCAACTTGAGCGTTTCATTTTTTAATTCTTGACCACGTAGCGTCAAAAACATAATAATAAGTTATTTATACAATAATTAATTTGTAATGTCTTAGTGCCTTTACACACCAAGCGCGTATTTTCGGCTTCTTTTTCTACGATCATAAAAATTATGAACGCGCCACGTGCACATCTCGTACGAGCACACAGGACGACTCACATCGCCAACCTCCTCTGTCCGCACATCGTCCTCATCTCAAGTCATTCTATCAACTTAATTATGTCGCATGCAGATCTTGATGACATAGTATCTTCGTCGTAAGCGACTATATTTTCATAATGCAAAAAGTAGACAAAGTTGCTATTGTCCAACCTGATACTCGCGCATAAGCTTATATACATAGTCAGAAGACGTCCACTGTTGAATATATGCCTCCCCCTTAGAACGCCGAATATTACAACGGATAAAATCGAGCTTATAAGCGCCGAAAATACGCCTAGTGTAAAAACGCACTCAAAGTTCAAAATCCGTTGTAATATCCATTTACCAAAGACTCAAATTTCTATTGTTTATGACTAACAATAGTGACCCTATTAGTTCAGGTAGGCAAATGATCATAATAAAATGAATTAAGAATTTACAAATAAAACATGGCAAAGCCATATTTATCCATACCATATATTTATATGAATTAAACAAATTTTATGCTGCTTACTATCGCGTTTATTTTGGTTTTGATTTTACATTTTTTTTTATTATTCGGGACGTTACCAGAGCTTTGCAGCCATCGTTGGAGAGACTGAGTTGTTGGTCGTCCTATTGGTTGATGCTGTTATTGTTGCCAAAACTACCCCGTTTGATATTTTGATTTTATTTTTCTGTACCCGGTTTAATTAAAATTTTTGTAAAAATAACTGACAGTGTCATCTGGTTTGGCAGTTTGCTGGACTTGGGACTTGAGTTTGTATATTATGGGGTCCAGGTGTTAGATAGTTCATTTCTTTAATTCATTAATCATTGTTCGCGCAAAATCTAAGAAAATACTATATTTATTTGATTAAGATATGGATTATTCTATACTTTATAATAGACAAAGACATTAATTAATTAATAACAAAAGACTAAAAAAAAGGCTAGAAAATAACAACAGACTAGACTAATAGAAAGACTAGAAAAGTGACGCTCCATTGTCTCTGCCTATTCCCGTGGGAAGAGGGCGTGACAATATTATTTGATTTGATTTAATATTATTTAACAGTTATAAAGATGTAAACATATATTTCTAGTCATCGATATTCTTAACTCATTTGAAAATAAAAGATGCACGTTAGATAAAGACTTTAATTTAGGAAGCACGTCGTTCTTTCTCTTAAATTGTTCCTAATTTGGTCATGGAATCCACACACAGCCCGTCGGCCATGTTTTCATTCCATTTTTGGAAAGAACCGATATTTGAACCCGATATTCGTGTTATAGGCATGCAATTTAGAATTCCAAATCATTTAGAAATCTAATAGTTTATGTTTAAATCTGAAAGGCAAAAGGATAAAATGGTCAGAGCGATAGAAGACCTCATTAAAAATAGTACCTTTTTTATCAACAATAAAATTAGGTTAAACGTGTTACAAACTTCAATATGAAGCAACGGAAGGTGCACAAGTTGATGACTTAGGGAAAAATAATAAAAAACGGATTAAAGTAATAAAAAAAACCTTTTTTTCTGTAATTAGCATCCTAAACAGCATAGCTATTTATCTGTTCCAAATAAAACGAAAATATCTATACTTTTTATACAAAAAATAATTTTTACTTGCTATTTTTACACCTCGTACCTCTCCTCCCTTACAATCAAACAGTCTCAATAAAATAAAATATAAAGGAATATTTATTTAGGTGAACATATTTTTAGGTTTAATAAACGTTATTACCAGCATTTTCAGGAAAATAAATTGCCAGATCTAGAAAATATGAAAATATGAAACAGTTAAATTTTTATTTTATTTTATTGTGAAACGACATCTGACCTTGACCCGCCTGCTGATAAGCGAGAGGAGATCTAAGAGTGACGATGACTGAAACAACCGCGTTAGTTCACGATTGCTTTAGTCGCCGTCACTTTGCCGACCAAAGGTGCTTCTTCACGCATCGCTTAAAGGATCCAAGGTTATGACAGTTTAATAATATGCTCACTAAGCCTGTCCAATGACGGACTATTTAATCGCTCTATGGTATGCTGGACGGTGAATTGGGTATCTTGGTTCATGGATCGTTTTTACCAAGGTTACCTAAAAGACAAGGTGTATTCAAAACTAATTAAAACAAAAGGCGAACTTTAACAAAGAGCATAATCTTAAAGGCAGCCCCCAAAATAAAAGCGCGAAGATATGCGCGATTAATAAAAAGACGTGGTCGCACACGTATCATCAAAACCGTCATTGTCACTAAGGGGGATTTGAAACCGTCTAGTTCTATACTTATCGTCAAGGTCAGGTGTCCTGACTTAAAAAAAAGCATTCTACTAAGAACACTCAAAACACTTGAAGTGTCCTCTCCTATTCTTAAACCATTATTGACATATACAATAAATCAATCGTCAACAACCTATTTATCAGGACAGACTAAACAATTAAAACTTAAGCGTCTATTACCTGTATGTCTGTTATAAAACTTAAGATATGTCTGAAGAATATAGGCACTCAATAAGGTGCTAATTGACCTCATCTACTAACATTTTTAGCATGTTTATTAAATTAGGCATGTCTATAGGGCGAGCCAGGTCTGGTAAAGAAATAAGAGAGTGATTACTATTAAGTCATACTATTAAGTGGGCTGTTTAAAACAACCTAGCCGGCAAAATGTATTTATAGGTTATAAATATATACTTAGGTCTCAAAAGTTTTGGTGCCGTAATTTCACAGAGAGGTGGCTTTAGGCATTCTTGATCGCCCACACGGAGAATGTCTCTAATAACTTTCAGCAGTGCTTCAATCGCGGTTCGATGCGTCGTTTCTTGACCAACAATCAACAACTGGATGGGTTACTCATAAGCTTGGATCCTTCAAGCGACACGTGAAAAACACACCTCTGGGCAGAGCTCTTAGACCTCCCTTTGCTTACAATTAGCGTTCATAGAAAGGCAAATAATAGTTAAACGGTCGCCTCCTTTCATGGAATGCAGTCCAGCATAACATTCAGACAGGGACAGGGGAGGGGGGCTGTTATATATCGAACCACAATAATAATAAAAAATAAAAAAGTGTTAAAACAGTGCTTTATTAGAACATCTGGGCATTGTATATAAACTTCTGACCTCTATTTGGCTGATGTTTAACAAAGCGCACAGGTACAATAGCGCCGAATCTGAAAAAGCTGACTTGGTTCACGTCTGCTTCAGTCGTCATTATGTTAGATACATCAGTAATTTATACAAGTAGCTATTTGTAGAAATAACCATGTACTATGTTCATTCATAGATATTAAATATGAGCGGATGCTAAAACGCCTACGAAAATCACGAGTATTATTATACATTAATAATAAATAATATTTTATTAACTTGTAAAATAATCCTATCTATAAACAATTTTTGTTTTTATTCGTATTGCCATAAGGAGTAAAATCGCGTGTAGTCATTAGTATTTGTTTACATCTTTTTATTGATGTGCGTTTATAAAAAGCATCAATTTATGAACTACAATTTATCTTTTTTACAATTACATACAATTTACTCATGAATATTGATTTATCTACGAGTGCCACATATTCTTAATGTACCTACCATAGTCTATCAGTTACATCAACATTTGCTCCTGAATCGCGTTTTGATATTATGGTCTTCACCCAACATAGTTACAAGCTATTATCGCTTCAATCTTATCTAAATGCAAATAAATAAGGATCAGAATAACAAAATGACATATTTGTACTTATCTTTATAAGAATTATAGTCTAAAGAAGCTGGGTGGTCCAGATTTCAATTATGTTTTTGGTACATATGGTTGCACCAAAGGACCGCTTACAAGGCCCGGGCCATATGTAACTTCAAAGTGAAGCTTAAGTATACCGACATATTGTTTTTTGTTTTAAGTTCGCGATGCATAAATAATTAAATCATTATGTCAACCATAAATGTGAATAACATCTTGGTACTGGTGATGTGACTCATCGATAAAAAAATACATATATTATTTTATATTTTTTTGGTATATCTATTGTAAGGGAAGCGAGCGGGTTGTGTCAGGATCGTGGCAAGTAACGCTCCATTGTCTCTACCTATCCCTGTGGGAAAAAGGCGTGATAATTTGATTGATTGTATATGTATTTATTTTGGTAGGTAGACAGTTGGTGGTCTGCCGATCCGGGTTACAGTGTACATACAGTACAGTGTTCAGACCGTGACTAAATCAGTCGCGTTTTGAAATCTTGAAAGTTGAACTGGGCCAACTTGAATTATCTTGGCCGGCATAGTCGATGGTATGGCTACTTGCAATTATTTAATTATATTAGCAGTCGCCTCCATTTACATACACTCCAGCCTAACATCAAGTAGAGTGTCAGGCCTATATGACTATTTTAAAAAAACAATAATGATTTTGGAATTTATTAACCAGCATTTATTTATTTTTAAAGATGTAAATAATTAAATCTAAACATAATAGGGCTTGTGAAGGGACACGGAAACGCGAGGGTTTATAACTAACGACCAGATGGGCGGTAGTTTTGCCGCCAAAATAGATAATCTATTTATAGATTTATCTTCGGGCGTTCACATCACATCGCCACGTCTTCACTACGAACAACAATATTTATATACTTACTTGAAACTTTAACAGTTTTTTGTTTTCGTTTCTTTACTGAACATTTATTTAGATGAATTTAATTACATGATTTCTAATACAAACATCGAAATAAAATTACTTATCTCACAATTTTATTTTTCCTTTCCTTGCAATTTAATTTTAAAATTATTAGCCGATTTAATTGTCTCCCAGTTAGGCAAAGGCCTTCCAAACTTTTATTTGGCAAAGGTGGATTTTTCGGCTACTTCAGCAATCTGTCTTTTGGAGTGCGAATTTCCTTTGCTCTAAGGCTCTTCGCCAAATACCAAGACTGACGAATAATGTCCTTACAAATGAAGCACTCATGTGTAAGGACCGGGAGAAGGACATTTAATTTAGTAAATGTAATGTTGAGCATGGAATAATAAAAAAAACATTATAAACAATTTGATTAAAAATTTATTAATCAAATTGTCAAGTCTTTTTCCCACAGGGATAGGCAGAGACAATGGAGCGCCACTTGCCACGATCCTGACACAACTCCCTCGCCTCCCTCACATCCACAATTCTCTTCATACAGGCTCTGTGATTATGGGCACTAGGCCATTTATAGTAATTGCAATTAAATAATACATAATATACAAGTATATAGACACGCTTTTAAAAACAAGTTCAAAAAGCAGCATGATCTGAATCACAGTCTGCGACTAGTTTAGGGATCTACCTGGGGAGCTTTGTAGACAATAAAGTTATTAAACTTAATTATTATTATTATATTAATTAATTATCTCATTGCTGGGTTAAGCCCCTTGTCTTATTTACATTATTTTATTTGATATGTATATCCTATTGTGTATAAGTTTTTCGTCATCGTCATCATTTCATCATTGTTTTAGTTTAAATAGTAAATAGAACTTAACATTTAATAGTTTACTAAAAATGATATTTTTTTGCCGCAGAGATGTATACCGGAATTCGAAAACGCCGCCTTTATGGTGCAAATGGAGGCATCAAATACATGCGGAGATAATGGTGAAAAAATGTATTGCATACAAACGTCAGCTGGGACAACTTCTAGGTAATGGTTCAAATAATATTTCAATTAATATTAGTTTCTAGGAATGAAATTGTAATGTGCAATGTAATCGGAACTAAAATTAGGTAATTAGTCACACGATTCATAGAACTATTTGTTTATTTGGTTAGCATTATCGTTTGTACTACAACTAAATAAGATAATACTGTTTGGTATTGAACCAACCAAACCGTTAACGTTAAGTAAGCGGAGAAAAGTACATGAAGATTAAGCACAAAACATAGAAGTTTTAAATATTATAAACTAAAAGATATTAATATTTAAATCTTTATGTTTAAAAAGCTAATACAGTTGTGGGATTTATCATGAGCATCGTAAATTAAGAACTTTGATAAAATACATATCAATTTTTTATTATTAATTTAATTTCATAAGACCATATTAACTCGCTACTCCACAGTACTCTATTAGAGCTAGGGATACGTGGAGTAGCGCCAGACTTTTAGCCATCAGCCAACAAGAACCCCCCCCCCCCTTAAGGGAAGTTATTGACTGATGCCCAGGATGTACCGGCCCATTTACTTTCCGTATCACAGGAGCATAGTAGTCCGACATCGCACCCTACGTAATAAGTAATACGAGATTAAAGAGATATGTTTATTTTAAGGTCCTGTGACATTTGTCAGCCTGGTCAGTTCTCTAGTTATTATTTGACTGATCTCCATCATGAAACTGATAATCAAACATGGTGGCAGTCTGAAACTATGAAGGAAGGAATCCAATATCCTAACCAAGTCAACCTTACATTACATTTAGGTAAATAATTTTTAATTCACATATTGACATTTAGTGGTGACAGGTATAATTTTTCGTGGCAAGCAGACTCCGTTGTCTCTGCCTATCCTTGTGGGAAAACGGCGTGACAATGACTGGCAATTATTTCTGCCAACGTATTAGCCTATACAAAGGGGAAATATTGCCAGTCTCCTTGAGACTATCTCTGACGGGTCGTCTCTAGATGTTATTTTATTTATTTATAGTTTTTATATTTTTATATAAATGCATTATAATATCAATTTCATAATGCATATGATGTGTGGGCCATTTTTAATTATTGGTGAAACATCATATATCGAATAATACCAGCATTACAGGGACTTACGCTCTGATATTTTTAGGGAAGGCATACGATATTACCTACATCAGAATAGAGTTTTACTCGACCCGCCCTCAAAGTTTTGCTGTATACAAGAAGACCAGTGAAAACCTCCCTTGGGAACCATACCAATATTTCAGGTAAATTGAAACACTTCTGTAAATTACAACCATTCGTATATATTAATAAATGCAGTCGCGTATATGCAATAGTGTAGTCGCTATTTTAGAACCGCACTGCAGCTTAACATATCATGTGCCTGTCATATAACTATGATTAAAAAAGAGAGTAATGTCAGGTTCGTGGAAAGTGGTATATCACATTTTGTTGTCCCTGTGTGAATAGGGGCATGACATAAAGACTCCATCCATCCATTCATGGACCACACCTTGGCTTAACATCAAACGGGGTGCTGTTAAATGTCGAGTCACAATAAAAAAAATAGTTATAAAAATTTAAAAAAAACATTGGCTATTAACATTTTTACATTTATTCCCAGAAGTATAGGCAAATGAATGTAGAGTATCGCTGTCCACTGTCCTAAGGCAACTCTATTACTTTTTTTTATTCACAATTATAACTTAATTAAACAAATTTTATGCGGCTTACTATCGCGTTTATTTTGGTTTTGATTTTACAATTTTGTTTTATTATTCCGCGATAATAAATTCCAAATAAACGCGATAGTAAGCCGCATAAAATTTGTTTAATTCATTAATCAATGTTCGCGAATCGAAATCAAAAAAAATATTTTACAATTATTTTTATACAAACATTCCTATTGAGCTATTTATTTTATTTTAGTGCATCATGCCGAGAGACTTACGGCATAACTGAACAGAGAGCGGCAGAACTGGGTGCTGAAACACGCCCTTTATGTACTAGTGAATATTCTGACATTTCACCATTATCTGGTGGTAATGTACTCTTCTCTACGCTTGAGGGACGTCCGTCAGCTTATACTTTTGATAGCAGCCCAGAGTTACAAGTAAGACTCTACAATAATTAGATTTGAAATAATCCTTTCATGTTTGGTTAAATAATATGAAATAGCAATTAAGCTTTAAAAAAATACATTTTTGTTAGGTTTCTATGATAGACGCATGTTTTTTTGCATAGTATTTGTGAGAACCAATAGTTGAAATAGTATTGATAGTTTTGATATTTTTTGTCATTAAGTATGTATAACTTTCTATATATTACGTTTTTATACTAAGCTACTAAAGTGCTTGTATCATAGAAACAGGACGACCAAAGTACATATATCAAAGATACATTGGTACCGGTGAGTGGTTTTGAACCCGTGCTCTCGGTTTGCGTGACCATTGCACTGCCACTACACCACGGTCGCCTAATAGTTACTCAGCCGAAGTAGTTACCACGCAGACTTGATTCCCGGTTGGTACAAATTTGGTATTTCCAAGTTTAAAATAAGTTAAGTTCATTTTACTATCTGTATACAAGGGTCGAGCAGACTTGACCGCTAGACTTGACATCTACTCTTCTGAATTTTAATACTATACCAAACTATACATTGTTATAGTTATTTGCATGTTTTATGCAGTTTACTATACATTTTTTAATATTTATTGTAGGAATGGGTAACAGCGACAGATATACTCATATCGCTTGATCGTCTAAATACTTTTGGTGATGAGATATTTGGTGATGTCCAAGTGTTGCAGTCTTATTGGTATGCGATTGCTGACATTGGTGTCGGTGCTCGATGCAAATGCAATGGGCACGCATCTGTTTGTGATACTGAAATATTGCCTGATGGTACAAAAAGTAGGTCGTGTAGGTAAGTGTTGTCAACAAGTTAATTCGCGATTTATTTATTTATTCTCCTTAGAAATAGCCGTTCTATGGCCTATGTTCAGCAGTGGACGCCTTCTGGATGATGATGACCAAACATTTACTCTGCACTAGTTCTTTAAAAGGTGATAGGTTGGCCAGTCTGCGAATACAGACTCGTGCCAATAAAGCACCTCTATTGCATTTCGGGATCAACTTTAATATTAACGAAGATCCACACCTCACAATTTTAACTTTGTAATAATCTCAAGTATACAAACAGTAACAATAGTATCAATTCATCATAAGGTTAAAAGTTGCCAGTACAAACTGGGCCGCCATTGTGGATGCGACTGCTAGTTGCAGCTATTTAATTGTAGTAGCGGTCAACCTCCATTCATTGACCGCATCCTACCTTAACATCAGACGGGATCCTATCATATGTTTAGACACAATACCAATAAATGTCTATAATGAGTAGGTAAGTTAATTTTGAACTTGAATAAATGTTTTTATTATTCCTTCCATCTATAGATGCGAACATAACACGGCTGGCAGGGATTGCGAGAGATGTTTGGATTTCTATAATGATGCTCCTTGGGGACGTGCTTCACCTACAAATGTGCATGAATGCAAGGGTATGTTAGCATTTTTTTTATTCGTTATTTATTCAAGTCTTTTTAAAGTACTGTGCGTTTTTTTTTTAGAATTAATATAAAAATATTTTTGTTGCTTATGTCGCGTTTATTTTATTTCCTTTAAAAATCAGTAGTTGGCAGTGCTTGTATAAAAATTTTCGTCACCTCTCCTGTGCGATTTTTCCAATGTGTTGCAGTCGTCCTATTGACGTGACAAAGTCTGTTGTACAAACGCCGAGATCTCGAAAGTACTTATGTCCAAGTGGCATAGTTTGTGTACTTAATTCACTTCAATACAGAGTTCGACTTATACCTACTTAATCAATTTAACACTTGACACGTCACGTCAATGTGGTCAAGGAGAGTTATGGAAATGCGATAGTAACCCGCAATAGATATTTACTAACTTATTGTCACCTAATTGATTTTTCTACTTAATTAGAAAAGTAAGCCGAAAAATCTTTGTTTAATTCATGTTTTAATATTTTTTAAATTAAATTGTAAATGTAATTAGTTTAGCCTAAATATGCTAAACTAATTACATTTACACCGTCAGAATAAATCCTCATATAACCATTTTGATATAATTTTAATTATTTACGGCAATAGCGATTTAAGTACTAAAAACTTAGCTTATAAAGATAAAGATACTTTAATAACTAATATAAGTATTGCGTTATTTGTATTTTTTTTATTGGAGTTCCTTCACTTCACATGTGCGTGCATGTATTCGTACAATATATCGAGTATTACCTACACATAATCGATATAGTGCCACCATTTTCAAGTGTTCGACCGTGAAGTGAATCAGTCGATTATATTCATACCTATATTATTAGATATATGCATAAGCTATGCTGCGCGTTTATGTAAGACACACGATTAAATGCTTGCGTCTACGCTGTACTCTGGTATTCTAAATAAATAGACATATAATTTTAAAGGAATATAAATTTTGCAGTAGATATTTTTTCTTTTACATTTTTGGCATTAGTTTAAGAATGTTATTTTAGTTCATTTAACCAATATTACTGATGCTTGGTTAAATCTCTGCCTAAATAAAGATAAAAGATTCAATATAAATTATATAGTTAATTAAAAATAATATTTAATATTAAAATAATAAAGTTTTTTGTTGTATTTTTTTTATGATGTTATTCTGAGCTTTGATGTATAATATTGTTGATCAGCTTGCAACTGCAATGGATTCTCCAACGTTTGTGTATTCGACAAGGATCTATATGAGAGGACAGGACATGGTGGACATTGTCAAAATTGTTCAGAAAATAGAGATGGAGCCAACTGTGAAAGATGCAAGGAAAACTTCTATCAAAATGTAAATGACATCTGTTTGCCGTGCAATTGTGACCCTACAGGTATTTTTGAAAATTTATTTGTTATTAATCTTTTTGTTTTTATTTTACTGAGACACGACATTAAAAAACGACTAACCATGAGGGTTCAAGAGATTAAGCTACTAAAAAAAAAAAGTGTATATTTCTAAAACTTGTCACAATCTGCAACTAAATATCTTTGCAAGGAGATTTCCTATTATTAACCAATATCTGAAATCAATCAATATTTAATACAACCACTTCAGTAGTTTAGTATAGAAAAGGAAATAAATAAAAAAATATAAATATATATGTATTATATATGTACGACTTTTCCAGGTTCCCGAAGCTTGCAATGTAACGCCGAAGGAAAGTGTCAATGTAAGCCTGGAGTGACGGGTGACAAGTGTGACGTATGTGCCTCAAATCATTATGAATTCACATCCAAGGGATGCAAGCCCTGTGGATGCAGTGAAGCAGGCTCATTCTTGAATGCACCACAATGTGACCCAGGAACTGGCGTTTGTATATGTAAATACAATGTTGAAGGGAAACAATGTAGAGAGTAAGTATGATTTAAAATTAACACTTACATTCGTCTATCAATCAATCAATTAAATTGTCACGCCTCTTTCCTACAGAGATAGACAGAGACAATGTAACGCTATTTTCCACGATCCTGAAACAACTTTCTCGCTTCCCTCACATCCACAATTCTTCTCATACAAGCTCTACTAGGCTTATACCACTCTTATAACCAGACCCAGAGCAAATATCTTTTTATTTTTTATTAACAAAGATTTAAAATATTTATTCTAATTATTAAATATTACATAAAAGCTATGAAATAAATAAACAAAAAAAAATTTAAATGCTTTACTTCCAAAGCCCAAAGCTTACCCAATTAACCAGTCTAACAATCTAATAATTCATAAAAAAATCTAATCAACTTTTGATTTTTAGATGCAAACCAGGGTACTTCAATTTGGATCATGAAAATGAATTTGGTTGTACACCGTGCTTCTGTTATGGTCATTCTTCTGAATGTACCTCAGCACCTAAATATATCAAACACATAGTTTCTTCTCATTTTATAAGAGACAATGAAAAATGGAGTGCCCAAGATGACCATCATAGGCAGACCGCTTTGCAATATAATGCTAATGGACAAAATATTGGTTAGTTAGTAACTTTAATTCTTTACCTAAATAAAAACTATTCATTTCGCCGCACGTCGTCCAGCATTTCCAAGTAGCAATTAAAAAAATATCATTATATTTATAGAATGTCAATAAACCGCCACAAATTGGTTATACAGACAGACACCGAAGTCCTACATGGGACACACGCACACGTTAATTGTTAAATGCAAACTAGTTGTTATTAGCAAAGCATAGATATCTTTATTGTAAAAAAATAGTTCGAAAGAGCACTATTCACTGCTCTGTTACTACATAGTTTCAGGAACAGAGCATGTTCGTACCTAGACAATGTTCTTTGTGGCCGATAATGCTATTATTATTATCATCAAATCCAATGATATTAAGTAAAATAAGGTAGATATGTTATATACACCAGTCTTAGTATTCTTCGCACGAGTTTAAACGGTTTACCACGACGAAGTGGAAGTAGGACAGGATGATAGTAATTGAGAGCGAAAAAGAGACAAAAATATGTTGCTCTGCATCGCGACACTGAGTTCAGGTTTGCTTATTAGTTTTAACGTGCCTCTTTCGGAGCGCGTATAACTTATCTACATCTTTTCGTATTAAAATATTATTGATCTAATCATAGCCATGGAGAAATGTCTATAAATCTAATTGGTATAACATTCTCTAAAAAAATAATAATACAATTTCTAAAGATTCCACATGCAGTTTAATAATTAAATTTATTTATTTACAGCCTTAACAGCCAGAGGTGCAGAAGTGCTATATTTTTCCGCACCAAACACATATTTAGGTGACAGGCGCTCCTCTTACAATCACAATTTGAAGTTCAGATTACGCCTCGGCGAAGTTAGAGGTTATCCCACCATACAGGACGTTATACTAGAAGGACCAAGAACAACAATTTCTATAAATATTTATGCGCAAAATAATACTGAACCTTCCAATCAGGTAAATACAACTAAACCTGTTTTAACGTAATACCCATTTCAAGTTATACAACATTTGAAGCTCAAAGTTGAGAGCATGGCTGCAAAGCTCTCAAAACGGAATAAAAATTCCGCAATCATTAACCAAAAATAAACGCGATAGTACGCCGCATAAAAAAATTAATTCATAAATCAAAATAGATTTGATAACTTTTTAATTGATCACTTTAATACCTTAGCACTGTCAAAAGGATTTTAGTATGTCTGAATACTATAAATATTTACTATCGACCGAATGGGCAGTCTAACTTTTAATTTTATAATGACTGAGATGTATTAAAAGCGTGTTCTGTATTTTAGCTACAAGAATATTCATTCAAATTACACGAAGCTCCTCGCTACGGCTGGACACCAACTTTAACAACATTCGAGTACCTTTCTCTCCTAGAAAACTTGACAGCCATCAAAATTAGAGGAACATACAATAAAAACGGAGTTGGTTATTTAAAGAGTTTCCAATTAGAAACAGCGAAGGAGGCTGGCTCTGGGGAGATTGGGACACCAGCTCTTTGGGTTGAGAAATGTTCGTGCAATAAAGCGTATGTTGGCGATTATTGTGAAGAATGTGCGCCTGGTTACAGACATAGTACGGCAAATGGCGGACCATACTCTCGTTGCATTCCTTGTGAATGTAATGGCCACTCGCAGCTCTGTGACACTGCTACAGGTTATTACAGTTTTTTTATATCATTATCAACCAGAAAGCGTCTACTGCTGAACATAGGCCTCCCCCTTTAGAACGCCATTTCTAACGACAAGATGCCAGTTGCATCCACTGGTTATTTGTGACTTTCACTATGGCGTCAGTCCACCTAGTCGGAGGCCTACCTACGCTACGTCTGCCGGTTCGTGGTCTCTACTCTAGAACCTTTCTTCCCCATCGGTTGTCGGTTCTTCGAGCGATGTTTTTTTATGTACACATATTTATTGTTTTTATTTAATTCTAATTGGTTTACGTAACAAGTAAAATAATAATATAAATAATGGTCTTCAGAATTACGAACCAACTGCTTCTGAACGCATCCTGATTTATTTACTTTCCTATTTATTTATTTATTTATTTTAAATAATTACGGTTTGGTTGAAATGATTACAATTAGATGATCACATTTGCAGCGATAGTTCGAAGTCCTCAACATAAAATATATCAAACTTACAAAACATGAAAATGGACATTGTTGAATCTTAATTTTCTTTCAGGTTTCTGTAAATGTAAACACAACACAACTGGTAGTAACTGCGAACTATGCGCAAAAGGTTTCTATGGCAATGCTATAGCTGGGACACCGAATGACTGTAAACCATGCCCATGTCCTAAGGGCAGTGGTTGTATACAACTCATGGATCATACTATTGTATGTACTGATTGTCCACAAGGATATGCTGGTGAGTGATTTTGAATATATATATATATTTTATAATTATAAAGTAAGTATACTACAATGCTACTTGTCGGACTTCACGGAAACAGTATCGTATACTAATGATGTATTGTCCTGTTTGTAGCTTAAAGTAGTACCGGCCTTGTTTAATTATCATTTTTTGAAGATTGAATCTTTTTATTTTGTCTCGACATCAGTCCTTGACTCGCCTGATAATAAGCAAGAGGAGGTCCAATTTTGAAAAATTTGAAGATGACTATTATTCTTGTACTATGCTTATAATAGACATACTTGTATATCCCAGCAGATAAAAAGAGCGCTGACCTTTGAGCTGCGCAGTATAAAGATCGGCAGATTAAAAGAGCGCTGGACGACTGCGATGGGAGTTAGCCCGCGCATCTATACAGTCAAGTCAAGTTATATCAATTTGTCACGCCTTTTTCCTTAGGGATAGGTAGAGCCAAAGTGCCACAGTCATTCACATGATTAAAAATATTTTAATATTTATATACATTCGTAAAAAAGAAAGGATTTTGATCCGTAGATTTTGTTATAGAGGTATAACAATAACTATTTCATCTACATTTTTACATTAAATTTTAGGTGCTCGTTGTGAATTATGTTCGGACGGTTATTTCGGTGATCCAACTGGTCAATTTGGCGAGCCACGTGAATGTGTACCCTGCGAGTGCAACATGAATGTTGATCCAAATGCTGTCGGCAATTGTAACAGAGTTACTGGAGAATGTTTAAAATGTATATATAATACAGCTGGGGAACACTGCGATAGATGCTTGAACGGTAAGTTAAGCCAATAGGTATTATTCAAACTATTAAGCCTCCATTCCCATAAATTTCACGATCCTCTTGCATCCATGACATTCATAATTGTTTTTCATACAATTTACGCTTGCTACTGGCTTATAGATCATACCGACTATATAATGGTTAGTATTTATAACATTATTAACGTTTAAGGTTTAGCTATAGTGCGATCCATGAGTGAAAGTATACAGATAATGCACAATGAAGCCGCGCAAAACGCAAGTGCGGCAACGAGTCCGTACATAACAATTAATCAAATTGTCACGCCTTTTTCCCACGGGGATAGACAGAGACACTATGGAGCGCCACTTGTCACGATCCTGACATAACTCCCTCGCTTCCCTCATATTCACAATTCTCTTCATAATAACAATACTGATACAAAAATAAGTGTGTAGCAGGATGCAACCTTAGCTAAAATCCGAATCGATAATCCTGATGCCGAAGCCATTTCATGATTTTTATATCATGAAATGGTGATCCCGCGTCCGCAGACTGGGCAGGCGTTCATAAATAGTCTGCCTAATAATCTTATGTTATCATAAATATTTTACATGCTTTTACTAAATAGTCTACTACTAACAATTCTCAAGACTGCAAAAAACATCGTAGCAGATGAGACAAACTTAGCTCTCAAAAAATCAAACGAAGAGAGATTGTTATAACTCTGAGCTATGATAAGAGCTTCACCATTTTTCGGTAGTGGAACAATAATTAGTAATAATAATAATATATTCGTGACATACACAATAGGGTACTTTACCAAAGACCTAATATGTAGGTACAATGTACTATGGCGCGGTCGCGGAGCAGAAATAATTTGTACAATGACCCATCACTACTTTTGCACAGTTGCTAGAGTAATTGTACAAAAATTTTTCTGCTCCGCGACCGCACTATACATAGCCATATTGTATACTTCATTTCGTATACACGTTAACAAATTACTATACTTCTAATGTTTTTAGGATACTATGGAGATGCCTTAGCTAAAGAGAAAGGAGATTGTAAACCTTGTCAATGTTCACCGTTGGGCACTGTTCAGAGTAAAGAGGGACCACCAATGTGTGATGGATTAACCGGCCTATGTACTTGTCTACCTCATATTGTTGGTAGAAATTGTGATAAATGCGAGGTAAGAAATGTTAAGGAGAACAGTTGATTTCTATAACGTAGATGCGCGGCGACCTATGAGTATTGTGACTTTAAAAAGATATAACTACGTATTTTCTATTTCCATTTTTAAAACCGTACTGTATAAATTAGTATTAAAAAGTAGTTAATCGATTTTTAAATATTCTTGCTTATCTAGAAAACATGGAATCCCCACGCCACGACCAAGAATATTTTAAACACATTCTTTAATATAAATTTCTTGTAGGATGGTTACTACAACATAAAGTCTGGCGAAGGTTGTGAGGCGTGCAATTGTGATCTGGAAGGATCATATAATGCGACCTGCAACACTGTTTCTGGCAAATGTTATTGCAAACCCGGTATTGGAGGGTAAGTTGTATTTTAGGTCTAAATAGCAATTAGAATGTGAGGAATGACACTTACAAAAGGCAGACTTAATACATCTAGGCATTTTGTAGCCACCAGAACATATTGAGTATTATTATGAAGGTTGAGTTAGCGGGAAAAAGTGCAATAAAGCTATTATGAAACGTTTATTGTAATTACTTTCACGCAAATTATTGCATATATTCACGAAAGTTACAAATATTGGCATATATGCGCAGCCAAAAAAGAATCTTATAATATTTACACAATTATACAATAAATGGAACGATACAATAAAATAGGGACCAAAATTATTAAGGAGGGTTGGTGAAATTTTATGTTTTAGTGATCACTGCGACAGTTGTCTACAATATCACTACGGTTTCTCCACTGACGGTTGCAAAGACTGCAATTGTGACGATTGGGGTTCAACTACATTCCAATGCGAT
Organism: Tinea trinotella; assembly: GCA_905220615.1. Classification (NCBI taxonomy): domain Eukaryota; kingdom Metazoa; phylum Arthropoda; class Insecta; order Lepidoptera; family Tineidae; genus Tinea; species Tinea trinotella. The sequence continues at coordinate 18,220,855 of HG992305.1, forward strand.
ATTAATGGCCAATGCTCGTGTCAAGATAATGTTGAGGGTCGACGATGTGACAGGTGAGAAAAAAAATAACTCTTTTTACTACGCCCACTTTCTATATGAATTAAAACTGTAAATCACAAGACAGTTTAGAACTCATCATAATGAATGAAGAAATATTGACAACGGCACCCAATGTGACGTTATTCAAATCTGTGGTCCATAAGCAATTGTTAATTATTTTACAGGTGCATGGAAAATAAGAAGAAACGCAATGATGGATATGGATGTGAAGAATGCCCACCTTGTTACAATCTAGTACAAGATGCTGTTGATGAACATCGTGCTGCACTTCTTGGGTTAGATGAGGTGCGGTTCAAGTTTAAACATAAACCTAACATTTATACGCTAGTTAAATGCCAACAACTTTAAAAGAGTGGCAGTGGTGCCCAGTCTGCCGATCCGGGCTAGTACCACCACTTGCAAGTATGCAGACCGTGAAGTGATTTGGTCACGTTTCGGGATCAGCTTGTAAGTTGCCGGTTCCATCTAGGCCGGCGTAGTGGATGTGATTGCTACTCACAGTTATTGAATTGTAGTAGCAGTGGCATTCATTCATGGACCACACTTCGGCTTAACATCAAGCGGGGTGCTGTCATATGTCGAGTCACAATAAAAAAATAAAAAAAACCACTGTGTCAATTCCTCACGCCCACACATATTACACGCCCAGCATGGATAGGCGTGTACATGGTTATAAAGGGTGACGTTTACTTATAAACCACGTCCGATATTAAATAACCCAATTGAAAACGCCTATACCAAATCTACACCCACCATGTATAATGGGCGTAGTTTTTAGTTTGGGCGTTAACTTCTGTATCACGCCCCTCACAAATTACTTCCATGTAATACACCCATCAATATCCTACGGCAATTTATCACTACCACACTTAAAACGCTCATCTTGTATGGCATACCACTTTTGCAAAATATTAAAAGTGGTCTTCAAAATGCAATTGGTTATTCCATACTCATGTATCTTTTACTATTTATTATTTTAGATGTTGAATAACATATCGAAAACTCCAACTGTCGTGGATAACGTGGACTTCAGCAATGAGCTTGAAAGAGTCAGAGCCGAAATTGATAGAATAGGGACCGAATCACAGGCAGCTCTGGGAGAGCGAGCTGGATCAGCACTTACTGACTCTTTAGCTCTACTCTCTGACAGGATTGTTAATGTCAGGTAAAAAATGATACACCAGTATTTTTTAGATACACCAGTAGTAAAGTACCGCTCCGTTGTTACTACGTCTTTCCTCTTGCTTATCATCAGGCGGGACGAGGTCAAATGTCGTGTCACAATAAAAAAAAAACGTATCCCTATTGGAATGAAGGTTATGACATAGAAGTTACTGTGTACTCTGAATAAATTTATCTGTTTATTATAGTTGGGGATCTGGACTAGATTGCCAGATCCCCGTCTCAGAAATCTCGTCCGCTTTAAATCAAATTATTCCATTCACAGAAATATGTTGGTAAAAATCAATGACGCAAGTTACGAGGGCAACGATGCTGTTGAACGTAGTCGTGGTAATGTTACAAAAGCTGAATATACTATTGAAGCTGCACAGAAAGAAATTGGTGTAAGTATTTCATGCCTTATACATTTTTCAACAGTAGGACTGTTGGACAACTGGACACAAGCAAACACTTTAGTTGAAATTCACACAGCCTTTTTACTGCTTACTGACTTAACATATAGAATTTCAGCACCAAAATTTAAATACCCTTCTTATCACTTAAGGCAATAAGAATCACTTTCGGTTTCTTTTAGATACCACAATAAAATTCTAGGTAGAGATTTTATAGTCATTTTATTACCAGGTTATTTTTTCTTTGCAGCCATAAAATTCACATACAATCTTGACACAAAAAGATTTAATATGACCTAAAATAATTAATCTGGCACGTGTTCTATTACTGCGACACTAACTGTTTTTTTTTTTTGGATTTACGGATGAAAAGTAGGCGCAATTTATCAATCAATCCAATATTTTTTTTCACGGTTTTGATACAACTTTTCCACAATTTTTTACCACACATGCCGATATTCAGCCCTATTTACGAGTATACTAATAATATTACATAAACTTCTGTTTATAGAGTGCAATTGAATATTTAGAAGGAGAAGGCGCGGCAGCATTAGCCAAAGCTCGGAATAGGTCTGATCAGTTTGGCAAACAATCCGTTGAAATGTCTAATTTGGCTAGGGAATCTAGGTTATTAGCAGAAAAGTTAGAAAATGAAGCAAAGAATATTCGAGAAGTTGCTGAGAAGGCATATAATACCTCTCTTAATGCTAACAAATTAGCTAAAGATGGTATCAACAAACAAGCCAATATAAGGTAAATCATTTATTTATTTACATTTATAACATACTAGTATCATGTTTTTAATACCTAAAAGTAAATGTATCTTCTAACTAAGGATAGATTTTAGTTTTGTTTTGAGGTTTAATCTGTCTCCAATTAATCTATGAGGAAAGAAACAATAAAATTAAAACATGTTTATTTATTATTGCGTATTACCACTTTGGACTATTCCCAATAGACCACTTTGGGAATGACGGGTGATAATGTACCACTGGCCGTAATTCCTAATACATCTAGTATCAGCTTTAAAGTTGACCGTTGTTAAAAGCGGTCGTGGTATAGTGGTAGTAAAATAATTACGCAAACCCAGAGGCCCCGATTAAAAATTACTTGCCAGTACCAATGTATTTTTGATATCTGATTTTTTGGTCCTGTTTCAAAATAGAAATGTAAATAAAATATGAAAAAGTAATAAGAACTTACTTTCTAGTAATGAAGTACAAATACTATGGAACGAATTAAATGCTGCTCGTGGTAAGTTAAGCAATATGGGTGAACTTGCTGAGCAGGCTTTGAAGAGAGCTGAGAAAGTATTCGACGAAGCACTTGACCTTTATGCTAAAGTGAATACAACTAGTATGCCAGAAATTGATCCCCGACTAAGGAATATAAATGAACTTCACGTTGTGGTAAGTAATTAAATCAATCAAACTATCATGTCACAATTCGCTTGCTTATATGTACATAAAAATATATTCTAGATGTTCAATCTGTTAACTTTTCCTTAAATAATAAATAAATACATTTAGGGATATCCTTTCAAATGAGTTAGCCACTACACAATTTTTTTCTAAGAATTTAGATTTTATATTGAATATCAATATTAATTATAATATTCACCTAGAGGTATTATTTTGGATTCTGAGTTTTAGAATCGTTTTAATAAAAGAAAATAATTTAATAATTGAATTATAATTTGAGTCATGTACAAAATAGTACCAATACATATCAATATGTATGTGGGGTATCTTTTCACAAAGCTCGTAAAATAAATGACAGTTGGGGTATATCCACAATCATTGCTTCTATGAAGCTTGTATGAAGCTCTACGGTTATAGGCACAAGGTGACCAAGCGTTCTTAAGGATGTCTCCGATTTCGTCGGAAGCATTTGTCTACCTCAGATAATATTAATATTAATTCAGAAGCAAGCGACATGAAACAAGAAATATTGCATCAAATACGTTTTCAGATGGACACCCTTAGCAAAGAAATAGATAACATCCAAGAAAACAATCAACAGCGGTTAGAAGATCTTGAAAATTCAGTTCGCAAAGGCAAAGATTTATTAAGTCAAGGTCATAGTCGGCACGAGGAAATGAATGAACTTCTCACAAGATTGGACGAGCTAAGCGCCCAAGCTAAGAACGATGTCGAACAAACAAACCAAACATTGCAAGAAGCCAATAGAATATATGACACACTTAAAGGTAAAACTACTTGTTTATAAAATATGCCTATCCCTGTGGAAATTAGGGTTTGTGAAATTGATCGATTCATTTTACATTTATGAAACAAGCTTATATTAATTTCCTATTTCGGTATTTATTATTCTTTGCAAAATCATTTCATTAGTCGCCACGGTAAAACGAAAACTTACAATATTTCAGAGTTTAGCGACACAGTTGCTGAAAGTCGTCAAAAAGCTGAAGCTGCATCAGCAGACATAGCGGGTGTTCAACGTGCTACTGAAGAGGCTGAACAAATTTTAAATGAAGTTAATGACGAACTTGACGCTGCTAGTGAACGTGCTGCAGAAGCAAGGTCTATCGCTCAAGAGGCTAAGACACATTTAGCTCAAAATACAAGCGAAGTGAGTATAATGATATGAGTAAAAAAAAAAACGGACTGGAGTTTCTTGAGTGTTCTTCTCAGTCTGTAGCCATTCCGAACACTCGGTAGAGTCCCCTCACTCTTTCTTAATGACGTTTCTAAGTGTTTGTAAAAACCAAATGAATAAATGACTTTGAATTTTGAATTTTGAAAAGTACTAGTTGCCTAAATTAACCAGAATAAACTCTATTAAAGATGGTTGGTCTATGTTGCAGTATTAAAGTAGTTCAATGTCTAAGGATTTAGTAATAATATGAATAAGTCTCTACTGCACAAAAAACACTTTTTTTATATTAATGAAAATAATGTAAATTATTTAATATTTTTATTCATGCAGACGTGGAAGTTCGTTTTTAAGATATGCATATCAGATATTTTGGTGTATGCATTCTAATAACATATATTCTTCTTGCAGGCTGCACATGATATTAGATCTAAAGCATCTAAAGCTCGTCTTGAAGCCGGCAAACTGCGCGACGAGGCGGACAAACTATACGGTAAGTAAATAATTAACTCCGCCTTTAAAGTAAAATATAGTTTTGTAAGTAAAATTTTCTGGACAAAACTTATACAAAAATATATCCTTCGTTTCTTTATTTTAATTTTATATTTACATAGTTTTGTTATGATGATTTTATCATAATTTTTAAGTATGTGTAACTTTGATTATCATTTTACAGAACGAGTATCCGAAACAGGAAAACAGATTAAGGAATTGGAGAATCTTGCTGACGAACATGCCGACTTGACAAATGACGCAAAATTAAAGGTATTTTATAATAGATATATTTATGGCTCACCATAATGAATAAAATCTAGCATTCACAGACAGACAAAATTCTTTGTTTTTGTTTTTGTTTTTTGTGGCACGACATCTGACCTCGACCCGCCTGATGATAAGCAAGAAGAGGTCCAAAAGTGACGACAACGCACTAAACATAACATATATAAGACAATTAAATAAAATATATCATGTCCAAGTTTGTTTATCTTTAGCACTGTTTAAATCTCACTGGGAAAACTAGGCAACTTTGCGACAGGCAAACAAAGAAAACTATCTTTGGCAAACGTCAGAGCAGAGAATTATAGAAGTTGCAACTACGCCGAGATATGGCCTTTATGCGTCCTTTATGGTATAGGCACCATGCATAATGTGCTGAGGTCTTTAACCATTTTTGATGTTGATTCATAAGAAGGATGATGCACACACATTTTCAGCGAAATTAAGTTGTGTTTTTTTTATGTTAGTACAGCATAACTTTATTATTTAATAGTCTATTCTAAAATCACTTATATATGATTTTTATAGGTGGGCCAAGCAAACACAGACGCTAGAGAAGCAGAAAAGCAAGTCACGAAAGGATTGGACGATTTAAAAACTATTCTTGATGAATTGAACAATTTGCCCAATTTAGATGACAAGACACTTGATGAATTGCGTAAGTGGATTTCGTCTTTATATTAAATTAACAAGGTCCAACTTGTAATTTATTTTGCATGAAACAGAGTCAATGTCTTATTAAGTAAGCCTGATGGACATTGAAAATAATGTGCGGCGAAGATCTACACTAGAGCTTGCAGGAGTGAACAACATATCTATATATGCAAAACCCGTCGGGGAAACCTGTCCACGATATTGTGTCAGTCCTGGTCTGTAGTCCTGGACGTAGTATCCTACGTCTTTATGAAATATCGATTGCAAAATATTGATTCATAGCATTCTATTGAAAATGTTTTTGTAACTTATTTAATTAATAAGTACTAATCGCGTGAAGTCCTGAACTTACTTTACTTATTATATTTATTTTAAAACTCGAATTACTTCTGACGACTAATAAACTAATATAAATATTACAGAAGATAGTTTGGATAAAGCAGAAAAAGAATTAGCAACTGCAGATCTAAAGGGAAAAATATCTTCACTTTCTGAAGCGAAGAGTAATCATCAAAGGTATTAATTTTTTTATTAGACCGCATGAGACATCACTAAAATATACATCAAGTTTGTTCATCTAAACTCGTCAACATCATAATATCGGTGTTCAATTGAAAATCGTCTTTATTAATATTTATGTTTTTATTTAGATGGATGAAAGAGTACAAAGACGAGCACGACCGACTCCTTTTAGAGGTTGAGAACATGAAGGCGATACACGACACATTGCCTGACGGTTGTTTCAAAAGGCCACGGCTTGAACCACCAGGAGGACCTAACTTACCCATATATTCTAAGTAAATTAAAACTAAGTTTAGGCTCGCCCAATGACACGTCATTGACTTGGCAATGACACCATAAATGTGGTAAGAATATCAAGACAGAGAAAATATAGTATTTTTTGAAAGTTTAGTATTAAATTTCCTTTTACAAAATAATATGTTCTATTATTGAATGCAAATCTATAAATTAGTTCTAATATTGATTATACTAATTGATTATAATATTAAACTCCAAGAGGTTAACTATTCGTTATTTTTCTTTGTTTTGATGGTAATATCTTCTTAATGGATTACAGACGCACTGATCTTAGACTTGATACGTAATAATAACGCGTTTAAAAATTTGCCAACATAATCGGGTAACTCTTGGCTATTCGAGTAGCTGATTTAAATAGCTACTGGCTACTTATTATTACTTAACATTTTAAACAATTATGTCCAATATACCGGTACAAGGATCATGAAGTCAGGTTCTCAGTATAGCACGGATTCCTAGGATCAAATGTAAGTCTAAAATGTAAATCTTGGATCTGTGCCTCTGTATAGTGTGTTATCTATATTGATTGTTGATTTTTTTTATATATAATTATTTAATACATTAATATATCTTTTATTAGACGATTTAGTAATTAACCCCAATCCAACTGTCTGTATACTTGTATGAACGCTAATATGAAATTGTTTAATTTTAGTTTACATTACTTTATTTACTTGCGGAATATATATATATTACGTTTAATATAATATTTTAGTAATTTTATTTCGCATCAAAAATAGTTCGTAGTCTTCCTTTAAGTTTAGTTAGATTGACACATTATAATAAATCTGATGCTATAGGTAAAATTCATTCAATTTCAATTAGTGTATCATTTCAATAGGATTTCACAAACATAAAATTTATTGATAAAATAAATTGATAAAATTAATATTACCGTATGATATCAGACTTAGAGAGATCTGGTTGGTGAAATCGAGAATTAGTGTGTGATAATGAATTTGTGCCTTCTAGGACACACAATATTTCTTATAATAAACTGTTTATGTGTTTTAATAAACAATAAAGTGTTTTATAAGTTTTCGTACAAATATTTTATTCTAGTACCGTCGACGTATATTATAAGGCTAAAACATGCTAAATAAAAATAGTGGATCTTATTCTAATAGGAAGATCTAAAATTTATTATATAGATATCCTTGAGCTCATGATACGTGCATTCCCCTTGTATATCTCTCCCCATAGATAAAGATGTTTTTTGGCGGATTATCTAAGGACCACGCCTGGGATTTGTCAAAGAACCACAAAGCGCAATTAGGCTAAAAATACACCATACTGTGCACCAAAACACAAAAGACGATGGAGGTAAAAAGCCGCCAAAAAACATTTGTCGTCTCGGCCGCGAATCTATTGCATTATATGTAGAGTCTAGGACTGAGTGGACTTACAAAACACATCGAGGCAGACCTAGACAATAATGGCGATTTGAGAGAAAGGCGATTCTATAATAAAACGCGGTGAGAGATGGCAAAGTGTCGTGTGTCATGAAAAAAGAGAGATAGGACATTGTCCAACTTTGAGGCAATTAAATGGGCTAATAGTAATAATATTCATGGAATGGTATTAAGTACTTTTTCATTATAAAAATGAATGTCTTTTTTTAGCAAATGTGTGTAGGTAGCACTAAGAATTTTTACTGAGCATTTCTAAGCATTTAAATGATTATTCTTAAGTTTTTCTAGTTTCTATATTAATTTTATGATTTTTTCTAAGAATAATTAATATTTTACTTAATTAATGTTGGTTCCTTAAATAATAATTATATTGTGTGCCATTGTATAAATTAATAGTGTAGTTGTATAAAATAAATTAATAGTTTTTAATCTGGAGGCTCTTGTGGGCAATTTTTATAAAATTATTCCTATCCTTTTTTTCTTGTATTGTCTATTTTTAAGGTCAATTTTTGTGTAGGTGTTAACACTACGATAACTTTTGAGGCTATTTAGTTACACAAATGTTTTTCTAATTTTGTGAATAGTTGATTGACAAAGATTGATAACAATTTAATAGAACTATCTAATATTAAAAGTCTATAGATTATATTGTTTTTTTATTTTATTACTACCCGTTTTCTTATTCGTTATGTTATTTGCATAACAATCTTATACACTGTTTTTTTTTTGCTCGATATAATCAATACGCCATAAGCTGAAATACAATTCTACTTGAAACCCTCAACTTACAACCTAATCCCGAAATGCGACTGAGTTACTTTATGGTGCACACTTGGGAGTGGCGGTACTCGGAGTCAGCAGACAGTACTTCTTTACCTTTAATATTTTTATTGTGACTCGACATCAGGTGCCGGCTTAAAGTACGTCTTCACGAATCGCTTGAAGGAGCTAGTAAAGCATTCCACTTGTCGATGTTCTACGAAAAAAAACGACTCACTGAACCTTTTTATTTTTTACGGAGAAGCGATTTTATGTGCATTTTCTCCAACTGCTGCGTTTCCTAAGGCGGAGCCTGCGGCTGCCATCGTAGAGGTACTACACGCTCGAATACAAACGCACAACATAGACGTGAGCAATGGAGTGTGACGTCATAAGCTATAGAAAATAAATAATAATAATAAACGGTATGTATTTAAGACCACACGACAGAAGTAAAAACTTCTACACTACGAAGTTAATAATACGAAAAGAAACTTCTTTAGTTGTTTTGTAAGTGTGTCAGCACGACGCATGACTAGAGTTCACTTGTATTAACTTCACTGTATATAAATAAAATTGACAAAAATAACAACAACAAATCAACAACAACATTTGGTACCATAAACAACAACATTAACATCAACCAATCAAAAAAAAACTTTTGTCATAAACATATGATTTTGACGTCATACTCTCTCAAGTAATGTCGCCAAGCGATTTTAGCAGTGAGCATTGAATATATACTTTTCGTTCCCTTAGTCTACTTTGCAAGAACGAGTTTGGCTTAGTTTTATTCAATACCTACAAAATTTACTCTACTTAGTGCACGTAAAAAGAAATCCACTTCAATTAAAAATCCGGATATTATTTGTCTAAAAGTATAAAAATGTATTATTTAAATCTACACATTATTTAATAATACAATATATAGATGGGAAATCGATTAAATTATGCAATATTTCGCGGATGCAGCGTTAATCAGTTTTTTTTTTATTGAGTGCTGGCAATCTGGAGAGTTTGATTAAGTAAGCCGGCCGGTAGCTGTACGAGCACGTTGTGTTGTGATCATAGTTTGTGTGTATTTTTCATTAGGTGAGTCTTGAAAGTTTTTATCATATCTTTATACGTTGTGAGTAATGTAAATAGGTCACTTGCTGAAATATTTAGAACGAAATACGATAGATTTCACATTGAAAGAAAATAAAATCTTTTTCAATGATTGATTGACCCTAATCCCCATTAAGCATATAGTTACATTATGAAACGTAGGATATAGTTAAATAAATAGGAACATCTAATTACTCTTGGGAATTATATTATATGGGTTACCAATATTTCTCTAAATTATGTTTATTCTTTATTAGCAAAATGCCATTTTGTACACTTAGTATTTGGTCATGTAGTATTTTGTTGTACGGGCATGTGACCGATTGAATACATTTGTGTACCTCGCGCCGGCTATTTTTCGATTAGTGTGACGAACTGGGAAGTTTAGTAAATTATATTTAGATCTGGATGAAGTTAGTCGCATTCTGTTTCTGGACGGCGCGCGGCATGTAGTCTCGATTAAATAATTGTGAGATTTCATAATTTAGCTGTGTGATTATTTTTGAAGGTAACTTTTCTTTTTTATATTTATTGTTAGCGAACATTTTGGTTTATAATTCAGTTTATTTATTCATGTTGTTGGAATAATTGAGATATTAACTTATTGCGTTATTTAATAAAAGTGCTCATTGTTTTATTATCAAATCGTTATAATGAAATTACATTTCATACTTATTTTAGAATGTTAAAATATCAATTTTATTACTTTTTGTATTTACCGATTTGTTTTTATTTTCATCCAAAGTTTATAAGTATATTGAATAATTAAATTATTATGAAACTTTTTATATATTGTAGACGCGTTATCCCTGACGTATTTTAAACTCTTTTTAAAATATATTTGTGTTGAATTAATTATAGAATTAAAGCTATATAAATCCTTTGATTTTGTAAGAATTGGTGTGCACATTTTATTGTATACAACATTTTAAAATAATCACCCCACCAATATGTGTCAGACCATCCGACGCAAACAATCGGCCGATGAAAATAATTTTCCGCACAACTTTTACATGATACTCATACTCAACAAAAACATTTACTTCATCTCGTAATTTTAAAGATTTTAACTCCGGGAATGATTTAAAGCAACGATGTTTACGTAGTTTATTTTATTGTGACACGACTTGCCTGATGGCAAGCAAGGTCCTAGAGTGCAGACGACTGAATAACTGACTATAAATAAGGCCGTGGTGAAGTGGCAGTGCAATGGTTACGCAAACCAGGAGCACGAATTCAAAACCACTCAATGGTTTTAATTTATGTACTTTGGTCAACCTAGCTTGGTATAGATATGTAAATCAATAAGTAAAAAATACTTTGAATGCTATGATGAATGCTACAGCAGGCCCAGTCACCTTCCCTATGCCGGACAAGAATTTAATGACTAGTATGTAAAGTATAACTATAGTGTGTATACCTTTATAGTTCGGCAGTCGAACTAAAAAGTTCGGTGAGTCTTTTCTTTGTAGAACAATCGACAAGTGGAATGCTTTGCCAGCCCACGTGTTTTCTCCCTCCTATAACCTTGGATCCTTCAAGCGATGCGTGAAGAAGCACCTTTTGCCGGCACAGTGACAGCGACTGAGGCAGCCGCGAACTAACTCGGATGTTTCAATCGTCGTCACTCTTGGATCTCCTCTTGCTTATCATCAGGCGGGACGAGGTCAAATGTCGTGTCACAATAAAAGAAAACCTATGTCTAAGTATATAGAAACTATAACTCAATAACTACTTATAGGTATATAAAAAAGTGTAAACTAATAAAAAAAAAGCCGGTGCCTTATTTAGTGTCTTATTTATAAATATTATAATACAATGTAAGATATACATGACGATAATTCTAAGAAATTGTATTATGCTATTTTAGAGGTCATGTAAGTGCGACGCGGTAATTTATTAACGTTTTATTTTATTGAGACCTTACATATGACCTTGACTTGTCCGATGGTAAACAAGGGGGAGATTCAAGAGTGCCGACGATTGAATAATCAATCAATCAATCAAATTGTCACGCCTCTTTCTCACGGGGATAGGCAGAGACAATGGAACGCCACTGGCCACGATTCTGACATAACTCCCTCGCTTCCTTCACATCCATAATTCTCCTCATACAAGCTCTACGGTTATGGGCAATAGGCAACCCAGCTTTCTTGAGGATGGAATAACTGTTTTATTATATTGCTGCCTCAGTCGCCGTCACTATTCAGGCAAAAGGTGCCTTTCCTTGCTTCAATTGAAGGATCCCAGATTATAGGATGGTGATAATACTTAAGCTGGTAAAGCATTCCACTTGTAGATTGTTTTACACAGAAACGGTACCTTGAACCTTTTTTACGACTGCCGATTCGGTCGACAGAATGCGGATGCTTCCCACAACCTGTGAAAAGACGATGTAAGAACAAGGTTAAAGAGCTCCTCGGAACATTTTTCGTAGTATAGTGATAAAGGACGCCGCAAAAAGTCTCTGCGATATTGCAGGAATTTCAGAGTAGCTACTTAATAAGGCTCAAATTCGCTTTTGAGCGGATCTTTTAAATGCCCTGGATTATAGCGCCGGACTGACAGAATTATTGGGGCGGTGATATTTTGTCCGTCATAGTGACAGTGACTTAGGCAATCGTGAACTGAGTCGGTTTTTTCAGTCGTCGGCACTTTTGGACATCCCTTTGCTCACTATCAGGAAAGTCGAGGTCAGATGTCGAGTCATTATTAAAACAATCCTCTGTTCACAGCAATCTTTGAGAAAGGAGAACAAAATATGTCCAAAATGTATAAGAATGTCGATGAAAATTTTGCGAAAAGTTGTAGTATTCTAACAATATTTTCGAAGAGAAAGGGATTCTTTCACATCTTAGTAGATGAGTTACAAGAAATCGCCAAAAACGATGATTGGTTGGAAACTGTTCTTGGCAAGCAGAAAACTGAAAGTGACAGGATTCGGGTTATTTTAGAAAATAAATGTGTAAGTACATTGGTCGTCCTGTTTTTATGATACATTCACTTTTAGTAGTTAAAAAAATCAATCAATCAATTTTTCCCACAGGGTTAGGCAGAGACGATGAAGCGCCACTTGCCACGATCCTGACACAACTCCCTCGCTTCCCTCACATCTACAATTCTCTTTATAAAAGCTCTACACGGTTATGGGCACTAGGTAATTCCACTTTCTTAAGGATGTCTCAGATTTGGATGCCTCGTTAAATGCATCCATTCACATCAGATGTATAAACTTTCGTTTATCTACTTTCGCTTTTCCTTTTCATGTGCCCATATCATCGAAAATTCCTTTGTTAATCCTTGTCACTACATTTTCTTTCAAACCACATCTATCGCGCACTGTATATGTTAACATTTTTTTTAAATATATTATAAAATGACTTGTAAGGAGAGTTACAAATCAACAGTAGCTGTGTGCCGGCGTCTGTGTGTGGCGTGTCACATTTTCTACGTATGTTTTAATCCATTCCACTTTTATTTGACATGCCACTTGTTTTTGCCTATGCCATAAACGTTTTCTCCAATTTGGATTTCAAATAAAAACGGCTTTATCATTAATAAAACATTTACCAGCATTAAAAATTCGTTCTTCTTTAACCAAGAATGATTTTTATAATTAAAGACCTATATGTATTTTATTTTTTCCATATTGTATCCTTTTTGGGCATGTTGGTTTCGGATAGCCTCTAAATGTGCAACAATCCAAATTTGCCGAAAAGTAATATGAGCGTAATTCAATACAAATTAATAAATGTTTTTACATGTTCTATTATGTATTTTTTTATATAACAAAACATTATTAACAGTTATAATTAAGAGTGGTAGGCAGTGGTACCCAGTCTGCCGATCCGGGGTAGTACCACCACTTACAAGTATACAGACCGTGAAGTGATTTGGTCACGTTTCGGGATCAGCTTGTAAGTTGCCGGTTCCATCTAGGCCGGCATAGTGGATGTGATTGCTACTCACAGTTATTGAATTGTAGTGGCAGTGACATTCATTCATGGACCACACTTCGGCTTAACATCAAGCGGGGTGCTGTCATATGTCGAGTCACAATAAAAAGAAAAATTGAATAAATAATTTTAGCTAATGAACTGTATCGAAGATACCATGAGCCGAGTGGAGCCACTGTACTGGAAGAAGAGCTTAAAAATTTGCAAACAGCGTATCGAACGTTGTGTCCTGTCTGTTAAGAACGGAGACTTAGACATGGCCTTGGGTCATGCCAACCAGGCTGTCATCTTCGCGGGCGTTCCAAGTAAGCATAAATAATATTAATTACTATGCATAAGAAAATATTTAAATGGAAATTTCCAGTAAGTCACTCAGTTTGGCGCATTTGCCGAGAAATAAAGGCAACCGTGGTGTAGTGGCAGTGCAATGGTTACACAAACCGAGAGCACCAGTCCGAAACCACCCACTGGTACCAATGTATCTTTGATATGTTATATGTACTTTGGTTGTCCTGTTTCTATAATACAAGCACTTTAGTAGCTTAGTATAGAAATGTAAATAAATGGCGTTACTAGAACAGTTAAATATTATCACGGATTTTTTTAAAGAACTTCCTCTCTGTGCTCTTTTACCCCTTTTTTATTCGTTTTATGCATACTTTTACCTTAAATTTTATTTCTCTATACCTATTCATTGCCTTACATACATTTTCATCTTTCTTACTCGCATTTATTCGTCTACAAGTTTTAACTGGTAGCAGATCCTGTCTTTTTTCTTTTCTTTTGTCCACTGTTTCCTTATCCCTCATATGTTGGGACTTACATTCTTCCTCTTGCTCACTCTACTCAGTTTCTCTGCAGCCTCTTCTATTTCATCTATACTTCCTCTACACTATTATTCTCATCATTCTACATTATTACGTATTTTGTGAACATTACAGGCATCCTATATTGCGCAACTTTTCTCCTTTTATTCTTGTTAACTGTGTTGTCAATTTAGGAATGCGATTTCTTCAACCCTTGAACAGACCATTCATTCTTAACATTAAAGGAAATGGTCTGTTCCAATGTTGACACCGCGACAATATGACCTTCAACCTATCAACCACAATCTAAAATTAATTAAATATATATACATTGCAATAATATTTTTTAGGCAAAGATGCGGAAAATGACTACAGCTTAGTGGCATCATTGTGGATGCGTGCGGAGGTATTACTGAAGAGAGGTCAATACGAACTTGCTCTTCGCGATCTTAAGCTAGCGCTGAAAAATGGCATGAATGCTAAAATGAGAGGGGAATATTACTGGAGATTGGGTGATGCATACAAAGGTATGGATTTAATACTCAGTCATTTCTTTATATGTATTTTTTACATTAGTACTACATAATATGAGTGCACACAACCGGATGTTGCAATTCACGAATGGAGTAGACTGTTGCAACCATATAAATAATTCAAAGGCAACGTGAGTAATTTCCCCTTATTCTAAAATGTTACGCTAGAAAGTGGTGGTGTGGTATTACGTCGTCTGCCAAGCATATTTCTATTCAACGCTTATAGTTAATACTTGTTTTCCTTTTTGACAGGAATGAAGCACCTTGCTGGGGCAAGAACATCGTACAACATCGCGCTAAAATTGTTTGAAAACAAAAATAAAGAAGCAATTAAAGAAATTGAGGAGGCGCTTCGTAGTCTCAAGGACCTTCCTTCGGTGCCACCACCAAAACCCAAGGGTGTCTTTGGTATTTATTCTGCATTAGATAAAAAATAACTGACACTTACATATGTTTCTAATTTCCTTAGCTCATCTTTTAACAACGTTTTATTTTATTTCCTCACAGCTCAGCTAAAGAGTGTCTATGGAGCGTCATGTTTAACAACCTTGGATTTTATTTCTTCGCGTATAAAGTTAAATATATGTGTTATATGTTTTCAGATACTGAAATAAAAGTTACTCTTGGCCAAAGGGAAAATATGCCTGCTCTTTCTAAGCTTGTGAAAGTCGTTGAGAAAGAGAACATGGTTAGTTATCACACTAAGAAATGTTTTTTATTTTTATTTATAAGAGAAATTATTATTAAATCTGATGTGGATGGATGCGTTAAACAAGGCAGGCCCAGGAGAGTGTTTTCCGACCAAATCGGAGACATTCTCAAGAAAGCTAGGTTGCCTAGTGCCCATAACCACAGAGCCTGTATGAAGAGAATTGTGGATGTGAAGGAAGCAAGGGAGTTGTGTAAGGATCGTGGTAAGTGGCGCTCTCTGCCTATCCCTGTGGGAAAAAGGCGTGACAATTTGATTGATTGATTGATTATTATTATGTACTTGTAATTGTGCAATTGACATCTTGAATATCCGAAAGTAATTATAATGTTCTTTAACAGGGCCGTTTCACTGTGGCAGATAAGCCCGTGAAAGCTGGTGCTGTCGTTTTGGTCGAAGAACCATACGCTTCCTGCCTTGATCCCGAGTTGTTGGGTACTCACTGCCTTCATTGCTTTAAGAGGTATTAATAATATTATTAAAATTACATTTAGCTGCAGGATCAACTAGATTTTTACACTCAATAAATCTGCGCAAATATTTGTTTTGGCACTTTATTATCTCAGTTACCTTTAAATTATGATCACTTATTTTGATATTTTGTTTACATAATTATAAAACCCTGCTAGTTAAAAATGCTTCAGGTAATTTTAATTAAACATTATGTAAAATTTTAAGAAGCCTTTGTTCTACTTAGTCTATAGGCAGTTTTATAGTTAGCCAAAAAGACATTGCATATTTTATATTTATAATAGTATCCTTACGGCGTGTCATGTAAATCTTGATCATTAGCAGCAATCGTATGAACGATACTGAGGTCTTTACACATTATTTGGTAAATTAAAGTACCAGAAGATTATTCCCACCCAAAAGCTAGTTTCTCGATCAAATCAGCATCTACACAATAGTTATCGTAATTAAAGAGCACGTATGAAGGAAACGAAAAGTTGTGTCAGGATCGCATTTTATTTAGATTGGAAGTGTTTTATAACCATTTTGGCCGTTCATCATAAAATAATTAGGCTGTTTGGAAAACTTTGAATAATTATATTTTGTATTTTATTTAGGGTGGAAGCACCGCTCGCCTGCCCAGGGTGCGCGGGTGCGGCGTTTTGCGATATGGAATGCCAGGAAAAGGCTGTATCAAGCTACCATAAATATGAATGCTTCTTTGAAAACTTTTTCTATGGTACATATTATGTTATTTATTATTTTGTTTAATCTTAATTTAGCATCTCATATAATATAATCACTAAAATATAAAATAATTCCCCACTGACGTATTGAAACTAATGCACAAATTATTTTAGGGTCGGGCATGTCGATCCTAAGCCGGTTGGCATTGAGAATGGTAACTCAGATTGGCATTGAGAGTTGCCGCGCCATTCATGCTGAATATTTGGCCTCTGATAAGAAGACTATTAACGCTGCACTAGTAAATGATATCGAAGGTAACGTCAAGAGTAAGATCAGGCGTAGCCGCCAAGATAGGATTAACAGAAACCGACGAGATGAAACTGGCAAGGTATTTTTCGAAAAACCACAAGAGGGGGAAAGTTCAAGGTCTTCCCCTGATGCAGCAGCTTCTGACTACGCAGAAGTTATTACAGCAGCCAGCGGCATTTATTCTCTTTGCATTCACGCTGACGCCCGTGAACCAGACGATTTGCTAAACAGATTTGTGATGGCAATGTTTCTAAAAGAATGTTTGTTGAAGTCGGGATTCTTTGATACAAGCAATAAGGAAATTTTAAAAAAAGGTATTCGATATTTTTATAAAAATATTTATATAATTACCTGTATACCAAAGATTAGTCAAATTATAAATTTACTATAATTTTCGTAGATGAAAGGATCATTTTGGAATTGTTGGTGCGCAATCTTGAGCTTCTTCAATTTAATGCCCATCAGCTTTATGAAGTGTTGCGTGCACCCAACGCTTCCAAGCTGAACTACACTGCAGTTGGCATTTATCCTACAGCCTCGTTATTCAACCACGAATGCTATCCCACTGTCGCAAGGTAAGACAAAACATAACTTTAATATCATACTATTATTGAAAAAACGTTTATTTATGAAGATCTAATTAGGCCCAGGAGAGTGTTTGCCGACCAAATCGGAGACATCCTCAAGAAAGCTAGGTTGCCTAGTGCCCATAACCACAGAGCTTGTATGAAGAGAATTGTGAAGGTGAGGGAAGCGAGGGAGTTGTGTCAGGATCATGGCAAGTAGCGCTCCATCCGGGACAATTTGATTTGATTGATTGATCTAATTAATATAGAAGAAATTAAAATAAGTACTTATACTTACTTTTTTTCGACAGATTCTTTAGCGGTAAAAACATTGTTCTACGTGCAACTAGACCCATACCAGCTGGGGGTATTGTGGCTGAACACTATGGCCCGCACTTTCTCACATATTGCCTTGAAGATCGCAAGCGGGAATTGGCTAGCCGTTATTGGTTCGCTTGCACTTGTTTAGCCTGCCAGGAAGATTGGCCTTTGTTGGCTAAAATGAAGCAAGAGGACACTCCACCAATTCGGTAATATTTTTTTACTAAATCTTTTTTGTATAAAGAACTTCATAAAATACAGCTTATTAACAAAAAAATATTTGTGTTGTTCAAATATACTGTTATACCTTATAATGGTATATATATATATATATGTGTATTATTGTGACACGACATCCGACCTCGACCCACCTGGTGATAAGTAAGAGGAGATCCAAGAATAACGACGACTGGAAAAACCAGGTCAGCCTCAGGTTGTATGTAAGAAACCATTTTTAATTAGGCAACATTTATCTCTTACTTACGTATATCCTGTATCCTCATGGTCCATCTGGTCTTAATTTGATAACAGCCCGCTAATGGCTCACAGCAAAGAACAATTTTAATCAAATCACCATAGTTATATCTCCTGCATAATCGTAATCTCTCTTATTTCCATACTTTTTCATCTATAAGTCTGATTTCTTGTTTTTTCAGTTGCCCCACAGCAGGTTGTACAAATTCATTTGTGGGAAGTATGCAGACAATGCCAGTAGTTTGCGCCAAATGTAACCACCAGCTGCCAACGCAAGTATTAAAACGTAGCATAAAGGTAGCCAAAGAAGCCATTAAAAACTTTGAGGTAATATACATTTATTTTCAGGCAGGCCATTTAACTAATTTTGTAAAAAAAATATTATATATTTGTTTAGGAGGCGGCGTCGTTAGTCGACAAGGAAAAAGTGGACGAGGCCATTTTGAAGTTCACCAACGGTGTTAATATGTACCATACAGTTGGTGCAGTACCATTCAAGGCCACGCATATTGCTGAAGAGGCTCTGAGAGCTTGTTACAGTAGATATGGTAACACTCACATGGTAGCAGAAATGCCTAAAGCTGAGGATGATGAAGACGACGAAGGTCTAACGACAAACCCGGCTGCTGTGGCATACAGGGAATTAGCAGAGGAATCTAAAAAAGCTTCTGACGCAGCTTCAGACAATATCTTGCTTAGCTGCTGCGAAAGCCATAATCATAAGCAGAAATAAAGAAGCTCGACAAATTTAAAAAGATATAGGTGGATTTCAGATAAAGCAAACAATACCAACTAAAATAAGAAATAAATCCATACAAATCCATGGCGTTTCCTATTTTATATCGCTAATATCGTAATGCAACAATAACTTAACAGAAGACACTATATTTTATTTCAATCTTTATGAAAAATATAATATATCTTATATCAATAAATATATCTTATGGAAAAACATAGGTACTGTCGGGGTAACTAATTAAGAAGAGAACAAATTAAAAAACCTACATATAATATTAGTAGTGTTTAATTAATTTTAATGGAAGTTGAATCGAATAAATTAAAATTATTAGACAAATTATTACTATAAAAATCATGAATTAAACAAATTTTATGCGTTTATTTGGTTATTATTATAAAAAGCCAGGTTGCCTAGTGCCCATAACCACAGAGCCTGTATGAAGAGAATTGTGGATGTGAAGGAAGCAAGGGAGTTATGTAAGGATCGTGGTAAGTGACGCTCCATTGTCTCTGCCTATCCCTGTGGGAAAAAGGCGTGACAATTTGATTGATTGATTGATTATTTTGGTTTTGATTTTACAATTTTGTTTTATTATTCCGATGTTTCGGGAGCTTTGCAGCCATCGTGGTCTCGGAGAGACTGAGTTGTTGGTCGTCCTATTGGTTGATGCTGTTATTGTTTCCAAAACTACCCTGTTTGATGTAACTGACGGTGTCATCTGGTTTGGCAGTTTGCTGGTCTTGGGACTTTAGATTGTGTATTATGGTGGTTAGAAGGTGGCTGTGTATTGCCAACTACCTTCTCTATTGAAATTAGGATGTTTTTTAGTCTCAATAGTAAGCCGTATAAAATTTGTTTAATTCAATAATCAATGTTGGCGCAAAAACTAAGAAAATATTTAAAAATCATATTAAGTATCGACTTTATTTTAATTTTAAACTTCATTATCATCAGCCAGACGGCGTCCAGTACTGAACATTTTAAATATATAAATTCTATTACGGTGTAATTTTTAAGTTTTATATTTTTACTTTGTATATACTTAAACTTATATTTACTTTACTACATAAAGTAAATATAAGTTTAAGTGTTAGTTATGTAGCGACACAGTACATTTGCCAAAGTTTTTTTTTTGACTCGACATATGACAGCCCCCAGTGCGGTCCATGAATGGAGGCAATTCATGTCCACTACCGGCCTAGTTGAAACCGGCAACTTAAAAGCTGATCCTGAAACCCGACTAAGTCACTTCACGGTGTGTATTGTAAGTGGTGGTACTACCCCGGATCGGCAGACTGGGGCACCGCTGTCTACCACTCTTTGACAACCAGACCTATCTGCCCTTTTGTTTTTATTAACAAATATTTGTAAATTTATTCTTATGACCCGAAAATCGATCCCGGGACACCCGTGTAACGGACTGGTAGCACACTACTACGCTACTCCTTTCGTCAAAAGTGGCATTTGCCCTATCTGCTAAATTGGTTACGATCTGGGTCACCTAGACACGTCATCGATCATACGATCGTCGCGACGAATCGCCGGCTCTTCACATCATAGTGTGTTTAGGCAATCGAATACTAGGAAACCATATTGTTGGAGTTTGCAGTCACGTAGGCCGATGACGCACCCCGGGTACATTTGCCGCGAATATGAACCTTTGGCAAATGCACTATGTCAGTTATTTTTAAGTTTAAAAAAAAAATATTAAACCCATGAAACTTGATAATAAAGTATTTTGAAACTTTTAAACATAATTTTTATTTGATTCCCGGTCGGAGCAAAGATATGTTTCATTGCATTTAATTGAATATTTATCAGTTAATCAATCATATTGTCACGCCTTTTCCCCCAAACTTGCCACGATCCTGACACAACTCCCTTACATCCAAGACTCTTTTATACTATTATGGGTACTAGTGAACCCAGCTTTCTTGAGGATGTCCCCGATTTGGTCGGAAAAAGGATCCAAGATAAAAGGACGAAATTTGGAAGCTTCTATTTTATTGTGACTCAACATCTGATCTTGACCTGCCTGATAGTAGGCAAGAGGAGCTCCAAGAGTGCCGACGACTGAAAAAACTCAGTTTTTCAGTCAGTTCGCGGTCGCCCCAGTTGCAGGGGCTCAAGAATTCGCGTGACTTCTGCATCACTCGGCGCTGCAATGATTCAAGAGCATTGAGAAGATACTTGGCAGAGCCGTCCTAGAGGTGCGAACAGTACTCCGTGCAAGAGCGAAATTGAGCCTTGTATAGTAGCAGGCGAAGCTCTGGCGCGAAAAACAGCCCTACCTTTTTAGGATGTCAAGCTTTGTCTTCATGGCCCGCTCAATGTGATTTTATAATTTATATTTACTTTTCTATACTAAGCTACTAAAGTGCTTGTATCATAGAAACAGGACATCCGAAGTACATAATATATCAAAGATACATTGGTGCCGGTAGGTGGTCTTGAACTCGTGCTCTCGGTTTGTGTCACCATTGCACTGCCACTACACCACGGTCGCCTTTTGAGTCGCGCTGCCAAGAGACATTCCCAAAAGGTCCAGTCTGTCTAAAGTAACGAGGGAGATGTTACAAAAAGAAGAAAGGGGGCTCCGCTAATACTAGGAACTTGTTATTAAAAGCAAGGTTTGACCATAATTTTAGGACATAATAGAAAAACACACAACTTCCATCTATTATTTATTGTAAATACGAACAACTACTTTATGATAGGGGTTAATGTATGAAATAGGCGTTTTAATATACTTGTCACGTTCAATTGAAATTAAAACTGTAAAGTGTAAAAAGCAGAACTAAACTTTAATTGTGACACGAGATCTGACCTCGACCTGCCTGATGGTAAGCATGATGGAGGTCCAAAAGTGCCAACGACTGAAAAGAATGAGTCAGTTTATGGCTGCCACAGTCGCGTCACTATGCAGGCCTAATTACTTAATTGAGTAGTAGGAAATGGTGCCCATTCTGTCGATCCGGAGAATACTTGTAAGTCGTACCACCACTTACAAGTATTCAGTCCGTCAAGTGATTTGGTCGCGTTTCAGGATCACCTTGTAAGTTGCCGGTTCCAACTAGGCCAGCATAGTGGATGTGACTGCTGTTCTCTTTATACGATGTATTTTTTTATTATGACTCGAATAGTGACAGCAACCTGCCTGATGGTAAACTGGAGTGCGGTTAAGGCATTGCAATTTCGTACTTTAACTCCCCCATTATTACTAACTGTATTACTAACCAATCACAAATACGAACAACTACCTTATTTTTATACGACACTACATCTGACATTAACCTGGGGTCCGATTCTCTTAATCACATGAAAACGAGCTTACACTGCTTTTTTGACGTGACATTTGTACTATCTTAAAAAAAATATTGATAAAGACATAAATGCAGTGAAATTGCACTGATACATGACATTATCGTAGGTAACGTTGATTGGTTTAACAACTGTCATATGTTTTAAAGCAGTGGCTTGTCATTAGAAGAAATATTGTTATTTAATATTATTTACTAGATACTTGATTTTGATAAATTTATAAATACATTTATAAATCAGAGCATTTCGCTGTCGAATAAAGAGAATCGGGCCCGTGTGTGTCAGTCACAATAAATAGAATTAAATATTTAATAAATTATTAAATTAAATTGAAAGAGTGGTAGGATATGGTGCACAGCCAGTCGATCTAGTAGGTAGTACTACTTTTAAATGTACAGACTGTGAAGTTACTCAGTCGTATTTCGGAATCGACTTGAAAGTTGCCGATTCCAACTAGGCCGGCATAGTGGATGAAACTGCTACTTCAGTTGTTTAAGTATAGTAGCAGTAGCCTTCATCTTAACATCGGGGTGCTGTAATATGATGGATTACAATAAAATATAAAATTTAAAAAATCGTAATTTGAGATCTAAACACTCAAACGCTTAAAATAAAAATAGTTTAAAAAATTGTATAAAAAAGGAATTATGGTATGTTACTCTATTAAAAGTAATAAATAATCTTTGCATCAATGTATATATCGCAGCAGATAAAGAGCGCTGGCTTTGGAGCTAGCAGTATAAGGATCGGTAGATTAAAAGCGCGCTGGACTGAGGTGGTCGAAAATCCGGCGCATATAGTCGTGCATAAAATTGATATTTTAAAAAAATATACACATTCGATGAACGACAAGTAAGTAGGTACCAAAACAAGTCACTGAGCAACTTGAATACCAGTGCTCTATTTATCTGCCGGGATCTATAACTTATGGTAGTGCCACCTATTTATAAAATTTGACTACGAGCCTTCACCTAGGGGTCGTGGTCCAACTATAGTTGGACTAACATTTTTTTCTAGTTCTGAGGGCCTATTTATTTCAAAACTAAGAAATACAAGTAGGATTCGCGCCAGGAGGATTCTGTACCTAATTAGTTAGATACCTCATCGCTTCGGACAAAACAGACAGACGGACAACAAAGTTATCCTCGGTTATCAATTTAAAGTACGAAATCCTAAAGCTTTTATTTACAAAGCTTTCAGATACTTTTACGTTTTATGAAATATGCAAAACTATATCTGTTTTGTCCGAAGCGATGAGGTATCTAACTTATTAGGTACAGAATCCTCATTGCGCGAATCCTATTTGTATTACTCCGTTTTTTAAAATAACAGGCCCTCAGAATTAGAAAAACTTGTTAGTCCAACTATAGTTGGACCACGACCCCTAGTTAAAGGCCCGTAGTCCAACTTTATAAATAGTTGGACTATGACCCCTATTAAAGGCCCGTAGTCCAACTAGTTGGACAGAGCAGTTGGACCACTGCCCCCAAAATTATATTAGGCCCAAATCGTTACACTTGACAAATGACTATCAACTATCTGCCTACCACTCTTTATCTCGAAAGTTTGATCTCTACAGGCAATCAATCAATCTTTAGGTGGTGAAGCTAAAATTTATTATTAAAAACATAATTATTATTAGGTGGTAAATTAAGAATAAGCATATATTTTTAACTATTGTAATAAAGAGATTAAAGTATCTTATATGAATAAATAAATGCGACGAGGATGCTATTTAATATATATCAATTGTATTACAGATATTTTATTTTAAATTAAATTATAATTGTGAGATTGCGACACAAGATCTGATCAGACTTGCCTAATGGTAAGCCAGGGGAGGTTCAATTGAAGATTACGAAAGCCACTTTGGTTGCTTATTTACTAGTAGCTGCAAGGGTCAAAGGACATAGAAGAGAGTGAACGCAAGAGCCAGTAAACCATTGTTCGCCGATAAACTTGCAGATTGTTCGAAAAGATACGATGCAACAACATTATTAGGGGTGACTTATTCATACTAATAAGATAAGTATTTACATAAATTATGAAGCATTAATGTTCTAGAATTAAACATTTTTTTATGCGGCTTACTGTCGCGTATATTTTGGTTTTGATTTTACAATTTTATTTTATTATTCCGATGTTTCGTGGTCACGGAGAGACCACGATGGCTGCAAAGCTCTCAAAACGTCGGAATAATAAAATAAAATAGTGAAATCTAAACCAAAATATACGCGATAGTAAGCCGCATAAAAAAATGTTTTATTCATTAATTAATGTTCGCGCAAAATCTAAGAAAATATTAATAATATTCTTATTTAAAATTTCCATAATGTGTAAATGATTAAATATAAAGGTTGGCATACACGGACTACTTGAGCAGTCAAATTCAACAACTGAAGCTATCATTGATAACTGCTGCAGCAGTCGGTATCAACAACTTGACAAGTCGGCGTGGAATGATATTGGAATGACGGGCGGTGGTAAGCATGAGCAGTCAGTTTTAGCCTGACGACTGCTTGACTGCACGATGAAATTTCACTGCGCTACCGACCGCCCGTATAAGTCACAACTGATCAAGCGGTCCGTGTATGTGTGTACGTATGAGACTGTAGTTTGCTATGCAATCGCACCTTGCAGCAGTCGATCCTAACTGCTACAAGGTGCCCGTGTATTTTCGTGCTAACCAGTCTCCAACTGGTCCATCAAATACTTGAATGACTATAATTCAAATTATTTGAATTATTATAAAATATTTTTATATAGAAGAGCGAGTTTTTGCATATTTATAGTACATAGCAATTATTTATTACAAATATAAAACTGAACATAACATAATATAATTAAGCAATAATTTGACTCGACCTTATAATGTTGAAATATGTTAAAAATGCAAATCTTTGAATATTTTAATTATTGTTATCCATCCTCATATAATCGTGTATTTTTTCTTGGAATAGCGCTCTGTCACGTTTAAATAGATCTGCGGCTTCTACGTTCAATGGGTCGTCAAAGTTGAGCAGGTCCTGAAAAAGAGATGAGACAAATATATAAAATATTATGAGGCGACAATGAAGGCAGTGCAATGGTTACGCAAACCGAGAACACGGGTTCGATATCCACAAAAATACCCACCAATGTATTTTTGATATATGTACTTTGGTTGTCCTGTTTCTATGATACAAGCATGTTCTTTTAAAAAATGTTCTTGTTGATATAAAAAGCAACAAAAGTAAGGTAAAAGCTACTCGGGCCAACACTGTGTTCACCAAAGCAGTAACTATTCCATATATCTATTCCCACCACAGGCCATTTGTATTTATATTTTGACAAGCTTGTATCATAGAAACAGGGAGCCTACCACCAACTTTTAAAAACAAGCATGTATCAAGATACTAGTACTGTTTAATTTATAAAACAAGAATAATCAATTTCATATCACCATTTCTTATTTGCAATTTTGTATTATTCCTTCAAATTCATTTCTACATTCGTAATTTTTTTTTGTGACTCAAAATATGTCAGCACCCAGCTTGATGTTAAGCTCGAGTGTGGTTCATGAATAGATGTCACTGCTATTACAATTTTAATACCTGTAAGTAGCAGTCACGTCCACTATGCCGACTTAGCTTACGCGACGAAATCACTTTATGGTCTCTATACTACCCGGTGGTACTACCCCGAATCAGCAGACTGGGTACCACTGCCTACCACTCTTTGATAAACAGACCCAAAGCAAATACCCACCACTATATAAATTATTAAATATTACAAATAAAAGCTATGAAACTAATATTTACTCCAGCCGGGAATCGAACCCGGGACTTTATGCGCAAAAAAACAATCCACGCTCATGATCCACACCATGATCAATGGCCACGACGGTCAACAAAAAAAACCATCAAAGGCACAAAAACGATTGAAATAAACTTACAGTGAACAACGAGTTGAGGCCCCAAACAACATCTTTGAGTTTCCTTGTTGGTGCCCAACCATGTTCATCCAATGTCAGCCTGAGCAATGAGAGGCAGATTTCACCATCTTCATTGATGTTTGGATGAAAAATTCTTGTCTTGCATTTCACTGTCGGAGGCTGAAATATATAAATCAATTATATATAAATACATTATATTCTTTATTTTCTCCATTCGCATAAGAATAGGCAGAAACTAAACTATAAAAGAGGCCAGCATAGTGGACGTGACTGCTACTTACTGTTATTGAATTGTACTCGAAGTCACCTCCATTCATGTACCACAATCCAGTTTAAGATCAGGAAGGGTGCAATATCATATGATGAGTCACAATAAAACAAACTTTTTCCAAATGTGACTGGACATATTTTATTGTGCATGTAGCAGTCACGTCCACTGTCTTTATATATTGTATATGCCTGTCTGTTCATCCCGCATGATCTTATATGAACTAATCTAAGGAGACTAAAAATGGCGTGTGAAGGAGTCAGGAAGTGTAGCGTGCGAGGGTACATAGCATTAGAGTCTCATGTTATTTTGCGAGCATACTAATAATAGTTAAAAATAAAAAATCAAATGGTCACGCCTTTTTCCCACAGGGATAGGCAGAGACAATAGACCGCCTCTTGCCATGCTCCTGACACAACTCCCTCACTTCCTTCACATTCACAAATTTTTTCATACAAGCTCTAGAGTTAGGTGCACTAGACAATCTAGCTTTCTTGAGGATGTCTCTGATTTCGTCGGAAAACATCCTGCCTTGTTTAACGCATCCATCCGCATCAGATTTATAAATCCCTTTCGTCAATCTATTTTCACTCATTGTTTCCATGTGCCCAAACCATCAAAGCATTCCTTTATCAATCCTTCAAACAAATTACATACAAACTTACCACCATATTGTACTCCTCTTTGATTTGAACATCAAATACGAATTCGCCATCTTGCCAATAACCTTCATCAGGTTTAATTATCAATGTAAACTCACTCAAAACATTGGGGTCTTCGAAGTAAGTTATACAGGTTGCTGGTAAAGTTTCATTCATTTCTTGAACCTCTTTCACCAACAATTTATCACGAATGGATATACGTTTCGGTTCTGGATTATCGTTAGATGGTTCCTGTTGTACCTCCTTCTTCATTTTCTTATTCAGTGAAATCATTTTTACAATTATAACACTTACAGTCTAAGAATACGAACACACTATATTATATATTACTTTATTACAGCCTAAAGTAAAAAAGCAATGAATGATCTTGCTAAAAAAAAACGATGAATATTGATTCTATTATATTTTAAATTAAATGGCGTCTTGAGTGGTAATCTGAATCCACAATACGACAATTCTGCCAGAGTCAAACAGGAATCTGTGGAGAAATTTATCACGTCAATTAGTAGAACATCTGAAAAGGAACACAAACACTAGGTTAGTTACAAGGGAAGGTAACAGTTAAAAACACAGACACCAACAAATATTAATATTTTAGTGATAGGCAGTAGTACCCAGTCTGCCGATCCGGGGTAGTACCACCTTAACAAGTATACAGACCGTTAAGTTATTTAGTCGTGTTTCGGTCTCAGCTTGTAAGTTGCCGGTTCCAACTGGACTGGCATAGGTGATGTGATTGCTACTTACAGTTATTGAATTGTAGTAGCAGTGACATTCATTCATGGACCAAACTCCAGCATAACATCAAGCGGGGTGCTGTCATATTTCATCACAATAAAAAATAAATATAAATACACCTTCAAGTGACCTTTAACCTAGAATTTGCTTTTATTAACCATAAAATTACATAAAATCTCAACAATGTTAGAATTACAACACGATGGGATAAAATTAATATTTAGAGGGCGAGGAATAGAACAAGGGAGCATATGATATGGTTAGTTTAGAGGAAAGATAATGTTAGGGCTTTTAAAGAATATATAAGTTGCCGTTATCAATGCCACAGCCACATATGGGAGAATCACTGTTTCGAACTTTTTACCAAATGAACTAGATACAAGCATGGCCTAGTCTCAATTTAGAAATTGTTAAAGTAATGTCATTCAATCAAATTGTCACGCC
The DNA here is from genome assembly GCA_905220615.1 of Tinea trinotella. Classification (NCBI taxonomy): domain Eukaryota; kingdom Metazoa; phylum Arthropoda; class Insecta; order Lepidoptera; family Tineidae; genus Tinea; species Tinea trinotella. The sequence continues at coordinate 18,249,550 of HG992305.1, forward strand.
TTTTTCTCACAGGAATAGGCAGAGGCCATGGAGCTTAAATACTGTCCAAATTTAATAGGTCTTAGAGAATTACTCTAAGAGGGTCCTCCTCAATTTTGGAAATGTAAAGAACTAAGGAGCCTTTGTCCTCATTGGAGTATAATCTGTAGATGATGAATCCAGAATAGGGTGTTTGTACAGGATGTTGGTAAAGATTATTTTTTTAGATTTAGTTTATCAAAATTTGATTCGCTGAGTCTTGCCATTTTGGTTGGAGGTAAGTACGCAATATTTCTTTGTCTGGAGGTTTTTTGCTTGTCTCTGACATGGTTGGGGATTATTCGAAACACTTACCCAAAATACGAGAGTAAACGTTAGTAAATGCACATAAAATAAACTATAATTATTCACTACTTAACGAATAAATGTCGGATTTATACCTCAAACAGACGCACGCCGCTTGATACTTCCAAAAGCCGAATCACGAATCCAGCCGAACCTCGTGAAAGATTTATGAAACAGACAAATGTCAAATTTGTCACATTTGGTTTCCGTTCAGAAATTATGTGATCTGTTCCGTTCTAGAAGAAATAATTTAGGTTTAAAAAATACCAAATTATAATTTAATTAAAATAAAATTGGATCTTTTACGTAAAGAAAATTGTTGTATAATTTGTATGTACTTAATATAAAAATATTAATAAACGATGTCTATCGATTATATTTATTAAAACGAAAAACGCCTGAATATTTTAAAATACACACAATTCTAAGCGAATTGTGTGTATTTTAAAATATATTCAGGCGTTAGTTTTCGTTTTAATAAATATAAATCGATAGTCATCGTTTACGAATCTATAACGCTTTATATTATTCATTTCAATAACGTTCGCAAATCCGTTTACCACAGCTACAAACAGCTCAATGGCTAAAGGCGGGGGCGGGCGTCTCTGCTAGAGGGCAAGAATCTAGTAAGTAAATATATTGTATTTGTATACCATACAAAGTGCAGTAAAACATGTTGGTGTCTGTTTCACCAATTACTCCACACCGAGGGATTAATAAATGAGCTTGATAATTAACTTGTGTTTTACTACATGCTGTCAGAAGCGAATAAAATAAAGTAATATTAGTGAATCATTACGATCTAAATAAGTACGGTGCGTTGTTTCTTTATAAAACAATCGACAAGTGGAATGCTTTACCAGTCCATGTGTTCATCCTATCCTGACATTGAATCCTTTAAGCGATGTGTGAAGAATCATCTTTGGCCGGCATAGTGACGGCGACTGGGGCAGCTGTGAACTCAGGTTTTTCAGTTGTGTACACTCTTTGATATCCACCATGCTTACCACCAGGCATGTCGGAAGTCAAATGTCGAGTCACAGTAATAAAAATAAAACCATAAACAATTATTAGATAGAAATCAACATTTTATTTCACTACAAAATAAGCCTAATTATATTACAAATTATTCATCTCAATTTGTTGCAATCAGACAATCTGACGACAGTCGTCACGAGAAAACCCGGGACGGTTTGATTCCCGGTCGGTGTAATATTTGTTTCGTAGCTTTTATTTGTTTATTACCGTAAAGTGACTTAGATGCGTTTAACTTACAAAGGGTAAAAATCTTATTGTATGTTATCGAAGTCAAGGAATCGTCATTATTTATTTGTCACGTGATATAGAAGCGGATCGCTTTTGTGTTGAAGTGCATCGATCTACAAAAGATGCATCGACGGATGATGCATTGATCCAGAAAATTAAGAGATGCTTTTGTACTAGGAGAAGATGAATGCTGAGAAAGTATACTCGTAAAAATAATTAACAAACTAATGAAAACATACATTAGAAAATTGCATATTATTAATATTTGAGTCTTATGATAATATCAACAAAATAAATAATCATTTATTTTGTATAACTAAGTATGTTCTACTTATTTTAGCAACATACATACGAGAATGTAGATTTATGTTATTGCTCTCTCCTTCTTTTATTTATCCTTTAGACAAACTGTGAAGGTTTGGTATGGTCGCGTTTCGAGATCAGCTTGTAGTTATACTAGGAAAATATAAATGATGAGAAACTTTACTCGTAAAATTTATTTAGAATTTAGCAAAAAAAAAAAAATCGTTAGAAAAGTGCATATTATTATTAATCTTTGTGTCTTATGACTATATTAATATCTGCGAAAGCTTTGGAGGAACGGTGTGCACGGTAATCTGCTTCGATGGCTAGAGTCCTACTTGAGAAATCGAAGTCAAGCCGTTTCCTTAAAGGGGTATCGTTCTCATTTCCTAAATATACCATCTGGTGTCCCTCAGGGCTCACATCTGGGTCCCATTTTATTCTCATTATATATCGATGACCTAAATGACTATCTCCCAAACACTCACAAATTATTATACGCTGACGACACTAAAATCTTTCTAAAAATAAACGACATTAACGACTGTCCTAAGATTCAGACCGACTTGAATTCTCTTCTTACCTATTGTACAGAAAATCAATTATCTTTAAATATTGAAAAATGCCACGTAATTAGTTACACGCGCAAAACTAAACCTATTTATTATAAATATAAATTAAATAATACTTTAATAAGTCGCGTTCACAAAATCCGGGATCTAGGAATTATTATGGATGAGAAGGTCAGTTATAATGCACACATTGATTCCATAGTACAAAGGGCCTACCGGAATTTGGGTTTTATTAGTCGCACCAGTAAGCCCTTCAAGAAAACGGCAACACTAAAAGTTTTGTACTCAGCATTCGTCAGATCTATTTTGGAATTTGGTTGTAATGTTTGGTCTCCTAATTATAATTGCCACATAGAAAGGCTAGAACGAATACAAAGAAAGTTTATAAAAATCGTGAACTTTAGAAATGGTGTAACAGAACACGACTACGATACCTCTCTTAGAAAATATAATATGTCTTCTCTTAAAAATCGTCGTGTTCTAATGGATATGACAATACTATATAAAATTATTAATAGCAAGATTGACAGTCCCTACTTATTATCTAAAATATCTTTTATTAACCGTTCACGTATGTTGGTTCGGCCCTCACGTCTGGTACATAAGGATATGAATTCACACATCTTCGTACCACCCCCACTTAGGAGAAATTACACTCGTAATGCTTATATCTATCGATCTCTAAGCATGTACAATAAGTTATTCGCAAATATTGACATATTTAATACCTCTTTAAATAAGTTTAAATCACTTGTTCTGCAGTCTTTGCACAATAATGATTGAGACTATGTTTTAATGTATTTTTCGCAAATTGTCACGCCTTCTTTATATGTATATGTATATATGTATGTGTATATATTATGTATGTATGTGTAAATATTTGTATGTATGTAGGTACTTATGTTTTTGTTATATTTGTATTAGTTTAATCTTCGGCACTATAAGGTCTTCATTTAGCATATTATTATATAAGTTCTTCTTTTGTATGACTGTTTGTTGCCTAAATAAATAAATAAAATATAATATTAAATATTTGAATAGCTGAGTGTGTTATTGCTTCTGATATTTTTACTTGTTTCAGCAAATTGTTTACGCATGTTGCTGAACAAAGATGGATAGATTTATAAAAGTTATTGCTATCTCATTCTTTAATTGATTTTATTTATATACATTATACACACATATGTATATAAATAAAATATATATATATATATTTACATTTCTTTACTAAGCTACTAAAGTGCTTGTATCATAGAAGCAGGACAACAAAGTACATATATCAAAGATACGTTGGTACTGGCAAGTAATTTTTGAACACGAGCTCTCGGTTTGCGTAACCATTGCACTTCCACTACACCACAGTCGCTTTATAAAGTATCTCGGTAAAATTCATTGTTTCTTTTAACATTTTAATTTTACCTATTGGACGAACGGGAGATATTTCTAAACAATAGATTTAATTATTGTCGACTGACACCCTGCCTGATTTTAAGCTTGAATGGAGGCGTCTGTTAATATAGTTATTTAACTCAGTGGCATTCGCCTCTACTATGCTGATCTGATCCTGACACGCGATTTAATCGCCTCACAGTTTGTACAAGGGATTGTACATACATTCAAAAAAATACAATAAAGGTATTAAAGTTATTTTTATAGAGGATACTATTTTAGCAAAATTCATTTACTTAGATTTATAAAAGTCATTGCTCTCTCCTTCTTTTTATTAATGTCTGTCTGTTACTTTTTATACTTTAATATAATAAATGCTTTATCCAGCATTATTAGCTTTTAGGCGAGCGGAAGATATTTCATAGTAAGGTTAATGATACAATATAATTTTAGAATGATAAAATATAATAATAATAGTTTTTAACACCGTTAGGTTTGTAAACCATGAACTCGATTTAAAGTTGGGTTGAATCAATCAATCAATCAACCAATCAAATTATTACGGCATAGGCAGGATACTGACACAACTTCCTCGCTTCCACCACATCCACAATTCAATGCAACCCAGCTTTTTTGAGGATATCTCCAATTTGGTCGAAAAACGGCCTGTCTCATAAATACATATTTAATTTAATTTGTCAGGCGTGTCAGTTGTTTTACACGAGAGGGTCTCTATACAATATTATCTTCTATTATAATTCATATAAGATCTTATTTTACTTGTCGATTGTCGATGTGTATTTTTATATGAAACACTGATAGTGAAAAGATTATTTGTTCATTTCTTTAACTGTTATGCAGTCCTGGTGAATAAGGGTTAACTAGAGAGTTGCTTTTTTAACTAAAGGTACTTAGCTAACTTTCGTGTAAACTATGTAAATAATTCTTACATTACAAAAAAAGATATTGAGAATACTGAGGCTAGATGATGAAAGAATAATTTTGTACTAGGAGATCATAAAAGCTGAGGACATTGCTCTTGAAAAATAATAAACAAATGAAAACATACATATAAAATGCATATTATTATTATTAATGTCTTATGCCTATATAAAAAGAATAAATAATCATTATTTTGTATAACTGATTATGTTAATGGTACTGAACTTATTACTTATCAGCAAAATGTACATTTACGTAAATGGCCAAACAAGGATGGACAAATTAATATTAGCTATTGGGTTAACAGGGTATATTTTAGAATAGAATTTTTATTGTTTCCGTCTGATTTTAAGCTGGAATACGTTCTATAAAGGAACCCTTTAACGGCTACTGGAAATGTCAACTTTCAAATTGCCCCGAAACTCTTGTCGCCTTACAATCTTTACAAGTAATTAGGTATAGATAAATACATTTTAGAAAATACAATAAAGGTATTAGAATTGTTTTAACTGCTTTGTTTAAATATAGGTTGTAAAGGTGGTCAGGATAAAATTAGAATATACCTTAAAATGCCAATTATATATTAAATGGTGTCGCAATTTTTTATTTTTTTATTTTACTGTTACACGTAAAATACGATTGCAAGGTGAAGGCAGTGATTCAAAACGCTTGGCGGGCTTTTTTTAATTTGTTAGTGATGGATGGGTTCACGGGCTCGCAGCGTGCATTCTGCGTTTGAGCGTTTTATAAAAATAACTATTCATACAATATTGTTCAGTGTCTCTACAGAACACAGGTCAGAAGAGATTTGAAGCACAAAGCCGGATAAATCTACGTAAAAGGATCGACAACGGGCATGAATATCAAATGAGTTCGCTAGTTTGTTATAGGAGATCCACAACAGTCATGAAGGTTGCACGCAGATTCTCCTTATTTATACAAATTCAAGGTTCATTGCATCATTCGCATTTACATCTTACCCATTACAAACTTGGATAGCTCAAGAGATGAAGCTGGTGAAAAAATTACGTTTAGTTTGAGCCAAAAAATTACGATTTTATATTTTACCCCTAAAACTAATAAACCGATCGGGGTTTATTAGTCTACTCGGCCTAACGTCACCCGAACGAGCGTTACTGCCTATTTTTCATTCAATACCCACAAAATTAAGAGCCTAAAGTTTTTACTTAAATAAATTGCTAAACTACAATAAATTAAAATAATAATAATACGTCGTCTGGTTAAATTATAAATCGAATAAAATACTTAATAATACCGCTATCTATAACGCTATCTATATGTGTATAAAACAGTACGTACCTACTTTAACGATAATGTTTATACTTAAGTTAACTGGTACAAGCGCTACGAGGCTCAACAGCGGTAAGGCTCGTTTACACAGTACGGTTGTTCTGGCTCATGAGTTAACCTGAGCATCATTTGGTGAATCAATCAAAGTGAAGACGCCTGGCATTCTGTTTAGGAGGTAAAACTAAGCGCATGCGTACGCATTTAGTAGGCCCGCTTATGACGTTGTTTTTGTGCGTGTAATTGTCTCCCTAGACTTTCTACAACATTTGGGATTTGATGTTAGCAAAATGTTAGAGCATTTAACTGCACAGCTAATCCTTATTTCTAAATAAATTAAAAAAAAACACACAATTTACAATACAACAATAATAGTTAATATTTAATACTTACAATAATAAATTATTTGAATTAATTGAGAATTGTGGATTTGAAGGAAGCGAGGGAGTTGTGCCAGGATCGTTGCAAGTGGCGCTCCATTGTCTGTGGGAAAAAGGCGTAACAATTTAATTAATTGATAATAAATTATATAATACAAATAGATAGAGCAGTGTATTATGCACTCACTCATATTTCCCTTTGAATATATCCCGAAAATGATTCACCTCGCTTCACAAAGTCCGGCCGGACTAATTATATCAAACACGTTATCGATTATATTTGATAGTGAACCCTAATTTCACTCCCTCATGCGCTTTGCTCCCCCTTTAAATAATAAATTATTTTTAATATCAATGAGTGTCGAAATTTTACCTTGCCTGATACTGCAAGTAAGGGGAAGTCCAATATCAATAAAATTGTCACGTCTTTTTTTGACAGGATATAGTACTCGGGATAGGCACAGACAATGGAGCGCCACTTGTCACGATCCTGACACAACTCCCTCGCTTTCTTAACATTCATAATTCTCGTCATACAAGCTCTATGGTTATGGGCACTAGGCAACCTAGCTTTCTTAAGGATGTCTAGGATCAACTAGGATTAAAGAAAACGATTCAGTTTACTCAATCATGCCTAAATCATAATCATAAAATCATAAAATAAAATAATTAATGAAATGTCTTATAGTGGACTCTTAAACTTTAAGAGTCCATTCATCAAAATTTAATGGACCCTGTACGTTATCCGATGCGAATGAAACTTCATCGGACTTACCTGTTCAATAACCGCACTCTTAACGTAGCTATAAGCTAGAATGCATACGTAGTACCACCACTTACAAGTATACAGACCGTGAAGTGATTTGGTCACGTTTCGGAATCAGCTTGTAAGTTGCCGGTTCCATCTAGGCCGGCATAGTGGATGTGATTAATACTCACAGTTATTAAATTGTAGTAGCAGTGACATTCATTCATGGACCACACTTCGGCTTAACATCAAGCGGGGTGCTGTCATATGTTGAGTCACAATTTAAAAAAAACTTAAGATATAAGAAGTATAACTATAAAGGATAAAGGAGTATAACTATTTCATGTAGCAAAACTAACTTAAAGGAATATTTAATTGTAATACCTTCATACTACTACCAAATGTTATTGTTTATCTAATTGCTAGATACCTAACTGATGTCGCCGATGTTACAAATAAAATAAAATTTTGTAATAATTAAGTAGCGAGGGAGTTGTGTCTAGATCGTGACAAGTGGCGTTCCATTGTCTCTGCCTATCCCTGTGGGAAAAAGGCGTGACAATTTGTTTTTTTTTGTGAGTAAAACAATCTTAAATATAAAGCACGTAAACAGCCTAAAGATATAATAAATATATAAAATCAAATTGTCATGGGAAGGAAGGAGCCCACAGGGATAAGCAGAGATAAAGGAGGCAATCAAAGATAATTATCGACGATTTGAGAAAATGCTTCGATATTCACATATTTACAATATTAAAATCTCACACCCTTTAAGTTTGAAAGATGCGTCCATTGATAAGTTTTGCTAAGAAATCACACTGTTTATCTTTATTACAAAGGTCTTTGGAAGAAATGTGTAGGCAGCAGGGCGCCGCCGGTCGCTCGCTCGTAGTCATTTAGTCGGCAGTTTCGCTTTGTAGTCGGTACGAGTTGGACGTACCACACTATGACGGACGCCGTACTTCGCGATATCGCGCCCGAACCCGATAACGCAGGTAAGTTTTAAATAAAATCGTAAAAAATTATGGTAATTTTTTCCTTTTTAAAACATTATTTTTGGTATTTTTTACTAAAGTTTCCGCCTGATGTTAGGCTGGAGTGCGATCCATAAATATAGGCAATTGTCATAGAGGCTACTACAGTTAAATAACTGCAAGTAGCAGTCGCATTCACTATGCCGGCCCTTGAAACCAGCAACTTACTGTTTCCGCAACGCGACTAAGTCGCTTTACGGACTGCACATTTTTAATTGGTGATACTACCCCAGATAGGCAGGCAGACTGGGCACCACTGTCTACTACTCTTTGACAAACAAAGCCGAAGCATATATTCGGCTTTAATCAAGAAATATTTGTCATATTTATGTTATTTATAAAATATTACATGTCTTTTAGACATAAAACAAAATTTGCTTCGACCGGGAATCTAATCCGGGACTTTACCCGCTACGGAATTATGTGAGTTTATGTACAAATGTTGTATTAAAATGATTTAAAGTTCGTTTAAACATATATATTATATGAAATTAAATTATTAATCAATCAAATTGGCATGCATTGTGAATGAGAATTGATGTTTTATCAGAATTGTGGAAAGTGGAACTAGATCCTTGTGAGAGTTGAGGCGAGATAATTTGATGATGATGATGATTGAAGATACAATATTGTAAACTTTTGGATAAAATTTAATATAGATTAAATCGTAGTGATTCGTAATGCTTATAATAAATCAAATTGTCACGCCACGGGGATAGGCAGAGACACTGGAGCGCCATTTGACACGATCCTGACACAACTCCTTCGCTTCCTTCACATTCACCATTCTCTTCATACAAGATATATGGTTATTAATAATTGTTTATAATAATATACAATGATAATAAGTACAGACAATCAAACCTTATAATTTAGGAGCATTTCATAAAAGTACTGATATAAATTATCATGGGTACTTTAATACAAATACAACAATTTTTAAACTAAGATAAACTTGTCTTAATAGGAGTTAGTGACATTGTAAAATAAGGTTAAAAGATACAATGATAACATCTTCATGTCATAAGTTATCTATCAATGTCAAGTACATTTCATACAAAGTAATAAATAAAAAACTTAAGTCCGCCCGTCCGTTAACTGTCCATAAAAAGCACATAATTTCTTATTTTTATAATAAAAATATTTTATTACCATCCCCAAAAACAAACCCGTTTCTTTCTTTAAAGTGTTCATCAAACAAACTCTTATGAAAAAAGCTTTTTACAGAGTAGGTGACGTCTTTAATGACAAAGATGGTTGAAATAAAATATACTATTATATTATAATTATAAATACTTTTTGTAACTATTGTGTAATCACACTTTAATCTACAATTACAAATCAATCAATTAGGCAACCGAGGTGTAGTGGCAATGCAATGGTTACGCGTTCGAAACCACGCAATGGTACCAATGTATCTTTGATATACTTTGGTTGTCCTGTTTCTATGATACAAGCACTTTAGTAGCTTGGTAAAGATATATAAAAAAATGTTACTCTTTTTCCCACAAGGATAGGCTGTGACAATGGAGTGCTACTTGCCACGATCCTGACACAACTCTCTCGCTTTCCTTTCCCTACTTCCTCCTGGGTATGTCTTGTTTAACGCATCCATCCACATGAGAATTATAAATTCCTTTCGTTAATATACTTTCACTCATCCTTTCCATGTGCCCAGGCCATTGAGGCATTTCTGAAATTATGATAGTCCCAAATGGGTTTCTGTTGGTGGAGGTAGATTGTGGGACACAGGAAATAGTATGTGTCAAGCCGCCCGTGGTATCGTGTTGGTTCGGGTCTAAGAATATGGAAAGAATAGAAGCTGTGGTAAAATAAGAACTAATTCAGTGTTATTTAACTCATTTATACTATGTTTATACTACGTGTGACTGAAAGAGACAACTTCTTGTACTTTGGTTCCTTTCTTTCAAAGGTTGGCACTACTTTTTGCAATTACAACCACTTGGTTGACTTTTAATACTGCTTAATTAAAAGTCACGTGGTAGCAAGAGTAGCGGCATTATTGTTCCGTCATCTCTTTTGGAGTATTTTAATATCATTTGTTATTTTGTCAAATGATCAGCAAAACTTCTAAATTAGTGACAACCTTCTAAATTACGAATGTAAAAATGTATATTCATCCCCTTCTGACTTCTTTATAATGCCATAAGTGAAAATAGTATAAACGGTTGTATTTTGTAGCTGTTTTAGGGCTCCTTCTATTTTTTAAGTCCAAATTCTTTGGTTCTGGTTGCCCACTCTCTAAATATTGTGATGATGGCGCGTGATACTCGTGACCGGGTGCTGCGATAAGGGCGATCTACACCTGCGTGTCATTCCTCTCTTTTTGCTACACGCCTGCCTGTTTGGTTTTCTATTTAAAATTTATTTTGTGTGTTTGTCCATGTGTCATATATATTTTTCATATCATATACAGCGTGGGTTCAATATATATTTTTTTGGTGGTTTATAATTTATGGTTAGAAATTATTTACATTTTTTATACCTATTTTTAAGAAGTATTATTATATACCTCCATCATGTTTACTATCAGGCAGGTCGATATCAGATGTCAAGTCACAAAAAATGGCAATAATTGACGAGTTTCTTGTGGCCTGGCCTTATTCTCCTCATACACCTTTTCAAAGACAGAATCAGACGGCAAGCAAGAGCATGACCACGAGAATAAATTATTTTCATTTCATTTGCATATTACGAGTATAATACCAATGAGGAAGAAAGGTTCTAGAGTGGAGGCCACGAACCGGCAAACGCAGATTAGGTAGGCTTCCCACTAGGGGGACTGACGACATAGTGAAAATCACGGGTATTTGGTGGATGGAATGGCGTTTGAAAAGGCGTTCTAAGGCCTATGTTCAGCAGTGGACGCCTTCTGGCTGATGATGATGATGATGATTATAAAAATACATACCATTAATGGGAATGTATAAATGTGTATTTGTTTATTTGCTTATTTTAATTTAATTATGAAGTTTCTAAGAAATGTCGCAAAAACACACATAAGACACACATGAATAATATTGAAGAATAACACGTGTTGCTATTTTGTATGCATTAGGTATGTTAACATTGCAACTGGCGACAGATGCGGTTCAAGATTTATGTTTCAAATGTCATAACTCATTTTATACTACCCACTTTCCGTTTGCTATAAAGACAGTTATGTCCTTACAATTCATAATATTATTTATTACCAACATAGTTTTTTTTTTATGTTTGCGAGGTTGGATATTACACAATAACGTTTGTTGCTCTTTCATGCAAATATTATTTAAAAAAACAGACTTTGACAAAACTATAAAGTAAAATACCCGTAGCTACCCTGCACCAGAATATTTTTAATTTTTTTTTGGTATACATTGCTATAATAAGATCCTATTTCTATGATACAAAAACTTTTTGTATCATAGAAACAGAACAACTAAGGTACATATATCAAAGATACATTGGTACCGATGACTGGTACATATAACATGAAACACAATAGAAAACGAAAAAAACAACAAACAAAAACACAATAACATTTCTAGATACTTTTATTTCTATACTTGTATTTTTATACTTGATCCTTATGTTATTATCAAATAGAAAATCTTTAGAACCTGGTGAGATTATCTAGGATGACCTTTCACGTTACAAGACTCAGTTTTAACGGTGGATAAATCAACGAGGTTCGCCTAGTTATACGTTGCTTTCCTAATTAGAACATTATCAAAAAACGAGGTTATACGCGCTGAAAATACGCATGCGGTGAAAAAGCCGTAATAATCTAGTTGTTCAGCATTTCAATTTTTGAATTTAAAGTAATTTATATTTATAGATTATAATATAAGTTAAAAGTACATTGATTTCGTGTGTCAATTATAATTATGACGTATGATCGATTATTATCACATCACGATCAATCATTTTAACGACATTGTTACATTTATCTAAAAAGCGAACACATAATGTAAAATACAAACGTCAGCCATTTCGTAAAATCAAGAATTTTATAAAAAAGTAATTTTTTGCTAGAAAATAAATTACCTTGTGGAGGTTTTCGTTAATAGAGCCTTCAGAGATATAAGAGGGCGAAAAGTTGTCGTTACTTAGAGTATAAATAGAGTTCGAGTGATTTAGTATGAACTATAAGAACATGTATGAACTTTAGTTATGTATATATTTTTCTTGAAACGCGACTTTTGATGCCTAAGAAGATATAAACAACTGACGCCAACGACTAAAACAACTAATTCAGTTTATGGTTGCCTAAGTTGCAGTCACTATTGCCGGTTTAAGAAATCCTAATGATTTAAATTAATAATGAACACGATTTCTATAAAGTATGTTTGTAATCAATTTATTATTAATATCAGTACTATGTATTTCAACGCTTAATCAGAGCACCGCTATTGCGTAATGCCTTGCAGACATCGAGAGGCATTCGCGCTTCAAGAGTCGTACCTTCGTATAAATCCGAGGAAAACCAAGTTAATACTACATCAAAGGAATGTAAAAGATACGTGTTCACATCTTCTCACCTTTTGACACTTTCTGTAATTTGTAACGCAATTATGTTGATTAAGTCATTTCACACCGCAATTACTGAATAAACTTGAACTACTTAAAATAAATAATATCGTTTATAATTCAGTTTCATTTGATGTTCAAACATTCAAAACTAAAATATCTAGAAATAATTTGACTTTTTAATAATTAATATTACTACCTACTCAAAAAGATTATGGAATCGAAATACTTTAATATAAAAATGTGTTTTGCTAACATCTTGTCTGTAATTTGTGGTGACTTCTAAATGGGCTAAATTTTAATATATATAATAATTTAATATCAATCTACATAATGTCATAATTTGTTATCAATAATTCTGTATAAATACTAAAACCAAATGACACTATATCATCAATATATATATCAAGTTGCCGAAACAAATGATTAAACCATTTATTACCTATAAAAAGTGTTTGTTCGTCTTAACGTCATGTTCGCACCACTGGAGATCAACGAAGCATAGAGGTAAGCCTATTCATTGCCAACTCAGCCGTAATGGACACTCTTATCAGAAAATCTTATTATTGAGCCACTTTACCCCAAAAATTAAAGCTACTCGATAAAAATAATCGCATTTCGGAATTAGCTTGTATGTTTCCGGTTTCAACTAGGCCGTCATAGTAGACTTGCATTCGTGGTTCGCACTCCAGCGTAACATCAGGGAGGGTTCTGTCACATGTTGAGCCATAATAAAAAAACACAAGTATGACAAAGATGGTTGAAATAAAATATACTATTATAATTATAAATACTTTTTGTAACTATTGTGTAATTACACTTTTATCTGCAATTATAAATCAATCAATTAGGCGACTGTGGTGTAGTGGCAATGCAATGGTTACGCAAGCCGGGTGCACGGGTTCGAAACCACTCACTGGTACCAATGTATCTTTGATATGCGTACTTTAGTTGTCCTGTTTCTATGATACAAGCACTTCAGTAGCTTAGTAAAGATATATAAAATATATAAATATAAATATATATATATATGTAGGGAGAGGAAAGCGAGGGAGTTGTGTCAGGATCGTGGCAAGTAGCGCTCTTTTCTCTGTTCTTTTTCTCGTTAGAAATAAATCGTTTATTTGTAGTTTAAATTTTATTTAACATTATATGAAACAATTAGATGTTGAACATTCTTGAATAACAATAGATGTTTAAAAAAATAATCAATAATATTTTTTAACACTTTTACGTTTGTATTATAAGAGGAAACAATTTCATTATGCCTTATGCCTCTTGGTAGACACGCTTCTATGGATTTATTTAAATAATACATATTTAGAAATAGTACGTAAGTACTTTTATAAGTCGCTAATAAAATTTGGTTTAAATTACTTATAAAAATAAATAAGCATTTTTATGTGCCAATACTTTGTTAAAAAGTATATTTCGTTTTTAGAGAGTATAGAACTAATGCGAGTTAGGTAATCTTACTAACTTTTGTTTCCCAACATACAATAATTCGTGAGAGCATTTTCACCTCTTGGTGAATCGTAACTTGCGTCTGCAGTCTGCACGTGACAACAGAAAGCCCAGCCAGCACTCCTGGAATTATTGAGCGTTTTTACCTGGATCAATATGTATGTTTTCTTTTTAGTGAAAATACTCTTTTCCTACAGATAATCAACATAAAATAGGGTTTAAGTTTCATTTTATTTGCTACTATCGACATGTTTTTTTCTCGTTCGTTATTTTTAAATATAGTGAAGTGAGCAGACAAAAAAGGGATTGCGAAGTTTTTAATGTAGATTTATTAGTCTTATAGCCTTGAGTTTAGGACAAATAAACTTATTCAATTGTTCCAATCTGTCTTTATGCTAGAGCCGAGCATAACTATATAAAATAGCTTTTGCAATGAGTATTATTCGTACATATGCTGGAGCAAAAAATCGTCTATTACTATACAAAATACAAATTTGCGCTCGTATTGAGTACTATTCGCACATATGCTGGAGCAAAAAATCGTCTAATACTAATACGCTCTTACTAATACTAATACTACTTACTAATACTACTAATACTACTTACTAATACTTACTAATACGCTAATACGCAAACTACAAATACGCTCTTGCGTTAGGTACATTTGGGAACAAGAAACAATATTTGCAATGCCCAAAATTCATTGCAGCACTGGTACTTCCTTGCTTACGATCAGGCAATGTCGCAATGAGGCAACGGGGTTGGGAATCGTATCAATAAAACCATCATATTATTCCAAATTTAATATAAAAATACACACAAGCGAATACACACAATGCGAACGAGGGAAGCTAGAAAGTTGTGTCAGTGGCGCTCCGTTTTCTCTGCCTATACCTGTGGGAAAAAGGTGTCACAATTTAAATAATTGACTGATACAATTAAAGTGGTCAAATAAACAAAATCGGTAAAAATTAAAAAGTGATTTATTACGCATTTTTAAATACAAAGTTTCATTTATTCAATTAAATAAATTTTATGAATAATAACCGCCGTAAATCTCAGAAAATAATATAAGTATTCTTTCGTTAAAGTTTTATAATACCTTATAGTAAAACATAAATAATAATGCATTAGAATGAACTAAAAAATGTCTCAAATACTTTTATTCATTTAAAATCCTGACGTACTTACCTTTTTGAATCGTAACTAGGGCGTTACTAATGGGTTTTTCGGAACTTAAGTGCAATTAGTTCGTTAAAGGGTAGAAGTAATACCTTTTGTTAGAAAATACGGCGAATTCTGAGTTTCTTATTATGAAAAAGTTCATGTGTTTGTTATATTACGTATGTATTTCTATGTAGGTAATATATTTCATAGAAAATAGTATACTTCAATTTTTCTTTAATACTAGCTCTATGATTTTGGGCACTGCGAACGTCTCACTTCCCATATAGATGAACAGAAACAATAAAACACCACTTTTCACGACCCGCTTCTCTCGCAAACAAATAAATTAAATTATTATAATATAATGTAAAGATTAGTATTAGCAAATATATTTTATTTTAAGCCAATTTCAGTTTGTGAAACGGTCACATACATCTGGCTTTGACTCCGATTCCTTTACTGTAGCTACTGCTCGCCTTTTTTTATCGAAGCTCGAGATATTATGACAGCATCCGGATATTAAGCTGGAGTGCGGTGCATAAATGAACGATAAATAAACATGATTCCTCCGGCTGATATTAGGCATACAATGGTTAGCGCTGACGAAGCAATATTATCGATATCGAACTGCCGAATCATAACAAAAATGTTGGTCATTTGTACAGCAATAGGACGCTTTGATTGGTCGTAATGATATACTGTAGTTGTGTAAAGCGGAATTCCTGTACTATGGGCAACAAATGTAAGCTTGATATTGAAATCTCAACTTATTCGTGCCTAAGATAAAGTTTAATATCGTCCAATTAATTTCTTAAGTAATATTCTTGTTTTGTGGCAAGATGTGATATAAAAATCTAATTCTTATCTTCGTGGTTAAGTGAGGTTTATCTAAGTTGTTTTTGTGATAAATAATTTTGTAAACAATTTTATTATTAAATAACAACACTTATTTGTATTTTTCGTGATTTATTAGGTTATGTTAATTTTGTTAAAATCAGCATCAATTTCTTTAGTTTCCTTGTTTTGTTCTACTCACCTCCGATTTATAAATCTCTTTCGTTAATCTCCATTGAATAATTAATCCATACATTGATTGTGTGCAAGTCAACTCAACATATATTAATAAGTTAAACAGAATATTAAAAACGTATTAATTTAAAGAGAAAGAATTTATAATCAAGTTACTTTAACTTTCAATAATTTCTATTCATATAAATCAAACTTCCCTTGATTGAGATGATGATAACGCATCGTAGAATCGGGCTTTGTGTTAAACATGTCTAAATCTAACTTTATATCGTTATTATACTAACTTCGTTTGAATGTTATCTTTCAACAATTATACATCAATGTTATCTCGTACTACTAAAATGTTTATCAATCCAAAGCAATCAAACGAAATATAATACAAACCAGGGATGTTACGGAGCTTTGTCTCCGGTTCCGTTAAGTCAGAACTTCCGATTATTATTACACCTTCGGTTCCGACTTCGGCTCCGACACTTTTAAATCGAAGGTTTTAATCGGAGGTCGAAGCATAACATAGCGGCGGCGGCGGCCTGTGTCGACTGTTCATACATGTCGCGCGAGGAATCCCCCCCGACTCCCACTACGTGCACTCTATTTAATTATTTTTTCACTTGTTAATTTGTTACGCACACGACACGTTCATAGGTTATAGAATTCTGATCCTGACTCCGACTCCGACTCCGATAAAGCAAATTTAAAAACTCCGACTCCGCCTTCGGTTCCGATAAAACTACCTCCGTTACATCCCTGATACAAACTTGTAACTTATTAATGTTTGAGTTGTTATACAATCTTTAATAATACAACTCATTCAAAAGGCATTATTATCATAACAAACGTGACCGTGGTCTAGTGGTAGGTAGTATGATCTCGCAAAACAAATACTTCCGGTTCAAAACCATGTTTATAAATTCTGATGTGGATAGATGCGTTAAACGAGGCAGGCCCAAGAGGCTATTTTCCGATCAAATCGGAGATATTATTCAGAAAGCTGGGTAGCCTAGTGCCTATAACCGTAGAGAATTGTGGATATAAGGGACGCGAGGGAATTGCGTCAGGATCGTGGCGCTTCTTTGACAATGCCTAACCCTGTGGAGAAAAGGCGTGACAGTTCAATTGATTGATTGTTAAATAACACTTCCCTAAGTTGTTGTTTATTGATAAGTTAATGTACTGTGTGTTTTTCTTGTAGTTGCTTATAACGTAGCTGTTTAATCAACTTGAAATAAATAAGAAAAGGGATTACCACTAGGATTCAAACACAAAATCCGACACTTTGTGTCAATAAATTCAAGTTACAAACTCAGTGAACAGGGGAAATTTGTGGTCCGTAGTTGTAAGTGCAAGGTTTACACAAAATACATTAGACAAACCTATTTTGTTTCATTACCCTTTGTTTGTATAAGAACTCTCATTCCTTATGCGTAAGTTTCGCGATTAGTTTTCAAAGCTTTTGTAATATTCAAATCGGAGACATCCTCAAAAAAGCTAGGTTGTCTAGTGCCTATAACCTTAGAGCTTGTATGAAGAGAATTGTGGATGTGAAAGAAGCGAGGGATAGGCATTGTCTAGTGCCTATAACCTTAGAGCTTGTATGAAGAGAATTGTGGATGTGAAAGAAGCGAGGGATAGGCATTGTCTATGCCTATCCCCATGGGAAAGAGGCGTGTCAATTTGATTGATTGATTGATATTTTAAATATTACAATTTGTTTAAAATGTTTTATATAATATTAAAAATGGCATCAACTTTATTATTACCCTTATGAACAATCCGTTAATAAAAATCTCATTTCTCGACGCTCAATATACTTGCTAGCACCCCGCCTGATGTTAAGCTGGAGTGTGGACCAGAATAGAAGTGACTGATAATAACTAAAGTTAAATAACTAAGTAGCAGTTACATCCACTGTGACGGCCTAATTAGAACCTGCAACTTCCAAGTGGATCCCGAAACGCGACTAAGTCACTTCATGGTCTGTATACTTTTAAGTGGTGGTGCTACCCCGGATTGGCAGACTGGGTACCACCGCCTACTACTCTTTGGAAAAAAAACGCCTTTTTTATTAACAAATATATATGTAATATTTAATTAAAATATTACATATTACAAACAAACGCTATGAAACAAATAGGAATTGAACCCGGCAGTTAATGAGTAACGGACTGGTGTGGTAACCAATGCGCCACGTCTGTCGTCATAACTTTTAAACTCTTATTTTTCTTCTTTGACCCAATTCTATTAAAAGAAGCTCATAAGTGGACATATTTTTGTAGATTTGTGACTTTGTGGTTTTCCTTAACGTTCACAGGGGATTCGTATTCATAAAAAATAGTAATTCTCTTTACAAACTCTCAGACTGCGAAAATATTTAATATATATTATGAATTGTTATATTATGGTCCTTTTTACAATAGCGTTAAGGTATATAATAGTTGATCGTTTATTTTTTTGTGTCTAATTACGTACAATATATTGTTAATTAAAAAAAAACAATAAAGAATTAAAGAAACCTTTAACAACACGCACTTGAAACGTTTAATGGCGTTTATGGCGGAAGTAAATACCCATTGAAACTTCTACATTCACGGTTCAAATGATTATTGGGTCGGGCAGGCGAGGCGTACGTCCAGAGCGTATGAGCAATTACCTTTGTACACTTTCGAACTGTAACTTATATTTGTAAACGATTTCATTTAGTATGAAACAACTTTGTAAGTTTGGTAGTCATTTGTCATGCCAAATCGGTACCCTACCATTACCAGACCGTAGTGTACAGACCGTGAAATAATAGCTGCGTTTCGAGATTAGCTTAAAAGGTGCCGGTTCCAACTAGACCGATATAGTACATTTAACTTCATTTTGTAAAAAAATATTTTACGTAGCTTGTTATTTACTGTTATTACTGTTCTTATTGCCCATAACCACAGAGCCTGTAGGAAGAAAATTGTGGATGTGAAGGAAGCAAGGGTTTGGTGTGCAAGGATTGTGGTAAGTGGCGCTCCTTTGTCTCTGCCTATCCCTGTGAGAAAAAGGCGTGATAATTTGATTGATTTTTTACTCCTTGCACATAAAAAAGAAAAGAATAACGTGACTTTTTAGCGACAGGCGTGGACAACCATTTTGTTACGCGTCAGGTGTCGGGTTCGATTCACGGTCGGAGCAAATATTCGTAATATTTAATAATTATATTAAATTCGCAAATATTTGTTAATAAAAAAAGAGACGCGTATATTTGCTTCGGGTCTGCTTATCAAAGAGTGGTAAACAGTGGTGCCCAGTCTGCTGATCCAGAGTAATATCACCATTTAAAGTATACAGGCCCTAAGGTGACTTAGTCGCGTTTAGGGATCAGCTTGTAAGTTGCCGGTTTCAACTAGGCCGGCATAATGGATGTGACTGTTACTTACAGTAATTGTTGAATTGTAGAAGTAGTCACTTCTATTCATGGACTATACTCCAGTTTAATAGCAGCCGATGTGCTGTCATATGTCGAGTCACAATAAAAAAACAGCAATATGAATGTTATTAAATATATCAAATAACTGCGGATACAACATAAATTAATAATGAAAATGATTTATAGGATTTGGAGACATTTGTACAATGTCACAAGAAATGATTTGTTTCATTTACGGAGCTTATTAAAATGGTATCCCTACGTATAATAAAGTATCTGTATAGAAAATTAAATTTTCATTCTGTCGGATTAATATTAAAAATTCGCGCTATATATTTTAGAATTCGAATAAATCCAGTAATTTGACGCATCACTTAGGTCCTAATATCTTTTTGTATTATTATTGGGGCTTGACATATGATGGTAAGCATGATATTAAGCTGGAGTGTGCTCCATGAATAGAGAATCTGTACTACCACGGCTCGATAGACTGTGTACCTATTTACTAAAACTACGACTTAATAAACTAATCGGTAAGATCGTCAAGAAAGCTGGGTTGCCTAGTGCTTATAACCGTAGCGCTTGTAAAATTGTGGATGTGGGGAAAGCGAAGGAGTTGTGCTTATCTCTGTTGGAGTAGGGCGTGACAATTTGATTGATCGATATTATAATATAAGAATTTTTTAAATATTTTTTATTGTGACACGACATTTAACCTCAACCCACCAGATGATAATCAAGAGGAGGTCTAAGAGTGACGACGACTGAAACAACCATATTAGTTCATTGCTGTCTCAGTCGCCGTCACTATGCCGGCCAAAAGTGCTTCTTTTCGCAACGCTTGAAGGATCCAAGGTTAAAGGATGGAGAGAACATATGGGCTGGAAAAGCATTCCACCAGTCGATGTCCACATTTAAACCACCTAATAAATGTAGATTTTGTTAAATTGAAAAATTGAGGGAAGCGAGGAAGTTGTATCAGGATCGTGGCAAGTGGCGTTCCATTATTTTTGCATATCCCTGTGGGAAAAAAGCGTGACAATTTTGATTTGATTTAAAAGATCAAAGCACTTTTTCGTTTCTTTTAATCCTTAAATATTTACGTATACACTCAAAAATGTTCTTTATTACGTAAACATAAAGTCGAAGTCTGTTTTAAAATATATCGACGAACATGAGAATTTCCATATTTGAATAATCTTTCAGAGTCTATCAAAACATGCTATGTATTTGAACACACAAGTACTTTTGCATAGTAAATAATATATATTTCTACATAGATCTCTAGGGCTTAAGCAATCATAAATATTTGTACTGGAGTGCCGTCCATGAATGAAAATGACGCTACTATAGTTGAATAAATGCGAGCAGCAGTCACATCCACTATGCCGGCCTAGATAGAACCGGGAACTTACAAGCTGATCTCTAAACGCGACTTCACTTCACGGTCTGTATACTTGTAAGTGTGTGGTGGTTCTCCAGCTCGGCAGACTGGGTACCACTGCCTACTCTTTGACAACCAGACCCGAAGCAAATATTCTCCTCTTTTTTTATTGTATTAACAAATATTTGCAATATTAAATATAATTATTAAATATTACAAAGTAAAGCTATGAAACAAATATTTCCTCCGACCGGGAATCGAACCCGGTAACGCGTAACAAACTAGTGTGCTAACCAATCGGCTACTTATAGTACTTTTATAACTTTCCAACTAATAACTAATTAGCACGGTAAATATATTATGTAATTATACGAGTACCTAATTAAACGCGTATTACATCCTAACTTAATTTTTAATTAAAAGATAACAAGGGTGTAAGCCGCGGGGTAACTCTAATTGTTTCATCTGGATTCACCAAGAGTTCTTGGTTTTTGAGACCCTTTAATTACCACAAGACCACGATCACCTTTTATATATTATAATATATTAGATAAACCTTTTATAGATCTATATTAAAATTCATGTATTTTTATACATTTCTATACTAAGCTACAAAAGTGCTCGTATCATAGAAACAGGACAACCAAAGTACATATATCAAATATATACTGTTACCGGGTTTTGGTAGCCGAGAGGCTTGCGTAACCATTGCACTGCCACTACACCACGGCGCCTTAAATTATTACACTCGCATGAAAAATATTACGCGCTTGGAAACATTAAGTTGACTAAATAAAATAAATGCAGATGAGAAATTACGGCCACGACGACATTGTACGCAAACTTTCAGTAGAAAACTTTTATATACGAATGTGGTAGTTTCACACGCAACATTATTAGCATACATGGTCAACTATTTCAATTTTAAAGATACACTTTGCCAACAAAAAATCCAACTGTATCTAGAGAATTTACATATAAAAATTTTGTACTTACAATTTAGGTTTTGAACTAAAATATGTTTCAATATACTTTTGTATTTTCTTGGTCGTCGGCACTCTATAACTGTAGCAAACTCTGTTTTTGTTTCCTTTGAAAAAAGGGATAATCTTATATAGGACTATAACCATATAGCATGTATGAAGAAATTTGTGGTTGTGTAAGAAACGAGTTTTTTTTTATTGTGACTCGAAATCTGACCTCGACCCGCCTGATGGTAAGCAAGAAGTGGTCAAAGAGTGCCGACGTCTGCGAAAACTGAGTCTTCACGGCTGCCTCAACCGCCGTCACTATGCCGGCCAAAGGTGCTTCTTCACGCATCGCTTGAAGGATCCAAGGTCATAGGATGGAGAGAACACATGGGCAGGCAAAGCATTCATTGGCTTTCAACCAGCAAAGTCGAGGTCAGATCTTAAGTCTTATTAAAAAAAAAAGCACTTGGTTGTCTCCTATCTTTCTAGGATTTGAGGCGAGACTGATTAATAATTAATGATTGATTGAATAAATAAATAGATTACCATTAATTAAATTTATGAGTTAAAGAATACAGACAAGTCGAGGTCTTATTAAAATTAAATATAAAAAAGAACCAGGCACATAACCTAAATACAAAAGAACAGAGACAACACAAAATTGGTATTATTAATGAAATGTGAGCGACACTTTGGAAACAATAAAAGTTATAAGGAAAACTTTTGTCAGAAAGTACTAGTGACAAAATTGCCACCAAGAATGTTTATTATGTTGTGTTTGTCGATGGCCTCGCTCAGTCATCGGCAAACATTCGACTGAGCGTTAATTAGTACACTTTTTGCTCTTGATTGCTTATTCAGAGACTCAATTAATAGCAGTTCGAATTTTGTTACACGGAGAAAATTGGACTCTGCTCGTCGTGTTTTATTTCCTCTATGTGATAAAAGCTAATTTCAAGCTGCCGTTTCCGTACGTTCTTTCAGTCGTCGGAGCTATTGGAACTTGTTTAACATCAGGTAAGCTGAGATTAAATGACTGTTTTTGTGATTAAATATACAATATATATTTTATTGTGATTTGACATATGAAAGCACCCCGCTTGATGTTAAGCTGGAGTGTGGTCCATTAATGGATGCCACTGCTACTACAATTCAATAACTGTAAGAAGCCGATAAACATCAAGCCCAGTCTGCCGACCCGGGGTAGTACCACCACTTACAGGTGAACAAACCGTGAAGTGGTTTAGTCACGTTTAGGGATCAGCTTGTAAGTTGCCGGTTCCAACTACGCCGGCATAGTGGATGTGATTGCTACTCACAGTTATTGAATTGTAGTAGTAGTGACATTCATTCATGGACCACACTCCAGCTTAACATCAAGCGGGGTAACAAGTCATATGTCGAGTAACAATAAAAAAAAGCAGTCACATGCAGGCCTATATTACCCTATTGTTCAATGTTAATAAAATTTAGCATAACGTAACTGCTAAACGTAAACTAATGTATTTATTTATTTAAATTCTTTTTTGCACTAAAATAACTCAAAAATATAGGCGAGTTGGTTTGCCTAGAAACCCAGACTTGTTTAAATGTATCTTGAGATACATTCATAACTTTAATTTGAGAATACTAGGTACCCAAACAGTTTTATATTTAAAAAAGCTTAAGTCGAAGTCAATTTTATTTAAAACTTGGTAAACTATAAGTTCACTAGTTTATCTAAAGTTAATTAATACAACTTTAATTGCTTACAGGGTTAAAACTTAAAGGGTTTTAGTAGATAGAATTCGCTTGAGTTTATTTTTAGTTAAACTATAAATAAACTCAATAAAAGCAACAGTTAAACGCTAATATATTTTACTTGTTTTAAAGGTAAGGTAAACTTTACCCTTGATACCTATTGTGTTGGCAAATTTAGCGATACCCGTTAAGGGATAAATTCATTTACTTTCTTCTTTGCTAATAAATTGCGTTCAAATTACTTTTAATAAAATATAATACTTCCTATAAATAATCGGGATTAAATAGTGATTCCTTCTGTACTAATACGCACACACACACACAAAACGCAGGCACACTCACACTTACAGTGATCAATATCATAGTGATTAAGGATCAACTATTCAATATTTGAGAATACATTACTTATTAAGAAATAAAAACAATATTTGGCTTTTCGGTGAAATTATAAATATAATTTATAAGAAAGTTTTTATTGACCTCGATTTATTTAGTATTTTATTATTTAGGTAAATTGTGAATCTCGCTATAATTGTATTAAATAAATAGAAATAGAAATATTACTAAGATGCAATCTTCAAAAAAATTCAAATTGTCACGCCTTTTTCCCACAGGGATAGGCAGAGACAATGAAGCGCCACTTACCACGATCCTTACACAACTCACTTGCTTCCCTCACATCCATAATTCTCTTCATACAGGCTCTGTGGTAATGGGTACTAGGCACCCTAGCTTTCTTGAGCATGTCTCCGATTTGGTCGGAAAACACTCTCCTAGGCCTGCCTTGTTTAACGCATCCACCTACATCAGATTTATAAATTCCTTTCGTCAATCTACTTTCACTCAATGCAATCTAATAAATAAAATTTAAACAAAACAATAAAATCGTAGTACTTATTTATAATTATTGCCAGAAAGTAACAAAAACTTTTGATCCAAATTGTATTGAATTCATAGCTCCATTAATTTTTACTTGTAGAAATTCGTTTGGGAGCCTCGTTAAAAGGTCATTTTCTCAACAGCCTCCGGATATAATTTCATATTCTTTATTATTAGTAAAACTGAAAGGCGTGCCATGAAATTTTTGTTGTAAGCAAAAGCTTTCAAGTAAAATACATTATCTTTTCATGAATTTTAAACAATATTTTACCGATCACAATTTAATCAGTTTAGTTCATTAAACAGATCTTTTTGTATCAGTAATTTTTTTAGATATTTTTAAATATGGGTATAATATAAAATATAGTGGTAATAAGGTGCCGGACTTCGTAAAAAGTTAGTGTTATCAATGATAACCTTGTTTATAATATATACCTAGTCTTTATACTCCCATGAATACTTTCTCCGACCGATGCTGGTGGTAAAAGTATATAGATCGAAAGAATCTGTCGATTATGTCAATCTATTCGCCAGTCGAACAAAAAAAATCGGCAAGTAGTTTCTTTCTATAGCAATCGAAATGTGAAATGTATGTGTCTGCTCTCTCCATCCCCATCCCCTTGCTTTTTTTATTTTTCGTTACTATACTAAGCTACTAAACATGCCTGTATCATAAAAACAGTACGACCAAAGTATATATTATATTAACATATTGGTACCGGTATGTTGTCTTAAACCGGAGGCGTTCGGTTTATTGACCATTGCATTACCACTACACCACAGGCGACATTAGGCCATTAGGAAAGTGAATGTCAGATAGCATCTATCAAAGAAAGGTAAAATATATTTACACTTTAAATTAAGCTAAAATTTAATATATTTATTTTATTTATTTATTTAAAAACTTGATGCACAATAGTACAAAGGCAGACTTAATGCCAAAGGCATTCTCTACCAGTCAAACCTTTAAGATGTTTATCAGACGATGTAGATGAGAGGTAGGGTATAATATGCATAATAAGTTTTCTAAGACAATCTCATTTAAACCTAGTTATAACAAGTTAGAAAACATTTTACATCAGGTGCCAGCTTTAAGTTCTAACTAACTTCTTCCTTGCATCAAATTTACTCTTGAAACGCTCATTCTTGTCTACTTGTCAAAACGTAACAGGAAGTCATTTATTAGTTTAAATGGTTTTGCAATTATATAGTTTTCATTAGTTATGGTTCAGTTAAAATTCATTAGTTTGTCTTACATCTGTTACACGCCCACGTCTTGCCTTTACGTTTAATAGACATTTAACCTCAAATACTAAGGGTGGACTCGATCAAACTATTTCAGGTCTAGGTACGTAGTAGTACTACTGCTTTAGCGTTCAAACTGTGAATTGGCTCAGTAACGTTTTGATATCAGCTTAAAAGTTGTTACTTGAAATTATTTAACTGTAGTAATAGTCTCCTTCGTTTATGGACCGAACTCCAGCTTTATGTCTAGTTACAATAGTAAAAATAAGCTAAGATATGTAAAAAAACAAAGAGAGCATTAAGCGAACTACGTTGTAAAACAACTTGAAACTGTTGAACTCTGCAACATGAAAATGGTATATTTTTACCCATTAAAAAGTTTTTATAATGATTCATTTCAAAGTTACATAGAATATCCATTACTGGAGGGCGGATCGAGTTATAGCTTGACTCGATGAAAGTGAATAATATTAATTTTCCGAATTTATTATATTTCTCTGTATTGTGCTTTTAAAAAGCCCCCGTCCCTTTTAAGTGGACAGTAATGACTTTTGTTTTTATGGAATTTGAATGAGCTGAATTTGAATTTGAATTTTGACGACAGGCGTGGACGAACGGTTTAGCGACTGGTTTGTTTGTGGGACGAAAGTCCCGGGTTCGATCCCCGGTCGGAGCAAATATTTGTTTCATAGCTTTTATTTGTAATATTTAATAATATTAAATATTGCAAATATTTGTTAATAAAAAAAAGAGATGGATATTTGCTTCGGGTCTGGTTATCAAAGAGTGGTAGGCAGTGGTACCCAGTCTGCCGACCCGGGGCAGTACCACCACTTACAAGTATACAGACCGTGAAGTGATTTGGTCACGTTTCGGAATCAGCTTGTAAGTCGCCGGTTCCATCTAGGCCGGCATAGTGGATGTGATTGCTACTCACATTATTGAATTGTAGTAGCAGTGACATTCATTCATGGACCACACTTTGGCTTAACATCAAGCGGGGTGCTGTCAAATGTCGAGTCACAATAAAAAAAAAAAGACGAAAAGACAAATTCAATTGAAGTGCTATAAAAACTCGCAATCAAATATATTTCTGGAAGAACACATAATATTTAAGAGGCGACTGTGGTGTAGTGGTAGTGCAATGGTTACGCAAACCGAGAGCACGGGTTCAAAAACACCCACCGGTACCAATGTATCTTTGATATATGTACTTTGGTTGTCCTGTTTTTATGATACAAGCACTTTAGTAGATTAGTATAGGAATGTATAATAATAATAAATAATAACTTACTTAGGTTAAATTATAATTGGTGAAATTTATAGAGTTTCATAATTTAAAAGTAATATAGTTATAAGATTAATTTATGATTAAAAATAAAACAAAAAATTTTAAAATTACGTCTTTTTCCACAGGGATAGGCAGAAACAACAGAACTCAGGCATCATATGTCAAATATTGTTATAAAACAATTTTTCCGCTAAAATAAACGAATTAGGTATTTTTTTAGTAGTATACCCTACCCAGTCTTTGTCAATCACAAGTCATTCACTTGTAAATATCCAAACTTTTCATCTGTAAGGTTTGTTTGTACCTCACAACTTTATCCAATCATTTTCCAATATTCGTTGACATGCCAATGGTATGTATGTACCGAAGTTAAAGTAAAATACGAAAGTTACTCTCAAATTAAATATAGAAAGCTTCTCGATGTACATCTTTTAATAGAATATTTTTTTATTAATGTAAAGTGAGTGATCAACTTTTTCTTAAGTTATGCGCTCGTGAAAAAGTAATGCGTCGAGTGGCTTATCGTGTTTATTCTATTAGTAAGAAAAATATTATAACATTTACAAAAGACCTCAGTGAAGTAAAATATTCGGAATAAATGCTATACGCCATTATAGCACCAAACGCTTATTCGATTTAGACCTAGGGTTATTGTGTGATGACGTTTTTGAGTTCGTACATCTTCCTAAATATTTAAGAATAAAGTTGTTGTCATTCTAAAAATTCATAATTTAATACTTAATTATTATTACAAGTTTTTATTTAACTTACCTTGTTAGTAGAGGTTAAATCTCGTAACTGGATTTTAAAACTGTTATCCCCAACCGATTGTGCCTACATTTTTAGTTTGGATTACAATGCATGGTTAGCTACTAGTAAGTGACGTCATTCTAAATCCAATATCCCAAACATGGCGGCGCAGTTGTTTTTTATGCACTCCCAAGATATTAAATAAAATGTTTTTTAGAAGAATACAAAAGAAAAATATGTCACACTAAATTCAATTATGATTTTAAACAATATTTTTTACAATATTTTAGTTTAATTAATATGAAAATTTAAATATAAGCAAGGTATATAAGCATATAAGGTATATAAGGTATATAAGCAAGCAAATATAAGCAAGGTATGTACTGAATGTACGTGAATAATAATCGATCGGGATCCTATACCTACAAAATTACCTACTTATATGTTAAGTATCCTAATATGAACAAAATATTTTTAATGCAATATGTTTCAGTAACAAACATTGTAGATATAATCTAAAGTAATAATATATAATAAATATACTTATTTATTTATTTTATTTTATACCCTAACGATATTTATGAACATAAAACCTCTACTAAGCATGTGGAGAAAGTTAATAACAAAACCTCTAAAATAAGAAACTTTTTGAATTTAAATCAGTTGAGTAAAGAAGCTATGTTTTTATTAAAAATTCACAATAGTTAAGTTTTCTATTTTTTATTGGCGTTCGACATAAGACTAGGGGTCAGAAATCGCCACATAACAAAAATAATAATAATACTTAATCCACTTGATTAATACAGTCTTACATTGCTTTTTAATAATGATACTTTTCTCCTAACAAAATATCAATCAATCAATCAAATTGTCACGCCTTTCTCCCACAGGAATAGGCAGAGACAATGGAGAGCCACTTACCACGATCCTTACACAACTCACTTGCTTCCCTCACATCCATAATTCTCTTCATACAGGCTCTGTGGTATATAATACAATGTATATATATATATATGTAACAAAATATAATACTTACTATTTATCTATCCATCTAATTGTCACGTCTTAGTTTCTTAGCATAAGCAGAGACAATGGAAAGCTACATTCCACGATACTGATATGATTCTCTCGCTTCCATCACACCATCAATTTTAATAGTATTAAAAAATAGTAAATGATGTACCTGAATATGTCCAAATAAAATCATTCCATTTTTAGTTCCATAACTAACTATCCACTTCTTACTAAGTTGAAATAACTTTGATGTCGAATGAATGGTTAATTTAGTTTTCAGCAAAAGAAATCGATGTCGTTGTAGAATGCTAAGTGGGCTTCAGTCTGCTGCGAAAGCGAAAAGTGACTAATTGACTGTCTGCGAATAGATTTTGCAATTTATACTTCGCAAACTTTTAGTTATTTTCACCAATCGTACAATAAATTATTTTTTTTACTCCTTTTCCCATGTGGATAGTTGTGCCACGATCCTCTATCGCCTATACCACGGAGAATGTTCCAAGGAGTTCTTTAACCTTGTTCCTACCTCATCTTTTCACTCCCGTAATACCCGCACAGGTCGGGGAAAGCATCCGCATTTTATCGACCGAATCGGCAGTCGAACTAAAAAGTTCGGTGCGTCTTTTCTTTGTAGATCAATTGACAAGTGGAATGCTTTGCCTGCCCATGTGTTCTCTCCATCCTATGACCTTGGATCCAAGGTGCTTCTTCAAGCGATGCGTAAAGAAGCACCTTTGGCCGACATAGTGACGGCGACTGGGGCAGCCGTGAACAAACCCGCTTTTCTCAGTCGTCGTCACTCATGGACCTTCTCTTGCTTATCATCAGGCGGGACGAGGTCAGATGTCGTGTCACAATAAAAAATAAAAAAAATCCTCACACAACTGTTTCGCTTCCCTATGGCCACATGGCAACCCATCTTGAGGATGTCTCGGATTTGCTCGGAAAACACCCTTCTGAATCTGCCTAGTTTAACGAATCCATTTACATCGCTATCGTTATCCACATGTAGATTCCGGCAGACAAAATGAGCGCTGGTATTCAAGCTGCGCAGTAACTTTTTTGTTACCTACTTACGTTTGGTTTACGCATGTGTATTAATTTTAAAATATAATGAATTCTGTGCACGACTTTATATATACGCGGACTTGCTCCCACCGCAGTCGTCCAGCGCTTTTATAATCTACTGATCCTTATACTGCGCAGTTCAAAAGTCAGCACTCTTTTTACCTGCCGGATATATTACACTCCTTAATGATCACTTAATTTCCACCACTTTGTGTATTAAATCAAACACACCTTTCGACATACTGATTTAATTTATCTTAAAGTTTAGGTGTTAGAGCGTGAGGCACTCTTTGAAAAGTTGCCAAAATACTGTTGAAAGTTGCGAGGAAAATGGAGGCTTAATGTTGCTTGCAGACCTTTGCTCAGAAGTCATATATGAAAAATATTCATTTCTATTTATTATACGTTATGTGTAATTCTGTGTATGTATGTGTTATTGATTTTTTTAAGTATGTTTATGGTATTGTATTTACGTACGTATTAAGGTGACCGTGGTACAGTGGGCAGTGCAATGTTACTAAACTAAGAGCACGGGTTTGAAACCACTTGTCGATACCGATGTATCTTTGATATATGTACTTTGGTTGTCCTGTTTCTATAATACAAGCACTTTAGTATAGAAATGTAAATATAAAAATATTAAAATTAAAATTTATATACATATTATTTTAATTAATGTTATTTGACATCAGACCTCGACCTGCCCGTTGACAAGTAAGGGGAGGAACAAGAGTGTCAACGAATAAAAAAAAACATGTCAGTTCACGATTGCCTCAGTCAAATCATTCTACTTTAAACGTAATACTTTGCCCGGCATAGTGACGGCGACTGAGGCAGCCATGAACTAACTCGGTTGTTTCAGTCGTCGTTACTCTTGGATCTCCTCTTGCTTATCATCAGCTGGGTCGAGGTCAAATGTCGTGTCACAATAAGAAAAAACTTATATTTGAATACTTTAATACGTATCACCTTTATTTTGCATTATATTATATTACTTATAATAAATAACACTATCACGAAGGTTTTATTTATAGCGAATTTAGTTTTCAAAGGATTATGATCGTCGTTGCGCTATGAAATATAACGTTTGTACTAATATGTATCTCGATGCAAGGCAGAGCATATAATATAAACTATATCTACAAACTCAAAAGCAAAAGGTTATTAACAATATTATATTTGTATTAAAGTTCTATTATGTTGTTTGAAACTTATTCAAATTTGTAATGCACAAGCGACTCAATAAACGTCACGTTTGACTTAGGAGTTTTGATATATTTTCCATATCAATTACACTGCAAACTTATATAGCTATCTATATATGCATATTATTTAAAAAAATATATTCATATGTATTCTAGAGTGATGTATTATCTACTGATAATGTATTTGTTATTTTACCTACCTTTCATAATACGTCTATATTTCTCTTTTAATTGAAAATGAAATGCTTTACCTGAACAAGTGTTTTCGCCATCCTCTAAGATGAATCTTTCAACCGTAAAGTAAAGTGAAGTGGTGTAATTTAAACTGCATTTAACAGGTACAGTTTAAAGTGGTGAAGGAGTTGTGATGTTTAAAGTAGTTACATTCAAAGTAGTGGCGGTTAAAATGGCGGGCTTTAAAGTAGTATCTTTTAAAGTAGTGCCGTTTAAAGTAGATTAGAATAACTTTTAAATAGAACTTTATATTAGTGGAGTTTTACATTACTAAAACATTTTAAAAATCTAAAATACGCCATTATTCGCACATTGTAAACATATCTTGTCGAACCGAAACCTTTATTTAATACGTTCTTAGATCAATATAAAAACATTATAAATTATTATTAAAATATTTTACTCATATTTATGGATGACATTGTATAATATTGAGATATTTATTTTATTTAGTTATATTTACACAAATACTTATATCGTAAACATTCTTAAAAATAAATTGCATGTTTAAATAATTGAGAGCGTTAAAAGGCGTATTTTCGAATAATGAAATAGGCCGCTAAGTTAAAAACGCCGGCCATAACATGGAAATTAAATAAGAAATCTCAACAAAGGATATTTTATAAATCTTTTAATTGCAAAAATTGCTTTGAGGTGTACAAACTCAAAAGCAAAAGGTTATTAACAATATTATATTTGTATTAAAGTTCTATTATGTTGTTTGAAACTTATTCAAATTTGTAATGCACAAGCGACTCAATAAACGTCACGTTTGACTTAGGAGTTTTGATATATTTTCCATATCAATTACACTGCAAACTTATATAGCTATCTATATATGCATATTATTTAAAAAAATATATTCATATGTATTCTAGAGTGATGTATTATCTACTGATAATGTATTTGTTATTTTACCTACCTTTCATAATACGTCTATATTTCTCTTTTAATTGAAAATGAAATGCTTTACCTGAACAAGTGTTTTCGCCATCCTCTAAGATGAATCTTTCAACCGTAAAGTA
Source organism: Tinea trinotella (assembly GCA_905220615.1). Taxonomy (NCBI): domain Eukaryota; kingdom Metazoa; phylum Arthropoda; class Insecta; order Lepidoptera; family Tineidae; genus Tinea; species Tinea trinotella. Next base: position 18,282,215 of record HG992305.1, read on the forward strand.
AAGTGAAGTGGTGTAATTTAAACTGCATTTAACAGGTACAGTTTAAAGTGGTGAAGGAGTTGTGATGTTTAAAGTAGTTACATTCAAAGTAGTGGCGGTTAAAATGGCGGGCTTTAAAGTAGTATCTTTTAAAGTAGTGCCGTTTAAAGTAGATTAGAATAACTTTTAAATAGAACTTTATATTAGTGGAGTTTTACATTACTAAAACATTTTAAAAATCTAAAATACGCCATTATTCGCACATTGTAAACATATCTTGTCGAACCGAAACCTTTATTTAATACGTTCTTAGATCAATATAAAAACATTATAAATTATTATTAAAATATTTTACTCATATTTATGGATGACATTGTATAATATTGAGATATTTATTTTATTTAGTTATATTTACACAAATACTTATATCGTAAACATTCTTAAAAATAAATTGCATGTTTAAATAATTGAGAGCGTTAAAAGGCGTATTTTCGAATAATGAAATAGGCCGCTAAGTTAAAAACGCCGGCCATAACATGGAAATTAAATAAGAAATCTCAACAAAGGATATTTTATAAATCTTTTAATTGCAAAAATTGCTTTGAGGTGTCCTCTTCTGGTTTCATTTACCACCTGGTAGGAACCGCCAACTTTAAGGCTGATTCCAAGTAGGCAGTATAGTGGATGTGATTGCTACTTACAGTTATTGAATTGTAGTAGCAGTGACATCCATTCATGGACCACACTTTAGCTTAACATCAAGCGGGGTACTGTCATATGTCGAGTCACAATAATAAATAAAAAAACGTCTAATGAGGTAAAATCACTAAAGCTCCAAAGTATTTCTAAAAACGTTCAATAATATTAACAAAGAAATTCTTAAAAACTCGAAACCCCCTGAAACTTTGTGGGTGAAATCAGATTACCGGTTATAAGTAGTGGTTATAAATTACATACAGTCAGCGAAAACTAGCAGAGTTCGTGGCGTCTGAGGTATACCACGTCTTAAACATGTGACGTCACAAGATTAACTGTTTTACATTCCACCTTTGCCGCCTTACACGAGTCTTTGATTAAAATTCTATTGTTAATTTAGTACTAATATTAGATTACTTACCATATTGTTTTTGTACGTCGTTACTTCTATCATATTTTATACTGATTTGTGAGATTAACAAACGATCTTGAATTGTTTATTCAAATCAAATAATCACGCCTTTTCTCTACAGGGATAGGCAGAGACAATATATACTCAGCAAACTCATTGCTGAGAGTAGCTGTTTGAGCAGCTTTAAATAAAAATATATTTTTAGTAGTAATGACTCAATGTTATATTTATATTTAAATAAATGTAATAAACGAACTTATTCTACTGGTAAAGATGGAAACTGGAATTGTTGATGTGATTGATGTGTTCAGTGATCCAAATTATCCATGTTTGTAGGCCGATGTTACCGGGTTGTGTCGAAATAGTATTAATTTGTGCTAATGGTAATGTGGTTTACAAACAAATTTACATAGTGTTACATCAAATTAGTATAGCGATGGGAGGCCAAAAGCGTCGACAACTGAAAAAATCGATTCAGTTTAAGTTTTCTTAGATTTTGCGCGAACATTGATTAATGAATGCGGCTAACTATCGCGTTTATTTTAGTTTTGATTTTGTAATTTTATTTTATTGTTTCGAGAGCTTTGCAGCCATCGTGGTCACGGAGAGAAAATTGTAAAATCAAACCAAAAATAAACGCGATAGTGAGCTGCATACAATTTCTTTAATTCATCAGTTTAAGTTCTTTCACTCGCTGTCACATTGTCTGACCACCATTTTTTACGCTTCACTTCAAGTGACCAAGGTTCTAAATGGTCAGAACACACCAGATGGTCAAGCATTTCACTTTTCTAATGGTATTTATGTATTTGAAAATTTATACTGACCAAAACGTGACACATTTATTTTAATAAATAGAATATTAAAGCGTCATTAATATTCTGAAGAGCAGAGTTTCTGTTTCAATAGCAGTCTCGTAATAATACTTTGTGAAACAAAGACTCGTATATTTACATTTTTAAAATTTTGTAAAATAGCAAAAGAGTATTTTATTACAAAGTGTTTGGATTATACAATGTAGAGACCATTAATTTATTACGAGTAGCACTTGTTTAGTTAGTGTTTGAAGTTTTGTTATTTCGGTAAAAAAATAAAACATTTTAAATACTTTTTTTTGTTGGAGTGCGGTCCATGTGACTGCTACTAAAGTTAAATAACTGTTTAATTTTACTATACCGGCCTAGTTAAAACTGGCAACGTACGAGCTGATCTCGAATCGCAACTAAGTCACTGTACGGTCTGTATACTTATGGTGGTACTACCCCGGATCGGCAGACTGGGCACAACTACTTACCACTCTATATACTCGTACATCATTGATAAATATAAGTCTTGTTTCTATGATAAATAATCTTTAGTAGCTTGGTATAAATTGGTAGGATATTCGCCGAGGAACCAGAGTTACCGACATAACTCTTAGGATTCGCAAGCTGAAGTGGCAATGGGCTGGCCACATCGCTCGATAAACCGACAAGTGATGGGGAAGAAAGGTTCTAGAATGAAGACCACGAACCGGCAGAGTAGCTTAGGTAGACCTCCCACTAGGTGACTGACGACATAGTGAAAGTCAAAAATAACCAGTGGATGCAACTGGCGTCTTGTCGTTCGAAATGGCGTTCTAAGGGGGTGGCCTATGTTTAGCAGAGAACGCCTTCTGGCTGATGATGATAATGATAGAAATCTTAAAATAAATAAGTGAAAATATTCAGATATAATAACACTTTACTTTTTAAATGAAAACAGAGGTTGCCACAAATAAATGTATATCATAACATTTCATCAGTAAGCTAATATTTTTTTTGGTTCATGAAAAGGTATAAGAATAATATAATATCATATTACAAACCTAATAATTCCCCCGAAACTTTAACAAATAGGTCTTAATATATAGAAAAAGATGTTTTGTTGTCTACATTAAATTACGTAAACTTTCCTAACACATGTAAATATTTAATTTATAAATTAGGCCCTGTTTCAGCATACGAGCATATGTATCTTGTAAACTGTAATTCCTATCTACACTCTCTTTAACCTCAAATTGAATTATTAAATAATTTATATTTATAATATAACGTACTTGTAATAAAGATATTTATACAATTCTAAAAGTCATAAAACACGCTAGATTTTTGCGGCCGTCTCGTAGCAGCTGCTATACTACTGCGACCATTACTGTGATAGCATTACAAGGTGAAAAGATTATATATTATGTACCTAAGAGTAAATAATCTTGTAGTAGTTTAGTCGCCGTAGTTTAACGGCCGCATTCATTACTTTTATATTTTATAGTGTCATTTATGATATTTTTATTTTAGCGTCATACATGAAAGAAACTAACTTTTTTATAATATTTTATTGCGTCACTTTTTTATTTTATAGGGTCATTATCGCAATCGATGTGTTCTAAAAAATACATAAAATACAGTCGGAATGCGGCAGATATTATTTAAACATAATTATTGTTTTTTTTTTTATGGGGAAGAAAGACCACAAACCGGCAAACGCGGCGTAGGTAGGCCTCCCACTAGGCCTATGTACAGCAGTGGACGCTTTCTGGCTGATAATGATTGTTTATTTTAATACACACAATAAGAAAATCGAACATAATCCGGGTTTAAGTGTCCCAGCGTTCATTGCGGTCTTTGATTGTCAATATCATTAGAACACTTGACAATAGTCTTTATCACAACGATTTCGTTAAGATTGTCCACGGACGGACGGAATTCACCACCGTATCCAGTTATTTCTACTAAATAAAGATAAGTTGAGTTTTCTAGTAGCAATTGAGGGTGATCGCATTTCTCAATGCAATTGTAGAACCCGTTTAGTGCGAGCATCAAAGTTCTTTAATGTGCTGACGCTGTATGTGATGTGAGGTGTTACGTGTAGGTATCTATGGTATATATATAGGAATTTTGCTAGAATTCAATATAGAATTCCTACAAGCAATTAATTATATTGTTTTAAATTTTATTTTAATTAAATCATAAAAAATATGTAAGGATAAAGCTATTTATTTTCACCTTTATTTCATTTGAACTCGTACATTTTTATAATACGATAAGATTACACACATGTTTTCATTAGGTACTGTAGCGCATGATGTAGATTTGTAAAGATCTGAGAGACGGGTTACGGAATGGCTATTGTTAGGAAATGAATTGCTTTCCTGTGCCACAACCACAGAAATTAGGAGCAATGCCAAAAGATAATACGTGCTTCTAAATATTTATTTTCATAAATATGCACAGTACACCATATAAGTTTTTCTTGGTAATTTATGTTTTCGTAGAATTTTGATTTTATAAATATTGCATATTGTTCGGCTTTTGAACGTTCCAATAAAGTAAATCAATCATATGTAATATTTGGCCAATTGTTTTATTATATTGATACGTGCCTACATTGAAGCCTGATACAAGGTTTTTTATTATATTTCTATATTAAGCTACTAAAGTGCTTGTATCATAGAAATAGGACAACCAAAGTACATATATCAAATATACATTGGTACTAGTGGGTGGTCTCGAACTCGTGCTCTTGGTTTTGTGTAATCATTGCACTGCCACTACACCACGGTCGCCTTAAATTGAAGACCGTATACGATATGCATTTTATATTGCAACTAATTAATAGAACTCACCCCGTCTTATGTTAAACTGAAATGCCAGGTCCATAGTGCCTATAGGCATAGAGTTTGTATAGAGAAAATTGTGAATGTGAAGTAAGCGAGAAAGTTATATGAGGATCTTTGAAGTTGGCGCCTCATTGTATCATTCTGTCAGCGTGGGAATTAAGGCGCGATAATTTAATTTTTCTTTTTTTTATAATATCAATAGGCCCATGTTATGTCATAATTTTTCTACTGCGCTCGACTTAATGCATTTAAAGTTAGGAAAGGTCCGTTAGGAGAGCCGACGACAGTAATATCCGACATTGCTTACGGATGCATTAAGTCCTCGTCTCCAGTGAAATTCGCCTATCAAATATTTGATACTTATATTTATATTCATGATGTGTTATGTTTACAAATTTTTTTTTACATATAAAATTATTGTATATTTATGTACTATATATCTATATAAAGTTTTAAATAGACAATATATGTGATTACGTGGAAAGCTATAAGGAAAAATAGTTTTCTAATACTGAACAACACAAAAGATATTCCCACAAAATATCGAACACGAATCGACACGTAACAACTCATAATAAAAATTTCGATAACACATTTAAATTCATAAGGAAGCATTGAGGTAAGGAAATATTGTGTGTGAATAATTTATGACATGTTTATGAATTAATTTTTGTCGAAATAGAAGGGATGTTATTCTTTAGACATAAACTTGCGCTTTTATATACTTTTGACAATATAACTTGGCTTTATTATAAACTAGCTGTGGCCCAACTTTCATGTGCGTTCTACTCTATGTCGTTATGTCGTTCATTATTATTTTCATCCTGAGATTACAACGAGAAAAATTAAGAAAGGAAGCTTTAAATAACTGATTCTTGCAGTTATTGAACTGTAGTATATGGATCCGCCAGCTTTTAAAATAAGAAAGCTACTAAAAGTGCATGCATTCTCGTATCATAGAAATACTATGATATGAAGTAGTCTTACAAACTAAAAGGCGAAACAAAAGAAAACAAAGTAAGATCGTTATAAATAATGTATCTTTGGTATATGTTGTCACCCAGTGTCTGTGATAAATTAATACTAACTGCTAAATTTTATTTTCAGTGAGGGAAAGTAGGTCAGTAGTACGCTAGTCGGTTATACATGAGTTAGTAAAGCGTAAACTTAATAAACAAACTTTCAAAATTCGTCTAATACATCAAATATAGCTATGGAATTAATAAAGATCTTTGTTATAAATATCAAAAGTGTAACTATAATAACACAATACAAAACGTTTCGCAACTATGAAAGACCGATTACGAATTACGATAATATTAAATATAAAAATTAGAGAAATTAACCATAAAATATATGATACCTTTTTTAAACCGCATATTTCTATTTAACAGTGCAGACAGTGAAAATATTATATGTATTATAATTTTCAATGCAAAAACAGTAGAAGTAAAATCATTAAACCAGGCAGAGCTTCACCTTGGAATAAATATGATAGACTGACTATATTTTAAAAAATGAGGAAAATTCCGTTGACATAGGACACCCTGTGAAAATCCTACGTAAACTATTCAGTATTTCGAGCGAGAAACCTTGTCACTGTTTGTAGGAAGCTTTCGTTGTTCTTTAATATTCACGATTTACTATTCTCCAAAACCAAGTCTCAATCATATTTCTAAAAACGAGCTAGAAAAATAACAATGTTATATGAAATTATGACTTTTAACTATACAGTTAAAAAAACATCCACTAAAGGCATATTATATAAAATAAATAAAATAATATGGATTTAATTATATTATATTTACCTATATTACTTTTTAATTGGTAAGTAATCCGTTGTAAATGGACTTTGTGCTAATAAATCAAAGATTTTTATCCATAATTAAAACACGCGCATTAGAGACAAGATCGGATACCCTGTACGTTCCTAATTAAAGCTGGCTATCGGCGTATGCCATAGACTTACCGTACTGCTTAATTATATTTAATAAGCTCGTATTAATACATTATTAATCGGATACAAATATATTCGACACATTTTCTGTACGAATTGACAACAAATATCCCTTTATAAACTACCCATCAATCTCGATTAATAAGTAGAAAAATGCAAATACAAACGTTATGAGTAAAAAAATAAGGCGCAATTTCCATGTAACATTCACAGGATTAGGGCAAAGGTATTACACGTAGGCACCGTTACTCTTTATAATTAATTCATTTTTATGCGATATGACAACCCTAATTGACACGTTCCGGCCTCTCTCAGGAGATTTTTGGGATTTTTTAAACAAAAACAGGCTTGATTAATTAGTTAACAGTAAAAAAGGGGAGCCCAACGTGACCAGTGTTTTTAAGGCTTTCACGCCATATTGCTTTTTTTTCATTTTTATGGAGACGCGATATCTGACCTCGACTTACCTGATGTAAGTAAGTTCAAGAGCGCTGACGACTGAATAATCAATTTTAAAATACGGTTGCCTTACTTTCAATCACTATGTCGGCCAAAGGTGCCGTTTCACGCTTTGCTTGAAGGATCCAAGATTATGAAATGAGAAGTACACATGAGTTGGTAAAGCATTGCAATAGATGTAGTTTAAAAGAAGATGCAGCGAAAAAGAAATGATTGAGAGGATGAGTGAAAGTAGATTAGCGAATAGAATTTATAAATCTGATGTGAATGGATGCGTTCTGAGTGAAGGGAGGGTGTTTTCGACCAAATCGGAGACATCCTCAAGGAAGCGGGTTGAATAGTGCCCCATCACCGTAGAGCTTGTATGAAGGAAATTGTGGATTTGACGGAAGCATCGATCGTGGATGGTGTCAGGATCGTGGCAAGTGGCGCTCCATTGTCTCTTCTTATCTCTGTGGGAAAAAGTGTGACAGTTTTATTTATTTATAAATCTATAAATATTAGTTAGTAGATTTCTGGATAAAAATAAAAAACAAACAAAATAGAAAATAAATTCTGTATGTAATTCAACTTTCCAAACAATCATACAAGTTTAAAAGTTTAAAAATAAAGGAGAAAAACTTACACCCGTATTCATAAAGAATACTTATCTAAGTAAAGCAGCAAAATGACATTAAGCGACTATGCTGTGCGAACGCACTGCGTTCAATAATAGGCCGGCTCTCTTTGTGCTGCAAATTGCACTTTACTGTTTCTGATAGATCCGATGGTTTATATTATGTCTGACATATAAATATATAACATATATATATATAAATGACGGTTTAGAATAGTATTACCATATTTAATTATGTGGTTTGAAAGAGGATGTAGAGACAAGGATTGATAAAGAAATGCTTCGATGGTTTGGGAACATTGAAATGATTAGTGAAAGTAGATTGACGAAAAGAATTTATAACTTTGCCGACCAAATCGGAGACATCCTCAAGAAAGCTAGGTTGCCACTAGGGCACCATAGAGCTTGTATGAAGATAATTGTGAATGTGAAGTGAGCGAGAGAGTTGTTTCATGATAGTGACAAGTGGCGCTCCATTGTCTCTGCCTATCCCTGTGAACGTGACAATTTGATTGATTGATTTAATTGACTTGCACATAATATTATAAATGAAATGTGTGTCCAATAAATAACTTCAAGTCGAGCAGGAAATATTAAGTTATTCCAAATAGTAACGGGGAAATAATCTGAATCTATTTGACATTGTCATTTTAATTTGACGGAAGAATTTGCAATTTATTTTCTTCTTCGGATAGAAAGCTATAAATTATTATTTTGACAAATATGATCGCCACTATATATATATAGCTAACTAGTTTACTTAAATGTGCGTTCGTCTTAAGGGACGCATAGTGTCTTATCTGTCACTCAAGTATTGTTTATGACGTCAAACTTTGCAGCCGTCTCATAGTAACGTTTGTGCATACGGGTGTAAGTCATCATTTGAATGGCTTTCGAGTTGTACATTAATTGCTTAGGGTGGCATACAAGCGAAAAACGACCACGGGTCTAGTAAGCTGGATGTCGAAAACAAGACTTTATGGCGCTGGAAATATGAATGGAATTTGTTCAAAGACAAATAGTTCTATGGATGCAAAACATTTGCAAACATGAAGGTTTTTAAAACATTCTAAACAATAATAAGGTTATTTATACACGCGGTAAACTAAAAATAATGTATAGCTTTATAGAAGTTCTAATCTGTACTTGGTGTATCAGTATTTCATAGCTCTAAAGAGCAATTTCTAATGGAGGATGATTGCGGTACAGCTAACTAAGTACTAAGCTAGACTTATACACCTCTTAATCTACGTTGGTAAAGGATCAAGAGTTTCTATTTCGAGTTGACTACGCTATTTAAGTGATTCAAATTATTTCAGCTTAAAAATATATTAAGGCATAGATAGACACACAATTTATAAATTTTAAATTATAATATATTTACTGCTTTTGGAAGTATTAGTCATTACATTTTAAACACTTTTTCATTCGGTCAAACCATTTCTGAAAGCATGAGGATAATTGTCTAAGGCCATGTTTTTCACGTGCCGGTTGAAAGCTATCACGGCCTCTTCCGGCCCCGTTAATGTCATACCATTTATCAACTCTTTAATTTTTGGGAAAATAAAGAAATCACCTGGTGCCAGTTCTGGACTATGCGCAGGATGGGTTACTAGCTCTACCTCTTGAGAAGCCAAAAATGACTTTGTCTTGTTCATAGCGACTTCTTGGTCGTTTTCCCTAACTTTTTCAAAGACACTGGGCAAAGAAATGGTGGTCTATTAACTGTCTTATGTTCTTTAAACAGAATTGTGCAGACAAGAGAAACGAGCAATCACTTTTTGCCTGGCAGGCAAGAAACCTTTCTTGCCTGCCTCAATTTTGTTGGTTCTACGAACACCATGAAGACTGTTCGTTTCTTTCCGGCATATATCCTATAACAATATATCCTCGTTTTATCTCCTATCACAATGCCATAACAGTATTTGAACGTCCGTGATCGTACTTTAACAACTTTTTTTGGGGTGAGTTCATGAGGAATCCAGCGGCATCAAAATTTCTAAATTTCAAATTATAAAGTAAGATTTTTTGAATTTGTCTCATACCAATCCCCAAATGTTCTCGAATTCATAAGGTAATTTTCTTTAATTATTTGCCTGACAGCAACGATCTAATTCTGCGTACCAACGCCTTATGGTGCTTAAAGCATTTTGAAGACGAACAGAGAGTAGTCTTGCGGAGTGAGTAAAATCATAAATAAATCTTTGCTCTAAAATATTTTCGCGTTAATTCCATTTTTGCTACGGACGACGAACTTGAACTTGTATTTCCGGCCATTTAAAAAAAATCAATTATTGAGTTTTTTATGTTTAATCGAAATTTAAAGATTTATGCGCGGCCAAAAACGCAAAACTTTCAGTGTGCCCTACGTATAAATATTAAAAATAAAATTCTTTATTGCACACAAAATATAAAAAGATGATATTGTGCTACATAGGCGAGCATAATATAATGAAGGTATTCTCAACAAAATCTTCTATAAAATCGACTTCTTTGTAATTGAAATATGCAATTGAAAAGCGTTACTTTTTGGTTTAAAAATTAATAAAAATGTTCGATGATACGTTTAAATATTCCAACAATTAATCGACATTTGCTTCTGAGCTCGGAACAATCGAGTTACAACTTATTAAACTTGATAATATTAAAGATATTTCCCGGCAAAAGTTCTTCCTCCCTGTTCGTTGGAAGTGAAACGCCTAATTAACAAGCTAAATGTTCATTATAAACACTTTTGTTCGGATTTAACAACGTCATAATATAAAACTAACATGGATTTATATATTTTGTACTTTAATTATTTAACCTACAATCGTATGGATCAAAAATAATTAAGTAAAAGAAAACCTAATTGATATTATAAGTAAAAAAAAATTGCGTGGTTAAACCAAGTAACAGATAGATAGATCAGCTTGTGATTTTAAGTATATACTTTTTTAAAATTTAACACTTGAATTTAAATCAATCGAACATTAAATTTGTCACGCCTTTTTCCAATAGAGCGCCACTTGCAACGATCCTGACATAACTCCGTCGCTTCCCTCACATCCACAATTCTCTGAATTTAAATTTAAAGTATATATTATATTTCTTCGTGATGATAATAAAATATTTATTTCGTAAGATGAATGCAATTAAAATATACAACATAATAAAAAAAGATTTATTTATTAAATTGATTATACTTTAATAGTACAATACATATATTAAAAAAAGCAATATAATAAAAACTTTACAAAAAAAACAAGATCCCTTATCTAGGTCTCTAAATACTATGTTATAATTAAATTCCATAGCTCTATAGTGATCAGTTAGTAACTAATTGTGCGAATGTTAGCTATCAAACTATCGTGTATTCAAATGTTTCGTCACTTTTTAACTTACGGAAATATCCCGTATTACCGAGCGAGATGGGTATATAGTGGACTATTGAAGTTATTTTGAAGTATGGGGGTATATACAAAGCTTAATTGAAGCGAATATCTAACGAATGCCTCCTGTGCGAGCAAAAGCAATATTAATTAATTTGTAATTGAATTTCGTATTAGCAACATTTCTGATTGTTCTAGCTAATTAGTTACATTATAATTAACGATTTTGTACAAACTTCCAAACTGTTTTGGAAATTATGTTTTCAGACATTTTGTTTACTACAAAAGCGCCGACGACTAAAATAAGCTACTTAGTTTGCCGGTCGTCTTAGTCGCCATCACTGTCATTATAATTCACGTCATTATTACTACATCTGTAAGAGTTTTAGGCAAACAGCTGTTGGTCGTCATTCACCCAATCTGTCGATCCTACCTTTCGATTACTACCCACCTTTAAGACCGTGGTATGACTCAGTCGCGTTTCGGGGTTAGTTTAAAAGTTGCCGGTTCCAACGAGGCGGTTAGTGGACGCGACTACTACATGTTATTGATTACATGCCCCCATTATAACCTAAACATCAGATGGGTTGATATTATGTCGAGCCAGAATAATATATACCATTTTAATATATATGTATTTCGAAGTACATAAGTGGATTGACGAAAGGAATTTATAAATCTGATGGATGGATGCGTTAAACAAGGCAGGCCCAAGAGAGTGTTTTCCGACCAAATCGGAGACATCCTCAAGAAAGCTAGATTGCCTAGTGCCCATAATCACAGAGCCTGTATGAAGAGAATTGTGGATGTGAAGGAAGCAAGGGAGTTGTGTAAGGATCGTGGTAAGTGGCGCTCCATTGTCTCTGCCTATCCCCGTGGGAAAAAGACGTGACAATTTGATTGATTTGATTGTATTTTAATTACATAACATACATATAATTAATTTTGTAGCATGTATTTATTTGTATATTTATTATCTACATAAAAGAAGCGTCTTTTCTTTGTAGAACAATCGACAAGTGAAATGCTTTGCCTGCCCATGTGTTCTCTCCATCCTACAACCTTGGATCCTACAAGCGATACATGAAGAAGCACCTTTGGCCGGCATACTGTCGGCGACTGGGGCAGCAGTGATCTGACTCAGATTTTTCAGTCTTCGTCACTCTTGGACCTCCTCTTGCGGTCAGGCGGGTCAGGTGAAATGTCGTATCACAATAAAAAACAGTTTTTTTCAAATATATGACTAGTTAGATTTTCGTCCTCCATCGTCAAGCCGGAATCATAATTTCCTGAATCCAAATAACGTTTGCTTAACTTCGAGGACTTCATTACAATAGCTATGATAGTTTCGGATATTATTATACAAAGAGAATTTTCTATACATTATGTATGTTCTCGATGCTTATTCATGATCCATACTAACAATAAGCGTTACGTACATTATTTATAACTTTTATGATAATCATTTCGTTATACATTGATACATATTTATGAATAAATCGACATAAATGGTATTAAAAGGAGCAATATATCTTCGTTTATCTTGCGGTTGAATTCGGATGTATTGTATTCGCTTTTAGTATAATGCGAGGAAGTCATGAAGCTTAGCGTTGGGAAGGCATTAATATTCAAAACATATTATCTAAATTCAACGTAATATATGAAAGGGAAACGTGGCTATCAGCCGCTTAATTCACAACACAATAAGAAACATTTTTTTAATGTGGCTCGACATGTTGCGATCCTTGAATGGATGCGACTGTTACACAGGTAAAGGTGGCATACATTATGCATAGTTTTCACAAACATACTAACTTGAAGCGACCGTGGTGTAGTGGCAGTGCAATGGTTACGCAAATTGATCGCACGAGTTTGAGACCACCCATCGTTACCAATGTATCTTTGATATATATACTTTGGTTGTCCTGTTTCTATGAGACAAGCACTTTCGTAGCTTAGTATAGAGTTGTAAATTAAAAAAAAACTAAAAGATAGTATTTTCTTAGATTTTGCGCGAACATTGAAAAATGAATTAAACAAATTTTATGCGGCTTACTATCACGTTTATTTCTCTCCGTGACCACGATAGCTGCAAAGCTCTTGAAACGTCGAAATAATAAAAAAATGTAAAATCAAAACCAAAATAAACGCGATAGTAAGCCGCATAAAATTTGTTTAATTAACTAAAAGATATATTAAATAAAAGTTTATTCCCCCATCCCCAGGAAGACAGGCGGAGACAGTTTTAAACGAAGATGCAATTTTTTGAACGATAATCTTTGCAGGCCTTTGCAGTCTTTATTATAAAATAATACATTGTTAGGCTTACTTAGTTTTGACTTAATGTAGCCGTGATGTGATTACGACGATTTTCACCGACTGATATTTCCTGGTTATCATTTTTTGAAGATTTCCTTTTTCCTTAGACGCAAAAGCGAAAATTATACTAACAAAATCAATTTGCAATTTTTAGGCTCATATTATTTTATTACTATGCTTGCTTTCGTATTCTTCTTTATATTTTGATCCTAAAGAAAATATATCTATTTGGATTTTTTATCTTACATATTAAAAGTAAGTTGGTAAATAGATCGTCCTGTTTCTATGATACAATCACTTTATTTAGTAGCTTAGTATAGAAATGTAAAAAACATAGTAATACTTAAAGAATGTTTTAGTGATTTTCTCACCTCAAAATGTTGTAGATACTTAAGTTTAACCTAAAAGTTACCGGAATTCAGCTAGGCTATAGTAAATTCTATAGTAAAGGGAGTTGTGTAAGGATCGTGGCAAATGGAGCTCCATTGGCTCTGACTATCCCTGTGGGAAAAAGGCGTGACAATTTGATTTCTACTGTTCCGCATTATTGCATATTATTAAGTGTGTACTTTACGAATAGTTAAATCGAGGTCGATCGTTTTAACGGTTCACTTAAACCTTTTATTATATTTTATAAAGGTATATTAAAATAATGGCCAGTTATTTTAACCACATAAATGCTTTTCAACAAGTTATGAATAAAATTTCAGACAAAATATTTTAATATAAAGTTTGTGTTGGCCTCGATAAATGGCCCCTCGTAAGTTATACGAATTTAATTTAGGCACAATATAACAAAATATCTTTAATGCTACTAAATGTTAATAATATCATAAATATTAATAGACATTAAGATAGGATTTTCATTATAGTGCGACAGTATCGTAGTAAAGAATAGAACAGTGCGCGATAGATGTGGTCTGAAAGTAACAATCTTCTTGTAGTAACATGGACTAACAAGGGAATGCTTCAATTGTTTGGACTTATGAAATTAATAAATGAAAGTATTGATTGACGAAAGAAATTTATATGTCTAGTGTGGATGGATGCGTTAAACGAGGCAGTCTCCGGATGGTTTTTTTCGACCAAATTGGAGACATCTTCAAGAAAGCTGGGTCATCTAGTACCCATGATAGTAGAGCTTGTCACAGGCATTCTAGTCACAAATATATACATATATATATAATATGTATATAAAAGTGTGATGGAAGCGAGGGAGTTCTATCAGGATCGTGACTTGTGGCGCTCTATTGCCTCTGTCCATGCCTGTGGGAAAAAGGCGTGACAATTTCATCGACTTATTGATTTAATTTGAATAACTCAGATTATTTTAAGTGTTATATTTTGTTTGGAAGGCATGAACTAAGAGTAGGTAAATGAATATGAAACTGTTTTGTCCAACAACAACACTATATTTACATATATTAAATTAATTTCTAAATTTAATTGTAGCAACAGATAATATAAAATGTTTAACCACCTGTAAGATAATGTAAATTAAAAAAATATTATAAAATCCAAAACCGATAAATAGGTCGAAGTTGTAAAATATCATAGGAAGAATGCAGAGTTCATTGCAAATTGCAGAATTCAGAATGCAAAATTTTCATCGTGGAATTGATAAAAGTGATAAAAAGAGCGATACAGTTTATATAGACCGGAGATGGTGGGGATGAGATGTTATCGAATAAAATCCGGCGAGTCGCCTTGGAGAAAAGTGTTTTGTGTTGAAAATTAAAGATATTCTTCGCTACAAAAATGCGGGAATTATAGCCTCCCGGAAATTAGCGCCGCTTTTATTTTTGTCGGGATATTAAATGTGCTTTTTTCAAAAGTTTTTTGTGCATGTTATTTTAACTGACTATACGTTAATACCTTGTATGCCTCAGAAATTAGACCAAATCAAATCAAATTATCACACCTTTTTCCCATGAGGATAGGCAGAGACAATGGAGCGCCACTTACCACGATCCTGACAATTATAAATGCGACTTGTAAATTTGTGATGTGAGGGAAGCGAATAAGTTGTGTCAGGATCGTGGCAAGTGGCGCACCATTATCACTGCCTATTCCTGTGAAAAACAGGCGTGACTACTAGTTTTTTTTTAATTTCATTTGTAAAATTGCTGTATTTATACACATATAACTTTTATGCAAAAATCTAAAAGGTTGATATCGAATCTTCTATATATTTTTTGATCGAACTTTCTCGATCCATTTAAACAATTATTCATTACACGAGCATAACTCGTAAAATTATAAATTAATTTTGTTGACGGTTCGGTGCGTAATTTCTTTAGCGAACAATCCAGCTTTTCCAGCTATTTATTAGCTGGAATAATAATAGCTATTTATTATTATAGGCATTATCAAACGATGTTGTGATATAATAACCTTGGACCTTTCAAGCGACCTCTGGCCATCATGAGCCAGTCGTGACCTAAGTGCTCATTGTTTTTTCAGTCGACAGCGCTTTTGGACCTCCCCATGCAAGTATAAGAGAGATAACGAGTCACAATTTAAAAAATGGTCTAGACACTTATATTTAAATTTTCTTCTTTATTATAGATAATGTAAAACATATGAAACATATCCCAAAGAGCTTGTATGAAAAGAATTGTGGATGTGAGGAAAGCGAGGGAGTTGTGTCAGGATCGTGGCAAGTGGCGCTTCATTGTCTCTGCCTATGCCTGTGGGAAAAAGACGTGACAATTTGATTGATTGATTGAAACAAATGAGTATTTAAATATATATTATGTATTTAAAAAAATACAATTATAATATAGCAAAGAAAGGAATCAATCAAATTATTAACTTACATGAAAGTCCAGTTAGTATAAAAACAAAATAAAAAAGACTTTTTATTCTTTATTTTCCTTTTACACTACAAGGATATCTTGATGCTGCACAATTGTTACCTTTTAATCTTCTACACTCTTCCTTTGTCTTCCACAAATGCTAGAGGGCTTAAATAGAAAATGTCCTACGTTTTTAACCGACCACTTTTTATTACAATTCCACTTCATATATTTTACTCTTGCAATGGTTTTATCATACTTTTAAACAATCTACGTATTTAATTGTATTGTAGTAGCGATATAAATAACAACTAGCAGCGAATGTCTTGCTCACCTTTGTACAGAGTGCTTAAAGTTTAAAATTAAATAAATACTTTTAAATAAAGGCAAATGAAAAAATGTAGTAAATTATACATAACTACATCCTTAGGCATGTGTTGATTAAAAAAGACATTTAAAGAACGCTTTTTCAACCTTTTAACTTAATCTGCTAAATGTATTTTGATATACTCGTATTTAATAGAATCTTTTCAATTTTAGTTCACTGCTAATATCTCCTAAAAATAATTACGAGTATTATTATTCAGTAGCCTAGAAGAGATCGACATATTGGTGATTGTACCATATGTGGCGGCCATATGTGTATTATAGCTACTTATGTATTATTTTTTTATTACATATATAAATACATAATTTGTAAAATTATTAGTATCAATCTTATTCAATTAAATTGTCACGCCTATTTCCCACAGCGATAAGGAAAGACAATGGAGCGCTACTTGCTACAATCCTGACATATTTCCCTCGCATCCCTTACATCCATAATCCTCAAGAAAGCTGGGTTGCCTAGTGACCACAAGCTTGCTATAGATCTTGTATAAAGAGGATAGTGGATGAATTAATATATAAAGAATACTTTAAGGCAGTGAACTATAACGAAAATAGACCGTGTCGGCCTACTGTCATCATAGAAAAAACAACAAGGAAAAAATATATAGTAATATCTTTATTTATTCATATGACCCTGAATACAATTATGCTTTCCCTCAAAACTAGTCCTCAAGGACTGTATTTTTGTAGTCAATTTTCTTAGCTATGTTTATTAGCTATGCTAGTATTATTACTGTTTAAAATGATTATTGAAAATTAACTACGACCAGGGATCGAACCCGGTATCCGTCGCACCACTGCACTGCCCTAACTTTTATACCTAACAAAAATCAATGCTATAATATAGGTAGATAGACGTGTATGTTATATTCACCTGAAGCACGAAAATGCACATCACCTATTTGGTTTATATTATAATTTGACATGAAGCGAACAAGACATTGTTGCGTTCCCATTGTGTTCGTGTAGCCGTAAGGGTTTGGGGTGATGTTACAATCAAGGAATTAATTTGCGTTATTATAAACATTTCCAATTATTTCACAAAGGGGGAAGTTTCATTGTTCTATTGTTTAATTAGGACCTTCACGCATTGTTTGTAAGTGTAGAATTACGATTGTTGAAATTTTCATTGTAATAATTCCGGGATTAGCTGTATGAAAATTTGCTACAGGTGAAAGCAGAATTATGTTATTAATAATAAAGTACGCTACACTGTATATTAATTTTGAAGGAATTTAAACACGCTTTGTACGCAACAGTTAATTAAATGGTATTTGATTAAGCCCCTAATTAAATACCTACGTCTGTTTTATACACTTTTGATCCTTTGTTAATTTCATTTTCCCCAAGGTTATGCTTTAGGCAAGGATAATTTTATTGTACGACGAAGATTTGCAAATAAATACAATGTTGTTTTTCTGAAAATCTTTGAGAAAAATCCACAATATGTTATATTGAGAACTCGATATTCGACTTTCGGAATTTTATTTGGCAACATTTAAGGGATTATTGGGATAATCTTTTGGAATCAACTTTCTATTGTTTGGTCCGAATCGAGATCAAACCGGAACGTGTTACTAACTGAATTTCAAATCAGAAGATACAATATTTGTTTTCCTAAGATAAATAGGATATTTTAAATTGAATTTTATACTTAAGGAGATAAGTATAAAATTAAACATTCTGTATCTATAAATACACAATATTCTCATTTAGTAAAGAAACATTTTATATTTTATAAAGTAAAATTTTAAACTTTATTAGGTTGTTTGTAGCATTTTAATTAAAAACCTTATATTAAAAGAGGCTCTTTTTTCCAGGTACGCACAATAGGCACAAAAGCCATAAGAAAAATAAAGTACAAAACGGCCCCTTGTCGACACACAGTAAGCCTAGCTACTTACAATATATATAAAAGTAGTCTATACATAGGGCGATTTGATTGATTAATTAACAAATACCATAATATGTTAATAGTGTCGGTATCATAGAAACTGAGCAATCAAAGTATATCGAAGATGATGTTAATAACCTCCGCGATAAATCCGTAGTTTGTTCAATATTTGATAAATGTTTCTTAAGACTTTATTCTTTTAAGATTCTTGTAAAATGTAGTTTTTCCTTAAAATAAGTGTCAAAGCATTTGCAAAGGATGTTCACAATAGTATTTCCAAGGAATCACATCTAAGAACGCGTATGAATATTGTTTCCTTTTATTTATTTTTCTTCAAAGCTGCTGGTTCTAAATCGAGTGCAGAAAACCCAACAAGATGCAATAAATTTTACAAGATATCGTTTCAATTACTTTCATTGGATGTACGATATATACAAAACTTTTATTTACTACGAACATATTTTATTCTAAAAATATATTTATATGTATCTTCTCTATTTCCGACTGAATTTAACTTTTTCAGCATAATTGACTTTTCAATTGTATAGAGTTCGAGGGATTCCTTTCAATGTGTTTTTCATCCTTTTATTCTAAGACAGTATTTAAGTCTAAGGCAGTGGCCGACAGTACCACTTCCTCAGAGTACCACTACTTACGTAAAGTTGCCGGTTTCACTAGGACTGCATATTTACTTGCAGTTTTTTAACTAAAGTAGCAGTCTCCTTTATTCATGTACCGCTCATCAACCTAAAATCAAAGTGGGATGTTGTCTTGTCATATGTCAAGCCCTAATTAAAAAAGTTTTATGGTTGCCTAGCGCCCATAACTATAGAGCTTGTATGAAGAGAATTGTGAATGTGAAGGAAGCGAGAAAGTTGTGTCAGGATCGTGGCAACTGGCGCTCCATTGTCTCTGCCTATCCCTGTGGGAAAAAGACGTAACAATTTGATTGATATAACTAATTTTGTTTTTTAACTTAAATATTTTACTCCATATAACTAAAATACAAAAAAACGTTGGAATTGCTTAGAAAATAATTAACATTATAAATGTTAGGATGTTAATTTTTAGTAAAATTGATTTCATATCATACATTTCACCAGAATTATTCGATTCTAATTTTGTTCTATGAACTTTGAGACTGACGAGACTTCCCAAACCCTAACCGTGTTATATTTGGCCTTAGGCTATTAAAGTAAATAGTCAATATAATTCTCAAATACTTTATTCTGATATATTTATGGCTCTAAATAAAATACGATGATATGTATATTTTACATTTTCAATTGATGTTTATTAGTTCTTTGTGTCGTGACTATTAATTTAAATTAGGTTTTAATTTTATAGACATTTGTCTTTTTAATTCACCTATTAATAACTTACGAATAACATTTTTACTTGTCCTTTTTTATATTTTTAAGAATACTTGAATTTAAGAAAGCGAGTGAGTTGTGTCAGGCCGTGGCGCTCCATTGTCTCTGCCTATCCCTGTAGGAACAGGGGGTGACAATTGGATTGATTGTTTGATTGAATTTAAAATTAATAAATCACATAAAAATTATCATATTAGGAGTTATTATTTAACGAGATTGACCAGTGCGCGTAAAGCTAGGACACTGGCTACGACCCCCGGACGTAGTTGACCGATTACCAGTAATTATTTTCTATTAATTATCATGACTAATCTAATCAATTTAAAATGTAATAATGATTACTTTTTTTTTTTGGTCGGCATAGTGACGTCAATTGAAACAACCGTGAATTGACTCGGTTTTTACAGTCGTTGGCACTCTTGGAATTTCCCTTGCTTACTTACAATCAGGCAAACCGATCAGATGTCAAGTCACAGATTTTAAAGAAATTCACTAACAAAAAGTGTTGGTCACACAAAATTTTTCAACTTTCCGTAGCAACGAAAAATGTTCAGAAGTTTTTTTCGCCTTTATTCTCGTTTCTTTTTTATGGCTCTTCAAACACAATAGAAAGAATATTTTAATGATTCTAGTTCAAAACATTAATTTCTTGTTTAAAACAGTTTTAAAACAAACCGCGTTATTTACAAATTATAGCAACAATATAATATAATAAAATAATAATAAGCATTGCAATTTTTATTATTAATCTATTACAAACAAATATATTTGTAATAAATAAATAATAAAGGTTAATATCAATTTATATTACTAAGTATAAAAATGTAAACCGAACTCCAATACAACTGGAATACAAACTGGAGAGTGTATAAACTGTAATTTGAAACTAGACCACAAACTTTATTACTCGTTTTAGATCGGACTATTAAGCTACTTTGTATATTTACTATTCAACAAAAACTTCTTCTACACTACGCGGGAGAAAATTATATCTTAGTTCATACATACCATTCTCGCGTAATGACCTAACTGTAATACATCGCTCGAAGAACCGACAACCGATGGGGAAGAAAGGTTCTAGAGTGGAGACCACGAACCGGAAGACGCAGTGTAGGTAGGCCTCCTACTAGGTTGGCCTGACGACATAGTTAAAGTCACGAATAACCAGTGGATGCAACTGGCGTCTTGTCGTTTGAAATGGCGTTTTAAGGGGGAGGCCTATGTTCAGCAGTGGACGCCTTCTGGCTGATGATGATGATGATGATGAATATATGGGAGACCTCAAAGACCAAGTTAGTTGTGTACTATATTTTATATTGATTGGAACACAGTATAAATTATTACAGAGTGCCTAAACTATCAAAGCTGATATAAAAACTATCAAACCTTAAATCCTTTAAGCGGAATGCGGAAAAACACCCAACTACGTCATAAGATTTGTAGTAGACAGTCAGTTGGTCATTTGCCCGGGGTAGTTCCACCAACACTTTAAAGTGCATGAGTTGGTGTTTCGGGACCAGTATGGAAGTTGTAGGTTTCAACTAGCCTACTCGGTCACTAGTTTGGATGTTACTGCTACTTGCAGTTATTGAACTGTAGTAGTATAAAAGAGCACTTTTATAAAAAGGTAAAGGTAATTTTGTATAATATTTCTTTTCAATAAATAAATATTTAATATATTATTATAATATGCATACGAGACTATACCTATATACAATACTTCTTTTGCTGTATTTCATATAGCAAAAAATCATTTATCCTTTGCAGACAATAGTTGTGTTTAATTTTAACAAAACATTTATCGGAGTTATTCTTTTGCACCTTTTACGAGTATATCAAAGAGACAATTGTCAGAGGACTATGAAATGCGTATTCGGATATTCTCTTTTACAGTCCCTGACTGAGTTTTTATGACATCATAAAACTAGTATCTTCGCAGAATATCTAACAAAAATGACCGAATATTTTTATGACCGGGCGGCTTCTTGTCCATAATAATTGCGTCGAAGTCTATAACTTAATTTATTGCGATATTACTAGAGATTATCAAAACATTGTATTTATGGCTATAGGCAAGTTTGTATTTGATATTTTTGATTACAATTTTATCGCGTAAATTTAATGGACCAAATCACTTCTTGGTCTGTACACTTGTAAGTGGTGGTACTACCCCGGATCGGCAGACTGGGTACCACTGCCTACCACTCTTTGATAACCAGACCCGAAGCAAATATCCATCTCTTTTTTTATTAACAAATATTTGCTATATTTAATAAAATTATTAAATATTACAAATAAAAGCTATGAAACAAATATTTGTTCCGACCGGGAATCGAACCCGGGACTTTACGCGCAACAAACCAATCGCTAAAGCGTTTGTCCACGCCTGTCGTGTTTTAACTATTACGATTGAATGAAGATAAGACTTCTTCCATCTTGGATCCTTTAGGCCTTAGGCGATGCGTGAAGAAGCACCTTTGGCCGGCATAGTGACAGCGTGCCGTCCTGGTTGATATAAATTAATAATATGAATATTTTTAGTAGAATGTTGTATTGTAAAATAATAATTTATTAACTACGAAATACTACAAGTTACTTAGTTTATAATAAATTGTGACGCATCAATTCCTACAAGGATAGTGAGAGATAAGGAAGAGTCACTCTTCACGATCCTTATACAACTCTTCATACATGTTACAACATATTTAATTATTATTAATACCAACATCAAAAGATATACAAAATTTGATAACATTATAATTTAATATATTAAGATCTTAATTAAGAAACAGTCCCTTGAGAAAGAACACAATTTTTATCTTATAATACCTACACCCCAAAATTGAATTACATTCATTATAAGCACAATTTTTACTAAAATGTATTTCGCCATTACGTTTTCTTCACGCTGGGTACGAACCATATCATAGTTTATGACAAATAATAATCAAGCACAAAAAAAAATTGATGTATTACGTATTATTAAATTGGTAAATACGAAATTCTTTTAACACCCCTTAACATTGATTGACACGATGAGCAACTTGTTATTATCCGTTATAGGAAAATAACAGTAATATTTAATACAATATTATAACTTTTAATGAAGTAAATCAAAACTATCACGCCTTTTTCCCACAGGGATAGGCAGAGACAATGGATCGCCACTTGCCATGATCCTGACACAACGCTTGCTTCACATCCACAATTCTCACTAGGCAACCCAGCTTGAGAAAGTCTCCGATTTTATAATATTTTATATAAACACTTTATTTCATTATAAGACATTACATAATAACTAAAATGAAATATTAAACATTAAAAAGTCTCTTTACGGTAATGGAGACGCCACTCGAGCCTTATTTTTAAACATCACGGGGATTTTTTAAGTAAAAGCACCTAAAAATATAACAAGCCACTTTTTGCTTTAAGGAAAAAAAATAAAAGAATAAGAGTAAGCATATACTTTTAAGATTTTTATTCGTTATTTAGTGAATTAAAGCCAGAAAAAAAGTCCTTTCAAGTCAGAAATAAATGTCCTTTTCGTTTTAAGTATCAATTTCAGAATAAATAATGTAATTTTGAATTTTACTATTAAAAAATAGTTATAATTTTTAATTCAATATTTGGGTAGTTTTTACAAACATTATTTAACCTTAGAGCTTGTATAAAGAGAATTGTGGATGTGAAGGAAGCGAGGGAGTTGTGTCAGGATCGTGGCAAGTGGCGCTTCATTGTCTCTGCCTATCCCCGTGGGAAAAAGCGTGACAATTTGATTTTTTTATTAATTAATATCCAAAAAACGAATTAAGAGTTATTATATCAAACGATAATTTTAATTATACTCATTTGTAACCAATTATTGAATAAAAATATTTAAAATATTTTGTGAATACGATAAAGTAAAGACAAACAGCTCTACGTCCATCCATATAAGCACTAACTTATTGCACTAAGTGTTATTGCATATAGACTGGATTGTTGTTTGCTAAATAATTGAATAATTCCCTCGTAACTGTTCCCAACAGTGAGTCGTAAATTTTAGCTTCCGGAAAGCATACAATCTGTTAATATTAATAGCTCGCAGAATACATTAACAATTGAAATTATGATATTTTGAATGGAACTGCAATTGTTATTATCAATGGTTTTAGAGCGAATGTGGTAAGAAGGATATCGCATAAACACAAACAGGCAGACACAAATAATTAAAATTCTGTTGCGGAATAACATACAATATATACTATATTACAACTTTATTGGCTTAATAAAACTTAATAAAGAAGGATATCTATACCCGAGTTTTTACAATTTATACACTTGTATGGCATTCTAGGTGGAAGGCTTATGTTCAGCAGTAGACGCTTTCTGGCTGATGATGATGATGATACACTTGTATGTGGGTTGTTGAGGGTACGAGTGTGTGTGTGTGTGTGTGTTTGTATTACATAGTTACATCTTTATTTATGATTCCGGTTTCCTGGTTTATCAAATCAATCATAATAATGAATACTCGTACTCATCGTCTAATAAATCTGAATTATCCGAGTCAAATTATCAATTAGGCACGTTTGTTATACATTTCTATATAGTAACTGATTTCAATTTGTGCGTGCCACTAAATATGTAAATGAGATAGGCTGATAATGATAATGACCCTAAGGCAAACATCCCAAATTGAACCCCCTGAAGGTTATGCTAATGAAATATGCTAATAAAATTCATGAAACGTAACGTTATTTTAGATATTGATTATTATCAAATACCTATAAGCTGTAAAATTTATAATATAGCAACAGCGTTCAGATACTGGAATAATAATAAGAGTATATTATATATATATAGATTGTGTAGTGACAAGGATTGACAAAGCAATGCTTCGATAGTTTATTCACATGGAAGGAATGAGTGAAAGTTGACTTTATTTTATTGTGACACGACATCTGACCTGAACCCGCCTGATGGTAAGCAAGAAGAAGTCCAAGAGTGCCATCGACAGAAAAAACCAAATCTTCACGGCTGTCTTAGTCGCCGTCACTATGCCAAAGGTGATTTTTCACGCATCGCTTAAAGGATCTAAGGTTATAGGATGGAGAGAACACATGGGCTGGCAAAGGATTCCACTTGCCGATACAAAGAAAAGACGCACCGAACATTTTAGATCGACTGCCCGTTCGGTCGACTAAACGCGGCTGCTTCCCCCGACCAGTGCGGTTGTATAAAGCGGTTGTATAAGCGGTTGGTTTGTACAAAGTTAAAGAGCTCCTCGGAACATTTTCCGGAACAGTCTTAAACATGTTTACATTTTATTATTGTACTCTACCTAGATCTTAAAATTGAATATGTAAAAAATCTTCATTAAAAAACTCTTTATTATTAAGATTTAAAAACTATATAAATAATAATGCTGTTTATGCTGTTGAAAATCTTAACAAAATTAATATTTATATTAAAACAATATATTAATTTACAGGGGTCGTTCGCCGCATCAAAATGCGTGTTAAATCGGGGGGTTCGGTCTTGGCATGTATTTTGTTGGCGATCACAGTTGCTGTAGCTGCGGCCGCCTACGACCGTGAAAGACTTGATATCGCTCGTCAAATCTTCACTGAAGTCCCACTTATTGACGGGTAAGCTTTGAATATTTAATCATTGTATTTGAACTTGTCTAATTACGCGTAAACACAGATTTGGCAAAGATTACTTTTATTATAAGTAGAGGTTTGAGAAAAATACTTTAAGTAGTTTGTCAATTGTTTCATAGATATTTAAAATGTATTATCATTATTACATAGAATTTCAAAACATTAAAACTAAATAAATAAATACCCTTTACGCGAAAAAACCTTTAAGTGAAAGGTCTTTACGCAATGTAAGACCCATAGATTTAGGTAAGGTTGTAACCTACTTTTTTACATTAAAATAGAAAAACAATTATAACCTATAGTTAAATTAATGTATAATGTTAAGGTTATTAATGTTAAAGCAAACTTTATTTAACCTTTAAAACTTTAAGTATTGTTTTACAATAAGTAGGTATTTCATTTTCACAAAATTAAGAATTACAAGTTACACAAAGTTAAGAACCTGATATTTTGTTATCCGAAAGACATGCTTTCACATTTTTAATTACCGATACACAATATATTATGTCTCTTGTATACTCGTATTTAGAACGCCGATATGTAATATAATAAGTCTATGTTATAAGAACGCCTTTTGTAATATTGAATATTAACGTCGTTCTATCATTTCTAAGAGGCTTTAATGGCAAATTTTATTATGTATGTGATTAAAATTTATTTTGCGTTATGGTGTGTTCTCCCCATCCTATGACCTTGGATCCTTCAAGCGATGCGTGAAGAAGCACCTTTGGCCGGCATATGAACCGTGAATAAAGCCATCGTCATTCACGGTCGCTTTAATACCAAGTCGGTATTTAAGGTGTCATTCAGAATATCGATGATATAAGCTGTGTCTTAAAATTAGATACCTATCTATAGTAATTAATATTAGACAAAATTTTATAATATTACGAGCTGTTGCACTCTTAATCTCAATTCACGCGAAACAATATTACACGTACTTATATGCCAGCAGAGAATGCAGTTGTTATGATCGCGTTTTTCGCGACTGAGTATCGCGTCGCCTCGTATTCGTAGCTCATGAATGGCCCTTTAGTCCCCTCTTATAATACACAAACAAATTTAATTCTGCCCTTTAGTAATACATTCAAGTCACTTACATAGTTATTGAATGACGTTTTGTCCTTTTTCCCGAAATCGTATACCCTCCGAATTTGTTAGGATTAGGGTAGAAAGGGTCCAATTAACTTCAAGCGAGGTTTATTATACCAGATCCAATCTTTGAACAAATATTTTCTTGTTTTATTTTATCGTATGCGTAAAGACAAGAAAATGCAATCAAGAAACAGGATTGAATTTTTTATAAAATATGAAAATATTTATCTTAGATATATTGTTAGATAAGTAGTCTTCGTTTAAGACATTAAAATGATAAATCTCAAAGATAAAATATTAATAACATAGCGTTTAACCTAAAAAAATCTGGGATATACAATTTATTTTTTGAACACTGTAATTAAAATTTGATTTTGATTACAGCCACAACGACCTACCATGGAATCTGCGCAAGTTTCTCCGCAACCAAATAAATGAGTTCGAATTGGACACTGATCTGACGCTGGTGGAGCCATTCTCTATCTCTAAGTACTCTCACACAGATTTGCCGCGCATGAGGGAGGGAATGATTGGTGCTCAGGTAAGTTTCTTTGTTTCATACAAATTAATAAACAGGTATTATTAACGTCGTATTATTTAAATGTGTTAGTAAATTTAATAGTTATAAATATTTTCTATCTACTATTATACAAATTTGAATAGAAAACCCTAATAATGATGTATTTACCTTAGGCCGGCATAATGGCGGCGGCTGGGGCAGCCGGGAACTAACTCGGTTATTCCAGTCGTCGTCACTCTTGGACCTCCTCTTCAGGCGAGTCGAGGTCACATGTCGTGTCACAATAAAAAAAAAAACTATTATAAAAAAATAAGTGGTGGATATGAATAATAACAAGTATTTATTTATTTTTTTAGAAATGAATATAAATAAAAGTTTATAAGATAATTCAAAAGAACCTTATTTTCACATGTTGCTTGTCACACGTGTCGCAAAACTTCGAATAAATATGATATGACGTATGATTAAATTTCAAAACCTCTTATCAGGAAAATGTCCCGAGAAAAACATAGAACCGACATATAATAGAACCGAAAATCCGTTAAATTATATAGAAAATATAAATTTACAATATGCTTCTTAGTAATTTATAAATATAATTGAATTAAATTGTACGTTAAGGAATATGTTTATTTTGAAACACAAATATTTTTACACAATATATTTACACAAATATTTTTACACAAATATAATTACACATATATTTTTACACAAATATATTTACACAAATATTTTTACACAAATATAATTACACAATTATTTTTACACAAGTATATTTACACAAATATTTTTACACAAGTATATTTACACAAATATTTTTACATAAGTATATTTACACAAATATTTTCTAACACGATTTTAATTAACTGGAGTAGCAGTTGCCTCATTCATAGACCATACTCCAACTTAACATCTACTAAATAAGTGCAACTAGCAGTGACATCCACTATGCCGGCCTAGTGGAATCGGCAACTTACAAGCTGATCTCGAAACGCGACTATGTCACTTCTGTACAGTTGTAAGGTGTCGTACTACCCGGGATCGGGAGACTGAATACCACTGCCTACAACTCTTAGGAATACTCGTAGATTATAACCATGCAAATAATTATGCATACTAATACTTTCTTTAACCACAAGAACATTAAACAATACTCCATTATAACCGAAGAAAAAGTAATGTAAAAAAGCTTGTCAGGTATCCCAGATGTAAGTATATACTTAGCTTGCAGTTAAGGCAACCGTGATGTAGTGGCAGTGCAATTACACAAACCAAGAGCACGAGTTTGAAATCGCCCACGGGTACCAATGCATCTTTGATATAAGTACTATGGTTGTTCTGTTTTTATGATACAAGCACTTTAGTAGCTTAGTATAAAAATAAAATGTAAATAAAATTTAAATTAAAAATATGCGCTTAAAATTCATTAACATTTTAAAGAAAATAAGAGTAGAAGTTTTGATATGTAGTTTAAACCTAAACAAAACAGTTCCAATTAGTGCAAGTTCAGGTTAACAGTAGTTAAGTGAACAAAAAGGATACTTTTTGTTTTAAACGCTAATTAATGATAAAATCTCGCTAAAATGGATGTTAAATTTTAAACTATGAGAGCGAAACATTATAACATAATTATTTTGAATTTTCCTCCGAAACTCTATGCATATATTATGATAACGTTGAGTAAATTTCATAATAACAATCAGGGTTTCAGTTACCAACGTAATGTCGGTGAGATAACAAGGATAGGTAGTTGCATAATTCATTTTGAACCCTTATAATTTATGAGAAGGACCTTTGCCCTAGCCTTCCAAGTTTTCTGTGTATTCGTCCGAAATAAAGATGCTACAATATGATGCCTTCAACAAGGGTTAACCTTCACATATGGATTGCTGATTTATATCTTGTAAGTATCAGTAAGTTATCAACCACACCCAGAGCAAATATCCGCGTTTTTATTTTAGTAACGAAGATTTGTAATATATAAGCTCTACGGTTATGGGCATTAGGCAACCCAGCTTTCTTAAGGATGTCTTCGATTTAGTCGGAAAACACCTACATTAGATACCGTAGAGTATGTATGAGGAGAATTGTGGATGTGAAGGAAGCCAGGGAGTTGTCAGGATTGTGGCAAGTGGCGCTCCGATGTAGAGACAAAATAATGCAAAGGCCTATCCCCGTGGGAAAGAAGCGTGACAATCTGATCTGATCTCAATCTGATTTGTAATATTTAATCTAATATTTGTAATATTTAGTATTACATATAAATACTACGAAACAAATATATGCCTCGACCGGGAATATAACCCAGGACTTTACGCTTACCGGACTGGTCAATTAACCAATGCGCCACGCGTATCGTCAAACACGACGTAACGGCAACGTCGACGTCCATATCGTTCAATTTGGGGAAAATAAATCGGTTATCAATGTTCTATAGCGCTCTCCACATGACGAACCTTATGTGGGATGGCGTTTCGTCCTATATACAGCAAGTTACCCTTTTGCACTCTTCTCTCAATATCTTCATTACACTTTCAATCTCTTGATGACTTCCCAATGATAATTATGTTGGCCTTATTTTCCTAATACTCATTTAATAAGAAAAATGAAATAAGATGCTGATAAAAAAGTAAATTACATGAATGACTGTTGTTTGTGTCTAAAAACCCATTAGGTTGACTGTATCATTTCGCTAGAGGCTTAGGCCAATTACATTCATACCTACTAAGTGTTATACTAAAAATAAACTTTGGCCAATAACAAACTAATTTTTAAGAGTGGTAGGCAGTGGTGCTTAGTCTGCCGATTCGGGGTAGTAACACCACTTACAAGTATACGAACCGTGAAGTGATTTGGTCGCGTTTCGGGATCAGCATGTAAGTTGCCGGTTCCAACTAGGCCGGCATAATGGATGGATGTGAATGCTACTTGGAGTTATCGAATTGTAGTAGCAGTGACATCCATTCATGGACCACACTCCAGTTTCACATCAAGCAGAGTGCTGTCATATGTCGAGTCACAATAAAAAAAACTTATAACTTTAGTGATCTCAATTGTTATTTAATCCAATCAAACTATCACGACTCTTTTACCACAGGGATAACCAAAACCAATGGAGCGCCTTTCATACTGAAATAAATATATAGCTTTATTCACAATTAGGAGTCACCAACTGTATGCTTACTATTCCACAATTAATGACCACCCAATCTATGTACTGGAGGCAATCAGAAACTTCGTATTTTATTTTAGTCGATGCTATAATGCAAAGTTGTAACGACTCGAATTAAACCGAGTTGAGGCCTAAACCGAGTTGGATCGGTTAACATTTACAATAAACCGGTTTAAACTATTATTTTTAGATTAGACTAGATTAGATCAAACTATTTATGTTTAGATCAGACACGAAATTTATTTAGTCATACATACACATCCGAAATTCTATAGCAAACCACACTGTGTATTAGGCAATTTAGATTGTCAAACCGAATTGTCAACTCGGTTTGTAAACCGATTTGAATCGAATTCATCAATTCTGTTTGCAAATCGGGTTGTCATATTTTTTTATCAGCCTAACTCGGTTCGAAAAAATCGAGATCATCCCATCTTTGCTATAATTTTTTAGTTTCCCTTGCTTATCATCAACGTATCAACAAAAAAATAATTGTTAACTTAAGTATGACCTTTAGAAGTAATTGCTATACCGACCTTAAGCTTCGGTTTATCTTATAGTTACGAACCATCCAGGCTCACTACTTTATCTAATTCATTACTGCGAGATAAAATTCTCATTTTCTTATGAAGATATGATAAGATTATATTATATTAAAATTATAATAGCTATATTTGAAGATTTTTTTTTTCTTTTATTTTATATTAATACCTATTTCGTTTAAAAGATTATAGCAATATGGTATTATGTTGGTGTGGGTGGAAGAAATATCAAGGCACATCCACTATGCCGGCCTAGTTGGAGCCGGCAACGTACATGCTTATCCCGAAACGCGACTAAGTCACTTCACGGTCTGTATACTTGTAAGTGGTGGTACTAACCTGGAACGGCAGTCCGGGTACCAATGCCTAACATAAAAATGATATAAAATAAAAATAATTTTATCCAATATTTCTCCCCTAGCGAAAGTTTGAAATGAAATTAATGACATAGGCACGTCATAAATCTATTCTCTTTTTTTTCATAATTATGTCAGGAGCTTTTTGTATAAAAAAGAATAATATTTTTCACTGTGAATTATTTCATACAAACGGACGTCTGACAATATTTCTTTTGGTTAATTAAAATCCTCGTCGTCTTTTTGCCAAATAAATTGCCGTGACATCATTATATTGTATTTTAAATAAAGAACTAGATTTCAATAATAATAATAAATCTTATGATGTATGACAGCACTCCTCCTGATGTTAAGCAAGAGTGGGGTCCGTAAATGCTACCACTATGCTGCTCTAGTTGGAACTGGCTACTTACTAGCTAACTTAACTCGACTAAGTCACTTTGCAGAAGACTGGGTGCTTTTTCACATTTCGCTTGGAAAATCCAAGGCTATAGGATAGGAAGAATATAAGCTGGTAAAACATTCCACTTATCCATTGTTCTACAAAGAACGAACTTTTGAATTTCACTGCTGATTTGGTCGACAGAATGCTAATGCTTTCCCCGACTTGTGCAGGTATCACGGAAGTAAATAGACAAGGTAGGATCATGCTCCATAGTCAAGATGGAAGTCAATTCCGCTACCGCTCTTAATGAATGTAACATCGAGACTTCTACAATTTCAATCATAAAATTAAAAATAATAACACCTTTCTTTAAATATAGAGATTTTATCAAAACAGGAGTAGCAATTTTCATTTGGTCGTTTCCTAAGCCATCGTAATAAATACAACAAACCACAAGAATACTTCTTAAATTTTCGGAGTTATCTAATAAGAAATTTAAAGGTTGTAAGGTTCACAAAAGTTGCCATGTTGAAATATAAAATTTCAAATAGAACTTCTCTGAAGCATAAAGCGTAGAAAATTGCCATAAGTTGCAGCTTTTGTGGGGGATTCCTTTGGGATATTATTACCTACAAAATACATGATATTACATTTTGATATACTTACTTTTTCACAACGATATCAAATAGCAATATTATTTAAACATGTATAGCCTTTATTTGTAATATTTAATAATATAATATTTGTTAATAAAAAAAAGATGGATATTCGGGTCTGGTTATCTAAGAGTGGTAGGCAGTGGTACCCAGTCTGCCGATCCGGGGTAGTACCACCACTTACAAGTATACAGACCGTGAAGTGATTTGGTCACGTTTCGGGATCACCTTGTAAGTTCCCGGTTCCATCTAGGCCGGCATAGTGGCATAGTGCTACTCACAGTTATTGAATTGTATTAGCAGTGACACTCATTCATGGACCACACTTTGGCTTAACATCATATCGAGTCACAATAAATAAAAATATATATACATATATATATGTATATATATACTTGTGATACTTGTAGAGGCAGTAGTGGATGTGACTGTTACTTACAGTAATTCCATTCCTGGACCACACTCTAGTTTAACATCAGGCTCCTGTCACATGATTTGAACTAATTAATTTGTACTTTATTTAAGTCTTATTAAAAACAGGGACTGATATTATAAAGTGTTACCTATCTGTTAAGATTAATTGCCGACTTAAGAGTGACTGAGTGGCTGGTGCTTCGAAAGTACACGTCCTCCTTTAATAATGGCAACAAGTTTAAGACGCCTCTTGAGAAAATCACTTTAAAGGAAAATTTAAATCCAATAACAGGAGATAATGGGATATAACGGAAGATGATCACAAACAAAATATGTAAATGTATAGTTTGTGAAATAATTAGGAAGGCAAAGTATTATTTAGGAAATTCTCTAAAACCTCTATCAGTCGGACTTTACCAGGAATTCATATACCACTGTATTTGCTAATGACCTCAAGCGACTTTAAATGGACAATATAAAACTAATAAAGAAATTTTCTTCTAAGTAAATTAAATTTTTAAGGAGGTTACATTTGACCTCGTCTTGTTTGATAATAAGCTAGATACAGGGCCGTCTTAGGCATATTTAGCGCCGGGGTGCGAAAGTCAAGGCTCCGCTCGCGTGGTCTCAGTGTACGGGTAGTAGGTACCTATCGAAATTTTTGGCGGTCGGCATGCGCCCCCTAGGACTCTGCGCCCGGGTGCACTGCACCTCTTGAACCCCCGGGTAAATACGGCCCTGACTAGATAAATATAGTCATAATAAATATAGGATGAATGGATAATACCCATAAAAATATAATACAAAAGTACAATTTTGAATGTGATTATATTTTGAAATCTTCCTTCCATTAATAAATCTACTCAATAAATTTCTTATTATCCCTAAACAACATCTAGTAAAGATGTTAGCTAAAGTTTATTACACTCTGTTAAATTAAGGATAGGCAGAGCAAATTGAAATGCCACTCTCATCTTTTATAAATTAAAGGCTTTTTGCGATTTTTTTCTTTCTTTAATTCTATTTGTGTTAATCAATCAAAGTCAAAAATTTCTTTGTTCAATTTGGAATTTAATTTTCATTGCGAAACGAATTTACTATTAAGGATCATTATTGGTATTAGGATTGGGGTTAATTACAATTTTTTTCAGGCTGTTTGCTGATTGATTGATATTGTTGTTGAATTATTATCTTGAGCTAATTAAGGTTCTAATAATATTTTACTAATCTTATTACGTAAAGTAATGTATGTATGTATGAATGTAAAACATATTTATTTATTTATTAATTTAAAAACTTAATGCACAATAATAAAAAGTCGGACTTAATGCCAAAGGCATTCTCTACCAGTCAAACCTTTAGGATGTTGATCCGACAATGTAGATAAGAGGTGGGGTGCAAAATAAAATAAAAAAATAGGTAACCAATAACATTATGAGAAATATATAAATTATTCATATATACATAAATATATTCATAGATATATAGATACACAAATAACATGTATAACACATACATAATATAATATAATACAATACAATATAATATAATATAAACAGTATTATCATTGGGTAATAAAATTAAATACACTTAAATTTATATGTGTTATATATTTAAAATTAATTAGTTTGCTAAAGGAAGTATGAATACACCAACTTTTTGAAGATGTATATTATATGTATATGTGTATGAAAGTACCGAATACATACATACATACTCGTAATTTTTTTTACATATGAGTTGGGCATACTTTCAAGTAAAAAAAATACAACCTAATTCTTCTGACAGTGATGAATAGTGTGCATATACCGGTGTCGTGTCGTTTTAATGAATAATTCATAGGTAAGTAACGAACCTTTAGGCCCTTTTTGTAGCTATTCTCTATACATTTAAGGGCAATCTCTAACGATTTTCTATTAATTGTGCGTTATCGAAGCGTCAGCGCTCATAGATCTTTACTACTGATTATACTCATTAGTTTTTACTACCCGGTGCGTCTTATTTGAAGAACAATCTCTCCATCCATAACTATAGATCCTTCTAGCGATGCGTGAAGGCATAGTGACGGCGGCTAAGGGAGCCGTGAACTAACTCGTTTTTTTTCAGTCTTCGTCACCCTAGGACCTCTTCTTGCTTATCATCAACCCGCTTCCTATATGGGGGTTGAGGTCATACGTCGAGTCAAAATGAAAAAATAAAACTAATTGTAAGACACATTATCTGTGTCCAATATTACATTTATCCCGTTTCACAGGTATCCAGTTATTGGATATGTATCGTTGTCATGAGAAAATCTCATTTTTCTGATTATAGAGAATGAGTGAATTGTGACCCGAACAATCCCCGTGTTGTAGGGTTCTTAAGCCCTTGCTTAAGCGATTAAAGGGAGTCATGCATGATATAGCATCATTAAAATAGGTCGTTATTATTAAAATTTTAAAAAGTTAGGCTATCTACTCGTACCTGGTTTACTTAGTTTCATGAGTTAAAAGTTGTTCATAGTCTAGTGGTTAAAGTTCACTGCTTGTGAAAGAGTAAGTTGCTATCTTGATTTTGAGAATAATTATAACATTAGCGAGAAAAACTTTATACGTATATACGTATAAAGTTAACGTATAAGATAACTTTATAAAAAGTTATCATGAGAATACTTTATAGACTAACATCTAGATTTATGATTTAAAGTAATTGAATATAATGCAGTCTTATAATGGAGGAGCATAAAGAAAGGATAAATCTGTACAGAAACTTCCATAATAGCTAATATTTAACTAAAAAAATACAAAAAATGTGATACTAAATCATTGTTAAGCATATAAATGGAATTTATGTTCATCTAAATATATTAGAACTGCAGCTCGTATTCTAAACATGTCCGCAACAGAAAGTTACCTCGTAAATCAGAAGTATGAGCGCGTTGCAAATGTTGCAATATTGAAAACTTTCATGTCGACGTGTTTATTTCGAACCAACTACTACCAATGTAACAATGTATGCTAATTAGAATTAGTCAACTTGTCAGTTGATTAAAAACTTTGCCATCATTTCAGTGAGTTTAAAATTCAATCAACAATCGAATTTTGAAGCCTTATTTCCACAGGAATAGGAAGAGACATAAGAGCGCCACTTGCCTCGATCCTGACACAACTCCTTCGCTTCTCTCACATCCACAATTCTCTTTATACAAGCTCTACGGTTCAAAAGATGTGAACCATCAATTGATGTATTTTTGAAGTGTTTAAACATCGTTTATTTCAACATAATCCGGTCAAAATTGCACTTACATACGATGTAAATATCAATTAACTTGTCACGTCTTTTTCCCACAGGGATAGGCAGAGACAATGGTGCGCCTTGTAAATATAGCGTCACTAATATTATTTTGTCAACATACAATATAAATACAGTAAATCTGTTCACTCAACTAGTTTTAACTCTGTAGAAAGGAAAACTAAAAAGAATTAATGATCATAAAGAAGTTTGCCCGAACAAATGACCTGCAATATCAGAAGAAACATTTTATGAAGTTGTAATCCTCCCCCTGTGTTCCACTGGGTTATATATATTCTAATATACAATCATCGCTCTGCCAGGTATTGTTCTGTAACAAGAAACTTAGATTCAGAGTCTTAAGACAAATTGGTTAGCTTAAGCATTTTTAGCTCGACCTATACTAGACAGGATAAAACAAAAAGATACTAAATAAGTATGGCCCATAACTATGCAGTACATTCTCTTTGTATAAAAAGAGAAATGTCGATTTGAATGAAGTCAAGAAGTTATGTTAGGATCTTATATAGTAAGGCTTGACATATAGAAAGATGGCTATTAAAATATATATCCGAGATAAACCAGCACCCCGCCTTAAGTTAAGTTGAAACTTAATATGCGGACCATTACTGCTATTGTCGAAAAATTATGTCCTACTATGTCAGCCTAGCAAGAGCCTTGCTAGCAAATTTAAACACACAGACGCGGAGCTGACCTTTTCTTTTCATTAACAATAAAATGTAATATTCATTCAAAAAATACCGCACCACACCTCAGATTAATATCAGGTGGGGTTTGTCATATTCCCGACACAAAAACAGTTATTCCTTAAACAAGTCGGTGAAGTTATAAATACAAATTGCACATATATTATTATATTAAAGGCGACCGTGGTGTAGTGGCAGTGCTTACACAAACCGAGAGCACGAGTTCGAAACCACCCACCGGTACCAATGTATCTTTAATATAGGTAAACTAATTTACTAAGCACTTTAGTACCTTAGTTTAGAAATAAATGTAAATGAATAAATAAAAAATCTTACATATTAGTCTCTTTGTTCGGAAGTGAACCTATAGTTAAGACAAGCTCAACCCAACTTGCAACAAGAACGTGTTTAGTAAAGTCGTGATAAAATATTACCCCCGTGGGAAACCACCTTCACAAGATTCACTATATGATATCATTTGTTTTATCCAAGTTCTTTTAAAAGACCTTTCAGACGCTATTCTAGGATTTTCCTATATAATAATTATAGAAACCTATGAAGAGAAATGAATATCTTTATGTCATTTTAAATACTTAGTAGTAATTAAAATTCAAAACAAGCTGGTTAGTGTTTTGATAATCCGTTAAGTTTAAAACAAACAGAACTCAGCCTTTACGTGCATTAGGTACATTTTAATTTTAAACAAGTCTGTATGAATCCTCATGTATGATTTTGGTTTAACCGATGTTCATACGAATATAACTCAGAATGTTAACTGAACGAAAGCACTTTAGTCATTTACTGCGTGGAACTAAGGATCAGAGGTTTAATTTGTCAATGGATTTGGTTATTTGGGTAATGGATTTGGTTATTTACCTATCGTCAAAGGCATATTTTATAATATTTCTTAAACTATTACGTATTATATTTACTTATTTTCTGAGTTACTTAACCACAAAACTTGTATGAAAAGAATTGTGGGTGTTTGCGAAGAAGTTGTGTCAGGACCGTGACAAGTGGCGATCCATTGTCTCTGCCTGTCCCTGTGGGGAAAATAGGTGTGACAATTTGATTGATTGATTATAGCGTAGTTAAAATATAAATGTCGCTTCATCAATTTTTTTTTGCAACTGTATAAGTTAATATGGAAAAGAAGCGATTTTCTTATACGAGTTTAAACTGGGTCACAAAGCAGTGAAAGCAAGTTATAACATTAAGGGCGAATTCAGCGGAGGAACGAATAATAAACGTACGTGTGCGCTATATTTCCAAAAAAAAATCGCTCAAAGACACTTGGAAATGAGGTTGACAATAAACGAACATGGTGCTCAATAATGATCGAATGAAGGCTTTGGTGAAAGCGAATTCTTGTATGTTCGATAATTTCAAGAGATTTAGTTGTTACAATTGAAATAATTGCGAACTCTGAATAAATTTGGTAAGTCTAAAATATAGACTCGATTTAAATGAAAATCATCACAAGCGCAGTCTTATAGCGCTTCCTAGTAGACAGAAATATAAAATAGTTTTTTTTTAAATCCAATTATATACAGAGATACAAACGGATAGCAATTAAAAATAAATTGCTACGAAATAGGGAATGTTGACCTGAATTTAAAAATGTAAAAAATATTTAAAATAGATCAACACTTTTCATTAGGTATACGTAATTCCAAGATTAATTTAACCTTTGTAACGGGCACTATTTAGCCTATTAAATTCAATTATTTGCATATATTTTGTTTTCTTTGTGCATATTAAAGTGCATATCTATTTATTTATTCATCTTATTACTCTAATTGACCTTCCTCTTGCCAAAATTTTTACCTTGCTTCTCTGTTACTTCTAGGGTTGACAGGTAGAGTATATGCTTACTAGCATAAAGTCCACTTTCGTGCACCATTTTGCGAAAGGAGTTGTGGATATGAGGAAAACAAGGAACTTGTGTCAGGAACGTGACAAGTGGCGCTCCAGTGGCAGTGACAGCCTATCCCAGTGGGAAAAAGGCGTGTAAATCAATAATTTGATTAAATGATTGAAGAATTTCAATTAAATTAATTAGGGCTCTGTTAGAGAAAGAAGAAGCTCAAGATATTCTAGATTGGCGAAACATATTAAATACAATGATTAATCAAATCAAATTGTCACACCTTAATTTCCACAAGAAATAATCCCCACGACCCTGACACAATTCTCTTGCTCCCCTCAAATCCACAATACTCTTCATACGAAATGGCTCCGTCTTCATGTGGTTGTGGGCAATGCGGAGGACCCCTGTTATAATGATGTACTCAATATAATGGAGAAACGTTTTCCCTACTTTCCCCTATTTTATCCATCGAATATGTGTCTAATGATATATTGTATTTAAAATATATTTTGACATTGTATTGTATTGTATTGTCTTTAGATGACATAATTATTTTTAATAACAATGATTGATTGACATAAACTCATAATAAGACAGATAATGTGTGAAGAAATAATCTTTAGATGCTTAGGCATATTAAAATTTAAAAAACCTAAATTAAAAAAATATAGTTTATAAATCTATTGAAAATGCTGTTAGACTTAACATTCTTGTCGTGAAAGTATTATGAGCTTAAGCTGCTGAAACAGCAAATTGCACGTACAGAAGATTATATGAATTAAAATGAACGTTTATTTCATTTTATTAATAAACATGTTCCTATTTTTTAAATACATCATTATAATGATTTTATATTTAAATTACAATGCGAACAAAAAATAAACTAAATTGTACATATACTATATGAAAGATAAAAATATTTAATTATACCTCTAGTCTATTCTCCCAATCGAAATCTAGCAATATAGAACTGCGTTGTTCACGTTGACCATTCTTACTTATATATCAAAAAAAAATCCAAATCTAAATTTAACAATAAAGCTGCATTTTAAATACCTTAAAGAGTCAAATAGTTAATGGACTTACAGTCATTTATTTAACAATAAAATATTGCAGGTCTTTGGAAATCGTATAATTCCATTCCAACTATTAGTTGAGCCGAAGTCGCTAACTCCGCCTCATTAAACGTAGTCAACGTTGTGTGTACTATGAACTATTATTACAAAATCTTTATATATTAAAATATTATGTCTATATATCAATTTTAAATAAAGCTAAGTAAAGCTATGAAAAAAAATATAAAAAAAACTCAAGAAGAGATTTAATATAACTTTAATAAGATATTTAAGTTTCCTCTACCTTTTCTTGCCTTTACCTATCCAAATATACTTTCTAAAGCACACTTAATATTTTAATTCTAAAAGAGTAATTGACGCTTTGATGCAAGGACTCTTCTGGCATTCCTCTTGCACTGACTTCCACTGCGTAAAGATGGGTCCTGTATCTATTTTGTATCATCTTGTTCGTGCTGTCATAATATAATTACTTGTCTTAGCGTTGTGCTTCTTTAGAATGTTTTGCCGACAGAACGAGGAGCTTGATAAGGATGATAGTTTTCAATTACCAAGAATAAAAAAGCTGTCCGGTTTATAGGCTGCTACTACTACTATTTTTCTGGGATTTGTAGTGTTTCTTGAAGAACTAAAGAAGCTGAAATTGATATTTTTTGAGTTGGATCTCTTTTAAAAAAGTAAGATTACTCCAATTTTATTTCTTGACCTGTTTAGAAGCTTAGTATAAAAATATATTATAATAAAAATATATATTTTCTTGCTATGTCAATAATAAGACCTACTGGCGCGGATAATTTCCAGGCATTGATAAACATAGGACTTAATGGACTTCACGGAAGTTGACATGAACTTCAGTAACAACATTATCAAGCAATATGATGCACTTCACCAATATTGTCTAGAAGTTTCGATGGCGAGCTCACATAACATAACATACAAGTAGCTGGTATTTATAGCTTTTCTCCACTTTACCAACTTGTTCTGCTCAAGCTGGTACATTGCTATAAAATAATTATAATTTCATATGAAAATGTCATAATAAACCGTCACATGACCCGAAAGCCAAACTATGCGGGAAATTATGCTAAATGAGTCTATTGTGATTTGAAAGTCGAATCCTATCTCCCGAGGTCATTTCAGAATAATATTTTATTCTGATTAAAGTGGATTTCCTAAAATTGGTTTCCAAATTTTTGCGGTTTCTGCTTGTATATTTAATTTAATTAGGAATTAGTTTTCAAACAAAACCAACATGAGGTAATATTATAGTTTAGGAATTCATTTCAACAATAAGCTCTTTGATCTTTTTCATATTCATAAACTTCTAACTTTGGAATGTATAGAAAATCAGATCAAATACTGTTTTCGAATGCAAAAGCTTTTAACTCCATAGTTTCAAAGAAAATATCCGCTTCTGAAGGCTGGCACAATTTTTAATAAGAAGTTGTCCCCATACCCAATTCCAACGAATCTTTTATAAACATAACTAATCATTTATCGTATAAAGTTTTTTTATAGTTTAGCAATAAAGCTAGAGCGTTTTTTCGCGTTACTTTAGGCGCGACACAGTTTGTTAAACTTCATAAATAATGTAGTGGTAGAGTGACGAGCCAACAGCGTGGATAATACCAGGTTTTGTCATACAACCGTCATGATGGATGGAGCACAATTAGAGATGCCAGATATACGGGAATTTTATGAAAATAACCTATCAACTTAAGTGCTACTCGGCAAATTCAATTGAAAAATAATCGCGGTAAAAGGTGCAAAACTTTATATTAGAGACGTGTCTGTCACAAGTATGTCGTAAAAGGATATATGAGTTGGTACCCTGCTGACATAAGGTGGAACATATGGACATACAAGTTACCCTTGAGACTGATGCCACTATAAAAATGAGATATATACAAGAAAAAATCGTTTTATGAGTAGTTGGTGTATAAAACATTTTTCATTTGTGGAATTTCCCAGCCTTATAAAAGTGATAATAAAATGACAAACCTTTTGATGCTCGCTGTGCTTACAAACAGTTTTATTGTTTCGATTTGGTTTATTGTTTTATCCACATTTCTTTATTATTTTTGTGTCCCAATGGAGTTGATAGAGATATTTCTATTCTACCACCTACTACTATTCTACCAGAGATATAGTACATTCTAAACACGCGCTATCATAAATAGAGTTTTTTTATCTGAAGTAAAAGAAAAAATAAAAGAACAAGTTAAAACAAAGGATTTTATAAAATGTCGCATTTTAAATGGTATTATGTATAATTCAGTAAATTTCGTCTCCTGGCGACAGACGGTAACAGCTTTCTACCACAGAGCTTATAATTCAACACAAAATGGAGACGAAATAAGCTTAAAATTCTGTAGAGTTGTAAAATATATCAATTAAAAGCGGTCCACAAAATTAAAATTATAATTTCGAGAGGTGGAATAAATTATGTTAAATGAATAAAATGGGTTCTTTGAATTTTAAATAGCTATTGAGTTTTACGATTGTTTATTTAAATGTCTAGAACCTTCAATTCAATTTAAAAACGCTTTACATATTATTCAAGTGATAGTTTTCGGAGCGCTTAAATGTTTGAAATATTTATATTATATATTTAACAATTGACCTCAATTAATTAGAAAATAGTTCAACTTTGGATCTGAAAAAGAGGCCCATTTGCACAAACATATTTCAATGTATTTACTAGTATTATTGAAACAAAAAAAAAAATTATACGTTTTATCTTTCATTTCAAATAGATCATAGGATCTTTTAGATAAAAAGATTAATTTAGAATAATGGTTAGTTTTAAGAAATAATTTTAAGGTAGATGTTAAGATATTTTGTTAATTAGATTAATTTACGATGGGACTGACTTAACCAAATTAGGTTCAAAGTCCCTAAATAAATATGAATATAAAAAAAAATATAAAAATCTTTCATTTCTGTAATACATTTAAAATGTGAGCTTAATAGTAAAATGAGCATCGATGCTTTTAAATATGATACATTCAATGGAGATTTTGCGCTTAACTTTTTACTGTGTAATTGGTATTCTCATATAATTACAGTTTATTTTTACTAGATATCGGTGTGTATACAAGTGTACTGACCGTGAAGTGACTTAGTCGCGTTTCGGGATCAGCTTGTATTTCTTGTCCTGATTGTAGACTTTTGATACAACTGTTATACAATTAACGTAATCCCATGCGAATTTCAACATGAAACAATTTCTTAGCATCCATAGATTCTCCGTGCGGGTGGCGGGTCCATTGCGTGGCAGGTAG
Source organism: Tinea trinotella (assembly GCA_905220615.1). Classification (NCBI taxonomy): domain Eukaryota; kingdom Metazoa; phylum Arthropoda; class Insecta; order Lepidoptera; family Tineidae; genus Tinea; species Tinea trinotella. Next base: position 18,325,105 of record HG992305.1, read on the forward strand.
CAATACTATATGATGCATAGAGTATTGTCATGCTTAAGTCCGTATGGGATGAGAGAAGTGGTCGCCGGCTTAAAAACATTGCAGCCATTGTGGTAGCGGAGAGACTATGGCACAATAGTAAGCTGTAAAAAATATTTTATTTCTTGATCCATATGTAAAGATCCAGTGGTTACTCCGGTAAGATTCCGGTTGGGAATAAAAATTAGTTTTGTAGCATTTATTTAAGAAAATTTTATATATCAATAGATGTATGCTACATTTGTTAGTAAAAATAATCGAACATATTTTTACAATGGTGTTAAGCTTATGAGTGGTATCGTAGTCTAGTTAGACCGATTTGGCCATTACTGTGTGCTTGCTGATATTTATCTGTGGCAGTAGGATCTTGACAATATGATAAAATAGTAAGACAATAAATATTATTTTAGCAATAACCATCGCAATGTTTGCTCATGTTGAATATACAGATTGTATTATAGTAGAGTGCTCGATAGTAGCAATCCGAATGCCATTCGTTGCAACTTTTAATAAAATTACCTACACATATTTGTATACGGTAGACATTTAATAGTATATAAGCTAAATTATGCTATATTTTTGGAGTATAATGAAGTCTAAATTTGTAAGATAATGAAATTTAATAATAGGGAAAATTAAGGTTTCATATATCTACGACCTTAGGGGTTATTTGATATAATAATTATGTTCGCTAAGCAAATAATTAATTAACATTTCTGCGGCTTCATTAATTTGTAGATTTAATTAAACTTATCCTTCGGTAAGGTGCGTTGCTTAGTGCCCATAACCGTAGAGCTTGTATGTGAAGGAAGCGAGGGAGTTGTGTCAGGATCGTAGCAAGTGGCGCTCCATTATCTCCATTGATTGAATTAAACTTATTTATATAAAAGTTGGAATAATAAATAACCTAATTATGTATATTAGTAGTAATATATTACGCATAAAAATGGTTGTAATATACGATGTAAAATAAAAGCTAAACATAAATCTGAGATTATGTAAACGAGCCGTTTGTATCAAAAATGACTTTGCAAAAATTGTTACCCACAAAGTGTAATCTCAGATTTATATAAAAAATCGCTGACAGGAGCCTTTCCCGAAGGCCGATAAAAGGACCTCCAAACATGTGGATTGAAGCCTTAAAAGTATCAATCCATTTATAAATTTATAAGCCAAAAAATCCTTTTCCACCCCAAATACAATTACGCACAAATATTATTCGTATGCGACGAATTATAAGCCGTATCTTGCGGGTTTAAGGTTCCAAATAGGTGTAGATATAGAGAGTTGAGGTTCCGCATTCCAAAGAACGATTTTGTTTTGGGGACACGTCGCCGGGGAAAGGAATGACGCCCTTGTTAAGTTGCTAACAACAACATACAATTGTGCGGAAATTTAGAACAAACTTGTTTTTAGCATACTCCTTCATACAAAACATCTTGCACCAAAATTTCTTGTATCTGTAGTCATATTTATATTAAATTTAAAACAATACACCAAATTACTTTTAGAATTAATTTTACATAACAAAACTAAAGTTTTCTTCTTTAAAATTAGGCTTTGATAACCTTATTCAATTAGTCATATTTGCGCCATTTCAAAAAATCCATTCAATACCAACAATACTGATACACGCTTATGATGGCATACTATGTGTAGCTACAGCTTCATGGAGGGAAAGATCTTTAATATGAAGATCATCCGTTGATGGATGTATAAATAATTAATCGGCTGTAGTGAACGCTTTCTCTGCTCTTCCCCCGAGGGAAGTGTGTACTTTCGGTTCATTTTTCTTTTTTATTTCATTTCATTCTTTAGTATTGATTCAGCGATGTGATCTAAATTTAGGTTTCTTGTCAAACTAACAAGATCTTTATGGACCCCACCCATGAATCTTTAATAAGAAAAGACGTAGTTATGTTATACGCGCTCCGAAAGTGGCACTTTAAAACTATGCTAAACTTAGATGTTATGTAAAATGTCGCGATGCAGAGCAACATATATTTGTCTCTTTTTCGCTCCGCTCTCAATAACTATCATTCCATCCTACTTTGCCTACTTGGTTGACCGTTCAAACTCGTGCCATTTGCGGACATTAAAACTGGTGTATATAACGTATCCACATCATTTGATCCCAACGTATAGAATGCTGTTTGTATATGCGCGTGACATATTAATCTACCTTTGTATACAGGTGTTGTATCTTGCAGATTTGAAATCAAAGTCAACAGTTAATCCGGTCGTAATCCTGTCCAGTGCAGTCGTAATGCACTTTGAAGCTGAATGCATAAAGCTAGAATATTTCAACTCAAACAATACTATAAAGTATTAGAATCTTAAAACGTAAAAAGTTTTATCCGTAAATATATAAGTGAATATATATAGGTAACTTTCGGGATGAAAACTTTAGTGTACTTTTATTCAAAGAAAATGTTCTGTATAAAATAACTATATTAGTAACAAAAAAGTCGTAACGGAAGGGATATTACCAGATGACTAGCTTTTAATAGTCGACAACAAGTATAATAAAGGGCATGAACGTTACAAACATGTGACGACACGATATTTCTCCCTGTTTGCTACTATTCAGGTCTCATGTTGTTTGAATTACTAAAATTTGTTACCAAAAGTATTTTTTTTATCAGTCACTGAATATATGTTATTTACTCTATGAAGTTTTTTATCTTTAGACAATAGTAACGGTTACGTTTTTGTGCCAACTTTTTCCTCGTCCCACACTCGTTTTATATAGACTGTTGATATCTAGCTGAAATCTCTCCATAGCATTCTCATTCTCACCAACCAATACATTAAAGTATTGCATTCCAATTTGTCCTTCTAAATATTTTGGGCTACGTATGTAAAATATTTTGACTGTATTTTACTAAGACTTAATATCTGACTGACTTGCCTAGTCAAAGTCATGGTAAGCAAGGGAAAGTCCAAGAGCGCCGACAACTGAAAGAAGTTTAGGTAGAGAGAGGTAAATGCAAAAAATGCATTTACCTCTCTCACTGAATGTCAGTGATTTGACCCTCCTGGGTCTGCATCGTTTAACGCAACCATCCAGATTGGATTTATAAATTTCTTTCGTAAATCGACTTTCACTCATACTAAATGAATAGTTATGTTATCATTTTTAAATATATTATACAACCTACTTATGAAAGTTAAATAAACATAATGTTAATATAAGAGTTTATTTGAATTCATACTTATAATAAACGTTGGTGTATAATTTCTGCACCATGTTCCTCATAATCAGATGCGGCCACAAAACATTTTTTCATAGATGGCAGAGATGCTATTATAGAAGCTCCGAGCCACGCTGCATTTTCCCTACCCTTCAAAGCTTCCACATTAACTTTAAATCCAGGTGATTTCATCTTATTAGATAGATCAGTTTTTAATCTAGTCTCTAACCCTCTGAACATAGTATTTCCTCCGCCTATAACAATGTTCTCATAAAACAGAGAATGAAACTCGCTTTCGCACTTATCAATACTACAGATAATAGAATCAACAATACTTTTACAGTTCATATTATATATGGAGGGATTGAAAAAGGTTTCTGGACACATCAATTTTTCTTCACCAATTTCTATCGGGCTCCCATCGGGCAGTAAATAAGATCGTTTGCCTTTGTCGCAATGATACCCATCTCCTCTTCCTACGTAGCATAGAGTTTTCTGTAAATAAATAAGTAAGTTAATTAACTAATTAAATGCATTACTCCACTGTCGTGTCTGTTTCACTTGGCTAAAATAAAAAATAATGTCTGCAGGTAATATTAAGTAAGATCATAATTATTAAACGTAAACGGGTAACGATGAGATCGAGTTATTAAGGTAAAGGTTAATCAGGCAGATTTATTGTAGAGAATTACCTTTGGCCGGCATAGTAACAACGACTGAGGCAACCGTGAACTGAGTTGTTTTTATCAGTCGTTGCCCCTCTTAGACCTCTCTTGCTTACCATATCAGGCAAGTCGATGTCGGATGTTGATCCACGATAAAAATGGCATTCTATGATGTAATCATCTATTCTCGTTCGTTTCAACAAACAATGCATTATAATAGTCTTATAACTGCTAAAGTAAAATACACTTATGACAAATGACGAACCAATAAAAGATTTATTATTTTTTTGTAATATTTAGTTGTTAATGACATTATGTTAGCTATTACTCTGCTACTGCTGGATATTGACATCCACCAGCGCTCTCCACATTGACCTAATCGAAGCAGCCTGCATCCAAATGTTTCCTTAATCATACACATGATTTAAATTAGTGAAATGAATACACTATACTGCAAAAAGATTAAAAGTTTTTCAAGTTGGATAGTATTGATTGTATTATCATCATCAGCCAGAAGGCGTCTACTGCTGAACATAGGCCTTCCCCTTAGAACGCCATTTCGAACGACAAGATGCCAGTAGCATCCACCGGTAATTCGTGCCTTTTACTAGGTCGTTAGTCCACCTAGTGGAAGGCCTACCTACCTTGCGTCTTCCGGTTCGTGGTCTCCACTCTATTGTATATTGTAGTTAAATTATTTGAAGTATCCAAGGTATAGAAGCATAGAAGGTAAAACAAATGGGCTGATAAAACATTTTACTTGTTGATTGTTTAAAACGATGCACGAACCTTAGCTAGGCCGACATATACTATACATATACTCCAGCTTAAATGGCCAATTACCTTAATGTCTTCAACAGCATCAATTTGGCTAGCAGTGGTGAATGAATAACCAATACTTAATAATTGGTTCTGTAATATTTTCGTAATAGTATCGCCACATAGTACCGATTTCTTAATAGCATGATAAAGAGGATATCCTTCATATACTGGCACAATGATTGATAAACCTGCTCCAGATTCCCAAGATAGACCTGATGTTCTTCCACTTGCATGAAGTTGTAACACTGGTGAGGTCATCACGAATAATGCTCCTATGTTAAATGTTTCGAACAAAATCTCCAACAACATTTCTCTAAAATCAACAGAATATACACATAGAAAAGTAGATATTAGATTAAATAGATATTAGGTATACATATTGGGCCAGATGTCCGGGATGTCCCGGAATGTCCTAAAACTCGACTCGAAAAAAACGACCGACCGAAGGATGGGCAGTAGCGTCCACATAACGTGCAGTGAGTATGCTGCCATACCGAAGCCGCCTGCCAAGCGTGGGGATTATTGCATAATTATTAACGACAAAATACCAATGAAGGGGGAGATCTATGCCCAGCAGTGGACGCCAGAAGCAGTAGCTGATGATGATGATGATTACGCTAGAATTGTAGATAATGAAAATAATTTCAACAACAATATACTTCATTATGTATCGAAAAGTACGTACTTATCTTTAGGTGAAGTTAGTGGATTGATACAATGCATGACTTTACTATCATCAGGTGGTGTAAATATCTCTTTAAAGAACGCATGATGCCACAATTTCTCCATGTCATCCCAATTTTTAACCAACCCATCAACTATAGGCCAATTAAGTACAGAGACTCCTCGGTTCTTAATTGCCTCAAAACCACAATACAAATCAGGCACTCCATCGATTAGGTTATGACGAAATCTATAAAAAAAAATTAATTAAGGACTTAGTTTTTTACATGTAAGTTTTATATGTTAAAACTATTTATTTTAAATTTCAATCAATCAAATTGTCACGGCTTTTTCGCACAGGGATAGGCAGAGACAATGGAGCGCTACCTGCCACGATCCTGACACAATTCCCTCGCTTCCCTTACATCTATAATTTTCTTCATACAAGCTCTACCGTTATGGGCACTAGGCAACAAGGCTTTTATTTTTAATAAGTGTATTCGGGATCATCTTGTAAGTTGCCTGTTTCAACTAGGCCGTGACTTCGGATTGAGGCAATTGCAACGAGACCTTTATTTACTTTATTGGTGTACAAAATAACTTATAATTATTAAATTAACATTTAAAAAGATCCAGTTAGCATTGAACTTGATTGCAATCCAAGATTATGCATAATAATAAAAAGATTGCAGACAATAATAAAATTTACATTAAATTATAAGAAAGTATCAGAATAAAGTAAGAGAGAGCATTAAAAATGCCGTAAATACGAAAAAATACCAACGATTTGCAAGAGCAACGCGTTCTTAAAGATCGATTAACCAATAGTAACTACCAAGTGATTTATTCAGTAGCTTCCTTTCCTTTTTGCAATGAAACAGTATCAAAATGAAGCGAAAATTCAAAGGTAAAAACATTTTCTTTAACCGTTTTCCCCGATCGTTGTGTCTGACTGAAGTTTTAACGAACTTTTTCCTATTTACCACTGAACCTTTCATCCTATAAAAGTCGTTCATTACTATCTAAAGACATTGTTAATTTCAAGAGAATACCCATTAGTCGACTACTTTATGTCTTAAAAAGCTTTGTTTTATTTTTAACTTTGCTTGAACTTGGAGAGAGGAAGATGGTTATTGCGCTTAAAATATTTATTCATCGCGGTTTTATAGTCGTCATCTGTTCAACATGTTTTAACTACACCATTATTCATTATGGTATTTCTTGCGAAAGCCTTACCTACATTATCGATATATACATACATACATACATACATTAACATACATATAGGTATATACATACATATTATAAGGAAAGAAATTTAATGGGCCCACGTACGGTCATGAATCTCCAATAGTAAATTACTTTGAGACTTTTAGAGGAAAAACCGCAGGACATAAAATAACTGAATAAGGTCAAAAGTTGTCTAAGTAAAAGCCATCAATAAAACCCTACTTGTAGAAATAAAATCGGTATTATTATAAAAGGTTTTTCATTAAAAACTTTACATCCTAATACGATGAGGAATGAAATGTTCAGATTCTGTCAATGTCGCCTAATAAAGACGTCTATTAAGAGTTTACTTGCCGAGTATTTTGTTTAGGCTTTAAAACTATTATACACTATATATTGAGGCGACCGTGATGTAGTGGCAGTGCAATGGTCACACAAACCGAGAGCAAAGTATCAAAACCACTAACCGGCACCAATGTATCTTTGATACAGGTACTTTGGTTGTCCTGTTTCTATAATACAAGCACTTTAGTAGCTTAATATGAAAATTTATAAACTATTTAAAAAAATATATCATTTATTCAAATTGGCACGTCTTTATCCCACAGGGATGGGTAGAGATAATAGAGCGCTGCTTGCCACGATTCTGACATAACTCTCTCGATTTCCATATCGATTATACATATTAACAGAATAGTATATATATATTAGCAACAATAATGAAAATTAATCAAAATGATGTGTCAATTGAAACAATAGAAAATATTTTTACCTCCCAACAACAGACGGAAAAACAATTTTTGGAAAAGAATCTCCTGAAAAGCCCACTTTAAAGTTTTGTGATCCAGCATCAAAAACAACTACTTGAGTTTCTTCCATTTTTACACACAATAAAATATTTCTCTACTAATATCACAGCTGTATAGATTCCTAACGTGACGTCATAAGTATTTTGTTATTTTTAAATAACGTGACAGATTAAACGCAATTTGTATTAAATAATAACTTTTATTAATATTCCTATATCTCCTATAATTTGGACTTTGTAAACACAGGGACGTACTATTTTTTTTATTTTTCTTCTTGATATTACACTGTAATGACCTTTTTATTTGTCCTAAAATGGTTAATAATAATAAAATTTATAATTTATAATAATATAATACGTCCCTGTACTTTATAAATTTTTAACACAGGGACGTACTCATTGTTTTATTATTATTCTTGAATTACATTGAAATGATCTTCTCTTGCTTATCATCAGGCGGGACGAGGTCAGATGACGTATCATAATAAAAAACCTTTTTATTTGTCCTAAAATGGTTAATAATAATAAATTTATAATTTAATATAATACGTCCCTGTACTATATAATTTTTTAACTCAGGGACATACTCAATTTTTTATTATTCTTCTTGCTATTTTTTTTTATTGTGACACGACATTTGACCTCGTCCCGCCTGATGATAAGCAAGAGGAGGTCCAAGAGTGACGACGACTGAGAAAACCGAGTTTGTTCTCGGCTGCCTGCTATTACACTGAATTGGCCTTTCTTTTTGAAAAGAAAGAGTTGGGTATTTTCTTAGGCTGCACCATGCTAGGTTTGCATAATACAACAATAAATTATAATTTAGAAAAAAAAACTTATAATAAATTAGTTATAATAAAAATGCACTGGAGGACGTTTTCAAGCTCTTGGACTGGAACGGATACGGCATCAATATCAATGGCGAATACATCACTCACCTTCGTTTTGCCGATGATATAGTCATTATGGCCGAGTCGCTGGAGAACCTCAATGCTATGCTCAGCGACCTGGGTAACGTTTCCCAACAGGTGGGTCTTAAAATGAACATGGACAAGACGAAAATCATGTCCAATGTCCATGTCGTGCCCATACCAGTAGTCGTTGGGAACGATACTCTCGAAGTTGTTGACCACTATAATTACCTTGGCCACATTGTCCAGTTAGGTAGGTCCAACTTCGGCAAAGAGGTCGCTCGAAGAATCCAACTCGGATGGGCGGCGTTCGGGAAATTGCGTCATATCTTCTCGTCAAACATTCCGCAGTGCCTGAAGACAAGGGTTTTCGACCAATGTGTGTTGCCAGTGATTACATATGGCACTGAGACGTGGCCCATAAATGTTGGCCTATTGGAAAGACTCAGAGTCGCTCAGCGGGCAATGGAGAGAGCTATGCTCGGTGTTTCTTTGCGCGATAGAATCCGGAACGAGGATATTCGCCAAAGAACCAAAGTTACCGACATAGCTCGTAGGATTCTCAAGCTGAAGTGGCAATGGGCTGGCCACATCGCTCGAAGAACAGATAACCGATGGGGAAGAAAGGTTCTAGAGTGGAGACCACGAACCGGAAGACGCAGCGTAGGTAGGCCTCCCACTAGGTAGACTGACGATATAGTGAAAGTCGCGGGAAACCGGTGGATGCAACTGGCATCTTGTCGTTCGGAATGGCGTTCTAAGGGGGAGGCTAATGTTCAGCAGTGGACGCTTTCTGGCTGATGATGATGATGAATAAAAATGAGATTTCTAAATTAAACAATATTAATTCCAGGCATGACTTGCTTCGACAGCGTTAAGTCAAAATTATTATCTCGGATTTAATATATTTAACAGCTTTTACCTCATAAAAGTTAACACCTTAATTTAGATTTGGATTAATAAAGATCGTAACATAGCAACAGATTTATTGCTATTAACAACTAATCATAAAATATGATTTTTAATATTCTTTAACATTACAACATTAAAACATTAATTTCTAGATGAACAATGGCGCAGAAAACTTTAACGCGCATTTAAAATGTCATATCAATCAATCAAACAAATTGTCACGCTTTTTTCCCACATCGATAGGCAGAGACAATGAAGCGCCATTTGCCACGATCCTGACACAACTCCCTCGCTTCCGGCACATTAACAATTCTCTTTATACAAGCTCTATGGTTATGGGCACTAGGCAACCTAGCTTTTTGAGGATGTCTCCGATTTGGTCGGAAAACATCCTCCTGCGCCTGCCTTACTTAACGGTATCCATTCACATGAGATTTATAAATTCTTTTATAAATTGTCATAATAATTAAACGAAATAAATTATGAAAGAAATTACACTGCTAAAACTTTTATTCAATAGTATTTTGGTGTAGTGCCATGTTATCGTCCTGTAATACCACTTGCCGGTACCGGTGTATCTTTGATATACATGAGCATTGGGCGCCCAGTTTCTACGGTACAAGAATTTCTTTCATAGATTTTTTTTTAATTTTCACGCCTCAATTCTTATAGGAATAGGCAGAAATAATGGAGCCTCAATTCATACTATCCTAACATAACTCTCTTGCTTTCCTCACATCCCAAATTTCTTTATAGGACTTTTATTTTATTGTAGCCCGACATATCACAGCACCCCGCTTGTTATTAAGCTGGAATGTGGTCTATGAATGGATGTCACTGCTACTACAATTCAATAATTGTTAGTAGAATTCACTATGCAGGCCTAGTTGGAACCGGCAACTTACAAGCTGATCCCGAAACGTGACTAAATCACTTCACGGTCTGTATACTTGTAAGTGGTGGTACTACCCCAAACCGGAAGACTGGGTACCACTGCCTACCACTCTTTGATAACCAGACCCGAAGCAAAAATCTGCCGCTTATTTTATTTTAATAAATATTCACAATATTTAATATTAATAAATATTACAAAAGCTATGAAACAAATATTGAAAAAAATTGCTCCGACCGGGAATCGAACCACATGGACTTTACGTGCAACAAACCAATCGTTGGACAATCTGCCACGCCGATGGACTTCGATGAAACCTTTTTCAACGTTTCTGTTTTATCCTTCCACTCACCTCTGATTTATAAATCATGTATTTCGGACGTCACTCAAAGCTACTACGCAAACATTCACAGCATGTTTGTACACTTTGTATTTGATTATGTTGTTTGTTGTTTCAGAGTGGGAGAGGACACTTCCGGTGCATTAAGTGTCCTCAGCTGGTTGAAATTACCACCCTACACAGGTGCAAATCCCCCCATAGTGACCAAGTCGCGTTCGGGGACTAGTTTGTGTAGCACCAGTTGCGTTGGGGGTTGTGGATTCGGTTAGGGACAGTGGCATCCTGCTGACCTGCAGTATCCCGGTGAGAGTTTGTTGACCCGTCGGCCAGGGAGACCCGTAGCAACGGTTCACCGCTGGCCGCCCGCCGTATAGTACAGGGGCCTGAGCCCACCGCTAACCACGGAGGGAGGCTGCCCCACCATGCGGCGCATAATCTCGGGGTGATTCGTCTTGCCGATTGGTGATCGGATATGGGGTCCAGGCGATCACTTCCGGGAGGGTACGGGGGCCCTTCCGTCCGACGGATCAGCAAACTCACACCGCCGGGATGCATGTGGCTAAGCGGATAGCTGCACTTTCGTCTCTGCCGAAGAAACAACCCCCAACATTTTCACGCACCCCCCCCCCCCCCCCCTCCATATGCAAGCACACAACAAGAAAAATAGAGTTTTTCCAGCGGCAACAAAAACCCCCATTACAAAGGAGTTTGGCGTGGATTTCACGAATATACGTGGAATCCACGCCAATCTCAGTGCCGTCCATCACCATCTTGAGACGGCACAGCCCGCTCTGCTCTTCTTGACGGAGACGCAGATAAAGGCTCCGGCTGACACCTCGTATCTTCAATACCCCGGCTATTCGCTTGAGGAAAGATTCCTCGCGAAAGCCGGGGTATGTGTGTACATCCGGTCCGATATCTGTTGTCTCCGTCTGCTTTGCTTGGAGGATCCTTCCCTGTCCATCCTCTGGGTACACGTAGATCTTGGTTCCCAAGCCAGGATCTACGGGTGCCTTTATCGTTCCCACCACGGGGATTCGGAGACAACCCGGCTCTTCGATTCTCTGAGCCGGGCGACAGATGAAGCGCTGGAGCGGTTCCCGACCGCGGAGGTCGTTGTCTTGGGGGACTTCAACGCACACAATGAGGTGTGGTTGGGGTCCCAGAGGACCGACCACGCGGGAAGGGCCGCTCATGCCTTCGCCCTTCTGCATGACCTGACGCAGCTGGTTACCCAGCCCACCCGGGTACCAGACATTGTCGGTCATGCCCCCTCTCTGCTGGACCTTCTACTGACCACTCGTCCGACCGGGTATAAAATTTCGGTCAAAGCCCCTCTAGGGACATCTGACCACTGCCTGGTCGAGACGATAGTGCCGCGCGTCGTGCCTCCTCCTGCCAGGAAAGAGGTGCGACGTTTGTGGCACTACAGGTCAGCGGATTGGGAGGGAATGCGAAATTATTTCGCTTCGCTCCCTTGGTGGCAGCGCTGCTTCAACTCCGAGGATCCATCCACGTGTGCCTCGGCCGTTGCTGATGAGATAGCACTGGGGATGGAATATTACGTTCCATCCAACTGTGCATCTCGTAACGACCGGAGCAGGCCCTGGTACAACAGTGACTGCGCGGCTGCTGTTTCAGCGAAAAACGCAGCTCACAGCGCGTGGGCCAGGGGTCGAAAAAATCATGACCCTCACGTGGATGAGTTGAAAGCAGCCTATAATCGTGCCACCAAGTCTTGCAGAAAGGTCTTTAAAAAAGCGGAGGCACAGCGCGTTTCCAGGATTGGCGAGAGTCTATTAGCGCACCCAACGGGTAGTCGCAGCTTTTGGAGTCTCGCCAAGACTGTAGAATCTAACTTCTGTCGTTCTGTACTGCCACCGCTGAGGCAGCCTGATGGCTCACTGGCGCATACGGCGAAGGCAAAGGCCGATCTACTGGCCGAAGTCTTTGCCACAAATTCGCGTTTCGACGAGCGTGGTGCAGAACCACCCACTCTGCGTCCATGCGGGCATACGATGCCTGAGATTCGTATCAGACAACGCGATGTCCGCATGGAGCTACGATCGCTCGATATCCGAAAGTCCAGTGGTCCCGATGGTGTCCCAGCGCTTGTGCTTAAGACTTGTGCAGCGGAATTGACTCCCGTCTTGACGAGGCTATACCGGCTCTCGTACGCATCGGGCTGTGTGCCTCGGGCTTGGAAGGAGGCCAATGTGCAACCGGTCCCAAAAAAGGGCGACCGTTCAGACCCGGCGAACTACCGTCCGATAGCTGTAACCTCAGTGCTATGCAAGGTCATGGAGCGAATAATTAATGTTCGCCTCATGGCCTACCTGGAGGGTCACCAGCTGATCAATGACCGTCAATATGGCTTCAGGCCGAAACGGTCAACTGGTGACCTTCTGGCGTACACCACGCACGTCTGGGGTGAAGCGTTGGATGGTAATGGAGAAGCCCTTGCCATCGGCTTGGACATCTCCAAAGCGTTTGACAGGGTCTGGCACAGGGGCCTTTTATCCAAGCTCGAGGCATACGGTTTACCTGACCGTCTGCGGGGTTGGATAGCTGACTTCCTGCGTGGGCGCTCCATACGCATCGTTGTGGATGGAAGCGCGTCGCGCAGGATGTCGGTGAATGCCGGCGTCCCTCAGGGCTCCGTGCTGTCGCCGACTTTGTTCCTTCTGCATATCAATGACATGCTGGACCTTGGATCCAGCATTCATTGCTATGCAGACGACAGCACGGTGCATGGACGCTACACTGCCCGCCCCGCAGCTGGTAAACAGGAGATAGCCGATATGAGAGAGTCTGTTGTAGCGGGACTGAGCCGGGTTCTTGATCGTATTACCCACTGGGGCGACAAGAACCTAGTTCAGTTCAACGCAGGCAAGACTCAGGTATGCGCGTTCTCGATGAAAAAATCCCCGTTTACTCCCCTTCCCTCTCTTAGTAACATCTCCCTTAGTGCTTCGGACAGACTAGACATTCTAGGAATGTCCCTTCGCTGCGACCTGAATCACAGGGACCACATCGAGCGGGCCATCAAGACCACCTCCCGCAAACTTGGCATCCTGAACAAGGTGCGGCGGTTCTTCGCGCCGGAGCTTCGCCTGCTATTGTACAAGGCGCAGATTCGCTCTTGTGCGGAGTACTGTTCGCACCTCTGGGACGGCTCTGCCAAGTATCTTCTAAATGCCCTGGATTCATTGCAGCGCCGAGCTGTCCGAATTATAGGTGATGCAGAGGTCTCGCGAAATCTGGAGCCCCTGCAACTACGCAGAGACATGGCGGCTCTGTGCGTCCTCTATCGCCTATACCACGGGGAATGTTCCGAGGAGCTCTTTAACCTTGTTCCTACCTCATCATTTCACTCCCGTAATACCCGCACAGGTCGGGGAAAGCATCCGCACTTTGTCGACCGAATCGGCAGTCGAACTAAAAAGTTTGGTGCGTCTTTTCTTTGTAGATCAATCGACAAGTGGAATGCTTTGCCTGCCCATGTGTTCTCTCCATCCTATGACCTTGGATCCTTCAAGCGATGCGTGAAGAAGCACCTTTGGCCGGCATAGTGACGGCGGCTGAGGCGGCCGAGAACAAACTCGGTTTTCTCAGTCGTCGTCACTCTTGGATCTCCTCTTGCTTATCATCAGGCGGGACGAAGTCAAATGTCGTGTCACAATAAAAAAAAAAAAAAAAAAAAAAAAAATGCAATACTAAATATATCAATATAATTTTAAACTCAATTGCGTTTCGATATCAGAGTTCGGCTGAAAGTTGCCGGATCGAACTAGGCCGGCATAGTGGATGCGACTTATAGTTGCAGTTGCTTAACTGCAACCTAGTTTGACTTCAGGTGGTGTACTCCTAATAAAAAAGGAATAACATATTTTTCTCATTGTTACAGTTTTGGTCGGCTTTCGTTCCATGCAGTGCCCAAAACAGAGACGCTGTACAGCTCACTTTGGAGCAGATTGATGTCATCCGTCGTCTGGTGGATAAATATCCTCAGCATTTGCAGTTGGCCAAATCTGTCACTGGTAAGTACCATAAAGTTTGACGAAACAGAATATAGTTCCTTAATCAAATCAAAAACATATTCTTAAAGACGTAGGAGTTTGTAAAGCTCGCATAACTGTAAAGTCTATTTAAAGAGAATTGTGGATGTGAAGGAAGCGAGAGAGTTGTTTTAGGATCGTGTAAAGTTGCCTCCGTTGTCTCTGCCTATCAAGTGGGGATCGACACGTGACATTTTGATTGCTTGATTGATTGAATTGAGTTGGTTTCAGCAAATGGATATCATAGATATATTAATATTTTCTTTTGTATGTATCTGAGATAAAATTATAATCATGAGTAATCTCTTCGTGTTCAATAGATTACGGACTACGCGCGAAAATAATTTTTCCGTGCAATCCCAAAAAACTTAAAATTATACAAAGAAATATTGTTTCGTTTTATAAATAAAATTCGATATTAAGGAATAATATCGAATCAGCCATAAAGGTGTATCGAAATCATGCCAAATTACCAACAAGGTATAACATACTACTTAAGATATCATTTTAATTACTCAAAATCTGGCTAATAATTGTTATATGAGAGCTTGATAATTAAATTAGAGACACTTCATAACACATCTCCTTCGAATTAATTAATTTGATTTGTTTAGATATTCTGGAGGCACACAGCGCCCGTCCTCGTCGCATCGCATCCCTTATTGGTATTGAAGGTGGCCACTCCATAGCTAATTCACTCGCCATTCTCCGAAGCTATTATCAGTTAGGAGTCCGCTACATGACCCTTACACACACTTGCAACACACCATGGTAAGATTAATGATCTGTGTTACATAATTTTGGGCAAAAATTTTGATAATATTTCATAATATGAAACGGGATTATCAAAACATGTTCACACATTTAAAAAAGTGTCGAAATTTTATAGTTTCTGTGAATAAATTTTGATTGTATCTGTTTCTTTCTTTTGCTCAAAATTAGGCGTATTTTCTTGCTTCTTTTACTGTTGCTACACACATTGCGAAGGTTAAGCGAATTTCATTTATTTAATTCATTAATTAATCACTTCGTTTTAGTTGTCTTCTTTACTCCTCGTGGGCAACGTCACTAAATTACATTAAATAAGATTTAAGTGTCTGGAGCACTATACAGATTAAATGTAATATAGTACATATTTATTGTGTTTATAGTATAGTTATAATTAGTATAAGGTATGGGTTCTTTGCGACAAAATCTTTTCGTGACTACAGTTGTAGTAGAATTTAAATTAAAAAATATTCCATTGTTATCCAATTTTGTTAACTGATAAAGTCCTATTAAATTCATCTATAGTTAAGCAATAAATAATAAAATACTGTGATAAAGATAATTAATAAAAATGAATATTATAAAATTGGCAATAATTAAATGTTTTACAATTAAATTAAACATTAACAAATTGCCTTAAATAGACTTGATTAATGTAGTAAAAGAGATTCAACCTGAACTTTACTAAACCATAACTCAGGATCTAAACCACCTGAGGGAATTCGCTAATGAATTTGAGCTAACTAAAACTTCAACATGGTGAAATACATTTTACCAAATGCAAGGTATATTACGAGTATAAATAAGTAGACCGAGTATAAATAAATAAGTACCGTTACTTTTAACATAGATTAAATTAAATCTAACAACTAAAGCATTTTTTTGACATTTTGGCCATAAAAATTTAACCTTTTTTTATATTTACAAACTCTCCGTCATTTCTTCATATTTAAATACATATCTGTAAACAAATAATGTATAATGTTAAATACGTTAATATGTTAAATACATAAATGTCTAATACAGACGTCTGTCTAAACAAATGTCTAATTAATTCATTTAAATTATTCCGTTTAAACCAAATCAGCTTTATCAATCAGTTATTGACAGTAAAGCTCAGTCAGTCAATGCAGACCCAATGCTCATTGGAATGACTTTGTTAGATACAAAGGGAATAGTTGACATGTATAAAGGCGTGATTCCCAAGGGAAACAATCAAGGCATGTTAGGAGGGCTTCACACAAGCGATTTAGCGTCTATTCACGCTAAAGCTAAAAAAGATTTTAAGCGCTTGAAGGGTTTTATGATTGATTGTCTTTTTTATTCTTGTTGCCTGGTGGTAAGCAAGAGGAAGTCCAAGAGTGCTAAAATCGATTCAGTTTCAGTCACTCCGACTAGGCCGGTAAGTGGTACCCTTTTTACGCTTCTCTTAGTGAATCTAAGGTTATAGAATAGGAGAACATATGATCTGGTAAAACATTGTTAGACAAAAGAAATTTCAGTTTTGAAACCTACCTAATACATGATATTATATAATTTTAGACGCCCGCCATTAATCGCTTAGTCACTCGTGTGTAGTCACTCTTACAACAACGTACAATCGAACAGTTTATAATCCAATTGTCCGCTCACCCTTCCGAATTGCGATGGTTCTGTTCCAATTCCAATTCACTAATTGCATGTGCGATAAATAGAGACATGCATTTTAAGAGTGAGAGACAGACATTTGGTGATTGTACGCTTAGACTAACGAGCCACTATCAACATATGCACACCGACAACAGCTTGAAAGATACAGATATATTTTACGACATAAGACCTGGATTTTCCTGATGGTAAGCAATCGGAAAACCAAGAGCGCCGATGACTGAAAAAAATATTTATATTATGGTTGCTTTAGTCGATTTCACTATTTCGGCCCATTCATTCATTCACGTTTGGAATGAATGAATGGGAATTGAAACATCACAGTTTGATGTTGGGCAATAAATATGGTTTAAAAAAAAAACACCATAATAAGCTGCAAAAATTATTTATACATTTTGTTTACGCATCATTTCATCACATCATTTGTGATGATCACGTTAATTGACGGCTTACATTTCAATAGAATTCGTCTAAATGAAATCGCATAAGATATAAGAACCAGTCATGTAATATTAGGGTTAAGTACAAGCAATCCGACCCATGTTTTCTCAAGGTTAATTGTGCCCTAAATTGTCATATCTGCGGTAACAACTTCTAACATTACAAGCTAATAACAGCCTTTTCGCTTTCATTTACGGTCTATTTTTGTTTCACTACTGCTATTGCTTTAATAGGTTAAGATATGACTGAGATATGTCAGCATATCTCGTTATGTCTTTATTGGTGTAATTGTTGCGGGACTTAATCATTATATTACGTTATATTATTTAAAGATTGCTAGGAAGTGGTGCCCAGCTTTGCCGGTCCGGGGTAGTACCACCACTTACAAGTATACAGACCGCGGTCAAGTATACAAGTATTCATAGTCGCATCGGGATCAGCTTGTAAGCTGCTGTTTCCGACTATAAAAATATATATTTTATGTTTGGGATATCTTTATAAAGAAAATTTAATATTAGGAAATTTGTGTAAGAGCCATTAATTTCTCTCTGGTAATCCTTGTGTGGATTCAATTGTGATTGTTTGATTGATTAATATTCTTTGCTTTATTTGCTAGTAAATGTTTTAAATAAAGTCTTTTGAGCACATAAGCAGTTTCCTTCTAACAAGATACGGAAATCTCTATTACCAACTTTCAAGGATATTGTTTTTATTTTTGCTCTTCTCTGCGTAAAGATTTACAAAAAGAATTATTTAACTAATAAGATAATATCAATTAAAAAGTGAAAATGTGCATTGAAATAAAATTAAGAGTTAAATTGAAAGTTTGAGTCCTTTGGCTTCAACTTTAGAAAGGTAGTTCTGCAACAGTCTGATTCTTAAAACATTGAAAATTGAAATAGTGTAAATATATTGAAAGCTAGGTTGCCTAGTGCCCATAAGCTTGAGCGAGGAGCGAGGGAGTTGTGTCAGGATCGTAAATAGTTCAAGATGCACAAAAAAAGGGAAAAATAACGCAGACCCTGATGATACAAACTCTTGCTTCTTATAATATAACAGTAAATGTCGTATAGTAAAAAATATCTGTGAAAAACTTGTCGAAAAAAATTATGTCAGTGCGAGTGTAAGCAATATTCAAAACAAACATTGGGTTTATTATTATTTATAATATATCAATCAATCTACTTTCACTCATTCTTTCCATGTACCCAAACCATCGAAGCATTTCTTTGTATATCCATAGATTGACGAAAAGAACTTATAAATCTCATGTGAACCCCAGGAGGGTGTTTTCCGACCAAATTAGAAACATCCTCAAGAAAGCTACGTTGCCTAGTGCCCATAACCATAAAGCTTGTATGAAGAGAATTGTGAATGTGAAGAAGCGAGGGAGTTGTCTGGATCGTGGCAAGTGGCGCTCCATTGTCTCTATCAATACTTGTGGGAAAGAGGCGTGACAATTTGATTGATTAAAGTATGTAAACACATTTTGGCAACCAAAGATTTAATTAATAGTTGAAAAAAAATGATGAACACTACGTCTCGCACGCAATTAGAAGAGGAGTATGAATAATACATATATATATGAATATTATACTAAGGATATATTATCTTAAGCTTAAACGGTCAGAGACTACTCACCGATTGGCTTATACGAATATTATCGGTCGTTTTGGTCTTCTAAAATTCATTGTAAGAGACAATGGTTCTTAAAGCGCCGAAATACTCGTAAATTTCTATAAAAGTCATGGCGTTACCTATATCAAAAGTATTCTTATGATTCTAAAAGAGTCATCATAACATTTAAAACCAGGCTGCAAGCAGCTTTCTTGATGCTTATAATAACAGATAAATTACTAAATTGTTTATAGTCTTATCGAACTATTCCTCAGAGGTCAAGTGAAAGATCTTTCACTTTCACTTCAAGAGAGTTTTTCGATCAAATAAAACTGAGAATTAACTAGAAATATGCAACAAACACAAGTATGTCAACAATTGAATGAGGGATGAGGCAATAATGAATAATCACAAGCTACAAAAATAATCCACAGAACAGGTCCACACATTGTGAAAACTGTTCACTAATTTTAAGTCTTCACTTAAAAGGAAAACAAGAAGATTAGTTACTGAAAAGGCTTAGTTGAAACAAGGCCTGTTTCTGAGAAATATTCACACAACACGTTACACTATCACTGATCTGTTAAATTGTCTAACATAATCTACTTCACCACAATCAACTTTAGCTCATTCACCTGAAAATTGTTATCCATAATGAGAAAAGAGACCACCTGACCATCGTTTCGGCTATAGTTTTGGCATGTTTTGATAGAAACGTCAGTGCGAGTTAAAGCGACGTAGAAAAAATATGGTGTTTATTATTTATACTACAATAAATAACACCTGTCTATAAAAATATAAATTGTTTACAGAGCACACTCATCACTTCATATTTTGTCACGCGAATATAGTCTATATCTTATCGCATTAGGGGTGAAAATTATTTTCTGCTGTAATCGAAAGTTTTGATCATGTCGGGACGCCACTAATGGGGACGCATTTGTTTCCGTACTAAATTAAGAGAGACTTCTATTCGCCCTTTTTGTATCGATTTTCCTTTATCTTCGTTCCTTTCGATATTAGCAAAAGGAACTTGCTCATATCGGGTAAGTATCACTTAGTATAGATTACAATATGCTACAAACAAGTTCCATCATAAACGTAGCTTTATATATATATAATGTAGGATCATAGCCGAGCTTAATTGATGCCTTAGCCATTATGTGCTAACTGATCTTAGGTATATGGTTGTTTCTTGCGATAATTGTGCAAATAATTGATTTTAAATAAAATATATGTTTTATCTATAATTTATAATATGGTTAATTTACATTAATGAAAAGTATTAAAAAATAATTTGATTATGTGATCAATTAACTACTTTTATAAATAAACTATCCTCCAATTAAATTGGTCTCGTTGTTAAAATTGGTGAGATGAGGCAGTCCCATCTTGCCAATTTTCTATGGTTATTTTTAAGAACCTACTAATATTAGTTTGTTAAATTATCGTTACTAACTTTCAAGGATTTAGGTCCTAATTAATATTATTTTTATTATAACTGTGGAACTGTCATACAATAATAAAATTATTGCATACACAAATTCAATAAATGCACATATATAAATTAGGAACAATTAGCCAATTTGGATATGGTAATCAGGATTTATTTTACCTAAATATCATCTTTAAAAATAAATATTTTTATTTTAAACTTTAATGTTAATTTATTCTAAAGCAAAGTGTTAAACTTTAGTAAGTATTTGAAAGACATCTAATATCTTATACCAAATTATATTTTTATTTTATACTTTAATGTTAATTTATTCTAAAGCAAAGTGTTAAACTTTAGTAAATATTTGAAAGACATCTAATATCTTATACCAAATTTTTTAATTACCTATTAAAGAAATATAAAAATAATTTTATATTATATTTCCTCTGTTTCTTTACTATAAAAACCAAAAGAACTGTGTTCATTGTTAAACATTAAAACCCTATTAGATATCATCTAAGTCAAAACAAAAATCAAAAAATCCGTTACATGTTCTATTTTCGCCGATCGTATGTCAGTCAGCTCCTAGACGAGGATTAACGACTCCTGAAAAGCTTAAATGTAAATCGTTTTACTTCCACCTCACATCTAACTTTATACACCAGCAAATGATCATAACGTTTAAATACCATCCCATAAGGTTCAAATTAAAAAATATTCAGAGATTTTGCTAAAGGTTTTACAAAATAAGGTCGGAAAAATCTCACGTGTTTTTGTAAAGGGCGCAAAATTGGAAAGTCATGAGCATTACCGTTTCGCACCCTCTTATCTTGAAGATAACGAATTGAATGGAGGAAGGGCTGATAAGCAAATACAACTAAGTAATTTAGCTTTGAGATTTTAAACGGTTTTGCTTGACTTAGGGCATAGCCCCTTTTAACTCGGATAGTTTTGGTCGGCTAAAGGGGCGAACTAGTAACTTGCATTAGAGCACTTAATCCGTAAAGAGCGGTTTAACATTATGGTACGATGTGCAGTTCCGTCCGTCAATCAAGAAAAAAATAATTTCTACATCTGGAATAGGTTAAGGGCCAATCAAGGCTACGTCTGAAAACTCTCGATGAAATAAGATCAAAGCCGGTTTATTTAAAACGGTAGATTAAAAATTTTTGCCTAAAAAATAGTCAAAGGATTCAACTAAATACACCCGGATTTCACCCGGACTAGTTTTAATTTTACTTTGTAATCTAATAAGACGCCAATGAAGACTCTCGTCGGATCAGTGTTCCGGTTACCTTTGTTTGTGATTAGTCGATATGGACGCTCTGTTAATACCCGAATCTAACATGCTTGAATAGACAGCCTAATTGGATTTTGAACAAGGTATATCTAATTTGTTTGAACACTACATTTTTTTAAATTTATAATGATTGAAACTTATGCAGTACGACCTTTTGTAAAATCATTAACAAAAATTACCCAATCTTAATGTAAACATAATCATGTTCTATACGCAATGTCATTCGTGTTTACAAATTTTTTACCACAAAATGACGTTTGTCTGTATACAAAAATATATTTTGTAGACTAATTTAAAACATGTAGAAAATAATGCTGAAATTGTAAAAAATGACGAATAATGTATATTCCATCATGATTAGATGGAATATACATTATTATACGTCTACCCACGGACAGGTCGAGGTCAGATATCGTGACATAGTTTAAAAAAATATATAAAAATCTTTCAGCATTATATTCACTGGAGTGAGTAAAAAAAGCACATCTGGAGACATAGTAAGGGCGATTGAAGCGACACTGTTAAATAGAAAAAAATGGTTTTTTATAGTCGTCGCCACTTCCCATTGTTGACCATTAAGCAAGTCGAGGTTAAATAAAAAAGTAAAGAATATGAAAGTTTCAATTTTATGAAATATAGGTATAATAAATATTTAAAATCAAATAAAATATTGAGTTCTTTTACACCTGCGCGATACTAACTCTTAGTAGGTGTATAGGTTTCCTGGTCAATTGTGGGTTTGTGAATAATCCTGTGAGACCCGAAAAGGAAGATCTTCCGGAGCACACAACCGGCCTTGCGGTATTTTGTCGGTCTGGGTATTTATTCGGGACCTTTTCTTCATTTTATAACCATTTCCATTTCCTCTAATACAAGCACTTTCAGTTGCTTAGAATAGAAAAAAATGATTTAAATAGATAGAAAAAAATATTTACTTCATTAATCAATCAATATTCGCGCAAAATTTAAGAAAATACTGGTGTAAATGTGAAATAACAAAATTAATTTTTTTAAATAATTAAATTAGTATAAAGCGAGAATATGCGTAATTTGCTTTCATAACTATGTTTCCTAACCAACTACGAAAAACTGTTTGTGTAGTCTATTATGGAAACTAGTTATAAAACCTAAGATAAGCAGAGATAACAAATCGCTACTTTCATGATCGTGACATAACTCTCTCGCTTCCTTCCTATCCACAATTCTCATCACACAAGCTCCATGTTTATGGGCATTGTAGACCCCTTATTTTTGTCTCAGATATGATCATCTGTGTCGCCTTTATTTTTATTTTATGCTTTCACTTATAGCTGGGTTTTATTTTTTATTAAAAGCATTATCGAAGGGGAAAACTAATCGTACACGGGAATAATTTGTACATATAATTCAGAAAGGGAAACATTTAAATTAAAGCGAAATATTCAAAATTGTTTAAATCAAGATAATTATAATAATGTTTTAGGCTTTTTAAAATTTATTCATTGTATGAAAAGGTGTAATTTTTTAATTCTGTAATCCCACTGATAAAATCTCCACTGAAACAAAATATCTACTGTAGTCGCTAACGACCTTGTTGTTAGACCGACTTTAAATAAATTACTTTAAAAAACAAAACATATTTTCAGTTTTATTATGTTTCGTCTGTTAGCAAAGGCAATACAATGCGAAATAGGATTTTCAACTACTTTCAAAGCGTCATTTTCAGGAAGCAATTGATGCTCCCTTCTACTGTCGAATTTGTGCCAATTCTACCTGTAAGTTTGTCCTTTGAAACAACATCTCAAATATTTTTCCGCTACTAACATCATATTTATTTCGATTATTAGTTTTTCTTTTTCGTACGAAATCATTTCAGGTATTCGATTTTTAAATTTACATTTATATACTAAATGCTTTACATTTATTAAGAAAGTTTGGTGGCCTAGTGCCTATTATCCTAGAGCTTGTGTGAACAGAATTGTGGATGTGAGGGAAGCGAGGGAGTGAGTTGTGTCAGGATCGTGGCAAGTGGCGCTCCTTTGTCCCAGCCTAATTGTGGGAAAAGGCGTGACAATTTGATTAATTGATTTGTATACTAAGCTAGATATTGTTTACTTAATATATAAATATGTACATATGTAATGGAATTCGTAAATATAAAATAAAAACTAGGTGACTAAAGTACTTGTATCAAAGATGCATTATTAGTACTGGCAAGTTGGTTTTGAAACAGGGGCGCATAATATTATTAAATTAATATTAAATATCAAAAATTAGAAGCTTGTTTGTTATTTATGTATAAGAACTGGTTGAAATAAAGAGGTATGGAGTTAGATACAAGACTGTGTGCTGGGACTTAACAACGCTGTTTGAGACCGTTTACTCTTTCATTCGTCTCAACGAGTTAATAGGTATTGCAGCCAGCTTCTGTACCATAAACAGCCGTAAGCAATTACCGGAGTGGTTTAAGGGAAACTCTGTAACAAATTCTCCATTTTCATTTCATACTTAACTTAATAAATTACGGTAGAAGGTTTTTCACTCACTTTTAGAATAAAGATTTGTTTTTTGAACATTGTTAATATAACAATGTTCAAATTGAAACGAAATGAAAAGTAAATATTATTTCAGGCACGAACAATAACATACAATGTTTTTAGAATTGGAATTTAGGCCAAAAGATAAATTTTTCGAACATTCAAATATCAATTTCGTCGATTGAAGTCTTAACAACATTTTCTTTAAATTTTTGACGTGACAACGTCTTATAAATTGGTTTGCCGGGTGACACTTCAAGAAACTGCGTTACGCTCCGCTCACGTTATGCGCTCACAATGAGAGCGAGTGAGAGGCACGCGTCCCTTCCACTCGGGCATGGTTAGCCCGCCTAAGAGCGAGAGAGACAGACATAAAAAGTGAAAGGCACGCGTCCCTTCCACTCGAGCACAGTTAGCCCGCCTAAGAGCGAGAGAGACAGAGCGAGAGAGAGAGAGTGAGAGAGATAGGCATACACACCGGTTCATGTCTTGCGCTTCTATTTCGCTTAGGCGCCTGTATACAAGTTTACACGTTGCCAGTTAATTGTAAAACGATTGTGTAGTGATAATGTGAAGGTAGTTTCGTCCATCGCAACAATTCAAACAGCAAAGGTAAATAATTTCAGACTGATAATATAACATGATGAAATAAATGACTAAGACATAAGTGAATAGGTTATGTTGTAGTAATCACAATGTTGTGGTAGTTTTTGTGTTTCATTGTACGCAAATGTATTGCAAGTTATTGTATGTATATTTGTATATAAATACGTATGTATGTGTAAAGGTAAAAATAAAATTTTGTTAATATGAAATTCAGTGCGAGATTCTTTGTATAAATTAATGTTTTAAATATAATTCTTTGTATAAATAAATGTTTTAATTTGTTACTATTATTTCATCCTTCTTCCTACTATACGAATGAATATTCACATTAAAATTATTTTACCACTCAAAGTCGTTGTCACGTAAAACTTTCGCCCGTATATCGACTTTACAGGCAACCAATTTTTTGTGTATTTTTTTAAATTAAGACGTTAAGCAGAAACAATTTATTTCAACACGACATAGAACAATAGAGTCGGGAGAAGCTTCCAGCGGATGGACGTTGTCCCTTATCCTTATTTTCCTTTTTTCCCATTTCTTTTGTTAGTTCGTGCTACATTTATTTGTATTGTTCTTTCTTTTAGGGCTGACTCGTCGAACGAAGCTCCCGCTGCCAATGGACTGACAGAATTCGGAGAGGTAAGTTCATGCGACTTTGATATCTATCTTAGTTATAATTAAAGCCTAAGTTTGTACTAATAATTAGGAACTATAAGGCATTAAACGTGTCGTTTTCATATTCTTAACTAGGTACTTATGTGATTTTAAGGAATTCTGCTGCGCTTATATTTCAAAAGGTTATTCAATTAAACTGCTCTGCGCGAATGAAAGCAAAACTAAACTGTAAAATACAATAAAATGACAAAATCTCATTTCCTTTTAGAATGCAGGACATTTAATCCCAACATTATTTACCTCCCGTGCCCTCTCGCAGCACAATAAAAACCACTAGGAGCTCTTTTTAAAATATAACTGGGCAATTTATGATTCTTATGCATAAATATCTCGTTATTGTGAATCAGCCAAATTACCTCTGACTCTCGTTTATGGACCAGGAGCTGAAGGACAAGTTTATATAATATTATTATTTCGAAAAATAATAAAAATTTTCTCTAAAACCTTTTTTTTCCTAATCCTTGATCATATCGAACATACCTATTTTTAATCTCCCCGTGCTATGTAATTGTTCTACATACATCAATATATTTTAAAATGATCTACAACCTACCACCAACTTTTAAAAACAAGCATGTTTCAAGACAGTTCTCTTTGACGTATAAAACAAGATTACTCAATTTCGTACCACCATCTCTTATTTGCAATTACGTTTTATTCCTTCGAATTCATTTCTACATTCGCATAGATTTTACGCTCAGAAACGTATGACTGCTGCATCTGAATACTAAAACCTAATATTATCTTTTGTAATTACTGCGGTGGTACGCTTTGAAATGAACATTGGCGTGACGTCACAAAACTGCCAATAGTTATTTACCTCCCGTAAATAACTATTTATTCAAATAAGCATTTACGCAATTTACGCATAAGTATAGACGTCGAAATTGACATTTGACAATTAAAACAAAAATGCTATAAGAAATGGTGGTCGCCCGCTGGTGTCTCGTGGTCTACTAAAACAATGTTCAGAAAAGAACCACGAATAATAGTAAAATATCTTTTGTTTCCGTATTTATCTCAAAAACAAAAAATAAAACTTTGCTAAAATAAATGTTACAAGTAAAAGTCTCTGGAAAAGCTAAAAGTTATGGTTGAATTTAATAGTAAATCTCAAGAGACAAGATTTGGGCCCCTTTTAAAAGCACTCTTATTTGCGTCAAAGAAAATGCACTTCTTACGAAAATGTAAATACCTAAAACGACTTACCAAAATTATTTGGACATGAGACTGGACGGGGAAAATATTTCACATTCTAAAACGTTATATAAAATTTTGGTTAACTGAAATCAGTTAATAAATATGAGTTCTTTTCTTTAAATATAACTTCTAAAACTTAATTATTATAATTTACTAAAATAATTTCATAGCCGTATATAAAGAGAATTGTGGATGTAAGCGAAAAGAGGGAGTTGTGTCAGGATCGTGGCAAGTGACACTCCATTGTCTCTGCCTATCCTTGTGGGAAAAGGGTTTGACAATTTTAGTAATTGATTCGTTGATATGAACTTACTGTGTTAATCAGGATCTTAACACAGAATTGTTTGGACACATGGAAAGGATGAGTGAAAGTAGATTGACGAAAGGAATTTATGAATCTCGTGTGAATGGGAGTGTTTTGGTAATCAAGGCAGACCCAGTTTTCCGACCAAATCGCAGACATCCTTAAGAAAACTGGGTTGCCCATAACCATAGAGCTTGTAGAAAATTGTGGATGTGAGGGAGTTGTGTCAGGATCGTGGCAAATGGCGCTCCATTGTCTCTATGCTTATCCCTGTGGGAAAAAGATGTGGCAAATTGATTTTCATCGATGACTTATTTAATGATTAGTTACGACACCATACAATACAAACAAAGCTTGTAATCGTAGAACTAATTTGTGAAAACAGGTACAATATCAATAATATACATGAACTCAAAATAATATACACAAATTATAGTTTACTTAATTCTAATAGCTTTTCATTATTTTCTTTGTGTACCTAAATGAAGCGAATACCAATTGAGGGTTATTATTTAATTAAAATTAATAATTAAACTTTTTTTAACAGAAAGTGGTGCTAGAAATGAACCGTTTGGGCATGATCATTGACCTGTCCCATGTCAGTGACAATACGACTAGAGCAGCTATTAAACTGTCGAAGGCACCCGTCGTATTCAGCCATTCGTCCGCCTACAGCCTCTGTGCACACAAACGCAATGTTCCTGATGATATCATCCAGTCCCTGGTAAGTTACAGTTAAAACAATTTTATCGACCGTTTTTATTATTGTAGATGTGAAGGCCAGGGAATTGAGTCAGGATCGTGTCAAGTGGCGCTCCATTGTTGCTGCCTATCCCTGTTTGATTGATTGATATATTTCATTTGCTAAGCAATATAAAAAACATTTTAAAATTAAAATATATCATATTTTATTAGATTTAGCACGAACTAATTTTTATGCATAGGACGACAAAACTATAGGATGACCAACACCTCAATCTCTCCGTGACCACGATGGCTACAAAGATTTCGAAACATCGGAATAATAAAGTAAACTAAATTGTAAAATCAAAACTTACAATTTTATTAAAATATATCATTTAATAAGTTTATTAATTTATTCATTCTATAAATAAATATTCTATATAACATCCTTGTAACAAAAGCCCACTAATTGCCTAAAGTTGTGGATCACGTACGAGCTCGAGGAACTGTTTAGTTTAAATTTAGATTTGCATTGAATGCTGCAAAGGTAACTTAGTATCTAAGAGTATGTACTCGTATCTACGACGGTAACTTTGAGTCATTGAATCTGGCGACAATTTAATATAACATAGATAGATTCAGATTCATTATGGAACATCGTATAAGACATTTTAATTCTACTTTCAATCTTATTTTCTCTAAAGACGAAAATCACTCACGCCTTATACCTGAACAGGGTGTCAGAACAACTTGGATTAGCTTGGTCACAATATTAACTATTCATAGTATTTAGCAAGATAAGGGATAATAATACTGGAATATAAAGTAGTTTTAAAACCACAGAAACTATTCATTTCACGAAGATGTTTGTTTCCCTTTAACGAGCTACAAATTTTACATAAGTATAATATACTTTTCTTATATGAAAACAGTCGCAGTGATACGGGCACTGGTGTTGATTTCTATTTCTACCGTTTTATCCATAAATGTAAATTATACATTATTTTTACATAGTTCAATCAATCAAATTGTCACGCCTTTTTCCCACAGTGATAGGCAGACACGATGGAGCGTCACTTGCCACGATCCTGACACAAATCCCTCGCTTCCTTCACATTCACAATTCTCTTCATACAATTCTCTTCATACAAATTCATATCGAATTTCTTCCTATCCTATATAAATTCCTATCGACAATCTACTTTCACTCATCCTTTCCATGTGTCCAAACCATTGAAGCATTTCTTTGTCAATCCTTGTCACTACATCCTCATTCAAACCACATCTATTGCGCACTGTGCTATTCCTTATTCTATCCGATATCGTCACTTCACATACACTTCTTTTTAACCCCCGACCAAAAAAGAGGGGTGTTATAAGTTTGACTTGTCTGTGTATCTGTGTATCTGTGTGTCTGTCTGTGGCATCGTAGCTCCTAAACGAATGGACCGATTACGATGCGGTTTGTTTCATTTGAAAGCTGACGTGATCGAGATGGTTCTTAGCTACAATTGATGAAGATCTGATCAGGGGTTTCAAGGTCATCAGCTCGATTTGTTAGCTGCGGTAGCGATCTTAGACGCGCTGTTTAGAACGACAACCCTTGTACGTCGCTATGCGACGAAGATTGTTATTTTATGTCAAATAAATATGCCATTGTTAAAACACGTAAAAAATGTTATAATTT
This sequence comes from Tinea trinotella, assembly GCA_905220615.1. NCBI lineage: Eukaryota > Metazoa > Arthropoda > Insecta > Lepidoptera > Tineidae > Tinea > Tinea trinotella. Next base: position 18,354,498 of record HG992305.1, read on the forward strand.
TTCCCTTAAAATATTCATATGGCGAGGTTTGTTTGCAGTTTAGATCGATTACCTTGATTGAATATTTTAGGGGAAAAATTATAACATTTTTTACGTACAAGGGTTGTCGTTCTAAACACGCATAAGGCTGGGAATACACATCCGATATTGCTGAGCAAATTATTTACAAATCGGAAGTAGGAATCGGACGTCTATTTTGTTTCTGTATTCTGTATGAAAACTGCACCTTCAGACAATCGGATCGGCCATAAAATCGTAAGCCCCTTGGCGTTGTTTCCGATTCTGACATCCGATCCGACTATCGGATCTGACGTGTATTAAGTATTCAAACAAATGTATGGCACGAGTGCTTTCCGATTGTCTGATCAGACAATCGGATCGGACTATCGGAGAGGAAAATCGGACTTGAATTCCCAGCCTTATAGGTATTTACTTTACTTTTAAACAAATCTGTGACTTAACATTTGAAATAAAAACGTATACAAATACATGTGTGTTTTAACTGGTACCACTGAGCTACTCTGATGATGGAACTCGAAGGTAGGAGACGAAATCCTGGATGTGTTCAAACTATTTTTTGGTATACTAAGTTTGGACTTATTAGATTTGTCTTGAAGGTAGGAAACTAAGTGTAGAAAAGTTAGTGCGATAAAATAAAACATTCCGGATCTAAAAATCTGATCATGGATCCTCTCAGATCAGCAAATCAACAAGAAATGGACCTATAGTGCTTTAACTAAAATTGTTACTCACTATGAGCCATTAGCTGGACCGTTATCAAATTAAAGACCGAGAGTATCTGATGATGCACCATCATTAATCCTCTTAGATCAGCAAATCAACAAGAGATAGAACTATAGTGCTTTAACTAAAATTGTTACTCACTAAGAGCATTTAGCTGGACCGTCATCAAATTGAAGACCGGGCAATCTGATGATGCACCATTATGAATCCTCTCAGATCAGCAAATTGATATCAATTGATCAGCAAAAAAAGAGATAGAACTGTAGTGCTTTAACTAAGCCTTTAGCTGGGCCGTTATCAAATTGAAGATCGGGAGTATCTGATCATGAATCCTCTCAGATCAGCAAATCAATAACAGATAATATCATAGTGCTTGAACTAAAATTGTTACTCTCTATGAGCCATTAGCTGGGCCATTATTAAATTGAAGACCTGGAGTAGTTATCTGATGATGCACCATAAGGATCCAAGGGATATTAAAGGGATATAACTATTGAGCCATGACTAATGTTGTTTATTACTATAAAGCTGATGATATGACCAAAGTGGTTCCAGGCGTTTCGGGGGTTCCTTTAAAATTTTAATTTTGATTTTATTACATACTTGTACTTCTATGTACAAAAAATTAAACATCCTAAACACAAACTGAAATGTAAGTTTCCTTTTTATAATTATCGTGGCTTGACATATGACAACATCCGGCCTGATGTTAAGCTGGAGTGCAATCCACATCTTCAGACGTAGTTTAAGACTATTTACCTACAACTACGAAGAGACATGGCGGCTCTGTGCGTCCTCTATCGCCTATACCACGGGGAATGTTCCGAAGAGCTCTTTAACCTTGTTCCTACCTCATCTTTTCACTCCCGTAATACCCGCACAGGTCGGGGAAAGCATCCGCATTTTATCGACCGAATCGGCAGTCGAACTAAAAAGTTCGGTGCGTCTTTTCTTTGTAGATCAATTGATAAGTGGAATGCTTTGCCTGCCCATGTGTTCTCTCCATCCTATGACCTTGGATCCTTCAAGCGATGCGTGAAGAAGCACCTTTGGCCGGCATAGTGACGGCGACTGGGGCAGCCGTGAACAAACCCGGTTTTCTCAGTCGTCGTCACTCTTGGACATCCTCTTGCTTATCATCAGGCGGGACGAGGTCACATGTCGTGTCACAATAAAATAAAAAAAAAAAAAAAAAAGTATTTAGAAAATAATAAGAAAGTTTGAACTTATTTAGTACAAAGAAAGGCACGCTATTATAACACTGATCGTAAATTGATTTTAAATTGAAGCCTTTATAAACTTTCTTAATCACTATGCCATCTTAACAAATTGCCTGTGGGTGGCAATAATTTCAATCAGAAGGTATGACCTTCTGATTGAAATTATATTATTGATCAATCAATCAAAATCACAGAAATATAGAAGATTGTTATCAGATTTGAATCCCTAAAAAAGGGTTCACATCCACACAATCCACAAAAAAGGGTGGAACATCGTTATCTCTACTATATCTAACTATATTGTTTTAATATGTATATACTATAGTGTTATATTTTAATATCCATGTACTTAAAACATATCTTTCGATATTTTTTCTTACTGTATTTTTGTATAATTCTCTAAAAGTGTAAAGAGAGGTGCAATGTGAATATGCCGTCCTACTCCTACGTTTACACAAAGACATGTAATTAATTATACAAGGCGAAGGTACAAGCTGTTATCTTGCATGAAAGCTCTACGTTCCACATGAGTCCATGACTAAATACCACTGTTTACTCGAGACTGTTTGAACCAAATTCTAAACATGGTTTACTATAATTATGTTGTATTAAAAGTTCGTTTGACGATTAAAATAGCATATTATGCTCTATCAATTTAATTTAATTGTCCCACCTCAATTTTTGACGACAGGCGTAGCCGAACGGTCAGCGCTTGGTTTGTTGCGAGTAAAGTCTCGGGTTCGATTTCCGGTCGGAGCAAATATTTGTTTCATAGCTTTTATTTGTAATATTTAATAATTATATTAATTTTATATTTTTTTATTTGTTAATAAAAAAAAGAGGCGGATATTTGCTTCGGGTCTGGTCATCAAAGAGTGGTAGGCAGGAATAACCAGTCTGCCGTTCTGGGGTAGTACCACTATTTACAAGTATAGAGACCTTGAAGTGACTTAGTAACGTTTCGGAATCAGCTTGTAAGTTGCCGGTTCCAACTAAGCCGGCATAGTTGATGTGATTGCTACTTACAGTTATTGAATTGTAGAAGCAGTAGCATCCATTCATGGACCACACTCCAGCTTAACATCAAGCGGGTGCTGTTATATGTCGAGTCACAATAAATAGAAAATATTAAATAATCTTATAAGGATATATAAGCGCAACTTTCCACGATTCTGATACAACACTTTTGCTTTCTACTTATCCACAATTTCTTCTTGCAGGCTTCATGTTTTTTTTAAACAGCATGTATAATAGTCATTTTATAAATAATTTTAACATGTAACTCTTCAAGAGTAGTGGGCAGGTAATTTTTTGACGCACTCTTTCGAGCGCTAGCCACATCATTTTGAAGTGTACAGATCATAAAGTTGCGTTACGAGATCCAGCTTCAAAGCTTCAGCTTCAGAAATTCAGTTAGTTCAACAAACTGAATGCGACTCGAGCTTGCACAGTTTTCATAATGTAATTGCTTTTACTCATGGATCGTACTGCAACCCATAATTGCAACCATAATAAAAATAATATTACAAACGGAAACACATATATTGTAACTAAAACCGTAGCGACCGTGGTATAGTGGCAGGCAATGGTTACACAAACCGAGAGCACGGGTTCGAAACCACCCACCGGTATCAATGTATCTTTGATATATGTTGTCCTGTTTCTATGATACACGCAGTTTAGTATAGAAATGTAAATAAAAATAAATTAAAAAAACAAAAGAACGCATTTTTGCGTATTCTACTCTTCAAATAGATCTCATCAACTTGGATATTAATTAAAATTTCCAAGCATAGTCACTTGTAACTAATACTTCAAATACTAATTATAAGGATTCGTAGAAACCATAATTCTGCTTAATAGCTTACTTGTTAAACTAAATCAGAGACAGAGCATCTGTCATCATTGTAGTGATTAAGGATGATTAAATGGATATTACGAACTTGATTAAATTCTGATAACCACTATAATTAACTTAATATTAACTTAATTTTAAACTAAATTATTTTCAATTTATTTTCTGATTAGGTGGTATATACGAGTATTAATACAATATGGCTCCTATTAGTACTGAATAGAAGTCGTTTTGGCATCTTAGTATGATGGTATCAAATAAACTTAAGTCAAATTAGCTTGTTGACGTTTTGCATTTGTAGTTGTGTAGTACACACGCCTAAGAGCGCGTTTCCATTATTTCCTAGCGGTAAATAACGATGTTACGATCTCCTATCATTATGTTTAGTTTTTTTTAGGAGACGTTTTTGCGTTTGTAGTAGTGTACAGTCAGCAAATAAATTAAGAACTTTTATAAATGTTAATTTATTTTATTTAAATATTTTGCCTGATTGCTCTTCGATATATGTCGCTTTAAACCTGAAGTGCTTCCATCTGATTAAGATTTCGAGAGGGTGACATAATATGTCACCCCCTCATGTTTCACCGATGAAACATATACATATTATGTATATGTTTCATCGGTGAAAACAATTAGTAGCTTTCGTGCACGATTATCTGCAATTTTTATCAAATAGTTGATTCGTAAGTACCGAATTTCATTCTTTTCCATCAAAAGTTTCGGTTATCTTCCGTTTTCTTCCAATTAAAACCTAATTACATGACGTGTTTTCATAACGTGTGTTTATAATGGAAACACGCTCTTAGGCGCACTTCTACCAATATGCAAAAACGTCTCTAAGCTGTATACGTGACTGTATTTCATTTTTCTAAGCATCAGACAGTGATCGGTCATATGACGTAACAAAACAGAACAATCTTTTAGAATTGTATATACATTTTTTTGTACACAGAAAGAAAATGGTGGTCTTATTATGGTGAACTTCTTTCCTGACTTCGTCAAGTGCTCGCCAAACGCAACTCTTACAGACGTCGCAGGTAAGAGATAACATATACACTAATATAGCCAAAATCTTAAATGTTTAAGTTTCAGTTGACTTTATAAAAAACAATTTTATTAAATTAAATCGAATTGTTACGCTTTATTTTCACGGGGATAGCTTTGACTTTCACAACCCTTTTTCACATTCACAATTTTCTTCATACAAGCTTTATGATTATTGACATTGTTTGGATTCCTGTTTTTTTTTAAGAATGCGGAATATTGTTAATAAAAATATTTAAAATTACTTTTTATGCATATTGCATATAATAAACTAAGTGGCAATTATATAACACATATAAATATTTATTTGCAGTTTTTAAACTTTATGCTGTATAAAATAATAAACGCGATATAAGGCCGGCATAGTGGCGGCGGCTGGGGCGGCCGGGAACTGACTCGGTTATTCCAGTCGTCGTCACTCTTGGACCTCCTCTTGCTTATCATCAAACCTTTTAGAGGTCAGATGTCGTTCACAATAAAAATAAAAACTCTATGCGTTTATAAACAAACGTGTATACTTTAACGTGGAAAAACTGAGCCAAGTTTAATATATATTTGAGATTATATTTATAAGATATTATATATAAGATTATTATTTGAGTTTCTAAAGAACCCATTCTGCAACTACTTACATTAGCTAACTACAGACAGTAATTGATAATTAAAAAGGAAGTTGTAAAACGTAGTTAACATTATTTCTGGAACATTAATTGTGCTTTGCGCGTATAGTGACGGCGACTACGGCAACCGTGAACTGACTCAGTTTCTTTAGTTATGGACACTCTTGTACGGGTGAGGTCAATTGTCGAGTCACAATAAAAAGAAAAGGCTAACTATTGCATTTTAATTATGTTAATATGACGTTTCGAAAACTTTGAAGCCATCGTGGCCACCCTGCGGCAAGTTTTGGAAACGTTGGATTAAACCCTGTTTTTAATAATATGGAAAATAAAATCAACCACGACAATATGCTTAGCTATTGGCGTAACTAGGGGGGCGCGAATTACGAATAATAAAACCTAAAAATAATAATAATTAACCAAGGAAAAATGAGTTATAGTTCGAGAGTTTTTTCTTGGTTTCTTTTAGAATGGACGATGGAAGGTTAGTTGAAGAAGAACCCTCCTCGATGCTTGCCCTGAGCGCCGTATCCGATCGGTACGCCACTGTGTTTAGCTACAATTATATTTATTTCTCGTTGTATTAATGGTAGCTAAGTGTTAATAACGTGAATATTAATTCATGTTAAAGTTAATATTAATTTAATGATGTGTTTATCCAGTTGTAGATCTATTGACAACACTCTGATCTTAATGAGTCACTTATACGAATTCATAGATGCAGAGAGCTTTGGGGCCATCGTGGTCACGGAGAGACCTGACCACCATGGCTGCAAAGCCCTCAAAACGTCGGAATAATAAAAAAAAATGTAAAATCAATAACCAAAAATAAACGCAATATAAGCCGCATAAAATTTGTTCAATTTACTATCATATATATCAGTAACCTAAACCTTAATTTATTGTAAATTACTTAAGAAACCTTTTACGTTTATAGCTTATCGATTTTTAATAAAGATTACATAAAAGGTCAAGTTTAAACGATATTATAAGACAACTTTCTTAATATGGATTATAAAATGTAATTATTTTTTAGTCGCCAAAGATGCGATTTGAATACGGATAAAAGAAATTACTGCTGACTGGAATATCCAGTAATCTACTAATCTTAAAATCCAATAAGGGTCTACTAAGTCTTAAAAATATACTAAAGCCAGAGCTTTGAATACTAACTCCAATTTAAAAGTTAAATCCGCACTTTAACATTTATTAAATTTAATTTTACAACTTTAGATTAAATTGTATCTAATTAAAAGATTTATGTAAAGTGTAATATTTTTTTATGTTAGATAAATTCTTTGCCTATTACGTATAAATCGATCAAAATAAGAATAAGACGGAATCGGCGTCATGTTGTGACGTCTAACTTTTCAACCAACTTTACTTTAGTGTGGTGTCTTTTTCTTTGCGGCCCGTCAAGAAAAATACACCTTTGAATCAGTCAAGTGAAGTTAGTGAACAGCTCGTCCTATTCTTATTCTAATAGTATAGTACATACATACAAACTTTACAAACTTTGGTATTTTCAATGTTTTAGTAACATATGTAGTCCACGACTACATAATTTGAAATACAAAAACAATATCGGCATAATAATAAAGAAATAACATTCCACATAAATCTCCAAGAGTTTCAAACTTTCATTCATTTACAAAATTAATTTAATACTCCGTTCAAGCTAAAATGAATCTTACCTTAGCTTGGATAAAGCCTACGGTAGTATTTGTATTGATATCATGTATGAGGCTGTAGTTCCATTCGTTATCGTCACCTCGTTAAAGTTGCTTGTTAATTTTTGTTCTTAACGTTAAGTGCTTTTTGGAACTTATATAATTATTTTCCGTAATATAATAGCTTTATTATTACAGTATACGAATTTAATTAATTCCCTCGTACGTAATTATATTAACTTGATAAATTTGTTATCGTGTCAATATTAGAAAATATTATCATGGAAAATATAAATTTTAGTTAACTATAATATAATTTAAATTTATTTCACAATCAGTGTTGAGTAAAAGGAAAAAGCGGAAACAACCCAAAAGATTCTTTGTTCCTATAATATAATAGGGACATTCTTAAAAAAACAAACATGGTACCGCGGTTTGAATAAAACCATAGAACTTGTATAAAAGTAAATTATTAAATTATGCATATGAGGGAGCGAGAGAGTTGTTCCATTATTCCTGTGGGAATTGAGGCGTTACAATTTGATTGATTGATTTATCCATGTAATACTACATTATAAAGTCTATGTTAAATACCAATTAAATATCACAATATACTATAATTCAATATATAATTTTGTTTAACTATTTAACATAGATTACCTCATTCATGTTTGAAAAGAGCTACTTTTAGTTTATTTTAGATTAATTGCAAATATATAGTGCTTATATATTTATTTAAGTTATTCACATAAATTTATAAGCGGAAAATTGTAGGAATCGAGTTTTTCTAAATACTGGATAGAAATTGGGGGATGGACGAAAACTTTGAAGTGAAAACCGAAAATAAAAGTTTTTTAATTAGTTTTCTTGATAAGATTTCTTTTATTATTTTCGGAACAATTTGCTTTTTAAATAAGTTATATAAACAAAAAAAGAATTTAAGATATTTTGGCATATTTTTGTATCAATAAAATCAAAGTTTGATAGAGAATATTCACGTGTACACTTGTAGCTGAGCGGTCAGTCAACCGTGTTCGGTGACAGACGCCCGGATTCAAATATTAGATTTTAAATTGAAATTAATAACCAATGGATAGATAAAAATAATCTTTTAAGTAATAAAATCTTTACTCTCAAAGTTTTTGAGTTGATAATCAAAAATAAATCTTTAGTTATTCCTAATTTAAAAAGCCTTTATCTCCTAAAATATACAATGTATTTACATCATATCTTTTAGAAGCATGTTCTTACGAGGTTCAAAAGAGCCCTATATTTTTTTAAGTAATTAACAAATGTGAAATAACAAAACGATTAACGTCACTCTTGGCTATACTGTTTTATCTACAGATCGGTTATTGATTTTTAATAAAATCAAATCTAATCATCTTTCATCTTATCTAAAAAAATCTAATCTAATACTGGGTGGAGCCTATAAATAACTATAAATCAGCAATAATAATGTAAATAAATAATTTATTTATAATAATAACGGAATAACAACGACAGACCTAACAGAAAAAAATACTGTTTAACAAAATAACAACCCTGTGCAACTAACTGCTGAATCGTAACTGCGAAACTGAATAATGGCTTAATTGGCCTAATGTCGATTAAAATCAATTTATAAATGAATTAAGTTTGAATCCTATAATTCCTTTAAAAATATATTTACTGGAATAGTGGCTGCGTCTGCTACTTTTATTTACTTTAGTAACCATAGCCTCTATTAAAGTACTGCACTATCGCTAAACATCAAGAGGGGCTTTTATACTTCACGCCACAATAATGAAAATTATACAGTTTGCTACAAATAAATATTTAAAACAGTATTTAATTTTTTTTTGTACAGTCAAACGAGGTACTAAATACTTATTACATGTTAAATGCCTGTCTAAAACGTGTTTAATTTTTTTGTGCTAACACGAATAGTATGTTATGGAATGTTGAAAAAATTACATACATTAATAAATTTATAATAATTTAAATTTTAAATAAAATCTCCTCCCAATGCTTCATTTCAACTCGGCTGCGAATTCAAAATGTAAATGAGTAAAGTATGTATACAAACTTATGCCCCCCGGCGGCAATCAACTAACGAAATTTCTCTATTTTCATTTTGAAGCAATGTTTGTTTACAAAGTTATGATTAAGTTTTGGCCTATTGTGTATAATTTATTTATTTCATACATTTGTTTCAATCAATTATATATAATGTTTCCTTTACGACCTCTTTCAAGATAGATTTTTATTTCTCACCAATTTTACACAATATAAAAATAAAACCAATCAATTTTCTATTGTGTGTATTATATTATGGGCGCACACAGCATTGACTGTGAAGTTAGGTTAGATTAGGTTCTGTATTTTGTATGCATATGAAACTATTTCACCTCATCAGAAATAAGCAAAAGAGTTCGTAATGTGGTTCTCACCATCCTCTTTTCATTCTCCTACTATCGGAGGGCGGGACAGACAGGCGTTAAGAGAACGGGCCAGCGTCGAAGGACGGGATCTTGCCAAAGAGATATTCGTGCTCAACTATGACGACCAGATAACAGGTCACCCGTTAGTTAAAGATTTTCCTTCGCAAAATAAAAAAAGTTACCTGCATCTTACTGTATAATAGGTAAAATTATAACAAGTAAATTGTGTTTAACCAACCTTTTTATATTTAAACAAACCTACGCTTCGTTAATTAAATAGCAAAGTAACCAATAACATTCATTGGTTGTACAAAAATTTGTGGAATGCCTTTTTGGTTCTGTTAGCAAATAAAACCATTGGAGGGAGGCGGCCTTTAAATACGGCAACAATGTTTGTTCCTATGAAATATTGTATTTGCATTTTATTTATACTCTTTTTCAACATACGCTTTTTTGTTCACATGAACAGCTATATTACTCACCAAAAATCCTGTATATTTAGAAAATCTAAATTATTTATTTTTCTTCGTAAGCAGTTCTACAGTACCCATAACCTCATAGCTTGTATGAAGATAATTATGTATAAAGCGAGATAATTGTGCTAAAGTCGTGGAAAGTAACGCTCGTTGTATTTGCTTATATGTAGACCTTGTATATGCATTTCTTCCACTTTAAAAAAACATTTTTATTAACTTAATTAAATATTACACACATTCTCCCACTTCATCATCGGATTAACATCCTATATGTTTAACTGGTAGAAAATATCTTTCGTATTAAGGTCGCCTTTGTACCATTGTGCATTAAGTTTTTAAATTATCAAATTTTAAATTTATAAAACTTTAATTTTTTAAACCTTTGTATCTTATTTTATTTTTCAATAGATTAATTATTTTTTTTTGTTTTAGAACACTTCCACCATATCAAACGTTTGGTCGGCTCCGAATTCATTGGCATTGGTGGTGATTACGATGGCGTTAACAGGTATGCTTTATTTTCATTATAATGTGTTACTTATAACAATATTAAATATAAATTAAACATATTTTATGCGGCTTACTATCGCATTTATTTTGGTTTAGTTTTTACAATTTTTTTAATATTTTGACGTTTCGGGAACAGAAAAAACTAAATCAAAACATCAAACGTATTTTTGGAAACAATAACAGCATCAACCAATAATAAAAAAATTAAAATCTAAACCAAAATAAAGGTGATAGTAAGCCGCATAAAATTTGTTTAATTCATTAATCAATATTCGCGCAAAATATAATACTATATATATAATATATCAAGCGGGGTGCTGTCATATGTCGAGTCACAATAAATAAAAATTAAAAAAATGTGTGTCCAAAATTAATACGTCCCTGTATTTATATCGATTTCAATTCAGGGACGTATTATATTATAAACATTAGGAATATTATAAAAATTGTGAATGTGAAGGCAGCGAGGGAGTTGTATCAGGATCATGCCAAGTGGCGCTCCATTGTCTCTGCCTATCCCTGTGGGAAAAAGGCGTGACAATTTGATTGATTTTTTAGGAAATAAGCATATAAGTAACAATTTATTTTCCCTAGGGTGCCCCGTGGATTGGAAGATGTATCCCGCTACCCTCACCTTTTCGCAGAACTTCTTCGTAGTGACCAATGGAGCGTCCAAGACCTGAAGAACGTGGCTGGCCTTAACATGCTTCGTGTGATGCGGCAGGTCGAAAAAGTATGTAATAAAATCGTTTTTAAAAACCCTCATTGTAGAAGTAAAAATATCATTTCGTATTTCCAAGAAGATTTAAAGCGAATAATGCTCTTTTATCAGACTATAAGATATATTATTTGATCCAGGTACGTGATGAAATGCGCACATCCGGAGTTGAACCTGAGGAGCATCCTGATACTCCAACTGACAACGGAAATTGCACCAGCAACGCTTTCCACACTGATGAAGTCTAAATACTAACAATCGAACAGTCGACGCTACATGATACGACCTAGATACGAATATAATGGAACATGATTTTTAGCTACAGCTAATTTGAAACAAGGGCATAATCTTATTGCAACACGTCTCGACTGTGCCCCACTAAAGAAGACTATAGAGCTGTTGAATTATTATATAAAACTATTCGGCTGCCAATCACCTAGCTAACAACAGTATTTATACAATAACAACCTTTATTATCGGCGCTTTAAAGTCGTTTTTTGTCCGCCACAGTCCCGCATGCTGCAATCAGATCTGGCGTTCTTAATATAAGATCACCTAAAAGCACTTGTTCATTTCAAGCGAATCTTCTAAGCAAACTACCTAATTAATATTAGATGTTGTATTGTTGTATTTGATTTTTAAATAACACATTATATTTATTGATCAGCACATCTTTCAGCCGTTTCTCAGTCTGTAATTTTAGGTGTTTTTTTTATACTTAGATATTTAATTCGAAGTTTGAGTGTTTTAAAATATGTATGTGTACAATTCTATATGTAATAGAAAGTTTCATAAATAATAGTTTGGTTTAATTAGTTCAGGTATAGTCATTATTCTCCTATCAAAAAAATCTCTGAGCGACGGCTTTCTATCTGTTAGTTGAAAATGTTAATATTCTTATTATACCTAGGTTCTTCTTCTTCTGTAGCTTGGGGTTCGTGGTGTGAATTAAGTTTAAAATGTTATAAGAGAACAGGAAACACAATATTAACAAAAAAGACACTATTTAACTTTAAAGGTCTTGAGTGAAAGTATAAAATGTTTTTATAAAGTCATGTAACTTTGATGTAGTTAGTCTTATAAATAAATAACTGTTTTGTCAGTTTAAAATTTATGGTGTTATTTGATCAAATAAAAGTGTTAAAAAAACCTAATTAAATTTTATAAAATTATATTAAGTTGGTGGTAACGCAAAAAGACTAAGGCAAGTAGATAGAAAATAAAAAATAAATAAACACTTTTTTTAATAAACAATAGCACAATTTCTGTAATTTATATAAATTTAACAGAACCATAATTTAATTAATTGTAAATTCACATACGGAAGCCATTTTAAATAAAATGTAATAAACGTTAAATTTATTAAAATTATTCATTGGAGTAAATAAAAAAGTGTCGATGTTATAATATAGAAAATATAGAAAAGGTGTTGAAGCCAAATGCTACAGATCTTAAACTATTTCCCAAATGTATTACTTTAGAATTTTTATAAATGTTTAGAGATTTTTATCGTATGTAGTTAATGCTTATCTTATTCATCGATTGATGACATCTTTTTAATAATTCAGTTATTCGTGCGAAAGTGGTAAAGACATTTTCATATCATATTTTTATCATTTATATTTTATTTATTTTCTGTATTGGATATTTCGGCTGGTTTCAATTACACACGTGTCGTTATAGTAGCCATGTCGTGATCTGACAAAGAGGCCTTTGAACGTCCTCGTATATTATTACCATCAAACCAGTATTAATAATGAAGGAAATTATATATTTTTTTAACATACAAAAAGTTGTAAACATGAATTTTCGTCAAGATACATTTCTAATTAGTTTGTAACCCAAATAACAATAAATTACTCGTAGAATTATCAAATCACATTTAAATTGAAATTATGTTATCAATCGGTATGCTTTTATCTTAAATGTTTATATAACCCATACTAATTATCTAGAATAAGTACTCTTTTAGACTTCGGTGATTATTATTTGATTACATTTACTACCATGTAATTTAGTTAGTTCATCATAAATTCTTTTAAGCAATCTCACAAAAGTCACAAAAGCAACAAAATTATTAATTTATAAATAATGACGATAGTTTATTTCTAATTAAACAATAAATTTCATTAATCAATGTTCGCGCAAAATACTAAATGGAGCACTTTAATTTCAAACAAAAATATTTATGTGGAAAGCCCCTTCCTTTGTTTTTTTACATACTTCATAAAGCATTTTCATAGTATTAAAAAAAACTGATGTCAGGCTTTTAATAATACTAATAATTATTCTCAAGAATGATTTCATATCCTACTTTATATTTAAAATCCTACTTAAAGTTTTTAATTTCTTTGAATTGATTATAGTTCATATCATAGTTCATATGTAGTTCATTTTTGTAATTATGGTTCAAAGACTTAACGATGATTTCTATGCAATTTTAATTACTAATTTATAATAAAAATATTAAGAGGTGTTTTATTGTCACTTTCGCAACTCTAAACTTCTTTGAAACATAAGGTTTGATAATGTACTATTCTAAATAAACTATTGGGTTAATACGAGTTTGTTTTATTTCAATAAAAACAAAAATATGTTAATTCTATATCAATTTAAAACAACATAGAAGCCAAACTTAGACATTTACAATTTATGAGTTATCTAATTTTGATATTCTAAAGATGTTTTCAGCGACATAAATCATAATGTAAATGCAAACTTGGCATCCTGAACATTGTGCGGCGGTTCCAAGCTCTAGAGCCTGTTGCGATGCTTAAATTTTTTTATTGGATCTTTAACGGCTCTACTAAATATCTTCTCAGTTTATTGCAGCTGTACGAGTAAAAGGTGAGGTTGAGGACGAGATCCGCATTCTAACTACCAAACCGAAAGCCGAAGTAAACGTTTCGGCTTGTAGTTTCTTTGTCAAACAATCGACAAGTGGAATGTTTTGTGAACCCATAAGTTTTTCCCATCCTTACTTCTCGTAACTTGAATCCTTTAATTAAGGCGTGAACAAGCACTTTTTGTCGCAAACTGGGGCGCCATAAATAGAGGCGGTTTTTTTCAGTCATTGGCACTCTTTGACCTCCTCTTCGGTCAAGATATAATGGTAAATATGTCAAGTCAGATGTCGCTTCATAATTTATAAAAATGTTAATCTGAAGAGCGATTATTGAATAAAGGCGAAAGCTATTGGCAAATAACTACCAACAATTTTGCATCTAATCCTTAAAATATATTTAATAAAACATTTAATACGATATAAGAATAAAATTTAATTTTTAAAATCTTTTTATATTTGTATTAAATTGAGACCGCGGCCGGCCTGAATTTCTCAGAGTTATCATTGGAACATTTATAGAATTCTTTGGAGAAAGAAGGGTAAAAGTTTCATCATTTTTGAAGCCATTTCAAGGTTACAAAATTTAATCTCTACTCTTTGTGACACGTTTGTAACAATAGGCCTTATTTTTCCGTTGCTTTTAACCAATTTATACCTATTATACACCTAAAACAATAAATTATATAATACAAAAATAATAAAATAATTAATAAAATAATAAATTGTACTAATGTAATGTAAAAAATATATCAATTTAAATATTTATTATAATACATATTCATTATCTAAGCTATTTACTTTATAATATTTTTAATAAAAATAAAGTTAAACTGTTTTTCAATGATTTCGTAGGTATGGAAGAAGTTATTTCGTGCGCCGCTCAGACAATGTTCAGTCATTGCCTGGGAGCCAGGCGCCTAGACACCCAGCAGGGGCAATTCTCTCGTGTCCTCTTCCCGATACGCCTCTGGTAGCCATAGGCTAACAGGAAGAGGACGGGGTGAGAGCGGTGTGAAGATCATCGCTCTCGGGTTGCGCCACGCTGACCGTGAGGCGATGCCCCAACCCGCCACCTAAGGACGCGCCCGATGGGAGACCAGCAACTCCAGCAATCACCTGCCCGTGATTGCCGTCACCACAAAACAGTCTGTGGGATCACGGAATCAACTGTACTTCTAGCTTAACATAAGGAAAATAATTATTTACAAATTAGGCTTTATAAAATGATTAACAATTTTGACGATTTGACTAACAAACTTAACTCGTATAAAATTAATTAATTTGATTTATTAACTACGCGAAGGGTTTACAGAAATAAGGCGAATTATAAACGCGGAATTTAAGCCCAAACTTTCAACGCGTGAGGGAAACGAAATTAAAATCTGTATTAATTATCCGCTCAATTTACTACAGCTTAGGTTCAAAATTTTGTCATAATTTATACATTATTACGATTTATACATTATTACTTTCCTTTTAATTGTAGATATTGCAACAAATACTGTTAATCATCGTGATCCACTTTTTATTTATTGTAATGCCCTATTATATATATATATATATATATATATATATATAGCAATTTCAATCAATTAATTAAATTGCCTTTTTTCCCATGAGGATAGGCAGAGATAACGGAGCGCCGCTTGTCACGATGCTCTCTCCGATTTGGTAATATTACAAAATTTAAAACGAAAATTTAGGATGAAATGTTATTTGAACAATCGATGTTTTTCGTTAAAACTCATAAAGAATAAGATCTGAGTTGATAGTTATTAATTAATTAATTCTCTACATCATGATGTCGTGATATAGCTCTTGTGAGTTCCACGGGGTCGATATTTTATTCACCTACTTAGTTGAGTTACTGTTAAAGATGATATTCAATATTTACTAATTGATTACTAATTGGTAGGTGCCCAGTCTGCCGATCCGGGGCCGGAGTAGTACCACCATTTACAAGTACTCAGACCGGGGAGTGACTTAGTCGCGTTTTAGAACCAGCTTGTAAGTTGCCGATTCTAACTAGGCCGGCAAAGTGGATGTGACTGCTACTTTCAGTTATTTAACTGTAATAGCGGTCATCTTCATTCTTGAAATACATTCTAGCTTAACATCAGGCCGGGGTGCTTAAGTCATAATGTTATGTTAAGTCATAATAAAAAAATGCGACTTAATATCGCGTTTATTTGTTTTTATTTTATTGTGACTCGACATATGACAGCACAACGCTTGATGTTATATGTAGTTGCGAAGAGATGTTTAGTCATCTTATTTGACATTATTTGTAAAGGTTTCCAAACTCCTATGATTGGCACACCTTATTATTTTCGAGTTGCTTATTCATATTTTCGCAGATGAAGCTGTGTCTTCCGGACTTGGGGCTAAGATGTTTGGCGGTTATCACCTGGGCCTCTGTATACGTATTATTTATTCTTCAATTGGATATTTATTTGCATGAATGAATATAATAGAGAATCTGCTCAGTCTTTTAAAATCTACCTATATGGTACTTCAACGCTAGATGGTCAAGGAGAGAATGTGCATTGAACGCTCTCGTTGAAATCAGAATGAAGACTTTGTATAAGTGTCACAATATTAACAAAATAAAACAAAAAATGCGAACATAAATTGAAAATAATGTTTTTTTTTTAAATAATAACAATATTTGAAATATCGGTCTCAGAATATTGATCAAGCTCTTTCCTGTAATAGACGAAGCGATTCGTTCCTAATCAAATAAGCGGCATTGACAAATTGTTGAGCAAACGTTAGTGACAGAATACGGCTTTCCCTGTCCCGAAAGGAAAATCTTAGACGTTATTTTCTTTTTATCGCATTGTATATAAAATGTGTTGTTTTACCTATTACCTCGTATATTAACTATTTTTTTAAATAAAAGTCAGATATTATCGTTTTAATTTATTATTCGCAATTAACTATAGTCGAAGTCTGATGGTGGCAGGGCATAATAAAATCAAAAAGCCGGTCATACATATAACAAAATTCACTACAATTACAGGATTACAATTACAATTTTCCTCCTACAGGATTTCCTCTTTCTATGATCGTAATATTCTTTCTTTCTTCTTGTTTATGGCTTTAGTATTTAACTTGCCAGTGTCAAAGTAAAAATATGTGGTTCAAAGTTAAAACATTGTCAAGTAAATATGAAGATGAACCACGCGAGTGATTCATCATAAGATGACGATGATAGTGAGGTTGATGATCATCGTTTTAGTACAGCAGCGGAAAGCCTTTACTAAAACTTCGAAAGGAGTCTTGAAGGGTGCACGAAGAAACACTATTCACAGCTTTAAATTACTTGTTTATACTCGATCAACTTAAAAATCATTACTGGATAACAATTCTACTATCATTACAGAATAAAATTTAGGAAAAACACTAAGCTTTTCAAAAAATTCAAAATTGCGCGTCCTGTCACTTCCAAAACTCCTCCGCCAAAATCGTAATATACATAAAATGACATTTTATCTTTATTTTTTAACCCCCGACTCAAAAAGAGGGGTGTTATAAGTGTAGCGCGTCTGTGTATCTGTGTGTCTGTCTGTGGCATCATAGCTCCTAAACAAATGGACCGATTACGATGCGGTTTTGTTTGTTTGAAAGCTGACGTGATCGAGATGGTTCTTAGCTACAATTGATGAGGATCTAATCAGGGGTTTGATCTAATCTAATCAATTTTCAATTGCGGGAAAAAAAATTCTTCATATAAATCTAATTTGTATTTTTATTATGAATAAAAACTTGGCAGTGTTAATTGTTTTTTTTTTTATTATTTTATAAAATCCGTCTTCAGGTCGCCACATCAAATTTAATTTTATCTGTTTCTCAACAATCAATAATATTAAAGAACTAATACAATTTAGGTAATTATACTTGGCAAAGTTTAAAAAAAATGAGTATATTAGATTGTTAAAACATTGAACATAAATACTACTTTGGCTCTAGCAAGTTAAATACCAAGCCATAAACAAAAGAAAGTAAAAGATTTAAAAAAGTGTTCATTGTTTTATGCTCAATTGTTGTAATATATTTTTATTTATATTAATAGACTTATTGTATTAATAGGATATTTACAAAAGTTTACTTTTGTAAATATATTTTTTTCGACTATCCCAAAAAATCAATAACAACATAACCTCAACTTTTTGCTTGTCATAGGGACATACAATTGCTTGTCATTCTACAAGTGTACAGATATTCAGTTTAAATTGTTTTAGATCATAAAGAGATCAGATATGTCTGCTGCAGAGGTGAAACTCGTCGGTGTTAGTGTCGCGGACTATTTAACTATGAAACAACTACCGGACATTGATTTATCGGTCGATTGGGCAGATGTTGCAGAGCTTTACCACAACAAGTAAGTAAATTATTAATTGCCGGATTTGAATTTATAGTGCATTAATTAGTATTTATAAGAATATCTTTATTGATTTTCAGATTATGGCATGAGCTCACTATAAAACTGGTGGACTTTGTCAAAAATCCCGATATGCAAAAGGGAACCAACGTAATTGATCTTTACGAGAACTTTCTTGTTACATTTGAAAATAAGTAAGTTTTTATTTAGATTTTGTTTAGCCTTTATTACGACATGAATAATAACTAAACATCCACAATATATTATAACTTAATCCATTCATTTAATATATTTATTTTTAACACATGCACATTTTCATGTAATTCTATTGTAGCTTTAAATATTATTAACTCTATTTATGTTAAAGAAATGCATAATGTATTGTTTTATATTAGATTTGTTATGTATGATGTTTTGGTAAAAGTAATCAATAGAGACCGGATTATATGCATTTGCATATTCGCAATGCTATTCTCAGCGGTAATAGCATATTTTACCTAAGATCTAGTTATGATGCATATTATCGATACATTTACAATATTTTTTACTCACCCTGCGTTCCCAAATGCAACCAAATTTAATATAATAACAGTCACAAAATATAAGGGCTATTGAGGCTATTCATAATGCGGTGCTTGGTCCTACTTTAATGTATGGAAGTGAAGGTTGGGTATGGCAGAAGAAGCATGAAAGTAGAATTAACGCTGTACAAATGCGGTTGTTAAGGAATGTATATGGAGTGACGATAGCGGATAGAATAAGGAATAGCACACTGCGGGATAGATGTGGTTTGAAAAAAGATGTAGTGACAAGGATTGACAAAGGAATGCTTTGATGGTTTGGGAACATGAAAAGGATGAGTGAAAGTAGATTGACGAAAGGAATTTATAAATCTGATGTGAATGGATGCGTTAAACAAGGCAGGCCCAGAAGAGTGCTTTCCGACCAAATCGGAGACATCCTCAAGAAAGCTAGGTTGCCTAGTGCCCATACCCTCAGAGCCTGTATGAAGAGAATTGTGGATGTGAAGGAAGCAAGGGAGTTGTTTAAGGATCGTGGTAAGTGGCGCTCCATTGTCTCTGCCTATCCCCGTGGGAAAAAGGCGTGACAATTTGATTGATTGATTGATTGAAAATTTAGAAAAATATTTGATTGCTATTATTGCCTATCAAAAAATAATTTACTAATTGTATGCTGATTTTGAAATAAAAATAAATGAAAACTTTTCTCTTATTTTTTTGGGGATTCTACCAATTCTACCAATTTGAATGCATATAACAAGTTTTTTATGTTGCATATAATCCAGTCTCTAGTAATCAAATATCAAAGTAATTGGGTGTCATAGATGTAATAATGCCACATTGTATTATGATGCAGTTAGTGCGGAAATCATGACACATTAAGTAAAGCTGTCAAGTGTAAAGTATTCATAGCTTGGAATTAGGGCAACTGAGTCACTACAAGGTTTGTACACTTGAATGTAGAGGTGTTAATTGATTGTTGTTTTAATAGAATAAATCCACTCTCATTGATTGAGATCGCGGGCCACGTTACTCACCAGTATAAGGATAAGAGGGAGGCAATTGCTTTCCTTGAGAGCATGGAGCCAAAGGTCAAAAATAATGATCAAGCTTGGACTTTCTGCAAGGTATGTTTATGAAATATCTTTTTAATAAATATGAAATACTCTGAATTAAAATTAGTATTTGGAATTAACTGATTATACTAATGGAGAGGATAATATGTTAGTGGTAGTTCTCGTACTCCCCAACCCCGCCTCACGCCTCTTGCCTCTGCCCATTGCAGTGGGAAGTGACAATTAGAAAACCATTGAACATTAAAGGATATAAATTATACAAATTGTTATATAGGTACTCCAAGGCCAATTGCATTTGGAGCACTATAAAGATATGGCAAACTGCGCCAGGATCATCAAGGAGGTAGAAGCTACATTGCAAGATGTAGACGGAGTAACACCGGTACATGCACGATTCTACAAATTCTCTTTGGATTATTATCGGTAAGTATAACTTGCTAATTTTATTGCACGTGAATTACTATTCTTTATCTAAAAGTGGCTTCATTGCTAGTTGAAGTAAACATTTATTTAAGTGTAATAATTACTATGTTAATACAAAAAAGTACAGATATTTGGCCTAGTAGTGAATAATTAAGAGTAGTCAATTGGTCCAGTCTGCCGTCACAGAGCGGTACAACCACTCCCAGCTGTCAAGTTGCTCTGAAACTACGATACTGAATATTATAGTTTCTAAATTGTCTGTGGCAGCAATCACCTGAACAGCTTGACAGATTTTATTAAAAAAAAGGGTTGCTATCTGGGAGTGCCAGCAGAAGTTAAAACTTGAGTATTAACATTGTGCATTTTTGTTATTTCGGAATGGTTAGGGAGTAATCTTGCACAA
Organism: Tinea trinotella; assembly: GCA_905220615.1. Classification (NCBI taxonomy): domain Eukaryota; kingdom Metazoa; phylum Arthropoda; class Insecta; order Lepidoptera; family Tineidae; genus Tinea; species Tinea trinotella. Next base: position 18,375,430 of record HG992305.1, read on the forward strand.
ATTGCTATAATAATCATTATAAAAGTACTATCATTTATGTGGTAAAATACAATATTCATTTATTGCGCTATCGTACACAAACATGACAATTTATATTACATTGAAAATTTAACACTTCAAAACTATTACAATTATATTTCTCAGCAATCAACTTTCATCCATAATTTCAACGACTCTTTCAATCAAAATCATTGGCAAATCATCAAAACTTTTCCCAATTTTTGAAGTTTTCGGGATACACAAAACATTTAAAAGTTTATCCCGCCATTGGTACTAGATGGCGCCTGATGTATATTTTATACCGCAAAGATGTCAAAGCCAAGATGTCGAAACAGCAGGTGCAGGCATACATTATCGCCTCGCGGTAAAAAGAGAAGGGGATACTTCTTCTCCTACGTCGCGCCGGCGGTTTCGCTCCCTCCGTCTTACGAATTTTCTATCAGGTCACGTGTCCTGACGCGAGTTTAACATTTTTTACCCATCACAAAAGTGCACAACCCCGCTAAAGAAGTTTTCACTTTAAAAAATCATTTAATTTTTAGCATCCGTGGCCCGTTGTGTCGTTATTATCGTGCTGGTCTCCGTTATGTTGGATGTTGCCAAGGTGGTATACGGATCCCCACCGTTATGCTCGAGATGATGGCTAAAACCCTTTCTTTGGCTGGTGTGTTTGCGCCTGAAATATATGACTTGGGTGAACTCGTAAGTATTAAATCAGTTCATATGTAGCTATGAATGGATAAACACCCTATGTAGTATGTTCTGATTTTATTCAGATCCAAATTAAAACTAAATAAGATCTAAGTTATTTGACGTACTGCCGTGCGGGTGGGTAGTAGTAGTGGAGTAGCGGATTCTTATTGGATACAACCAAGAAACCTCTAGAATATTCCACTGGGATCTTAACTAGTAAACACCTTTTGTTTAGTTGTCTACCTGGCGCGGCCTTTGTTTTTCTAACAAAGCAGATTGAGATTATTCGGTATTTATCCCATGGGGTAGTGTTTAATCTATTGTAGCGAGCTTGTGTACGTTTATCTATGTGCACTGGGCAATTCCAAAAGGTCCTCTGAATGATCCGATCTCCCTTCGGGCTGGCAGTACGTAACAGTTATTTAACGATTTGTGACTTATGAGTACGAAGATAGTAATTTTTTTTTTGACCTCGTACGTTTGGGGGCGCTCCCTAATTAGGGTTGAACAGTAATGAATTAAACAAATTTTGTGCGGGTTACTATCGACGCATAAAATTTGTTCAATTTATTAATCAATGTTCGCGCAAAGTCTAAGAAAATACTATTTCATAACAGATTTATGGTACGAGTGTATTAAATGGTTTTGAATTTTGTTAAGTATTATTTTCTTCAGTAGGAATGCAACTTGAAAGTTAACTGGTTTCTGTTTTAATAAATATCATATATAATAATTGAATATAAATGAGTGAGAAACAATTGCCCAAGTAGACTATGGGTAATGTATTGATTTGTTTATTTATAAGTTGCCGTACTAAGGTGCACGCAGGCGGAATTAATGGTAGTTAGCATTCTCTGTATTTTTATTGTGACTCATCGTATGATAGCACCCACCTGATGTTGAACTGGAGTGCGGTCCATGAATGAAGGTGGCTGATACTACAGTTAATATTAGTTACATCCACTAACATGCCGACCTAGTTGAAACCGGCAACTTACAAGCTAATCCCGAAACGCGACTAAGTCACTTCAGTATAATTGTAAGTGGCGGTACTACCCCGGATCGGCAGACTGGGCATCGCTGCCCACCACTCTTTAAAGTAGATCGCTGCTAAGCATACATTTTTATTATAATAAGAATTTGTACTAACCACTTCCAAAGTCAAACAGTATGATGCATCAAATATAAATTGATAACAGTTGGCGCATCCAGTTATGGAGAATTTGAAAGGTACCAAAGATGAGTGGGTTATTGATCTCGTACGCGCGGTTGCCGAAGGTGACGTTGATGGTTACAAAAAACTTCGCAATCGCATCGATCCAGTGAATAACTCGGAAATAGAGAAGCCAGTCTTGATTACCCAAGCTGATAATTACAAACAACTTCGCGATAGCATGAATCCATGGAATTACTTGGAAATGGAGAAGCCACTGTTTCAGAAAATGTCCTTACTGTCTCTAATGGGGGTAAATAATAAACTAAACTAATTACAAACTATGACGCCTCTATTGCGACAGGGATCGGCCATTCACATATGCCGGCTTTTTACTATGCTAAAGGTTTGGCTGGTATGGACTAGATTACGCCCTGTAATAGAGTCCTGTGGAAATAGAGGCGTGTTTGATAGTAAAACATGTACGAGTGTTGAATGTCAGCACTAATATACATCTCTAATCCTCAGATGGCATACAGCCGGACACCAGCAAAGCGTGTGCTCACCTTCGCAGAGATCTCTGAAAAGACTCGAGTTCAAATGGATGAAGTTGAGTTACTTGTCATGAAAGCAATGGCACAAAAACTCATCCGTGGATTTATTGACGAGGTATATTTGTTTGTGTGTGTTACATTTTTACATTACATTTTTCGAAAATTAAAGTACCGTCCAAATCAAAAAAAATATTATAGTCTAAGATCCCACCTTAGAAGGACCTTCATCGAGCTGGTGAATGGATGAAAAGTGTTTTTTTATTTATTTAAATGTTATTAAATATATTGCAAATGGGTTGTCTAAAAATTTCAGTCCAGAATATGATTAATTAAAAAAAAATTTTTTTCTTAATATTTCAATAGTTTGGTTAAAATTGTCTAAATTCCATACCAATCGAAAGTATGAAGCCCATAGAATATGCAAACATTAAGTTGACTATTTTTTTCCCGTCACAACTCTTGGCTAGGCAGGAGGTATAAACAGGTAAAGCGATAATAGTAAATTGCAAAAAGCAAAAAACAGGTTTTACAACATTTTAATATAAAAAATTAACTGTTACTACAGGACCGCAACATCGACAACATATCCACATCTCAGCTCCTTATGACTTTTAAAACGCGAGTTATAAGATTTCAATATTTTGCAAAAAAAAACGATTATTTTTGCGAATTGCAAGCGATCCACTGGTCCAATTTTGCTCTGCCAAAGCGCATTCTTTTTTGTTCCTAATGCACGTATGTCTCATTTTTTTTTTCGTGAAAGCTTTATTTTTCGCTTCAGATGCAAAAAATAGGTTTTTACTACTTTTGACATTTTTTTAACAGCTTGTCTGACAATATCATGCTATAATTTTACTTGCAATCAATTCCTGATAGTTAAATCTACATTTAAATTTTATTTCGATCCAATAGGAGTTTCTTTGTCCAAAAAGCTAATTCCATCTGTCTATTTCGGACAGGATTTCTTTGATTTTTTCTGAAATCTTCGAATCTGGACGACGGCCATTATAATTTATTATTTTAGGATATTTATTTAATGATGGTGGACCATTTGATTAATATTAAATGAAAATTTACTAATTTTATCATAAGTGTTCTTATGTAGGACTTTTAATACAATATATTGCAAAGTATTTTATGACTTTAGGTGGACAAGACAGTGACCATAAATTGGGTGAAGCCGCGCGCTTTGACACGAAAGCAAATTGGTGAGTTGGCTGACAATTTAGACCAGTGGTGCCAAGTTGTGAAGGAAGCAGCGGACTTTGTCGAGGACAAAGCTGGCGATGTACTTACATTCTAAGAAAACTCACATATTGGTGTCAATTCTCTTGGCACACGATTTTCCTAAAATTCTTCTAAAAATAATTTAGACCTGTCAAAGAACTTTCGCCATTCTGTGTTTCCCATATTAGTCTTAATTTAGAGCTGTCAAAGCTTTGACAGGCCTAATTAATGTGTTACTATTACAAAAGTACAAAGTTTTTTCTATTTTTATTAACGTGAAATTAAGTTTTTATTTACTCAAACCATTATAACATTCTATATGGTACATTATTACTTATTTATTAACATTAATTATATAACTTTCTTATTACTTCATATTATTTTTCAAAACTATAAATTTTACGTTGGCAATAATTTAGGCGTGTCATCCTAAAATATAGACATTTCTTATGTTTAATTCATTTTCGACAACAGAATTGCGTTTTCGCTAAAAAAAAACTTAAAATTGACAAGTTTAAAATTTAGTATAAGTTAGTGAATGTGCCAAGAGAATCGACACCATTAACTTATTAAACGTACTTATCACATATTTGTTGTTTTATTTATTTTTTTAAATATATTATATATAGAGCCTACATATTGTGGCGCTTCTGTACTCTGCCTAGCCATATAGGAATGGAGGCGTGACAATAGGTGGTTATATTTCAAATATACAGAATTCAATCCATAATTTTAAGGATAACTTGAAAAAGTTTTTATTTCTTAAAAATACATGATACAGATTTTTTTGTGACTCGACATATAACAGCACGCCGCCTGGTGTTTATGAATCAAGGTTACTACTACAGTTAAGTAACTGTAAGTAGCAGTCACATCGACTATGCTGGCCTAGTTAAGACCGACAACTTACAAGCGCGACTAAGTCTCTTCACAGTAAGTGGTGGTACTATCCCGGATCGACAGACTGAGCATCATTGCCTACCACTCTTAGACAACCAGACCCAGAGCAAATATCAGCCTTTATTAATAACAAAAATTTTGTAAATTAAATAAAAAGATTACGAATAAAAGCTCATAGCAAATATTTTGCTCCGACCAGTAATCGAACCCGAGACTTCCACGTAACGGACTTGTGTGATACAGACGTGACCACTACGTCACAATTCCTTCGCTTTCTTCATACAAGCTCTATGGTTATGGGCACTTGGAAACTCAGCTTTCTTAAGGATGACAAGAGTTTAATAATGATATTATCTAAATAACGTCCTTGGCGGGCAATACGCATTGAACCTTATAAAAAGTTGTTGGCCAGTCTTTCCAGCATATCTTGTTGGATTCCAGCAATGAAGGAGGAATAAGGGAGCTTGGCCTAATAGACAGCACAGCGCACCAAAATGTTACATTGGAGCTGTAAAGAAGTCACAAAGGTTTTCAAAGGCCCAATAACGAAAATTTTGTTTGTTTACTGTGCTACAAAGATGAGTTTCGCCGTTAACCCTTTCCGTACGGCGCACGCCAATTGGCGTAAATTTTTTCCTATTTACCGTACGGCGCACGCCAATTGGCGTGCGAACTAAAATGATGATATCTTCGCGAAACAAGTTTTGTTGATAATGTCCTTTCTATACAAGCTTATATACAATGTTCTTAATAATATACTAGCCTTCGTTTTGTAAATCACGATATTTAAAAATATGATCTTTTTTATCCACATACGACAAAGGTAAATCAGAAATTGACAACATTTTGTCTGAACATGATAATGAAATAATATAATTAAAATAAAACATATTTATGTTTCTCATAAATATCGGTCGCATTTATTGATAGATAAATATAATAATAATAATAGTTCTCGAAAATGGAAATATCACATTATACTGGGATCGATCTATCATCACTGATAGGACTATTGTTGCCAATAAGCCTGACATAGTGGTGATAGATCGACTAGAGCGTCGCACAATAATTGTTGATGTAGCGGTCCCTCATGACGAGAACCTCGTGAAAGCTGAGAAAGATAAGCAAATAAAGTATCTTGATCTGGCTCGCGAGGTTGTCGACATGTGGGAGGTGGATACAGCAATTATTGTGCCAATAGTCGTCACTGCCAATGGTTTAATAGCCAAGAGCCTCGATGAACACCTAAAGAGGCTCTCGTTAGGTAGCTGGATCAAGCGATTGATTCAGAAAGCAGTACTCCTGGACACGGCGCGTATTGTTAGGAGGTTCCTTTCTCAGGAGCCCTGACCACCGGTGGCTTGGACCCTGTTCCCGATGCCGGTGGACAGCTATTTTTAATATTTTTAATTTTTTTTTTAATTTTAAAAATATAAAAAATAAGATTATAAATAAATAAATGGAATAATAATAATAAAATTCTTTATTGCACAGTAAAAACAATACAATGGGCGAGCTTAATGCTAAATAGCATTTTCTACCAGCTAACCTTTGGGAGGGGGTAACAAAACATGAGGTGGGTGCTTATATCTAATAAGCAATATAATGGCAGATAAATCATAACATGTCCGAATTTGTTTGGAGATGATATAATAATGACTTTGTATTTATGCAATTTAATGTATATTAGTATACCGTCACGGTATTATATACTTTGGGGGATTTCTGTGGTAGTGCCTTACATCATACCGACATCAAGTTTAATGCCACTACGATTTGCATGAAGTTACCTCGGGTACCGCAAACATTTCACAATGGACTCGCTAGGCGAGTTAGCGGCATTACAGTTTGAAATCAAAGGACTCGCTAAGCATTAAGAAAAGATAAATTTAAGTTTTTGCTATTTTCGTGGTCAAATAGTTATTATCAAACGGACATGAATAGCTTGGTCACATAATTAAAACAAGTAATTTAATGTTGTAAAATTTATTAATTCAGGCTGATACCTTTAATAACTAATCATAATTCCTCTAAGAATTTCATTGTTATGTTTATAATAACATAATATATTATAAATAATGTTAAAAGTTGTTTTGTTAAATAATTTATTGCTACAGGTTTTTTTTGTCGGTGACTCTGATAGTGTAACAAAGGCAACTCTTTTGAATATGAATTCTTTTTGTTACTTGCGCCATTTCTCGATAAATTTACTAATGAAATTATAGAAACGCTTTCTTTAGATAAACATGGTTGTTTGGTGAAAACAATTACTTTTTTTATTACTGCTTGGTTATAAAAATGAAAAAAGACAACAAATAAAGCACCGCTTCTTTTTACCCGAATACGGCGAAGCACCCGATAATGGGGAATGATTCAAACATAATTTTTATCCAAAACTACTTGAAATACTAATTTCATTATAAACTATAATACACTTGTTCAAATTATATTTACGTGTGTAACACAATGACATAAGATGGTACCTCTACATATTAAAGGCGGTAGGTTAAAATCTTAACAAGTGATTTTTTTTAAAGCGGATCTGCAAACCTTTTTTTTTCCACAAAATTATAACCCCGAAAAAAATGTAAGTTGTTTATTTATTACACAATAAATATCGAATAGTTTGCACATAACAATATCAGATGAGAATATTTTCTTGATTTTTGTTTTAGAGCGTGATTTTCCAGTACTCGGGTTTAAGATTTTGAGCTTACTTTTTATTAACGTAACTTCTCTAAAGGTCTTGGCTTGAACTTGTGACTGTGAACGTCATTGCCGCTTCTTTTTAACCCCCGAAGAGGGGTGTTATAAGTTTAGCGCGTATGTGTATCTGTGTGTCTGTCTGTGGCATCATAGCTCCTAAACGAATGGACCGATTACATTGCGGTTTTGTTAGTTTAAAAGCTGACGTGATCGAGACGGTTCATAGCTAAAATTGATGAGGGTTTTGAAGGTCATCAGTTCGGTATTTATTTTTCAACATATCTGTGACCTCACGTTTGACACACCCATGTATATGAATATATGTGTGTTTTAACTGGTACCACTGAGCTACTCTGATGATAAAGCTCGAAGGTAGGAGATGAGTAAATCAACAAGAGATAGAACTATTGTGCTTTAACTAAAACGTTTACTTACTATGAGCTTTTAGCTGGGCCGTTATCAAATTGAGGACCGACGCGACGCGATAGGTCCGCGGAATGACGTATTAAATTACACAAATTGTTTAAAAATACTAAGATATTATTAAATTAAACAATTTAAATTTATAACCAAAATTATTTAAATATAATTTACCATAGATGGTAAATTGACAAAATGTTTACCATCTATGGCGTAAATAAAATCTTTACCTACGATCGGCGCACGCCAATACGCGTGCCAGCGATAATAGCGGGCCGTACGCGGGTATAATCTGCGTTGTTGAGCGTCGTGTTGAAAGGGTTAATCCATACAACAGCTTAGAGTACGGTAGCTTTCACACATACCGGCGTAAATAGTCCGGCATGCATTCGCCAGGTACAAACCGTAACTACGACTGTACTACTCGGTCACATTATCTGAAGACCTAGCTGGACCGTTAACAAATTAAAGACCGAGAGTATCTGACGAGGCACCATCATGAATCCTCTCAGATCAGCAAATCAACAAGAGATAGAACTATAGTGCTTTAACTAAAGCCTTTAGCTGGGCCAACAACAGATAATATCATAGTGCTTAAACTTAAATTGTTACTCACTATGAGCCATTAGCTGGACTGTTATCAAATTGAAGAACTGGAGTAGTTATCTGATGATGCACCATGATTATCTAAGGGATAATAAAGGAATATAACTATTGAGCCATGACTAATGTTGCTTATTACTATAAAGCTGGTGATATGACTAAAGGCCGGCATAGTGGCGGCGACTGGGGCAGCCGGGAACTGACTCTCATCAGGCGAGTCGAGGTCAGATGTCGTGTCACAATAAAAAAAAGTTGTTTCGTGGATTCCTTTAAAATCTTTATTTTGATTTTGATAGTGTTGTCTCTTTTTGTTTTAAAGTAATTGACAACACTACTTTTTCTGTCATGTGCTGTCAGATAAGACATTAATATTTTGACAATATGCGATAACAATGTCAATATATTGACATCGAAAAATAAATTCTATAATTAATAAAATCTATATACTTTAATACTTCAATGTTATACCATTAGCTTTGTTTGTATTTCTAGAATTATTAGAGAACTTTTGGATCAGTGCAGTTTATTATTCCGCAACTGTCACCGTGTTTAGATGAGCACTGATTAGAGTTGATTGAGCCCACTCAATCGAGTGTTGACTCATTTCGGCGCGGTCAAACAATGGTAAGGGCGCATCTAACGATTTAAATCTTTGATACGTACAAGTAATCACACGCACTGGCAGCGGTCAGTGGATAAGGCACCCGGCAATAGGGGCGTGTGAAAAGGCACCAATACCTTATAATCTTAGGCTGGCATAATGACGGCGACTGAGGTAACCGGGAACTACCTCGGTTTTTTCAGTCGTCGTCACTCTTGGACCTTCTCTTGCTTATCACCAGGCGGATCGAGGTCAGATGTCGTGTCACAATAAAAAAAAACATTAAACATAAATTATCACTTTGACAGTGGCAAGTTAAATACTAAGCCATAATCAAAACAAAGAAAGAAGTTTTGGCGGTCGTAAAAATAAAATTATTTCTTGAATAAGTAATCAATTGGTAATTAATTTCTTTTAACTGTATAAAAATATATATCTATAATATTTTAAAATAAAACATGTGTAATAACAAAATTAGGCTTATTTTTAAAAGCATATTTCTATAATTTGGTAAGTACATTTTTATGATTATTTTTAATGAAGCTGGCAATTATAACCTGTCACTTCTGTCAGTATTTTGCTTGTCATTCCGCAAGTTTGCAGATTTTTGGTTTGAATTGTTTCAGAAAATAAATAGAAACAAATATGACTGCTGCAGCGGTGAAAATCGTCGGTCTTGATGTCGGGGACTATTTAACTATGAAAAAATTACCAGACACCGATTTGTCAACCGAATGGACAGAGGTTGAAGAGTTTTACCACAACAAGTAAGTAAATATAATTAGTAGCCGGTATCGAAATAAAAGTGTATCTTTATTAATAATAATATCTTTGTTGATTTTTCAGATTATGGCATCAGCTCACTCTAAAACTGGTGGACTTTGTCAAAAATCCCGATATGCAAAAGGGAGACAACTTAATTGATCTTTACGAGAATTTTATAGTTACTTTTGAAAATAAGTAAGTTTCCAATTAGATTTTTGTATGGAACAATATTACGACATTATAACGAATAATAACTATAAACATCCACAACATATTATAACTAAATCCTGTCATTTAATATATTAAGTTTTTACAGATACACATTTTCATGTAATTCTATTCTATTGTAGTAAATATTATTAACTCTATTTATGTTAAAGAAATGCATAATGTATTGTTTTATATTAGATATGTTAGGTTATGTATGATGTTTTGGTAAAAGTAATCAAATATCAAAGTAATTGGGTGTCATAGATGTAATAATGCCACATTGTATCATGATGCAGTTAGTGCGGAAATCATGACACATTAAGTAAAGCTGCCAAGTGTAAAGTATTCATAGCTTGGAATTAGGGCAACTGAGTCACTACAAGGTTTGTACACTTAAATGTAGAGGTGTTAATTGATTGTTGTTTTAATAGAATAAATCCACTCTCATTGATTGAGATCGCGGGCCACGTTACTCACCAGTATAAGGATAAGAGGGAGGCAATTGCTTTCCTTGAAAGCATGGAGCCAAAGGTCAAAAATAATGATCAAGCTTGGACTTACTGCAAGGTATGTTTATGAAACTTCTTTCTAATGACCACCAAATGTTCAGTAAAGTGCCCAAGTAAACAACAAAGTGCTCACAAAAAGTTAATTGATATTTTGAAGATATTTGATTATACTTATAGAGAGGTTAGCAGTAGTGTAGGTGTCAGGAGGGTAGGTACCAAGAATGCCGTGAGACCCTTCTCGTACCTGCAGACCTCCGGAAGCGCCTCATTTTGCCTTGAAACTTCTGTCTTGTAGCGCACCATTGTCTCTGCTCATTGCAGTGGGAATTAAGGTGTGACAATTGGAAAACTATTGAACATTAAAGGATATAAATTATACAAATTGTTATATAGGTACTCCAAGGTCAATTGCATTTGGAGCACTATAAAGATATGGAAAACTGCGCCAGGATCATTAAGGAGGTAGAAGCTACATTGCGAGATGTAGATGGAGTAACACCGGTACATGCACAATTCTACAAATTCTCCTCAGACTATTATCGGTAAGTATAAATTAAAAGTAAAGTAAAGTAAAAGTATAAGATCTGATCTTAATTGCTTACTTTTGGTACTTGCTAATGTTATTGTACATAAAATATGATTGATTGATTGATAAATTACTAATCTTTATCTAAAATTGGCATTGTGGCTAGTTGGAGTAAACATTTAATTATTAGTTCTAATTACAATGTTAATAAAAAAGTACAGATATATTTTGGCCTGGTAGTGAATAATTAAGAGTAGTCAATTGGTCCAGTCTACCAACTCAGGGTGGTCTACCATTTTCAGATGTAAAGTTACTTTCAGTATCATAGTTTCTAAGTTGCCGAAAGTGGCTGGATGCAGCTGTTTGCAGGCATCGTCTGTGGCGGCAATCACCTGCATTCGTACAGCTTGACAGATTTTATTTAAAAAATGTATTTAATTTTTAGCATCCATGGTCCGTTGTGTCGTTATTATCGTGCTGGTCTCCGTTATGTTGGGTGTGGTATAGCGATCCCCACTGCTATAAGCAGGATGATGGCTAAATCTCTTTCTTTGGCTGCTGTGTTTGCGCCTGAAATATATGACTTGGGTGAACTCGTAAGTATTAAATCAGTTCATATGTAGCTATGAATGGATAAACACCCTATGTAGTATGTTCTGATTTTATTTAGATCCAGATTATGCCCAAATTATATCTAAGGTATGGTTATTCAACGATTAACCATATGAGTATACTTATGAGTATAAAGATAATAAATCAGAATAAATAAATGATCTCTCGTAATAGGTTTATGGTATGAGAAAATTGAATAACTTTGGATTTTGTCAAGTATTCTATCATTCAGTAGGAATGCAACATAAAATAGAAATTATTTTATAATTCAATATGAGTGAGAAACAGTTGCTCAAGTAGACCATGGGTAATATATAAGTTACAGGTGCTAAGCGTACATTCTTATTATAATCTTTACCTATATTATAAACGCCAAAGTATATGAGTGTGTATGTGAGGATGGATGGATGTTTGTTACTCTTTCACACAAATCTACTCAATGGATTTTAATGAAACTTTACAATAATATAGCTTATACATCAGAATAACACATAGGCTATAATTTATAAACATATTGTGTGAATAATAAATAAAATAAACGAAAAAACTTTTTCCCATACAAAATTAACTAAGAAATATATATCAAGGTACTTGAGGTTAAGAATTGAAAACAAATTGTCAATTTTGGCATATCAGTAAAAATATATTGCTCAAAAACCTATGTTGTATTGTAAAGAGAAAAACCAATATATTAATTTTCTCCATTTACAATAACTTAAGTTAAGTAACACGACATTCATTTACTGTTAGCCGGTACTAAGTTCGCCGGGTCAGCTAGTGTTATTATAAATTTCACGAAAGGAAATCTGATGTAGATGGATGCTGTAAACAAGGCAAGCCCAGGAGAGTTTCCCGAACAAATCGGAGAAATCCTCAAAAAAGCTGGGTGACATCATAGAGCTTGTATGAAGAGAATTGTAAATGTGAGTGAAGCGAGGGAGTTGTGCCAGGATCGTGGCAAGTGGCGCTCCTTTGTCTCTGTCTATCCCTGTGGGAAAAAGACGTGACAATTTGATTGATTGATTGTTATAATAAGAATGTGTTTTAGTGTACAAACCACTTCCAATATCATATAAATTCACAACAGTTGGCGCATCCAATCATGAAGACTTTGAAAGATACCGAAGATGAGTGGGCTATTGATCTCGTACGCGTGGTTGCCGAAGGTGACGTTGATGGTTACAAAAAACTTCGCAATCGCATCAATCCAGTGAATTACTTGGAAATGGAGAAGCCACTGTTTCAGAAGATATCCTTATTGTCTCTAATGGGGGTAAATAATAAACTAAACTAATTACAAACTATGACGCCTCTATTGTGACAGGGACCGGCCATTTACATATGTCGGCTTTTTACTATACTAAAGGTTTGGCTGGTATAGACTAGCGACATTACGTCCGTTTTTCGTAATATTACAGTACAAATAAGATTTGGTAAATAAATGAATTAATAATAACAAAAGGTAATAAAGGGAAAAAACATGCATTTCTAATTGTGACGCGAGGCAGTTGTGTCAGGATTGCGTAAAGTGCCCTGAGAATAAAGAGTCCTGTGGAAATGGAGGCGTGATTGTTTGATAGTAAAACATGTACGAGTGGTGAATGCCACTCTCTATATATATACATCTAATATACATCTCTAATCCTCAGATGGCATACAGCCGTACACCAGCAAAGCGTGTGCTCACCTTCGCAGAGATCTCTGAAAAGACTCGAGTTCAAATGGATGAAGTTGAGTTACTTGTCATGAAAGCAATGGCACAAAAACTCATCCGTGGATCTATTGACGAGGTATATTTGTTTGTGTGTTCTTAAATACAATCTTGGAATGATGGTAATTGTCAGATTGACATTTATTTGTTAGGAATGTAAAGTATCACTCCCAAATTCTCACAATCCTGACATAAACATCTTACTTCCCTCCCATCCTCAATGGTGAAATAATTGAATTTAAAAAAATATATTCTGATTTGATAAAGGAATATTATTGTGCATTTAATTGTCTTGTTTGCTCTCGCTATATGTAGATTTATAATTTAAATATTATTTTAAGAGATTTATTTAATGATAGAGGTTTATTATTTATTCATTTTATTATCAGTGTTCTGATGTAAGACTTTAAATACGATATATTGCAAAGTATTTTATGACTAGGTGGACAAGACAGTGACCATTAATGGGGTGAAGCCGCGCGCTTTGACCCGGAAGCAAATTGGTGAGCTGGCTGACAATTTAGACGAGTGGTGCCAAGTTGTGAAGGAAGCAGCGGACTTTGTCGAGGACAAAGCTGGCGATGTACTTACATTCTAAGTAAACATACATATTAAACGTACTTATGATATATTTGTTTTGTTTTATTACTTTTTTAAATATATAATAAAGCTTACATATTGTGATGCCCCTAACCTGACCTAACCGTATGCAGCAATGCACAGCCTGACTCCGGGGTAATACAACCACTTACAAGTATACGGAGCGTAAAGTAACTCAGTCGTGTTTAGGGATCGGCTTGCCGGTTTCAACTAAGCCGGCATAGTAGTAGCAGTCATACTTAGTTATTTAATTGTAGGAGTCACCTCTATTTATGGACCGCGCATCAACTTCAGGCGAAGTGCTGACATAATATGCTGAGCTATATATGAACCAATATATTAATATTATGCATATTGCCTAAAAGTAAGTACGGAGCTAGGTTGCCTAGTGACTATAACCATATAGCCTGTATGAAGAGAATTGTGGATGAGAAGGAAGCAAGGGAGTTGTGTCAGGATCGTGGCAAGTGGCGCATTTTTTTGTACGCCGACGATCAAGTTATCCTTGCATCGGCGTATGAGTTACAGGAAACGGTTACTATTGGGATAATTATTATTAAAATAAAGGTATGAAAGTAAATGTTAGTAAAACCAAAGTAATGGTTTTGGAGAGAAAAATCTATACCAGCTCTCGTCGGTCGGAGGGCCGTTCAGACCAAACTATCGTCTGATAGCTGTAACTTAGTACTGAAGTTACAGCTATCAGACCTTGCACAGTATGCAAGCCTATGGAGCTTAAGATAATTACCGTCCGCCTCATGGCCTACCTCAAAGGTAATCAGCTGATCAATAACCGGCAATGCGACTTTGGGTCGAAACGTTTTGGCGCACACCTAATTGTGGTAGGCAGTGTTGCCCAGTCTGCCGATCCGAGGTTTTACCACACCATACAAGTCTACATAGCTTGTAGGTTACCAGTTCCAACTAGGCCGGCATAGTGCTACTTGCAGTTATTTAACTGTAGTAGCAGTTGCCTTTATTTGTAGACCGCACTCCAGCTTAACATCAGAAAGGGTGATGTCAGATGTCGAGTCACAATATTAAAAAATACATTGACTAACCTAAACTTTAATTTTACTCGTGGGTAGGATGGGTTCGGTTGTGTTTATTCATCATCTGCCAGAAGGCGTCCACTGCTGAATATAGTCCTCCCCCTTAGAACGCCATTTTACCTTCTCAAACGGTATTTACGTATTGCATTATATTTTCCTTATTTTTGTGACTCGACATATGACAGCGACCCGCCTGAAGCTGCAGACCGGTATATGATTGGACGGTCTTTTTTATTAGCAAATGTTTGTTATATTTAATATCATCATAATCAGCCAGAAGACATCCACTGCGGAACAATAGGCCTCCCCCTCAGAACATTCCGAATCTAATTAATAAATATAATTAATAATAATAAAACAAATATTTGCTTCGACCGGGAATCGAACCAGGGACTTTACGCGTAACAAATTGATGTGCTTACCAATGCGCCACGCCTCTCGTCAAAAATCTTTTTGACAAGTTTAATCTTTTTATACATTCCGTAAACTAGTTTAAGGTGGATGTTAGACTAATCGTATGCCAAAAGAATTAACTCCATTATATATTTACAGGGTTATAAAACTAAAAATAAAAACACAACATAGATTGAGAAACATTTTATTTCATACATTTAATTTGAATGTAGTACAACTTCTATCTTTGGACTTAATTACTTAAGAAATACAAGAGCAATAATTATTGAGCTCTGAATTTAAAGACGCTTAGATGTATACAAAATAAAACCTTAAAAAAACGGGATCTCTAAGCGAATGTTTGTCAACTTAATACTTATAAATGCTATTTCTACAAAGCCTTCATATTATCCAAATGCATTTTCTGCATCAATCAATTGATGTTTGCAACACTAGCTACTCTGACAACCAGTTATTGCTACAAACACCAGTAAATTACGTGTCATTCCAATAAGATGGTTCTTTTAAATAGGTCAACGTTTAAATTGCGACTACATTGGTATTTCGTTGCTTTATAGGGGAGTCTACTAGTTTTGACAATAAGGAGACATGTTAAAATGACTTTGTGTATTACTTGACCAATTTATATCTTAGTATTCTTAGCTGCTTTTATCTAAAATTATCGCACCCAAATTTAAAATAAGTGTACATACTCATATGCCTTTCAGTGATAAATCTACCGAGTGCTTTAGCAGCAGTGAAATGGCGGTTATATAAAGTAGGAAATTATCAATCAATCATATTGTCACGCTTTTTTTCCAAAGGGATATGCAGAGACAATGGAGCGCCACTTGCCACAATCCTAACACAACACCCTCACTTCTTTTACAATACTCTTCATACAAGCTCGATGGTTATGGGTAGTATACTAGGCAACCCAGCTTTCTTAGGGATGTCTCCAATTTGGTCAGAAAACACCCTCCTAGGCCTGCCTTGTTTAACGCATCTGATTTATAAATTTCTTTCATCATTCTACTTCCACTCATCCTTCCATATGCCCAAGCCATCGGAGCATTCCTTTGTCAATCCTTGTCACTACATCTTCTTTTATATAAGTCTATAATTGTATATTGTAATAGTGTTTATAAGCCAGACGTATTTTCGTTATCAAATACGCCTGTTTTGTAAACGCAATTATAAACTTACATAATTTTCGACTGTTTTCAACCGCCATTCCAACTGATGCTAATGCGCGCGGCAAATTTTATACTAAAAAGCATGTAAATATACATTGTACACACATATGCAATAAAGATTTTAAATAAAAATAAATAAATGCATACAGGCACATACATTTAAATTTCAATATATAAAGTAAACGCAACTAAGTCTATTTAATCGGTTTATTTATGATTAAAATTGTTTTTTTTTAATACAATCATATTAATTTACAAAGTCATTTGAACATATTCATTAAAATAAAATTATTGTTATAACTACTAATAGATGATATATATTGCGTTGTAGGTTATTATCAGATAGCCTCATAAACTACACTGGATCATGCTCATTCTACTAGTTCTGAGATCATGTGGTATCACATATGTTGTTTAAACGTGAGATATACATATATTTATGACTCGATATTTGATCTCGACCTGCCTGGTGGAATTCCAAGAGTGCCAAGAACTGAAACCGTCACAGGTAACAGGCTATGCCGTCAAAAATATATAATTACGTCACGACCGAATGTTCAAAATGTTCATATTTCATGTTTAAGAATGTTCAAATAAGCTGCTTTAATTAAAGTTTAATACCATAGACAAATTTATAAATCTGATGTGGATGGATGCGTTAATCAAGGCAGACCCAGGGTGGTGTTCAGCAACCAAATTGGAGACATCCTTAAGAAAGCTGAGTTGCCTAGTGCCCATAACAATAGAGCTTGTATAAAGAGAATTGTGTATGTAAAGGAAGCCAGGGAGTTGTATCAGGACCATGGCAAGTGGCGCTCCACTGTCTCTACCTATCTTTGTGGGAAAAATGCGTGACAAATTCATTAATTGGCCATTAAAAGAAGCCTCAAAATGATCATTGTGTGTGGCACACACATTGTTATGTGTGTGTGAGTCATCTCGTTTGTGTTGCGTGAGTAGTGTATATGCACACACACATACAAACTGTTAAAGCTAGTAAGAGTGTAGGCGCGTCAATTCTTCTCCTTCTAACACATAGATTGCAGTATTCTCTCCACCAATCTCTCAATTATGTATTAAAGGTTTGAACATTCCATCGTTAGTGACCTAATAAGCTGTAGTGACTGCAGCAGCCTTTAACGAGTCATCAAATATGGAGTTTTAAGTACTTGCACACTATATTGTTGTTAGTACTCAGATTATTAATCGAGCAGCCGTCAGTTGCGGGCCGACGGATGCATCGTTTAAAATTCTGTCTAAATAGGTTGTATTTATACATGAATGCCTATTACTTCATGTATAAATACTTTTATAAAAGCCAGTCCAAGGTGGCCAAGGTTACTCATTTTTGGATTGCTAGACATTTTCACCATTACGGCAACTGGGACCAAGTTAAATATGTGTGCATAAACTTATAGCAAAATCCAGTGTAAATTTACGTTGTAAAACATTCATAATATTTACTATATTTACTAAACATTTAGAGAGTAAAATTGAAGCATTTGTGTCTAAACCTATTGTATAGACTACGAGTATAACATCGATCATCTAAACATTAAAATTCTAAATATTTAGAGCTTCAATATCCATGTACTAAACATACATATGGATATTAAATAGTAATATAACAGATAATATAATCAGTTGAAGCTGAATTAATCAATATATGTACATGAGAATATACACGTTAATTATGTAATTTTCAAAATATATAAAAATTAGAGCCTCTTTGCAGGTAAACATTGCAACAAAAATATAATAAACTAATACACTTTGGCTGGCGGGAGAATGCGCCGACAGGTATGGAGAGTTCGTAAAATGTGAGGTTAGTAATGTAATGGTTATTAGATTACTATACCAGCGGCACGCTATGATGGCTGTTTTGACGTTTGATTTGCTCATGAAGTTTCGTATAAATTGATAGTTTGAAGGAACAATAGTACCAATGAAGAACAGCAATTTGCTCCTTTAAACGTAATTATTAGTTTATACGAAACTTTATGAGCAGGTCAAACGTCAAAACAGCCATCATATTGTGCCGCTGTTATAACCTATTTTTGACAAAACGCAAACATGATAATTCACAATAAAAATAATCGTTATATAGAGGACAAAATCTACTTTTATATAACTTTTTTCGACCAAAATATTTTTATTACATTGTTTTTAAAACAATTATGGACTTGATCTGAAATGAATTGTAAAATAATAAAGTTTCATAGGTGAATAGGAACAGTTACATATTGTAAAGATAAGGCTTTTATTGTTATTATAAAGAGTCTGTTGTGTAATACAATTATGACACGGCACGGTCATTATTTTAAAATTGTGATACGACATATGACACTTCCCGATATTAAGCTGGAGTGCAATCTACGAATATATATATTTAGTCTACATATAAGTGGTTTTAAATCATGCAGTTTAGACTGACAAGGAAAATCGCTTAATCATAGGACTGACTAAGCACAAACAACCCTCATCCAAATTCCATTAAGTCATAATTTCTGAGGTTGATATTAAAAAGTGTAAGAGAGACCGTGAAAGAGGCTCCAACTAACATCCAAGGTAATTTAGTGGTCACAGGAAAGAATCGTAACCCCAACGTATATATTGGGGATTTCTTTTTATTTAGGTAAACGTAGCGCGCGTTCCTGTAAACACTTTAATATAATCGGTATATATATATATATATATAGTTTGATATAATCGTATATAGTTTGATATAATCGGTATATATAATTTGATATAATCAGATATATATCGCTTATTTAAAGTGTCATAAAAATGCAAATTTTATACATTTTTAATATATTTTTTTTATTGAGATTCGACATCTGATCTCGACTTTCCTTATAGTGAGCAAGGGGAAATCCAGGAGCGGTAACGACTAAAAATAACTTTTCAGCTCACGTCACTTTCAGTCGCTGTCACTATGCTAGCCAAAGGTTTATCCTTCGTTTTGTGTTCTTCCAATAGGATGGGAGGAACACAAAAGTTGGCAAAGCATTCTACTCGTGAATTATTCTACAAAAAAACTTTTTCGGTCAACAGAATGCGGAGTGACGGCGACTGAAAATGACGTGAGCTGAAACGTTTGATAGAAAATACCATCGACGAATGCCACTATCAATCCAATTGCAATTACTATTTCATGGAAAAGTAAAATAAATATAGCACAAGTGTATATGTTAAAATATTCTGTAGGAGATTTTACTACAACCGTAGCAACAATCTGTATTCTAGCAAAGTATAGAAGATAATGTTTTAAGTTTTTTTTAAATTGATTAATATGTATGAAAAGGTATAATTTTCAAATTTTGTAAAGCCACTGTTAAAAACGAAAGCAAAATATCTGCTGTAGTCGCTGAGGATCTTTGTTGTTAGAGCGACTTTAAATAAATAAATAATCTACGATACTTTGAAATCGTAATTTGCTTTCAGAGTAAGTGCATTAGGGTCCTATGATGCAAATTCATTGGTCTACAGTGTTTCCCAACGTGGGGCCCACGCTCCATAGGGGGGCAATTCGATAGTTGAGGGAGGGCAATTTAAAAATGAACTCGACACGACTTTAAACCTTTCGCTTTGGGTTATTTAAATGCAATGCTAGATATATTTTAATAGACATGTTTCGATAACAATTTCATAGTTATTTCTCCCTAAAACTTATATTTTTTGTTTATTTCTTTATTAAGAGAGCAAAACAATTTTTAAAGGTTAAAAATTATGTATGGGGGGCATAAAATTTGTTAAGGCGGGGCATGGCCTATAATGTTTGGGAAACACTGGTCTAATATGTTAACGGTACTAAATTAATATACCATTAGAATGACCATTGTGGAAATATTGGACATACGTATTATACGTGGTCAAACAAAACATTTTATTAAAGTTAATTTGCTTCAACTGATTATGAAAACTATTACGAATAGATTTATAATATGAGAGTATGTATGCAATATGCCTTACGTATATGATAAACTTACATCTAAAATACGTTGCAATAATTAAAAAGACTAGCATACATCAGTATCATTCACAGTAAAATGAAAATACATAAAAACTAAAAATATTATTATAATTATTATAATTTATTATTAAGAAAATTATATTATTTTTATGTGATGAGACTATATTAAATAAGACAGAACGCGAGGGTAGCCGCAGTTAAAATATCGCGTGTATGTTTGCAATTAAAACCTACATTGTATATTTCATCTCATATATACATGTACGTTACGGCATATATATATACATATAAAAGAATACATATTTTCACAAAAAAAATGTATATACATATTTGCCAAAAAAAAAACAATTTATCATATGTTACATCTCTAACGAGTAGTATATGCATGAGCTCTAAATGTAATAAAATTACTATAGATAATAAAATCTATTATAGTATACGACATAGATGTAGGCAATATTAATAACATAACATAGCTACGGCTATCGCCATGGTGTTTTGTCCAATTTGTATAGTATAAAAAACCGTAATATTTCAGACTGAGGTTTGTTTGTATGTACGTAACCTTTCAAATTTTATGCATAAAATTACATTCTACATTAGGAATCAGTGAAGTATAAAATGAAATTACTAATTGTAAAGCGAAACTAAAATTAATTTAAGCAACACATTGTTTTAATTAGATAATAATAATTTATTCAAGAAAAAAAAATATACGCCTTTTTCCCACAGGGATAGGCAGAGACAATGGAGCGCCACTTACCACAATCCTTACACAGCTCCCTTGCTTAAAAAATATTATTTCAATGTAAATAAAATATTATTATAGAGTATTTATTAAGCATAAATTTTACTCAGTTTATTAAATTTTTATTATTTGGTACAAGTCCCACCTCAGTACATAATAGCGAACCAAAAGTTGCTTATTATAAAATATTGAATCATTGAGCATATGCCAATATTACAAGCCGTATCACAGTACGCTAACTTAAATAATAATGTCCAAGACCTAATTCATTTTGAGAATATACTTATGCACCTAATGGCCTAACTGCTAAATAAAAAAAACATAAATTATGATGACTCACAAATGAAAATTGCATAGTAAAATCACACATTCCTTTTAGTCATTATCCCGGTTGCAAGTGATTAAACTTTTATTAGTTATCTATAATGAATTAAACAAATTTTATGTCGCTCACTATCGCGTTTATTTTTGGAATTTGGAAACCATGACAGCATCGACCAATGGGAAGACAACGCCTTAGTCTCTCCGTGATCACGAAGGCTGCAAAGCTTTCGAAAAGTCGAAATTAAAAATTGTACAAAAATTAACCAGAAAATACCGCATAAAATTTAGTTAATTCATTTTTTTTAAATTGTGACTCGGCATATGACAGCACCCCGCTTGTTGTTAATCTTGAGTGTGGTGCATGAATGGATGTCACTGCTACTATAATTCAATAACTGTAAGTAGCAGTCACATCCACTATGCCAGCCTAGTTGGAACCGGCAACTTACAAGCTGATCTCGAAAGGCCACTAAATCACTTCTCGGTCTGTATACTTGTAAGTGGTGGTGCGGTAGGGTACTGGATCGGCAGACTGGGAACCACTGCCTACCACTCTTTAAAACTCTTTTAAAGTAACTCTTTTCTACCAGCATTGGAATATTGTGCCAGGAGTATCTGTATATTATTTTATAATAAAATAATTATTTATTAAAATTAGCAGTTAAGCCACTTTGGCTCTTATGGTCTCAATAAAATTATAATTGTAATAAAGAGTTAGCAATATTTCATCTCTATATACTTAAACCACTCGAAATTTGTAAGGGACCTAGTAATGGTATGTGATTAATGATAGGATTCAATATAACTATCGTCTACAAGAGCTTAGTTATCTATAAGGAATACACCTAAAATAATCATAACATCTTTGTGATATTTAATAAATTGACCCGAGTAATAATAATAATTAGGCCTCTAAGGCCTCCCCCTCTTTCTTCCATGGCTCACGATCTCTCGCCACGATCTATTGTAGGAGTCTATCTCACCGTGATAATTAGTTATGTGATAATTGATATTGTACTATACAACATGACTAGATATGCCTAAGTCCATAATATACTTTAGTCAAAACTGGTCCCTAATTTCGAGAAGTATGTATGTAGATATTTTTCCCCTGTTGTCGTTTTTATTTGATTAAAAACATCTTTCGAGGACTGTCACTTTATCTTAGTTATTGATCGATTACTTTTACAAGTAAAATTACGACATAGTAAATAGTAGAGTGCGTGAATGCTTAAAATTTCGAATTAAATGAGCAATTGTTTTCATTCAAAGAATGTGCTTTATAGTAAATTGTGCCGCTTAATAGGTTTTATATCATAAAAGCTGCTACTCTTAAATGTATAAGAAAAATACCTACATATACTATAGTGGAAAGTATGTGTAAATTCCAATATTGAAAATATTCCCCCTTTTCGCTTTAACATTCAAATCAAAAATATATTGATATGTTTTTCAAAAGTTCACTATATTCATACAAAAATAAACATCGAATATTGAAAATAAACACCACTACAAAACAAATAATAATACAGCTATCAAATCTTAAAATACACAAAATATTTCATTTTATAATGAAATTAAATAAAAAGAAAGAAATATGGAATACACACACACAATTCCAATTAAAAGAAATATATACAAAGATATATCATATAGGAAATTATGATCACATAAGGAAGACTACAAACTATGTTACATTGAAAATATTTTTAAGATTTTAATATTATGAATGACTAAAGGACTGGACAAAAAATAAACATAACTTTATAATTACAATCGTAATAAAATTAAATCAAAATAACTAATTCAACAATTTTAAATAATGATAATAAAAAAGTAATAGGTAATTTAAAATAAATCTACAAAAAAATGTATCTTTAAACTTTATTTTATCATCGTAAAATTAAAATAATAAAAAAATAAAGGTTATTATTAATAAAAATAGTTTATCAATAATCAAATAAAAAAGTGAAGAATCTGTTCAAAATAACTATATTAAATCAAGTTATTTCAATTAATTGCGATTCTTATTTGAAATAGTCGATTTTAAAACAATAATATAAAAAAAATTATATTTTAATCAAAACTACTATTTCAGGAACAACAATAGTAATAGATTAAATTATAATTTATTTTATTAAATTACATTTATTTTTTGTCCATTACCACTAAGATATATGCACGGAATAATCGAAGCTTTCGAGTAAATACTATAAACATCTATTGAAAAAATTTTTCTTATAGATTTAATTGAATAAATATTTCTAATTGATTAACATCGATATTTAAAACTCTATAATACTGATATTTGCCCTCATTCATAAACGCTCGAAAACATAATATTATATACGTCTAAATATTATGGACTAATTTCTGAGACGCTAATAATCCATTAGATAATGATCCGTTGGTGATAATAATTTGGCACACTGCAAAAATCCGTTAGTGTTAAATTGACGGCTTTTGAAATGGATCGGAATTTACTTATTGAATCTTAAGTATCCTAAGTACTGCCTACCAAAAAAGAATCATAGGCGTAAGTATATTACTACAAAATTAAAAACTCTACAGAAAATAGCTTTTTTTATTATTTTTTTATTTTTTTATCAACAAAACAGCGTTGGTATAACACGAGCCTAAAACGCAAGAAAAGTTTTGCGAGAAACAAATGTTTTAAAGCTATACTATGTATGTTACATAGATCGTGTTGTAATAGGATGCGGGGCTATTACAACAGGTGCTATGCTATTCCTAAAAGTTATGAACGAGGGCTTTTAATTATTTGATTATTATATAAGAAATTGTATAATTTAAAGATTAAATATAATTTGCATATTCAGTGTTTTTCGTCTCATCTGGCTTCGATGTTATTTTGTTAAAATTTGCAAAAGTTGCAAAAGTTCTAGCCATATATGAATACGTGTTTAGTTTTAGCTATAGTTTACGTAAATACTTTTTGTTTTCGAATTTAATTAACAAACATTGTCTCGGTATGAATTACACCTGCCAGCAAATGTTAAAAACTAAAAGGCGACCGTTGTGTAGTGGCAGTGCAATGGTTACACAAACCGGTACCAATGTATCTTCGATATATGTACTTTGGTTGTCCAGTTTCTATGATACGGGCACTTTAGTAGCTTAGTATAGAAATGTAAAAATAAAATGTATTACACATAAATTCAATAATGATCAGCTCGCTATGATGACCGTTTTGACTTTTGTATCGTTCATGAAGTTTTGTTTAAATTTATAATAACGTTTGAAGGAGCAAACTGTTGTGCTTTATTGTCTCTATACAAAACAGTTATTTCTTCAAACATTATTATAATTTTAGTCGTTTTTTGTATGGCCTAAAGGGAAGAGATATCTGTAGAACTGCTTTTAAAGAACTGAAAATTCCAACAATCTACGGGGCTTTTGTAATGCTGACTCTTTTCTATTTAAAGAAAATCTAGACCAATATCCTGCTGAAACTATTAGACGAAGATCTCAGCTGAAGGTGGCTCCAATCATGAGGCGGTCCCATAGACTGCATAAGTTGTCCAGTAGTTTTCTTTGTTGTTGTGTGAAGTTCTACAACAATCTTTCTGATGATATAAAAGCTCTAAATTTAAAATGCGTGTTAAAGGAATGGTAATAAATAAAGTATATTATTCTCTGAGGGAAGCTTTAGATAATAATTGTGTTTGTTGATAACATGTTCAAAACTTGACTTTAAATATTTAATGTTGCTATTTTTGTTAATTTATTTACTGTACCTATTACAAATTGTATTATATCAATTGTATGACATGTTATTTTGCGTATGACTAGTCCAAGTGTATTAATAGATACCTACTGGACGTTTTAAATGATTAAATAAATAAATTAATACGAAACTTAATGAACTATGCAAATGTCAAAACGGTCATCATTACGTGCTGATGGTATAGTCATGAATTGATACTACGACAAGTGAAATCTGTCTTAGTGTCTTGTTATGGTTATTACCAGAAATAAAGAGATGTCATGACATAATATATAAATTGAACCCGACATTTAGGGTTTTATAGAATACCATAAAGGCAGAGAGAAGGTGAGCAGATCTGCGAAATCGGATACAAAGACATAATAATGGAGCACTACAGCGACACGCTATAAAAGATGTTCAAAGTACCCAGAGTAGTCATAGCTGTGATCAATATAATTCAAAATATTGCTGTTTAATTAAAATAATTATAAAAACAGAACTGAATTCGCTCCAAACTTGCTAAATCCTGAGAAATGTTTCCTTATAGGGATGAACAAAATGATTTAAATGTTTTCTACATTAATTTCTTAATTAAGTATAGCAGTCAATAGAAATAATAACATTTGCTGTCAAGTGAAATTCGTCAATGCCAGTAATTGTAAATGTGCGGTAAAAATGAAAAACGAATAACTATCGTGCCTATACCATAATGAGCATTCATTATTTCTCAAAAATCTTATTCATTCCGTTAGCAATCAGTCTTATCACTTAAGAAATTACCATTTAATAAAATTGTCTCATATATATTATTACTTGTAAATTAATAAAAATCGTGATGATAAGTGGTAGAATTTTAAACCTATTCTGCTAATTGATATCACTAAACACAGTCGGTTACCTAAGGATTAAGTAAAGATATGAAAAGTACTCCAATTCGTCTAGTAACTTTTATTTTCATAATAAACTAAACTCATTCACAAATTAATAAGTAATTAAATTTGAATATCGTAAAGTAATTAATTTAAGTGACAGTTTAATTATGCAATAAAAAGTGTCTTGAAAACCGTAAACATCACGAGAACATAACATAAACAAAAAAGACAAACTATATCTAACATTATGTCGTAATATAAAATTAAGCTAAATGTACTTGGCACTTTGTGTAATAAAACCAAACTGAAGGAAAAGTCTAAAAAATGACAATATAACGGCAGGAAATGGACGGTCCAAGTTTGAATTTACCTTAACCGAATATAGCGAGTGTTAAAAGCTAAACAAAAAATAAATAGGTCCACTACCGCATTTTATAAAATAAAACGAAAGGAACGAAATTTATCGTATACTACAAATAACTAAATTTCATAATAAGTAAAATTATTTGTATAATAATATGAGAGAGTTTTACAATCTGGCAATATCATTTCAGTGATCATTCCTTACCCAATATCACAATAAAACCATTCAATTACCCACACAAGTCCATTATAAAATGCTCTTACCGATTCTAAATTATGTAAAAAATCGAACCAAATACAAGAATTAAAATTACATTTTATAGTAGACAAATTCCAGAGTAAATAAAAGTCCGCAAGTTTCATATGGTCCTCTTTGCCTTATCACACGTCTCGGTGGAAAGTGTTTTCCAAGTTTATAATACAAATCGTGCATTTACTGTGAAAATACAACCCAACATTCATCGATGCTAAAAAATACCAATTAATAGTATTCCTAAAGAGATAAACGATAATTTACTAATAGAAAACTAAAAAATCGATACAATTTCTGTATAACAACAATAAATGTTATTCATGTTAGTATAAATAACAATTTAATGTTGAGAAATCGCAACAATCTGCCATAACAAATTAGGATAACATCATATCCTAGTTTGTTATTGCGGTATTATAAATATATACACAAGATTATTATTAATCTTGTGTTTTGAATAAAAACAAACCGATCTGAATTATTTAATAAAATTCACTAAATTAAATCAAAATAATCATAGCTTTGTACATCATTCGTAAAATGGCTCAATTTAATTATAAATTAATAAAATCATTAAAATAAATTCTTAAAAACACATTGTAAAAATAAATACTTATTTAAACATAAAACTAATGTAGCTAACGTAAAAACCAAAATTCTCTTTGGAAGGAAATACACATTGTTGGGCACGTTGTTTTAGGCTTTATTCGAAGAGATTTACCTAGAACAAACATATTACAGTCTCTTTATTGAGAAACCTTATCAATGTATGTTTTAGTGTGCTTTTAGATACTCACATCCGCATATCTATGGATGATCTGCGCCAACTCCTTTAAAACTACGTCGACGCTTTCGCAC
This sequence comes from Tinea trinotella, assembly GCA_905220615.1. NCBI lineage: Eukaryota > Metazoa > Arthropoda > Insecta > Lepidoptera > Tineidae > Tinea > Tinea trinotella. Next base: position 18,402,982 of record HG992305.1, read on the forward strand.
ACATCCAAGTGATGTGGTATTCCAGGGGTCTTAAGGCGCACAGCCTCGGCGTCTAAGCGTGATGTTACGGCTCTCAGCTGCAGGCGAAGTTGAGCTGGTGCCCGTGATGCCACAAGAGAGCATGCGGCGCTAAGTGCTCCCAAACGCTCAGAGGTCTGTAGACGCCAGAGGGACCCGCGGCCTGACGAGTAGCTGGCTTTACGGATCTGAAATTATCAATCAATTAATAAAGTTGTCACTCCTTTAGCCACAGAGATAGGCAGAAACCACAGAACGCCGCTTGCCACGATCCTGACACAACTCCCTCGCTACCCTCACATCCACAATTCTCTTCATAAAGCTCAAAGCTCTACTTCAATTTGATCAAAATGAAAATAAAACCAAATCGATGAAATAACTCACTAGATTATTAGATATAATAGATTCAATTGATTCGACTCACCTCATTGGAACACCATTCCAATGTGGAGCGGAGAGAGACCAATCCAAAATCTTCCTCAGTATCACCGTCGAGCAGAGCAACGGGAATAGCGTAAATTCCTGTCTTGGAAATTGGCTTTTTAATTGCTGGCTTGCTGGGTACGGCCGGCTTATCTTCAGAACGGCGTTTAGCACCATAGTTCATGCTGGAGCTACGGCTGATGGAGCTTTCGTCTGGTGAATGCTCCTTGGCTTCATCCATTTTAGGCTTGGCCGTCAGTTTGGGACTCAGTTGATTACTAGCATTCTCAGATTCTTTGCTCTCCCAGAGTTTCTTGAGGCTGCTGATGCTTCCAGTGCTACGCCTTTTATCTTCTTCTTCTTCTTTGCCACTGGCATCTAGAGAGCTCTCAGAGTGCTTCTGATCCGAGTCATTGCTGCGGTTATTGCTGCCGCTCACTTTGCGGGTCTCCTTTTCTTCTGGAGATTCTTGTTCCAACTTCTTTATAGCGCCATTTGTTGAAGGCAAAGAGTTGTCGACCTTGCGGAGCCTGGCTTTCAAGTCAATAATAGATCCCTCAACGTTGCTTGCCGAAGCGTTACCGATCTTTTTCGGCTCGACCTTTTTCAACTGAGACTTGAAGTTTGTGTTAGTCTTTGTCTCCTGCTCAACTTTCCTCTGAGTGGTTTGAGAGTTGAAGGATGTCTTTCGGAGACCGGCTTTGAGGTCAATGGGAGAGAGTGTCTCCATAGTGTGCGATGCTTTGGCTTTAACATCTTTCTTATCTTTACGAAGGGCCTCCATATTAAGACTTTCAGATAACTCTGACACGAGTCTGGTAACAGGATCGCCGAATGATGTAGCTTCAAACATCTCATTTGGTGGGGATTCCTTTAAATTTCGGTACTTCTTCTTATCGGCGCGTTCCTTAATTTCGGCTACCAATTTAAGTTCGAGCATCTCCTTCATGGATTGTTTAGCGGAAGCCCGCTCGTCGTTCTCATATGAGAGAGAGGGATTGGAGAGCAGGGAGAGAGGCTCGTTCATGTCGGAGGTATCAGTACCGGTATCGCGGCAGAGATCTACCGGCGGGGGTGGTGGCTGCATGAATGATTCCTCGTGTGGAGGGGGAAGGTCCAGCGGTGGTGGAGGGAATTCAAGATCCGCGAGCCGTGGGCGAGGTTTAGCGGGGCTCGCATTCCTCACATGTGGTTCAGGGGAGCGAAAAGATCGCAGAGGTCCTGCTGAACGGCTGGCGCGGGGTGAATGTGGAGTTACCCCTCCAGACGAGTTGGATCTGATCATATGAGGCTGTGTCCTAGCAGCACTGCGAGGTGAGAGAGAGCGGGCGGCACAAGTTTCGTTCTCCTGAAGCGGTTCCTGTTGTTGCATGCCACTTTGGCGCAGGGACTCCAAGTAGGCGCCAATGCGAGCACCTTTGGGAAGGGTGCCATATCTGTTAATAGCACGTTTCACATTCTGCACTTCAAGGGCCGCAACTTGGATGCCCTTGTGATCATGGCCATGATGAGACCGCTTGCTACGTGAGGAGCGGTGAGTTTCGCCGACGGACTCGTCTGTGTCTGGTGTGCCTTCAGCGAGTGAACCATCTGATGAAGCTTCACGCCCACTGCCACGCACTGCACCCCCTACAGAAAGAAAACTATTATTATCCATACTATTACGGAGATATACGAGTACATCCATATTATTCAACTGCATGCTATATTTTTTTATTTAAAATGCGGTCTTTAGTTTATATAGTCCTACTTTTAAATTTAATTTATTAACCATATTATTTTTTATCAATTTACTAAAGTAAAGCTAAGCAAACCAAACAATGCTTTTTGTAGTGTTAAATTATAATAATAAAAAAGTAACTGTTAGAAAAAATATAGTTTTAAATAAGTTTCAATTATTACAGATATATTTAAACAAAGTTATTTAAAAAAGGAACATAACACATATAACGTATATCAAAGGTATAACAAATTGAATACAAGGTTAGAAGGAATAGAGTTAGAAAGAGACAAACACATTTTGAACTATTCAACTTTCAATCTACTATTAAATAACACTACTTTTAAATCCGTGTTACTTCTAAATGACAACAAATTAAAATCCTACAGGGATAGGCAGAGATAATGGAGCGCCACCTCCCACGATCCTGACACAACTATCATGCTTTCTTTAAATCCACAATTCTCTTTATAAACGCTCTATGATTAAGGGCAGAGGACCCGCGTTTTAATGAATTTCCCCGATCTCATTGAGATCTGAACTTCTGGGCCGTCCGTTTTTTCTGATATCTTAGTAGCGTAGAGAATATTGTGTTATATTCGCGTTATAACAAAATACTAATTAACAAATCTTCAAATTCAAAACCTATGTAATTTTAAAGATTTTAGCGTGTTTAATTTTGTTCCTTGGCGCCCATAAAGTTTATTGTGTATATTATGTGTGATATTTTTATATAAGAAATGTCTAAAAGCAACATTTTATCTACTATACCGGCCTAGCTGGATTCAAACCACTTTCAAGCTGATCTCGAAATTCGACTTAATCACTTAACTGGGCATTAACTTACCCCAGGGATTTCACGTTAGCCAATTTACTTTTGTTCGATTAATTAAAAAAAAAGTGTTAATAGAACTGTTGAACATAGATTGGGCGTCAAAATCGTTTATAATAAATATATTTGAAAAATATATTTATATCAACACTTGTGCCCTGCTCCTCAAACTACGGTGACATAAAAAATATACATTGGAAACTTTTTAACTAAAATTTTGCATTTCGATGTAGTAAGAGGATTTATCTATGAATTTGTATATCAGAATATGTAACTTAAGTCCCGGCGGCCAGTTTTGAATGACAAAACGTTGAACACCTGCTAATAATTCTTGAGCTTACATAAAAAGAATTGTGAACGTGTGCAAGAGTTGTTCATGTCGCAGGTGTCTTTGTGCTGCACGTATCGAGTAGGACCCAATCCAAGAAAATGCAAGTTAGCCATACAACTATTCATGAAATTTCAAACTCCTTATTAAATGAATCCCAATATACTTACTACCACATGTACAATTCAACTGCTAAATATATATGTATGTACTAATTTATAATCTCCTAAAAGTACTTACAATACATGATACCCTATTCTGCGCCGCCAAAAAGATAAAAATATGTTTTTCATTTTATATTAATCTAAACCATAAAGTAGTCAAACACGTATTTTATATTAACTTATTTGTTATAATATCCCACAAACAAAAAACTATTTAAAAAATCTTATAATAATATTTTTGGTCAATTCATGCAGTATTTATACTTATTACATAAAAATATAATTTGCGGCATATTTATTAAAGAAGTATTCAACCAACGTTTATACACGATACTATAGTTCACTTTTTGTCTTAATCAGAATAAAGCTTAATTAAAGTTAATCTAAATTTGTATTTTTAACTTCAATATTTTGTGTTGTAGTATGATCTATATACGAGTATAATAATACAAACGCAACTACTTTAAAATCTTAATAACAATTGGTTTTTATTTAATATTTATTTACTGTGACGCGACATTAAAGAATAACATATATAAACAAAACGTACTAGAAATTACAAACTGATCTTTTTTACTAGAGATACAAACGAAGCTCAATTAAATAAAACACCTACGATTGAAAACCTCTACCTTACCTAATAACACAGTACCTACATTTTTAGTTAATGATTAGCAGTAATAAAAGCAAATTTTGTGTAGTATAGCTATAAAACAGAGTGTATACAGGGTGTAAAAACATATAGAACAATCCAGTTTGTTTACAATATATTGATGCGATACCGATAAAAATAGAACGCAATGTTTTATTTGCATTACTTTTGACATTTATTAGTCTAATAAACTACATAACGTTATTTGTTAGAAAACAAGCAATGCAAATAAAACGCACCCCACGGCTACAACGCCTGGGACATGTTAGGCGTCGAGCGCGCGTACGAACTCGAATAGCACGAGCAGACTTTAAACTCACACATTTAAACATCGCAAAAGTTACGCGCGTGAACTGTGGCTTGATAAAAATAAATTGCATGAAACTTAAAAAACCTTTCAATAACGTTTTAGTAATTGTAGTGTGACAAACACTTTTGACGGCAGGCGTGGCCAATTGGTAAGCACACCTGATTGTTGCGCGTAAAGTCTCGTGTACGATTCCCGGTCGGAGCAAATATTTGCTTCAAAGCTTTTATTTATAATATTTAATGATTATATTAAATATTGCAAATATTTATTAATAAAAAAGAAGTGGCGGATAATTGCTTGGGGTCTGGTTGTCAAAGAGTGGTAGGCAGTGGTACCCAGTCTGCCGATCCGGGGTAGTACCACCACTTACAAGTATACAGACCGTGAAGTGATTTAGGCCGGCAGTGGATGTGACTGCTACTTACAATAATTGAATTGTTGACATCCGCACTCCAGCTTAACATGAAACAAGATGCTGTTATATTTCGGGTCAATAAAAAAATCTTTAAAGGGATCGCAATATATCTATTTACACCCTGTATTTAAGCATCAATAACTTTGAAATGTAAATATAATATGGTCATTACCGTTGATGCCATGGATGGCATCGTCTTGTGTTGAAGTAGAAGCGTCCTCAACACCGTACTGGGACTCGCGATAAGAGCTGCATGATGACAAAAGACTGAAAGGAATGACAACATTTATTATGTAACTCTGACAGAGAGACTGACTTATAATAACGCGCACATTATTTGATCACACGGATTAAGCTAGAAATAGGTGCAAGAATCGCATGTGAAAAAAATAGTCGACCAAGTCTGTATGCTAGATGGTTACGACTAGAGATGTAACGACTCGACTTTTCAACCCAGGTTAAACCGAGTCCGAGTTCGATTCCCGGTCGAAGTAAATATTTGTTTCATGGCTTTTATTTGTAATATTTAATAATCGTATTATCAAATCAATCAAATTAAATTGTCACGCCTTTTTCCCACAGGGATAGGCAGAGACAGAGAGAACTGTATTATATGTTGCAAATATTTGTTAATAAAAAAAGAGGCGTTTTTTTGTTTCGGGTCTGGTTATTAAAAAACGGTATGCAGTGGTACCCAGTTTGCCGATCCGAAGTGATTTGGTCGCGTTTCGGGATCAGCTTGTAAGTTGCCGGTTCCAACTAGGCCGGCATAGTGGATGTAATTGCTACTTACAGTTTATAAATTGTAGTAGCAGTGACATCCATTTATGGACCACACTCCAGCTTAACATCAAGCAGGGTGCTGTGATATGTCGAGTCATATTTTAAAAAATATGTGTAACTTAGTCCTTAGGCTTACCTTGTACGCTTGGGTGGTGTCGGTGCCGTCTTTCCGCGGCGATTAATTGGCCGTCGCATTTGTACTTTGCTAAAAGCACTAGTACGGGGCGCCTGCTGTGATTCCGGCTGTGGCTCGGGGCGACGGGCGATCGGTGCAATAGGACCAATGGGGGCAACAGGGACCATTGGGGCAACTGGAGCTATGGGTACAATTGCCTGAGGTGCGATGTTAATGTTTACCTCGAGCAGTTCTTTTTCGACCGCTGTAATAGAAAATTAAAATAAATATCTTTGTAACCTGAAGAAGTATGAAACTCCTATTCTAACTATTCTCACAAGAAAATAATGTAATAAAAATATCAGTCAATTTTATCAATTTAAATTAGTAGGTCGGATTTTAGTTTTATCAATCAAATTGTCACGCCTTTGGAAAATATAAGTTCTGTGGGAACACAGGGATAGGCAGAGACAAAGGAGTGCCATTTGCTACGATCCTGTCACAACTGCCTCACTTCCCTCACATCCATTATTCTCTTTATACAAGCTCTATGGTTATGGGCACTAGGCCACTCAGCTTTCTTGAGAATGCCTCCAATTTGGTCGGAAAACACACCTAATGTTTTAAAATGTACTTAAACAAAATCTAAAATATTTGAGTGAATTAATAATGGTTTTAAACTAAAAAATATTTATGATTTGATCAACATGCAAAGATTTGAGTACAAGATTTAATTCCTAATCTTAAATTATCATTAACAATATCTAAGAAGGCACAAAAATTAAAAATATTAAAATCAATGTTACCCTCTGTGATGGAGTTGTCCTGGAACATGTGCTCCAGGGCATGGTGGATGTCGCTGAAGCTTGGACGTTCCAAAGGCTGCCATTGCCAGCATCCACGCATGAGATTGTAGACGGCTGGTGGGCAGCCAGGAGGGCACTCCATACGGTAACCCTGTGAAGATAACGAGTGTGATGAGAAAATCTTCTATGCCTATCCCACAATGTTTAATTTGTGAGGTAAAATAATTTTATAGACGTACAATAATATAAATATTAATCAATCAAATTGTCACGCCTTTTTCCCACAGGGATAGGCAGAGACAATGGAGCGCCACATATAATATTTATTTATTTATTATTGTGACTTGACATATGACAGAACCCCGCTTGATGTTAGGCTGAAGTGTGGCCCATTAATGGATGTCACTGCTACCGCAATTCAATAACTGTAAGTAGCAATTACAACCACTATGCCGGCCTAGTTGGAACCGGCAACTTACAAGCTGATCCCGAAACGCGACCAAGCCGCTTCACGGTCTGTATACTTGTAAGTGGTGGTACTACCCCGGATCGGCAGACTGGGTACCACTGCCTACCACTTTTTGATAACCAGACCCGAAACAAAAATCCGCCTTTTTTTTATTAACAAATATTTGCTCCCACCGAGAATCAAACCCGGGACTTTACGCGCAACAAACCAATCGCTAACCGTTCTGCTACACCTGTACGTCATATAATATAAACATATTATTAATATTGACACTAAGCTATTCAATGTAAATACAATTAGATTACAAAGCGTTAAAGTAATTGTTTATAATAAACATAAATATAATTGCACATTCTTTGTACGTGACTACAACATGAAACTGTATGGTATCAAATTATATTCGAAGAATAACATCTGCTTTATTGTTTCGCTTTAACGCTTAAACATAAAGTCGCCAAATCAGTAAATATAAATCCGACACCTTAAAATGAAATGAACATCATCACGATTCTTTATAATAATAATTTACTAATTATATACATCATGTTCACATATATTTTATTTATAATATATTATTATATTTTTATTTATTGCAAAGAAAAATACAATTCTCATGCCTTTTTCTAATAGGGTTAGGCAAAGACAGACAATGGAGCGCCGCTTGCCACGATCCTGACATAACTCCCTCGCTTACCTCACATCCACAATAAAATATCCTCATCATATACCTATATTTTTTTTAAGAGTGGTAGATTGCAGACGGTTGGTGGTCATTTGCCAAGTCTGGCAGTCCGAGATTTTTTATTATTGTGACTCGACGTATGACAGCACCCCGCTTGATGTTAAGCTGGAGTGTGGTCCAGAAAAGCATGTCACTGCTACTACAATTCAATAACTGTAAGTAGCAATTACATCCACTATGCCGGCCTAGTTGGAACCGGCAACTTACAAGCTAAAACCGAAACGCGACCTAATCACTTCACCGCAGACTGGATACCTACCACTCTTTGATAACCAGACATGAAGCAAATATCCATATCTTTTTTTATTAACAAATATTTGTAATATTTAATATAATTAATAAATATTACAAATAAAAGCTATGAAGCAAATATTTACTCCGACTGGGAATCGAACCCGAGACCAAACGCGTAACAAACCAATCGCTAACCGTTCGGCTACGCCAGTCGTCAAAATTTATTACCACTTCTTCAAAAGGTACAGACCGTGAAGTGACTTAGTCGCGTTTCGGGTTTTCACTAGGTCGGCATAGTGAATGGGACTGCTACTTGCAGTAATATAGCTGTTGTAGTCGCATTCATAGACCACACACACTCAGCGTGCGTGCCTCAAGCGCAATACAAGAATAGATGTTACTTGAACATACGCGCAGCAGAGCCCGGACACCTGCACTAGGACGGGAATATATGTTGAATAGATTGTACCAATAACACACCAGTAAATCTTGCTATTCTTAATTTTTTTCAGTTATCCATCCATGAAAGTTCATTTTCTATTTATTACGAAATTTAAACGAAATATCTATTTATACGTTTCAAGAGAAAAAGACCTTTCCTTACTTCTTTCTTCTCTATTTTTACGTTTTTATTGTGGTTCGACATATAACTAAATCCTGCTACGGTCCATTAATAGAAGTGACTGCTACAACAGTTGAATAACATTCACTATGGCAGTGAAACCGGCAACATTTAAGTTGTTGCTGAAAAGCGACCAAGTCACTTCACGGTCTGTACACTAGAAAAGCTTTGTTAATTTCTGCATTTATTATTTAAATCAATCAATCAAATTGTCACGCCTTATTCCTACAGGGATAGGCAGAGCAAATGGAGCTCCATTTGCCACGATACTAACAAAACTCCCTCGCTTCTCTTACATCCACAATTCTCTTCAAACAAGCTCTACGGTTATGAGCACTAGGCATCCCAGCCTTGTTTAACGCATTTATCCACATCAGCCCCCCTAGCACGGCAATCCAAGAATCAAGATAAAGACTTGCAAGGAAAATAATTGTTTTAATATATTTTAAATAACATTTAATACATTTTAAATAACTTACTAGAACAATATCAAAAAAGATATTTAAACGTTTTGTAAAACTTTACACTAAACAACGTTGAATACTTTAATAAATATTTTTTTAAACATTTTGATGTGCCGGCCTAATACGTCATTTAAAATGAGTTATACAATATTATTCCTTGCAGTTCTTTATCTTGTTTCTTGGATTGCCGTGCTAGGGGGGCAGATTGACAAATTCCTTTATTATTATAATTGATTATTTCGATAATATTACTAGTCTATAACTATAACTACTAGTCTATAACGGTCTATATACATTGTTAATACTATAGAAACAGTTATGCCTTAGAAATCTATACTAATATTTGATAAATTTTGTATGCTTTTAAAATATTTATTTTAGTAGCAGAACGTTCATCCCGTACATATATTATTAAACTATACATGTAAACTTATAACAATTGTTGCACACGGGGTATAAACGCTTGCGATTCGTGTTCAACTTTTAGTCCGTACTCGGCCGCGTAATAGACCACTACATTGCAACACCAAACGAATACACTCGAAAAACGATGGTTGCATTAAAGCGAATTTTTGTTTATTTACTCCTAATGACGCTTGCGTTAGGTAATTTTTACTTGTTTTGCCGCAATTATATGGTAGCTATACTATATGACGTACTCAGTTTGCAGGTAATAGAATACCTTTTTATAAAACTGTTAATTTCCCTTTTTTAAAGAACAACACATTTATTTTTATTAATCTTTACTAAACTGTTTACAGGAAAACAAAAAAAGAGAAAGAAGCCAACCAGCCCGCGGGGGATTCAGTGCTACAATTGCCTATCGTTTGATCACCCTGGTTGTTGGGATCCTGATCATCCAGATTTCCGCAATGTTACGGTAAATATGTATATTTATTTATGTATGGTGAAACCAAAGGATTTTGAGCCTCATTATCGCGTATATATTTTATTTATTGTAATCCGATTTAATGTATTTTTCTGTGATTAAAATGGCTGCAAAGATTCCAAAACTACACTAAAAAAGATTCTTTGCAAGTAAAGCAATATATATATATTTAAAAAGTGGCGCCTGCCTATCTTTTGTTTTGTCTATGAGATTCGACATTTGACCTAGACGTGCCTGATGGTAAGCATGAGGGTCACATAGTGCCGACGACTGCAAAACCGTCACAGTTCACAGCTAAATAAAAATGTATATTTTCAGGTCCCTTACATTGACTGCTATATTCCTGGCATGGATTTTATATGCATTGTCATTACTTCTGAATCGTCAAGGTTGGGTAAGTGCATCTATATTAAGCTACTAAAGTGTTTGCATTATATAAGCTGGACAATCAAAGTACATATATCAAAGATACATTGGTACCGGCAAGTGGTTTAACTTACAAGCTGACTCCGAAACGTGACTAAGTCACTTCACGGTCTGTGTACTTGTATACTGTATTCAATGTCTATTATTAGAGAGAAAATAAACCTGCTTATTTATATATTATTTTTTAATATATATTTAATATTGTTTAAACAGTGGAGACGGGCCAAGAGATCGGTCCAGTCCGCGCTAGGACGTGTGTGCCAGCGAAGGATTTTTCTAAGAAGCTCGTATCATACGCTATGTGTAACAAGCTCGCAAAGGAGTTGTCAACGTCTGAGATATTCTCCCGATTGTCCGTTATCAGACCACAGTGCAGTCTATGCAAGAAGAATCTTTGCACTACAAGTAATTGTTGATTGTTATTTCATATACACAATTTATATTTTTAAATGTTTCTTCTACCCTTCGAATGTTTATTAAACATTTTTAAACATACTTTTTTTACCAAAAGTACAATTCGAACAAATATTTAATAATATAAGTTATGTATTATTTTTAATTATAAACTTTTGTATCTAATTGTAGTATTAACTATTTTATAACATTTAGTTTCTTTTGTACTTATTAAAATGAATATTAATTTTAGTTTAACAAATAATGATAATATTCATGTTTTGTTATTAATTTGGTATTAATTTGTATACTGACCGTACAATAAATTACTGTAAATTAAATTACATTAAAATATTTTAACTATAATAATTTGTCTCTTTACGACGCGTTAGAACAAGCCCTTAGTATTAAAACGATAACTTACAATTTGTTAATACCCAATTTAACTGGTTATCAGGACCTAATGTCTCGTGGAATATTTTATGGAGTATTTTCTTAGATTTTGCGCGAACATTGATTAATGAATTAAACAAATTTTATGCGGCTTACTATCGCGTTTATTTTGGTTCAGATTTTACATTTTTTTTACTATTATGACGTTCCAAGAGCTTTGCAAGCTTCGTAGTCACGAAGAATAACGTCGGAATAATAAAAAAATGTAAAATCTAAACCAAAATAAACGCGATAGTAAGCCGCATAAAATTTGTTTAATTCATTAATCAATGTTCGCGCAAAATCTAAGAAAATACTCCATAAAATATTCCACGTGACATTAGTGGAATTTTATGCGGCTTACTATCGCGTAAGCCGCATAAAATTTATTTTGTTTAATTCATATTTTATGGATTTTATGGAGAACATATTTTAATTGCTAACCCCATCATTACATTAAAATATTAATCAATTTGAATAAACGCTAATAAATTGACCAAAAAATCGACTGAGAAAACGATAGTAAGACGTTCTATGATTGTAATTTCCTATTTTCAGTTCGTACAATCTCTTACGAAAAACGTCACTTTTACAAGTACTGTCGTGTTCTTATTTAGCCTATCACAAGTTCCGGTTGCCGGATAGTCGGTGCCTGATACCCGGCGGCGAAGTGTATCTACTGTAGCTTTCACAAGTTCCGGCGTACCGCCCATACATTTCGCCGTCGGGTATCAGGCACCGACTATCCGGCAACCGGAACTTGTGAATGAAAACGCTTTCTTATTTGGCTTGTTTACACGTGACATTGGTCAACATTCGCGGTCAGTGTGCTTCATAGTGCACAACAGTGTTGTATATATAAACAATGCTCTCCTTTAACATGTAGTTATTGAAATAGCAGTTATGAACATGATATATGATGTTATTTATTTACATTCACTAACAATATTTGTTTTCAAAACATGCTGCCACCGTTATGCGACCGTAATGTATAGAGGGAATATGGTTATATTGTAGCAGTTGTTCGCCGCTCCGTCGGGTTTGGCAGTACTCGCAGGCACAGTAATAATGATCCCTTTATAGCCTTATTGTTCTCAGTGGGATTTAAATACGAAAATAAAACATTGCTTTTGCATATAAATTTCTTCAGAATATTCCAATAAAAACACATTTTTAAATTTTATTTTAAATTCTTTAGGAAAATTGTATTTAATAAATTTCAAATTTGAATCAGTCAGAGACACCGCGCCTAATCTAAAAGACCACCCGACGGATATTAGTAATATTTACGGATGCACATCATTTCATAAATACATTAATATACTTAAAATAATTAATTTTTATATTTAAAATGATGAAGTCGCTACTAATATTCGTGATAAAAATACTGACGAAAATGTATTCAATGGTAGTTACTAATTTGTAAAAGTAGTAATTAATTCGTAATTTGTAAAAATACTGGGGAACCTTTTAATGCTATACTTTATTTAAAGTTCTATAAACTTTGTTTCTCCTTAGAATGTATGGAATAAACTGCAGAACTGCAGTGCAGAAGAGTGGAGCTGCACGATATGGCCAAATATTTCATGTAGCCGGGCAAAAAGAGATCTCTATTCGCAGGCAAAAACTGGCCGTCATGTTGCACTGAATTTTCGGGACAATTTAATACCTTATTTGCACTTTTAAATTAAAATTAATGTTATAAATTTAATCAATAACAAAAAATATATTAATAACTATATTATATTAAAATATCAGGAATAGTAACAAAAGTACTCGTATCATCATATCAGTTGATGCTTGACGACCGACAAAGAAAATTGGGTATTAAGGTATTTTAAATTATTAGGATCTAAGTTCAAATGGCTTTTTAAATTATCAATTAATTACAATATTATTATTTTTACTAATAAAAATCTATAGTGTTCCGTCATAGATATATCTAACGTGGAGACATAGTCCTAGACCGTTGCAGCTGTTTTCTCTTGGATTGCATTCTTTTGATTAATTTAACATCAGATGGATTACGGTTATATAACATAGTAAATATTTTAAAATACATGACTTTGAACTATTGTATGCTATTGTATTGAGCTTGCGCAGGATATCGAACAAATTCCAATGTTCCAAATAGATGACCTTAGGCGTTTCATGTTATGAATTTCCAAACATTGTTCAACCAGCCATTCTGAGTATTTGCTAAAATGAGTAATGCATTCTTTAATGTTTATTTGTGGAGATGTTTGAATAATAACAATACATTGTAATGTACTCAAGATTTGTTAATAAGTGTAGCAATTAAGACTCATAGGTGCTCTAAGGGTGATGATACACGGTCACATTTATTTGCTTTAGATTTTTGACGTAGCCAATTGTGATGACCGTGTCATCTTTAACAATAGAACGGCAAAAAATATGTTAAAGATTTTTTATCTAATGAATATAATGACCGATACGAACGCGTACGATATAATACGAGTATAAAACGTAACGAAACTAATTTTGTAAGACGTTAACTTACAACATATATTATTTTAATTTTGAACTATTTTTCTAATTATAAATCATTTTGTAATAAAATTATCGTTTCATTTAATCTAACTATCCCATTTTATTTAGGAAGAATTAAGAACATTCTGTACCAAGCATATATTCATATCGACTTGTGTATAGATACTGGCAGATAAAAAGGGCGCTGGCAGTAATTTTTTGTTACCTACTTACACTTCATTTTACAAATGTGTGTGAATTTTAAAATTATTTGTACGACCGTATAGATGCGCGGACTAGCTCGTCCAGCGTTTCTCTAACATGCCGATCATTATGCTGTGTAGCTTAAAAGTCAGCGCTTTATTTATCTGCCAGGATGTATAACGAACACGTAACTTCGATAAAACCATATAAAACAACGAAATAATATAATTAGGTTGTTATTTACAAAGCAATATATTTTATGTGTTCTTCCTATTCTATAACTTGGATCCTCCATGTGATTGGTGACAACGCATCTTTATAAACGCATACCGCATGATGTTAAGCTGGAATTAAACTGCAACTGTTGAACACAGGCTTATTACGCGTTAATTACGCGTAAAGTCCTGGGTTCGATTCCCAGTCGGATCTAATAATTATATTAAATATTGAAAATTTATGTTAAAAAAGAAGAGGTGGATATTTGGTCCGGGTCTGATTAACAAAGAGTGATAGGCAGTGGTACCCAGTCTGTCGATTCGGGGTAGTAAGTATGCATAATGACTTAGTCACATTTCGGTATCAGCTTGTAAGTTGCTGGTTCCAACAAATCCACTATGCCGGATTTGACTGCCACTTACAGTTAGTGAATTTTACTAGCAGTCACTTCTTCTAGCTTAACATTAGGTGGGGTCCTGTCATATGTCGGGTCACAATAAAAAAAACACAAAAGTCTGCAATAGTGGATGCCTCTTATAATTCTATATTTAATTATTAAGTCTACCAACCTTCTCGAGCATATGATAGACGTCAGAGAGATCGACACCAGGATAAGGTGACATTCCATAGGTTGCGATCTCCCACAAGAGTATCCCGAAGGCCCACACATCAGATTTAGTGCTGAAAGTGTTATAGGCCAATCCTTCGGGGGCAGTCCACTTAATGGGGAACTTAGCACCGGCATGGGCCGTGTAAGTGTCGTCGCGCATCAGACGGGCGAGGCCAAAGTCAGCGACTTTGACGAGATGGTTCTCGCCTACTAAGCAGTTACGGGCAGCTAGATCTCTGTAATAGAATAAATTGTATTCATTAATATTTATCATCATCAGCCAGAAGCTGAACATAGGCTTTCCCATTAGAACGCCATTTCGATGCCAGTTGCATCCACTGGTTATTCGCGACTTTCACTATGTCGTTAATATTATACTAAACTAAACAACAAGTAAAACACCTTAATCATTTGTTATTTTTTAATTTCTATACTATACTAAACGTTCTTATATCATAGAAACAGGAGGACTAATCTTACATTAGAACTAACATATACAGTATGTTCTAATTATTATTGAGACTCGACATCTGACCTCGACTTGACTGATAGTAAACAAGGGAGGCCAAGAGCGTTGACGATTGAAAATACTGATTCCGTTCACAGTTGCCTCAGTCGCCTTCACTATGGCAGCTCGAGGTGCTTCGCTTAACTTAATTTACATAACAGTAGCGCCATCTGTATTGAAGTATGTAAATTACTTCATCAACATTAACACTAAAATGTGCAGCGCCCCTGCCGGTAGACTATTGAATCATTTTGTAACGCCATCTATTGGTCTTTAATGTAACTAATAATTTTCTTTATATTTTATATTTATATTTTCTTTATATAATTTTAATCCAGTATCCCGCACATGTTAAACTGCAGTGTGGTCCATGAGTAGAGGCGAATGTTACTACGGTTGGATAACGGTAACTACCAGTCGGATCCACTACGACAGCGTAATTGGAACCGACAACCTTCAAGCTGATCCCAATACGTCTCTGAGTTACTTTGATAGTCAGTCGGAGACCACCAACTGAATGCGTACCACTCAGACTGACTACTGAGACTCAAACCCAAGACTTACCGTGTAAGCGTACGACAACCATGTAATCAAAAAATCAATCAATCAAATTGTCACGCCTTTTTCCTACAAAAGATATGCAGAGACAAAGGAGCGCCACTTGCTACGATCCTGACTCTCTCGCTTCCCTTACATTCACAATTCTCTATATACAAGCTTTACGATTATGGGCACTAGGCAACCTAGCTTTCTTGAGGATGTCTTGAATTACTACTGTAATTAAACAGTATTATAAATATAAGAGTGGTAGGCAGTGGTACCCAGTCTGCCGATCCGGGGTAGTACCACCACTTACAAGTATACAAACAGTGAAGTGATTTAGTCACGTTTCGGGATCAGCTTGTAGGTAGCCGGTTCCATCTAGGCCGGCATAGTGGATGTGATTGCTACTCACAGTTATTGAATTGTAGTAGCAGTGACATTCATTCATGGACCACACTTTGGCTTAACATCAAGCGGGGTGCTGTCATATGTCGAGTCACAATAAAAAATATATATATAAATTTAAAAGTTGTAATACTTGCCTGTGAATGAAATTGCGTGTCTCCAAATAGCTCATCGCACTAGCTATTTGTGTCGCCATATACATGAGGACGACGGCGTTAATCTGCTCCTTGTTTCCGTTCCGCAGATAGTCCAAGAGATTGCCACGGCTCATGAACTCTGTGATTATGTAGAAAGGAGGCTCCCTGTGTATAAGAAAAATCAGCCATATAAACTCAATCAGCTCAATATAAACATATAATTATTTTTATAAAAATATTTTAAATAAATAAATAATGTGTTTATCAAATGAGAAATTAATAAATTAATTAAGTATATTAGAGATTTATATATTTGATGTATTCATCAATCAATCAATCAAATTGTCACGCCTTTTCCCCACAAAGATAGGCAGAGACAATGGAGCGCCACTTGCCACGATACTGACATAATTCCCTCGCTTTCCTCATATCCACTAACTATGTTTTTTTTTTAATTGCGATAGACTATACCAATTGATTTAATTTCAAATAGATTACTAAACAAATTCGTCCTATACAAGGTTTAAAAAAAAACTGTATTATTAGGGCAGTGGCAAAAATTCAGTAGAAAATTTCTCTGCAATGTCATTGCTAGTAAATACTTAAGAGACTTATTATTTTACTTTGTATCATAGAAACAAGACGACTTAAGTACATATTATATCAAAGATACATTTATACCGGTAAGTGGTTATAAACCGTCGACTTCCGGTTTGCGTGCCAATGCCAATAAACTACCACTGCACCACGGTTGCTTTATTATTTAAGTTTAATTTCAAAGATTTAGGTTTAATAAATAAATAAATAAATTATTTAAATTAATAAAAGAATAATAATGTTTCTGTACCTGGTGCAGACGCCCAGAAGTTGGACTAGATTGGAATGACGCATCTCCTTCATGATGGCCGCCTCCTCAAGGAAGTCCTTCAAGGCCATCGTGTCGTCCTTTAGTGTCTTTACTGCAACCTATTATAAATGTATAATAATATCAAAATGTTAAAATAAAATATTTTATTATGTTTAATTGTAAATAATATTTAAAATAAATGGCTTCTTTATTTAAATCAATTAATCAATCAAATTGTTACGCCTTTTCCCACAGGATCGCTACTGAAGATGAAGTGACAAGGATGGACAAACAGGGATGCTTTGATGGTTTGGGCACATGGAAAGTTAAAGTAGATTGACGAAAGAAATTAATAGATCTGATGTGGATAGATGCGTTAATTGAGGCAGACCTAGGGTGGTGTTCTCCGACCAAATCGGAGACATCTTCAAGAAAGCTGAGTTGCCTAGTGCCTATAAACGAGGGAGTTGTGTCAGGACCATGGCAAAGTATTATTGTAATAAAAAAGCAACACTTACAATCATATTGCAACGCTTCCACGTAGCTTCATACACGTCTCCGTACTGCCCACCGCCGAGCTTGTGTTTCATAATAATATCAGTACGGTCGATCTCCCACTCATCGGGGGGACTCAGAGGGAAAACAGTGGGCTTGTCCTGTTTTGGTGCCGGGTATAGGAGCTGAGTGATAAGCCCATCGCCATGCACCGAGTGGTGGTGCACTAACTCGGCAAGCGTGCCGAATTTAGACTCGGATGTCACGTAGACCTGTGATAAACCAATATAATATTTAATTAGGTATATTCAATAAATAATAATAATCGGTGTTAATAAAATATTTGTTTAAAATACATGTCACCAGTGCCGGATTAAGCCAGCGCGGGGCCTGTAGCAAATTCTGCCAGGAGGACCTTGGTTTGCTTTAGGTTCTCAAGTTTAGGGTAATAAATAAAACAAAACTGTTACAGATAAACTTTTCTGGATTTAATATAAGCAAATTTAGCGATAACACTTTCAATATCATCTTTAATTTTCAAGTTGAAGTGTAGCATAGCCTAAGCGCTTCGCGTTTAAGGCATCCAAGATGTTTTACGCTCCTATCTCTTTTTTTTATTACGGTCAGACAGGCGTTGGAGCGTGGGGCCCCCAAATTCGCGGGGCCCGTAGCATTTGTTACTCTTGCTACGTGGCTAATCCGGCACTGCATGTCACGATAGCATAGCGTTTCTTTATCGGTATTGGTTACTTTATTGTGACACAAGATGTCGGCCTATGCGCTATATTTACAAATTAACTTTATACTAAATGAATTAAAAGTAAACTGAATGATTATAATTCGAAGTAAGTTAAATAAAACCTACAAAGCTAAAAGCCAGCCTACATTCCCTTTTATTAAATACAAAAATAGCTTATATCTAAATACCCATGCATAGATTTAAATAAACAAAGAGAAAGCCGATAAAATGTTAGAATTTCCAGAAGACCTAAAACGTAATAAAATGTAAAACGTAACAATATTTAACAAAAAATAACTTAGGAAAGTAAAATCTTCTTACAAGTTTTCTATTTTCTTTTCTCGCCTTTTGTTTTATATTTAAACAACTAAAGGACTTATCGCGATTCCTAAGAACCGTACTGTTATTGTTAACCATGTTTTTAAGTAGGATTTACCCAACAAAAGCTCTGAAACTTTGCAACTAATATTTCCTAATAATTAAATTTGTATTATTATTTATTCCAATGGTAGTAGTATTATTAGTAATAATAAGTAATTTAAAAAAAATACCGGACCACATAAGTCAACTAAACGCATCACGCCGTTTTAATCCTCGGATGCAGTAGACCGATATGTACGCATACAGCAACAGACGTTATTAATTAATCAATCAAATTGTCACGCCATTTTTTCACAGAGATAGACAGAGACAATGGAGTGCCACTTGCCACGATCTAAAAAAAAATCGAAAAAAAAAAAATCCACGATTTAAAAAAAATACCGGACCACATAAGTCAACTAAACGCATCACGCCGTTTTAATCCTCGGATGCAGTAGACCGATATGTACGCATACAGCAAAAGACGTTATTAATTAATCAATCAAATTGTCACGCCATTTTTTCACAGAGATAGACAGAGACAATGGAGTGCCACTTGCCACGATCTATCCACATCAGATTTATAAATTCACGTTTTTACTATAGTGGCACAATCCTGAAACGCTACGCTGAACAAATAACCACTACATAGACAGACGCCTACCAGTAATAAACTTCCGCCACCAAAAAGGAAATTCCTAAATACAAAATATTTATGTAATATTTTACGTGTCATTTTTGTACATTCTCTTATTACATTACATATAATAAGATATTTTAGTCGCCCTATATTATTGGGGTACGGGGATGTTGGATCAAATAAACAATCCAACTAGATTATTCATTTGAATGAGCGCACATAAGACATGACAACTTTTCCAGTGTATTTCTAATAAACGAATATGAAGAAAGATCTATATATACTACAACAATTTCTAAACAAAGTTTATTTATACTATACTCGGTATTTATTTATTTTTTAATTGTGACACGACATCTGACCTAGACTCGCCTGATGATAAGAGGAGGAGGTCCAAGAGTTACGACGACTGAAAAAACCAAGTTAGTTCCCGGCTACCTCAGTCGCCGTCATTATGCCATTATATAGTATTTATATTATACTCGGTTAAAAATTGCCTATTATTACGCCACTAGGGGAACGCCTGTGTATGTGCTCGGTTCATTGGGTTTGCGCGAACAATAATGTTTAATATAGAATGAAAATTTAAATTACTTTAATATTATATTCATGTAAAATAATTAAAATTTTGTTAATAAATATAAGTACAGTCGTCCAACAAACGGGTTAACATTTTTGAAATAATTTCCTATTAAAATAATATAAGAAAGAGTTGCACAATGACCCTTTAATAAATAATAAAAAATAAAACATTATTGTCAGTTTTTCAATAGCAAATATAGACCTTATTTTATAATATTAATACTTAATTTTTGACAAGATGATTATTTTTGCCGTTACTTTATAATTGGAGATGAATTTTGCGCGGTCTCTATTCATACAGGTCAACCGCTTTCATACACAGGTATTAGGTAGTTTCAGCAGGAACTTAAAACAATATTTTACAAACTATAAAATCTCTTATCTCTGTGACTACGATGTCTGCAAAGCTCTCGAAACGTCGGAATAATAAAAAATGTATAATCAAAACCAAAATAAACGCGATAGTAAGCCGCATATTTTTTTTTTTAAATTCATTAATTAATGTTTGCGCATAATCTCAGAAAATACTATTATATAAATTCAAATTCTGTAAAATTTTGATCAAATAAACCAAATTCTATAATACATTAATTAAAAAGTCTTTAATTAATTCTTAAAAGGCATTGAAAATGCTCTCATTGAGTAATTAAGCGGGCCTTTGTTCATCGGATTAAAATTAATCTCAAGTTAATGAATGCTAAAGGATTCAAAGAAAACGAATGTCAGGTTATTTTAAAAGTACGCGATTAATTAATTGTTACCCGTGTTCGCTTTACTTTTATTAAAACATGCATGTGTTTACAAATGAAAGCTACGTAATACTGGCTAAGACGTGCAAAGCTGTTAAAAATATACAATGTACTAATAGTTTTAATGAGAGCTGAAAAATAAAAACATGGCTGATTAAAAAGGTAATATAATATGAATAAAGTAAAATTGTTCGTATTATAGAATCCCTTGAAGTAGATTTCTATATTTAATGAACAGTATATTAATAATAACACTTTTACATAAAAATTACGTATGTTTTGAAAGAATGGTAATGGTTCTACATTGACATGAATGAAGTATAAGAGGAATAAGGTATTGAAATTCCTTTTATAACAATAACTGCATATGAAGCGAGTTCTAAACATGAGTTACATGGATTGAGCTATAGATTCTTGTGTAAAAAGTACATACAACGGTCCCTGCGCCGGGATCCACGCCTCGGCTCATCCAGCCGCGACAGCCCTATATTAGTACAAAGTATTAAAGAAACTATGGTTAATGGCTTAATCAAACCCAAGCATAATCACACTATCACACTGTAAAGACTAACTCTCTTGTAAGGCTAAATTTCTTAAAACAATGGCTGCCCGTGTCAAAGTTATGATTTTGGTTCAATTTTAAAACATTCTCAATTTTAATTTTGAATTTGAGGTTTTTATTATTTGGATAGAACGATAAAACTCGTTTCGCAGCTTCTCGATAACCTTTTAATTGATTAGATGACAATTTCGCCATTATTAAAATTTAAGAAACACAATGAATACAAAATTATGTAATAATTTCATTAAACTTAATTGTATTATTTATCACAAATAATCGCATTATAAGAGAGTTAACTTTACTTAACACTGTTTTCACTATAAGATAGTCCCTAATAGTGAAATACAATTTTCTCAACTATAACTTTATACAATGTTTGTACCTAAAAGATAAGATAAATACAAACCTTTCCATCGCTATCTTCATTGATCCTGTAATGATACACGCGACCTTCAAAACGCAGGGAAATGCTTCTCTGTCCGGGACTTGATTCCGATTCACGGACCTGGAAGACGCGATAAAGTACTTCAAAACTACTCATACAAATAAGTTTTAAGAGTGATAGGCAGTGGTGCTTAATCTGCCGATCCGTGTACCGATAAGTACCATCACTCACAAGTATACAGTCCGTAAAGTGACTTCGTCGCGTTTTGGGTAAGCTTGTAAGTTGCCGGTTTCAACAAGGCCAGCATAGCAGATGTGACTGCTAGTTACAGGTATGGAAGTAGCAGTCAACTGCATTTTTCTGTTCATACAAAATAAATGAGATATGAAATCCGTAATATACAAGAGCTATCTGATATATGCGTATCTAATATTCAAAAATATCTAATCCATTCACTCAAGCCGCTCCTAGGCTCAAACTCAAAATAGAAGATTGATATTCCTATTAAATCCAGTAAAAAAGTTTTAGTTTTGTCGCTAAACCATGTTTACAAACATTACGGATAAAAACTGAAAATATCTCAACTCTCCTTTAAACAACTTTTAATGAAAGCAATGAAAATTTTATTCAGAGGTAAACCGTTAGAAAAGAGCGTTCAGTTCTAAAACTACTTTGTAAAAGTAAATTTATTACAAATCTGTTTTACATATTTTTGCATGTAAATTAACTTCTCTCGCTAAAATGTAAAATGGAGTGCAAATTGCAATTTCTAACTAGCTTGAAATTTATCTACTTGGAAGCAGTAACTAACACTATTTTCACGAGGCCCACACCTCGTTTTTCAAGTTAACATGAAAATGAAGATATTAAACCTAGATAAATACAGAACGAAATGTAACTTCACTATTACAGTTTTATCAGCTCATTCGAATGAATAGAATGCATAAATTTAGTAACAATTAATATTAAAATTATTCTTTAGTAACATTAAACTTAAATAATACAGATAGCAAAAATATTCGTACAAGGCGACCGAGTGCAACAACCACGCAAACCGAGAGACCATTATTAAAATTAATAGCCTGTAACGTATCTTTGATATAATATAGATATAGTGTCTATAGTATGTATTTTCGTTCTGTTTTTGATTAGTAGCTTGCATAGAAAAGTAAATAATTTATTTATTTATTCGAACGTTCCGAATAGATTTGTGTAATTTGTGGAGAATCCATCTAAATGCCGGTAGTAAGTGTAGCACTATTATACAGCGCGATTTGAAAGGATTAATGAAATGGAAATGAGGGAATGGCGTCCTCGTTGCGCGTATCGCAACCCTGCATACGTAATTAAAACACTTTCTTTGGCTCAAATGCGAACAACAAAACAGTAGAAGTCGTGGTCGTATAAGTAAAGATGTCTAACAGAAGAAGAATACTGTATAATAAAAGTATATTTATTAAATCAAAACATACTGTTTCCGCGTAATTTATAAAATGCTCAAAGCATTGAAAAATACGATGCAAGAATCAAAAGCCAAGATAAAAGAGCATTTAGATGATAGTAAGTAAAAGGAATAGTAAAATGCAGCGAACATTTTTAGAAAAAGTTGTAAAGGAGAAGGAACGTACAGATTAAGGATATGATGGAGTCATATAAAAGTCAGAATATGTATATGCACGGATATTACAGCGAAATAGAAAAGAACGAGTAAAAATCTCAACAAAAGATGTGAGTTTTTCACATCTGCTCGCGCATGGCGGGACACCAGGAAAGTTCTCGACTAAATTTTAGCCCAGCATTTTACTAAAGAGTGTTTACGAAATGAATTGTGAAAAAGTTTTGCTTATTTTCTCATTTGACTTTGGCTCCTCTTTATATATTTAGTTTAGTGAGTTTCTATTTTACGTGCTTTTACAGTATTTACAAGCTAAAAGGCCAAGATTATCTTTCAACTTATATAGCGACAACAAACCTAATTATCCACCTTTATAAAAGCACAAAACAAGTGCTTAATTAAATCAACCGCTCAAAACGTGAAACCGCCTCCGGAATATTACACAGAAGAACGTCTAGAGCTCAATTTCTTTACAGTAGTAATAAATTAGGACTATTAAGTGCTTTTCTTTGAGTAGTGTTGTGCAGACCCATTTCTGAAGAAACTCAATGTAAAATCAAAAAAGACGAATTTGCTCGAAAGCAACGGTGTATCAATTAAGGAAACTTGCGTCAAGGGTTTTACTTGGAATAAAATTCAAACATAATATAAAGAAATGCAAACATTTTGTTGCTATATAAAGAGTACTAATGTAATTAAATTATCTGTATAGATTTGATAACAAACTTAATATAAGACTACGAATTACATAAATAAATAGCCCGCATAATAAGAGCACAAATTACAATATTAAATATCCTAAATATTATAATAAATATCCTAAATATTAAATATTATAGGATATTTAAATATTACAGTATTCGATAAATGACTCTGATTTTATAAACTGTGTAAAAAAACTTGCATCGGATGGCGTGAATAAACCGACACGATTCAATTTTTATTTGAATTCAGCTGTAATTAAGAAATATATTGGTTTGTTTGGTTGGTTGGTTTGGGAGTCATCAGACCAAAATGAAACAGTGGACAATAATTACCGTACCGTATACAACTGTAACAGAACTCTGTCGAAACAGCAGTGTGCCGGCTTGTGTGTCTCAAACATTTGCTAATGTTTAAGCAGTCTCGTTCTACGGTAACATGACAAATGTTTAACTTTCCAGTGTTGTTGTAGACAAACTATTATTCACTAACCAGAAAGCTACCGTTGATGCCCGAGCTGAGGAGGTATTCAGCTGCATTTCTGGAGATTGGTCCGTGGTACCATGAGTGTTTCTCGAGTGAGTTGACTGGCGTGACGTAGTTGGACGGCACCCAACCCATCTGCCCGCCAATTGTGTGAGCCTCACACCATTCACCGCTTTTGTTGTAGCTCAAAATGCGGACTTGCTCGCCTGCAATAAGAAATATCCTTAAGCACATATTGAAATTTCAGAATGACTATTGTTTGTACCTCAGATCATATAATATACCATATATAATATATTATAATATTATATATGATATATTATATATACGATATATTATATATACTTATATAATCTAAGGTTTGTACAATGTCACTAGTTGGACTTTGTGGATAATAAACTGATTTTTTATACGTGTTAAATGTATTATTTAGTCTTTTACCTAAATCTAAGAATACATGTAGGTACTCATATTTTGTAGCTTTTTTTTTCTTGTGACTCGACATATGACAGCACTCCGCCTGATGTTAAGTTGGAGTGTGGTCCATGAATGGAGGTAACTGCTACTTTTAGTTAAGTAACTGTATGTAGCTATCACATTCACTATGCCTGCCTAGTTGGAACCGACAGCTTACAAGCTGATCCCGAAACGCGACTAAGTCACTTTACGGTCTGTATACTTGTAAGTAGTGGTACTACACCGGATCGGCAGACTGGGTAGATGTGTAGATATGCCTACAACTCGTCGATAACCAGACCCAGAGCAAATTTTTATTAACCAATATTTGTAAATTTATTGAAATAAATAAATATTACACATTAAATCTAATAAATAAATAATTGCTCCGACCGGGAATCGAACCCCGGACTTCCGCGTAACGGACTGGTGTGCAACCACTGCGCCATGCGTGTCGTTAAAATTATAAAGAAAATGGGCCAAGAAACAGTAAAACATTCAACTGACCAATCATGGCTATCTTATTGGCGTTTAGTTTTACAATGAATAATAAACTGATTTTTATACGTGTTTAATGTATTATTTAGTCTTTCACCTAAATCTGAGGATACATGTAGATACTTCATAAGAGGACGGACGATTTTTCTAAGAAGGACGAAATCTAAGAAAATATGATTTATTTAAATTTAATTCTATTGTTACCCTACATTTTCTTTATTGTGACACGACATCTGACCTCGACTCGCCTGATGATAAGCAAGAGGAGGTCCAAGAGTGACGACGACTGGAATAACCGAGTCAGTTCCCGGCTGCCCCAGCCACCGCCACTATGCCGGCCTAAGGTGCTTCTTCACGCATCGCTTAAAGGATCCAAAGTTATAGGTTGGAGAAAACACATGGCTAGTAAAGCATTGCACTTGTCGATTGATCTACAAAGAAACGACGCACCGAACCAGTCGATAGAATGCGGATGCTTCCCCGACCTGTGCAGGTAATTACGGATGTAAAAAGAAAAGGTATAAACAAGGTTAAAGAGCTTCTTGGTGATAATTATGTTATTATCATGTAATAATTCCATTCTATAATTTCTAAAGATACATTTATCGTTATTTATTATATACGTATAAAACTCAATGTTTATCCTTTACATACGAGTATGTTTATCAACAGAAAATGTTTTTATTTCCGAAACACACTCTATTTCCGTGCTGCAGGCAGAAACCCGTGATTTTTTGCATTTCCAATGTCGGAAATACGTTATTGCTCATTTCACATTTCACTTCGAAAGATATAAATGGAAGTTGTAATTGACGTTCTTTTTAATTAAAACAGCAACGACATAGTAATTATAAAAGTCCAATTCAATAGGTAATTCGAAATCTGTTTACACAATGATCACAATAAACATTCTCTCATATTTATTAGCTTTTATTTTTTCTTGTGACTCGACATATGCCAGCACCTTGACTGATGTTAAGCTGGAGTGTGGTCCATGAATGGAGGTAACTGATACTTTCAGTTAAGTAACTATAAGTAGCAATCATCTATGCCGGTTTAGTTGAAACCGGCAACTTACGATTACAAGATGATCCCGAAATACTCTGATCAGTA
Organism: Tinea trinotella; assembly: GCA_905220615.1. NCBI lineage: Eukaryota > Metazoa > Arthropoda > Insecta > Lepidoptera > Tineidae > Tinea > Tinea trinotella. Next base: position 18,429,561 of record HG992305.1, read on the forward strand.
TAAGTTGTAAGTGGTGGGGTACTACCCCGGATCGGCAGACTGGGCACTACTGCCTACCATTCGTCGACAACCAGATGCGGAGCAAATATATGCCACTTTTTTTTTATTAAAAAATATTTGTATATATTTTCAAATTAATAATTAAATTATAAGTAATTTTATTTAAAAAAGATAAAGTTACTTTATAAAATGTCAGTTAATAAATTTGTATAGCAATTTAATTTATTAACAGACGCTATCTCATAAACTCGTATCTAATAAAGGCTAACCGGAGCGCATGGGGCTTTGGAGACTAGGAAAGCTTATCCTGAAGCCGAAACGGGTTTACCTGTGCACACCTAAGCCAGCCAGGTCACACATTAAATATTCTACGAAATTTTAGGATGGATACATTAACTCATATTTATACAATTCCTAATAAACTTTATTTTAAACTATTATTTTTAGTTATCCGTAATGATTGAGCGCTAAGAAAATATTTCATATTTGGTTTTTAAATCCGATAATAATAGTACATCAAATAAAATAAATTTCGATCCAAACACTCCAGGCTAAGCTCAATATCATAGTAAAATGGATTTATACGAGAGTCTCGGATATTTATTTAACATGTTCGCATAATATTCGGTTGAATAAATATCCTTTTACTCACTTCTGATATACGTAATATCTGTATATCTGATAATTTCTTATTTTGGATCTAATCTTAAATGATTCTAAATCGTAAAATTTTAATTAACTGCCATAAATAGTCTGTCTTGTGATAGTGTATTGAATCTCTTTAACACTCTGTTTTTAAAAGAATGCTGTTTTTTAATTGTGATGTTAAGCTGGAGTGCGGTGACTACTACTACAGCTAAATGATTGTAAGTAGCAGTCACATCTACTATACCGGTTTAGTTAAAACCAGAGAAGCTGTTTCGGACAAGCTGATGGCGAAACAGTCTTTAAAATGCCTACAGGACTAGTTTTGAGGATAGAGCATGGTTGTATTCAGGGTCGATTGATTAAATAAAGTTATTATTATAATATACTCAATGAAATAATATTTCAATGAATGAGTTATATTAAAAATGTTCTAAATTCTGATCAGCGAAAGATATAACACCCAAACTATTACACGGCAATAACTTTATATTAAGCTATCAAGTATCCAAAAGCAATTTTCACCAGTAGCTAAACTGATAATGATTCAATCGCACCGCTACATCGCACCGCTCGGTTACCGTTCACGCTAAGTTATTTGCACTTGCGCAGAGATTTATTTAAAGATTTATGCTGATCGAATCAACGCTTTCAAGAGGCTTACCAAGATTGTAACACATGTTCTTTTTATTTAAATTACTTTTTCAACCACATTCCAATTTATGTAATATTAACTAACTTTATAATATATATTTTTATATGACTAAATATACATATAGAGCGTTGCCCATAAGTGAAACCACGGACAGAGGTCTAGGAGAGGAGAGGAAAGCTAACAGTAGCTATGTCCACTATGCCTACTAAGAAGCTACGTGACACTGCGCTTGAGGAATCCAGGATTATAAAAAAAAACATAGCATTTATGAATATTTTAGCGTGGCAGGCGAGAGAGTGAAGGCAGCGTTCCAGACTTTTGACCGAAATGTAAGTTTAAAAGCTTTTGTGACCAAATATTATAAGACCCCACCAATGCCGCCTACGACATACGATGTAAAAATGTACTAACTGCTGACCTTGGAAGGCCAAGGTTTTTGCTGGTATTCCTCTTGCACCAACTTTTACTGCGTAGAGCTGAGTTTTAAAACCATTTCTTGACATCACGTTCGTGAAATCGTAATATTTACTGAACTTATCAATACGTTATCCCTTTGCAACAATTACCTCGTGACCTAATGTCGTTTATAACACCCTCACTAGGGGAGTCTAGGAAGTCCAAGGAGTTGTGCTGCATTCCGTTAAAGAGGTCTGTGAACCTTGGTCAATGAGGACAGTCATTCTTTCTTCCATCCATGCAATAATTTTAACGAGGGCAGTTTTGCCAACTAAATCTCTACGGATGCATTATTTTCTTGTGCAACATATGACACAGATTTGCGTAAGTTCGTTGACATTAATTCCTTCACTAGTTTGTTCATGTAGGCATCCTGATTTAAACGATGAAAATGATTCGGTGGTAGGTTTCCTATAGTAATTTCCGCTGAATGTGGGTAATTCTATTTGTGGGATGTATTTCTCTGAACATGCGACATTCTATAGGCGATTTAAATTATACTTAATTATGAAATATTGAGCCTCATATTAGAGCCGCGAATAATAGAGCGTGATGAAGGACGCATTTCTCGCATGTTTCTGAGAAATTGCGGAGGCTCTGCAGTTCTCGTGACGTCAGCTTAGAGATAATTCTCGTACATTATTTACATTTATATAACAATAGTCTACTATATTAACAACGTCAAAAATTATTGCAATCAAATAAATAAATTGTTTAAAAGGTATTCATCTACTCAGACCTATTTTTCTCTAAATAAACATTGCTATTTGGAACCTATGCCCAAATTGCGCTACACAGAGATTTGCCAAACTTCAACTAGGTTACCCAACAACACAGTCGGTTTATTTATACAAATAAACATCTGACCTAACCCCATTAAGCTCATTCCAAACCGATGAAATTGGCCTAACAAAATTTTTATATAATTTCTATTTATAATATGCATTAAAGGAACACTTCACAATAGTTATTATAAGGTAATGAATTAAATAGGCCGGTATAGTGGATGCGACTGCTACCTGCAGTTATTTATCTATAGATCTATATTCATACTTAAGATTAACAAAGCTAGAAAACCACCAGAAATATAGGTTGGCACTAGCCCATAACCTTAGAGCTTGTATGAAGAGAATTGTGGATGTGAAGGAAGCTGTGTGTCAGGATCGTGGCAAGTGGCGCTCCATTGTCTCTGCCTATCCCTGTGGGAAAAAGGCGTGACAACTTGATTGATTCCGTTATATCCACAATTCTCTTCAAGCTCTACAGTTATGGGCACTAGGCAACGCAGCTTTCAATCAGATTACGCTTACAGCTGTTATTAAATTCTTTTAATAATTAATTTATTCAATTCTGAGAATAAACTGCATCAATATTTCTTAATCGGTTTTTAAAGAAGGATTTTGTTAATACACGGTTTTGTGTGGTGACACCCGTGTCTGACGGTAACGGTAATTTACCTACCTTACCTTATTTTACCTATTTTATCACGTCAATGACTTAATGCCAACGGCGTTATCTATAATTGTCGTATATTTTATTACCCGACTACGGCGATGCGAAAAGGAAGGTATTTGATTTTGACCGGTATGTTTGTATGGTGGAAAAAGGCGTGACAATTTGATTAATTAATTAATTAAACAAATTTTATGCGGCTTACTATCGCGTTTATTTTGGTTTTGGTTATACATTTTTTTATTATTCCGACGTTTCGAGAGCTTTGCGGCTATCGTGGTTACGGAAAGACATAACCAACAACTGTCTGCTTACCACTTTTTTATGATTAATTTCAATCAATCAATTAAATTGTCACGCCTTTTTCCCACAGGGATAGGCAGAGACAATGGAGCACCACTTGCCACGATCCTGACATAATTCCCCGCTTCCTTCACTAGGTTGCTTAGTGCCCATAACCATAGAGCTTGTATAATTGTGAATGATAAATACAAATTACAAAATATACATAGGCATCAAAATAACGTGGCAAGTGGCCCAACCACTTTGCAACAATCGTGCATTCGATTAAAAAGGTTCAGATATATAGATTCCAGGATTTCCTTTACTATGTTTTAAGTTTAATATCAAATTTCTTACCTTTCTTGAGGCTTAGTTGGTTTTCTCCGCCAGCTGGAAAGTCATAGAGAGCTACGAATAGTTGAGGGTCGTCATCGTCGTGATGTGCAAGGAGGTTCTCCTTGGAGGTCCACCTGGCAATCCTCGAAGAAAGAAAAAAACAATTAATACATCTAAAAAACACATTTGTATACAGTAAAGTTGTAGGGAAATGTAAAATTATACATTTTTACATTAAGCTACTAAAAGTTCATGAAAACACTGAACTACCCAAGTACATATCAAATTGAATATTGATACCGAGAAGTGGTTATGACCCGGGGTTCACGGTCTGCGTGACCAATTTCAATACCACTACACCACGGTCTCTTTAAATTCAATCCTGTAATAATTCAAAAATTTAAGTTGAAGAACAAATGGAGGAACAAAAATTGATTATAAAATCTCAGTATTAATAAAGTAAGTAAAACCTTAAGCAAGTAATTCTATTATGTATATAATGTAAATATTATATACATAATAGAAAGGCTATAAATAAATGAAATAAAACGTTCTCTTGCTAAAAATGTTTAATGAGTCATATTAAATTTCTTCTTTTCAAATATAAACTTGCATAAAGTAAAATATGCAATTTTCCACTAGCGCAATTTTCAATACATCTAAAGAAGACTGACAAACGTTCAACCTTTCAATTTTCATTACCTCGTCGAAGATTCTACTATTCTGTGTCATTTTATTTTTATCGTGACTCGACATTTGACTTCGAGCTCCCTGATAGTAAGCTTAATGAAGCTCTAAGAGTGCCTTCGACAAAAAAATACGTATCAGTTCACGGATACCTCAGTAGCCGTTACCAGCCAACATTCAAATAATTACTAATGGTTTATTTCTGGGTACAGCATACAGCAATTACCAAAAAATATTCCTTAATAAAACGAGACTGGTTAATAAATAATCGGCTTTAATATTTTGCAAGAAAAACATGCGCATTATCTAAATAAACATTTTTAGTAGGCATTATGATTCTTATAAGCAAAAAAACTTAAATGATCATTGCGAGCCGAACAAAATGTTGCCAAAATCTCTCTCCATAAATCAGACTCATTGGACCTAACTTTAATGTTCCTTTTAATAGCATCCAAGATTTATAAAATAAATTACACGTATCTATATTTCATGAATAGGGATAGGCAAAGACAATGGAGCGCCACTTACCACGATACTGACACAACTCTCTTGCTCAACTCACCCACATTGTTGAGCAAGAGAGTTGCTATATATCCATAATTATATTTAGAAATATAATATCTTTGACCCGCCTGATGATAAGCAAGAGGAGGTCCAAGAGTGACAACGACTGGAGTGCTGCCATTTCAAAAATAAAGCTTTCCATTTTTATCCGACTTATACGTATAACTTGGATCCTTCAAGCGATGCGTGAAGAAGCACCTTTGGCCGGCATAGTGACGGTGACTGAAGAAGCCGTGAATAAACTCGGTTTTTTCAGTTGTCGTTACTTTTGGACCTTCTCTTGCTTATCATCAGGCGGGTCGAGGTCAGATGTCGTGTCACAATAAAAAAATAAAAAATTCTATTTTAGCGTTTACAAGAAGAAATAGAGTGGCAAAATTCAGTTTACGACTCGTTGCCCACACCTCGAGGTCATAATGTCAGTTTGTTTTTCGGAAAAACGTTTTCCGGAGTGAGTTGCGGTCGAACGTACTCACTGCAGCTTATCCGGTGTGGTTTTCTCTTTTTCCCGTTTCCGCAATTCCTTTTTGTGCAGTCAGAGAACAATAATATATAGCCAGATAGAAATTTATAAATTTAACATTCGGTCAAAACGATGACTTAATAGTACGATATTATACGTATTAGAATGGATTGTTTTATTTTTAAGATATTTTCCGACCAAATTGGAAACATCGTTAAGAAAGCTAGGTCACCTAGTGCCCATAACCGTAGAGCTTGAACAAAGAGAATTATGGACGTGAAGGAAGTTAGGGAGTTGTTTCAGGATTGTGGCAAGTGGCGCTCCATTGTCTCTGCCTATCCCTGTGGGGAAAAGGCGTGACAGTTTTTTTTATTTATAAAATCCAATCGAATTGTTACACCCAGGTAAGGCTGAGCTTTGATACTTCTACATGTCCACTATGTACGGGGAAGCATGTCCATCCGTCCGTAGACATTTTGTCAGTTTGTGGTTTAACCATAGGAATATAGTTGTTGTAAAGCTGTGGACACGCGACTAAGTCGCTTTACAATCTGTACACTTGGAATAGTCTGTTTCTGGAAATAAAATCTCATACTAATATCGTGATAAACTAGTAGATTTGCCTTCAAGTTGGTTTAGAACTTGAAACAGACCCCATTAAGTAGTCAGCATACAATAGACTGAAAATGTTGTTTACCTGTTTGCCGTATCCAAGGGTAATGGGGTACCCGGGGCCGTTCCTGAGGGCCCCTCCCCATTTGGTAGGTCAGGGATGTGTGGTAGAGGTCTGCTTTGGAGTAAAGCTTCTGTAACGAAACATACAAAACATAATTAATAATCTTCCTTTATGTTTAAATCAAGCATCAAATTAAATTAATCTAAAATACAACTACCAGGATATGAAATATAAAAATAAAATTCATGATATTTTAAAAATTTTGAATCCAAGATATATTTTAATCTTAATTTTGTACGTGTAATTATTTTAAGGTAATAGATAATAAAGATAAATTAAAACAAATGCATAAAAAAGTATTTGCATAAGTATTTGTTTCTGCCTATCCCTGTGAGAAAAGGGCGTGACAATTTAGTTGATTGATTGATAATTTTAAATACGAAAAACGCCCTTATTTAGTCGTCCTTGTACGGTACATTTATTATAAATTGTTATTCTTATAACTATATATAAAATACTTTATTATCGAATTAAAGAAATTTTAGGCGGCTTACTATCGCGTTTATTTTAGTTTTCATATCACAATTTTATTTTATTATTCCGACGTTTTGTTTAATTCATTAATCAATGTTCGCGCAAAATCTAAGAAAATATTACTTTATTATCCTTTTAAAAGAGCCAACGTACTTATTGAAAATAAATAAAAGTACTCATGGAAAATATTAAAACCATATACTATATAGCAAAAACAAAAATCAAATTCAACAAAATTAAATAACCACGTGAAAGAAATTAAATTTCTTATTACGTATAATTTGCGTAATGTAATACACCACGTTGCTATGACTGGAACTCAAATATCTAAGCTACACGCACGTGTTCCTAAACATGACTCAACAACCTGGGGGAGCTACCCAAATTGAATCGTCAATCTTTTATTAACTTTTATGAAAGAACGCTATGACGGACAATTGTATGAGTAACCTTAATAACACTTGAATAATTTTTAAATATTTCAGCTTTCAAATCATGCAAACAAACACACCCCTCAATTTCAACAGGGATAGGCAGAGACAATCGAGCGCCTCTTTCCACGATCCGAAACCTCACATTCAGAATTCTATTCAAGTATTAAACGACGACTATTTAAAGATATACATATTATAATAAATAGTTTTGAGAATCACATATTAGTGAAACCGATGTATAAATCTATTAAGTTGTAAAATATGAAAATAAATTAATGCATTGACATTTCTAATGCAAAACATTGTTTATGGTATAAACAATGCAAGCGGTTCAATAAAAAATCAATAAAATAAACACGAAAGTCGTAAAATCATAAATTGGCCGACATAGTGACGACGACTGAAGCAGTGAACCTAATCTCAATCTAATCACTAATCTCTCAGTCGTCAGCGCTCTCGAACCTTCTATTGCTTACCGTCAGGCAAGTCAAGAACGGATGAAAACTATATATACTTATAAAGCCGTACCATATGCGATAAACAAGGCAGGCCCAGGAGGGTGTATTCCGACCAAATCGAAGACATCCTCAAGAAAGCTGGGTTGCCTAGTGCCTACAACCATAGAGCTTGTATGAAGAGAATTGCGAATGTGAAGGAAGCGAGGGAGTTGTGTCAGGATTGTGGCAAGTGGCGCTCGAAGAGGCGCACCATTGTCTCTGCCTTGTGAGAAAAAGGCGTGACAAATTGACGTGTGTAAATGTCGTAAGAGGAATTTAATTAAAGCTTCATCATCACTTAAAATACAAAACAGAGGCTTAAATAATACATTATTAATGAAAGTATTAAAATATTTCATGCCTTTATGATGTAGGCATTTTCTTGTCCAAAATGTCGGCACGAATTAAGTTGATGTGTTTTAGTATTCATTTATTCGTCATAGCTTTAAAACTTAAACAATTGCTTTTAAATAATTTAAAAAAAGTCCATACATTACTGTTTATAACAATGAAATAATTTAGAGATCGCCACAACGAACGATAAGGATTATCTCATAAGGCAATCAATTACGCGATTAAATCAATCAATTAAATTGTCAAGCCTTTTTCCCTCAGAGATAGGCAGAGTGGGTGTCATGAGCGCCACTTGCCACGGTTATGACACAACTCCCTCGCTTCTCTCACATCTACAATTCTCTTCATACAAGCACTACGGTAATTTAATATCTATGTACCCATTAATTAAATGTAAACTCCAATGTAAATTGCTTATCTTGTAACGTGTAGATTCGCAATGAGTAACACCACTCCGTATTAAAGTAATTATCTCTTAATTCGACAAATATTATTACTATGTAATAGTTACACCTAAATGCGCAAAATAATCCACCCATTAAGAGAATAAACACGCAAGAGATTAGTTGAAAACCTTTTGAAGGACTCATTTAATACTCGACGAAAGCATTAAAATGTATTTCGCTTGGAAATAAATTTAATGAGTTTGTTTAATTTATATTAAAATACAAGAAAGGTTTCGCAACACACAAGTTGAGCGAATCTTGTTTTAATTATTTGCCTCGTTTCATGTCATAATGAGATGTGTTCACTTTTTATTATTTATTAAAAATAACAAAATAAAATTGTCACGCCATTTTTTCCACAGGTATAGGCAGCGACAATGGATACCACAATGGAACAGGCGCCACTTGCCACTATCCTGACATAACTCCCACGCTTAAATTTGAAGCACTCCAACCTTTGTGGTAGAAGTCACCGCCATTAATGGACCGCACTGCAGGCTAACATCAAGAGGGGTGCTATCACAGTCGAGTCACAATTTTAAAAAAAACCTTAAGATTCCTAGCTTAACCTTCTCATGTTCCACACGAATCCCACAATTCCCACATGAATTAAGACTTTACTCAACTCTATCGCTTTCTAGGTTAAACTCGTTAAAAACCACAAAACTCGCACCTACAGATAGAGGGGTGGTTTGGAAACTATAAATAATTCAAAAACCTCAACTGCCTACTAGGTAGCTAACTTTTGTTAATTTAATTAAAATACTTGAACGTCTTACTTAAATCGTGACACGTGGCACTCCAATGTCTCTGCCTATTCCTGTTGGAAAAAGGCGTGACATCTTACTTTAGTTTTACGACAATATTAAACATCATCTAAATGCCGTTTAAGAAATGATCGAATAAAATATTAGTATATCATGAATCGTCACGTCTGAATTCCAACTGGGATAGGCAGTGAAAACGGTGCGCCGCTTTTCACGATCCCGGCAAATCGCTCTCTTCACATCCACAAATCTCTCGTATTGACACTACGAACCCTAGCTTTAAAAAAATAACTAAGTAGAAAGAAAGTCTTCTAACGCATATATCCCACGAAATAGAACATAAATGGGGAAACCATAGTATAAACCGTATACGTACACAACTATAAATCCAATAATTTAAAGTGACCATGGTGTAGAGGAAGTGAAATGGTTACGCAAACCGAGAGTCTCCACCCAGTTTAAAACGTATCTCCGGTACCGATGTATCTTTGATACGAGTACTGTGTTCGTGCTGTTTCTATGATACAAGCACTTTTAGTCTCTTAGTATGGAAATATAAAAACGAAAATCATACTTGTATAACAAAAATACCTATATAGTTCAAATAAAGAACTTTTAGATATTTTAATCGTCGCGCATTCCATTAAGATTTAAATTGTAACCAACCTTAAAATGTTTGCGTGATATTTATTTTCCTATAAACAGTTGCAAATGTCAGCCAAATATCAAGTTAACATATTCCACACATTCCTCTATCACGAACCCACGTACACATATTTGTCCATATTAATAATTCAGGTAAATTTCCAACTGACCGAATCTGTACATTGGCACAATACAAACATGCAGCATATAAATTTCATTGTATATTGCAAATAATTAATTTTCAACTCCAGAATATGTAAGGTAAAATATCTTCACTGTCGCGTGTGTATAAACAAATATGTATAAAGGATAAATGATCTTCCGTTATGGTACTAGTAAAAAAAGCGCGCATACTAAACAGCTACTGAAACAACCGTGGACTAAATCGGTTTTTCAGTCATCGGCAACGTTGGACTTCACTTTGCTTCTATCAAGAAAGTCGAGGTCATATATAGAGTCTAAATAAAAAAAAACTAATACATAATGGTTGAAAAAGAAAAGAACTAAATTAATGTAGGAACTAAGAGTGGTAGGTAGACTGTTGGTGATCATTTGCACAGTCTGTGGACCCAGGAAGGTGTTTCCGACCTAGTTGCCCATAACCCTATGATTCTCTTCATACAAGCCCTTGTATGAAGTGAATTGTGAATGTGAGGGAAACGAGGGAGTTGTGTCAGGATCAAGGCAATGGTCTCTGCCAATCCCTGTGACAGTTTAATTGATTGATGTAAAACTCTACCTTAACATTAGGTTGGGTGCTGTCATACTGTCGAGCAACAGTTAAAAAAACCTATACAATGTAATAATCCTATATAAATTTGATATGAAATGGATCTGGAATACTTCCGATATTTCATAGGAAGTGGACGGACTAACAGGAAAGCTAGCACTCTAGGAACATAATGAAACTAGCATGTACATTGATAACGTGAAACAACTAGTTGTACTCAAACTGGGTTAACTATAGATAAAACTAACCTATATATTCGCATGTATTATATTTATCTAAATACTCGTACCTTAGTATAATAGATGTAGATCCAAATATATTACTAGTATGTTTATGTACGCTAAGTTTATGTTTATAAAATTAAAGTTGTAATAATTTTATTTTACAATACTTCTATTTCCATCGTAGGTGCTTGTGAAAATAATTTAAAGCGTTTCATATCACAAAGAGATAAAAGTTAAATATTAAATATTTATTTTTATTGTGGCTCGACATTTGTCAGCACCTCGCTGGATTTTAAGCTAGAGTGTGGTCCATTAATGGAGGTGACTGCCACTACAGTCAAACTGTAAGTAGCAGTCACGTATTCGTATTCGATGCCGTAACTTACAAGCTGATCCCGAAACTAAGTTAATTCACGGTCTGTATACTTTTATGATAATGATATGGTAACTACGTCTGGGTGTCTCCCCTATTAGCGATTTTTTTCAATAAGAGGACAGTGTGTCTGCATGTGACATTTAAAGTAATAAACGGTGGGCTATATTAATGGCTAGTCGCAGAATTACATGACCACTACACTACGGTCACCTTACGAGTATAATACAAGCACGTTTGGAAACTTAATATAGACTTAAAACCAAACACTATACACGGTGCCGTAAGACCACCTCGTTAATTAATTAACCTTGTTTCACGTGGTTTATGTGTAAAGTAAAATAAAAAGTTTTATTACTGTAAGTTTTATTATATTAAAACCGGAAAACGTGTTCTGTAAGAAAACTCCACTAAAGGGATGCAGAACGTGAATAAATAAAAGAAATAAATATACTCAAACTGTCTTTTCGTGTAACAAGCACTTTTGCCCGTCTCTATTAAAAGGAAGGAAAGCAACGTAGGGAATTTTTTTAAAAGCCAATAGAAACGTCAATTTAATAACTAGCGTTGAGTTTTATTGAGAAATTCGTGCTGAAAACGGCAAACTTTCTTTAACCTGTTGCCCATTAGGATGAAAAATCGAAAGAGCCGTCTCAACCGTTTCGATGCACACTTTACCCTTGAGCTGAAGTTTATTGGTTCAATAATATAAGATGACGTTTGTATTTTGCTACGAAAGACATCATTATAATAATACTCTTCACTTACTCTACGTAACTTTTCAACGTCTTTATTTTTTGTTACAATATACGTTATATGATATACGTTATATCATATACGTTAATATGAGGTCTTTTCGTTTTCGCTAAATGCCGAATAATTTTTTTAGAAGTAACCTATTTAGTAACTTAATTATATATTTTCTCTTTAAAAAAAACTTTTACGTCTAGTTAATATAATTAACAAGCATGTTAATCTTCATAATTGGATTGGAAAAAAATACATATTAAATGATTTCAAATGATCACAAAGATGATTCAAGATTGATTTGTATTTATTAAAACTTAATTACGCGTGGTACACAGATAATTGGTGGTCATTTGCCCAGTCGGGTGATTTAGGGTAGTTTTTTTTTTATTGTGACTCGACATGTGACAGCACCCCGCTTGATGTTAAGTCGAAGTGTGGTCCATGAATGTCACTGCTACTACAATTTAATAACTGTGAGTAGCAATCACGTCCACTATGCCGGCTTAGATGGAACCGGCAACCCACAAGATGATCCCGAAACGTGACCAAATCACTTCACGGTCTGTATACTTGTAAGTGGTGGTACTAGACCGGATCGGCAGACTGGGTACCACTGCCTACCACTCTTTAATCACCACTACCAGGATCTTCTTAAAAGCTGCCTGTTGCAAGTGGATGCAACTGCTACTTACAGTTATTAAACTGTAGTAGCAGTCACCTCCATTCATTTGCAGCACACCATGCATATGTCAAACCACACTAAAAATGAAAATAAAATTGCGTAAAACTTAAATTTATTAGCGGCAATAAACCTAAATGCCAATCAAATAATAATAAGATTGGTACGGGCTTCCGAAACATAATTGAACTGCGCAGTTTTCAATTAACAATGTGTTAATTAACAAATGAGAGGAATAGCACAATGTTAAATGTCAATGTTTGATCAAAGAGTAGGACCGCTGATCTCTTTGATATATTTAGATAGGAATTTACAAAGTAATTAACTCGGCTTATAATAATTAACAAACCAACCGTACAATGAAACGGTTTTGTCAGTCATCGGTGCTCTTGGACCTCTACTTCTTTACCAAGCTTGCAAACCGAGGTCTGAGATTCCGTCTCAATAAAAAAGTAATATATTATGGAAATAAAATCACCAAAATATTGTTACGTCATCGGGTAATAGGATTGCCGTGCTTAACATTATATTAATAGGCTAACTATTTTGCAGTATTGATTTGAGCTCTGAATTGCAGAACAATCTCCTAATTGATAGTAACAAGATTACATAGATAAGCGGATGTCATGCGCAATAATGCCAAAAGGCTAGAGGCAATCTGACTCTAGTACTATATTATATTTTAATGTGGTCATATGTAATTTAATTACATTAAAATATGCCACTATAGCTTGTCTAACTATAAATGACTTTATTAGTTTATTTAAATGTGTGAATGCAAACATTACTCACTATACTATTATACTTCATTATCGTGCTCCACCTTTTGTGTCTAACCAACAACAGAATAACAAATTACAATTGCATTTTTAGTGTGTTTTATCCATATTTTATATTTGCTCATGTGCGTAAATGCAGTGGAGGGACGCGTCATTTCGGTTTAGACAGACTATACATAGAGTGTGTATTTTATATTATTAAATCAAATTGGCACCCCTTTTTCTACAGGGATAGACAGAGACAATGTAGCGCCACTTGCTAGGATCCTGACACAACTCCCTCGCTTCATTCACATCCACAATTCTCTTCATAAAATCTCTATGGTTATGGGCACTAGTCAACGTAGCTTTTTTGAGGATGTCTCCGATTGCCTGCCTTGTTCAACGAATCCATCCATATTTATAAATTCCTTTCGTCAATTAACTTTCCCTCATCCTTTCCATGTGCCCAAACCATCGTTGCATTACTGTGTCAATACTACAAAATCGTAGGACATATATAATGGTGTCAATTCTCTTAGGCACACGATTAGCCTAAAATCCTCCTAAAATTAATGTAGACCTGTCAAAGGTCTTCGCTATTCTGTGTGTCCCATATTTCTAAATTTAGAAGTCTAAGTCTAAATTTAGAGCTGTCAAAGATTTATAAATTTCATATTATTCCATATTATTTTGCAAAAATAAAAATTTTGCGTTGGAAATAATTTAGGCGTGTTTGTGTAAATTTAATTCAATATGGACAAGGGCATTACATATTTGCCTAAATAAGTGAGGAGACAAGTAAATTTAGGAAGTTTTAAATTTAGGTTAAGTTAGTGAATGAGCCAAGAAAATCGATACCATTGCCTTTATTAAAACTTTTAACTTAATTAAGATTCCCATAGAAGTCAAAAAGTATTTCTTATAAAATAAGAATATTTTATAAGAAATGCTTTAAGAAAATAAGAAAGGCTTTGTTTTGGCTTTGCATACATGTTTTGTTTAAAAAAAAGTACTTGGGCTAAAACTTTTATTCATTGATCATCATTAAAGCACCAATACGTATTATTGGAACAAATCAGGCGACACGTGTTAAGGAGTTATTTGGTAAACAGGAGCCAAGTTGCTTCAATAAACGATCCCGTCACGTTGCCACTTTCCTATTATACGTCTTATACAAAAGTTCTTCATAGAATTATATTTTCTATATAGAATAAATATTTTCTTATTGTGTCGCGACATCAATGGCAAGTAAGAGGGAGAAATGAAAATACCGACTCAGTCGTCTTAACTATGCCGCCCATGCGGAAGAATCATTCAACTTTTCAATCGTTTGACAAAGAAAGGACGCTCCGAATCGTTTAGTTCGGTTAACAGAATGCGATTAAAGTATTGAGAATAATTTAGAAAGTAACTTACATGTAATTATTATTATTATTAATCAATCAATCAAATTATTACGCTTTTTTCCCACAGGGATAGGCAGAGACAATGGAACGCCACTTGCCACGATCCTGACACAACTCCCTCGCTTCCTTCACATTCATAATTAATCATTAATATATTGAAATACTAATAACATACGAATTAAACGCGTCAGTAAGCCGCATAAAGTTTGTTTTCATTAATCAATGTTCGCGCAAAATCTGAGAAAATACTAATAACATATTTTTGTAGCTCCACTGTCCCTGCCTATCCCTGCGGAAAAAAGGCGTGACAATTTGATTGATTAATAGTTTTGTTTTTGTAACGATAAGTTAAACTAATTTTATTATCAGATCATAAAACAATAACCTTCAACTCTGTTCAATATTAATCACATTAAGAACTTAGCTTTAATACCGAATCGAACACAAACATTATAGTGGAGTCAAACCTTCAAAATAATTAATAAAGTTATCAGACGGAATCTCGTTTGGGTGGTAGCAACGCCAGTATACATCAAATTCGAATCAATATGCATAAAGTTAGGGTAAAGCCGAAAACTTGCACCATTCCAATCCGCTAATGCATCTATAGCAACTATATGAAACTAATGTATTGAATTCTATTCCTGAACTGTTACTGAGAATAATTTATTGATATGCAAAACTTTACTAGAAACTTTATCTAGGAATTGACATAATTCCATAATGGGATGAAAAGTCTTTAACAATGTTGCTTCAAAAACCATGTTAATACAAGTATTATACGTAATCCTAGTCCAAAACTAAAATTTTAGAGCGCAGATAAAACTTTATAACTAGCTTAACGTCACGCGAACAATATAACATTTGAACGCCTAAAAGTTAAATTTATATTTCATAACTTAATTTAACTTCCTATCTCCCAAAAGCCAAAATGTGTATTTCAATAATGCAGCGCATCGGGTTAATTAACTAAATTATACATATGCAAAAATAAATACAATTCAGGTTGTTAGAATAAATTCAGAAATTCAGGCGCAAATCGCCTTGCAGTAACTTGTTTATTGTTTTGGCCCGTCTTATTTTAATTTGCTGCAAGTAGCAGTGGGCATTTTTTTATTGTGACACGACATCTGACCTCGACCAGCCTGAGTGACGACGACTAAAATACCGGGTCAGTTCACGGCTGCCCCATTTCAGTTTATTTATTAAGTAAGTAATTAGGCTCCAAAGAAGCACTTTTACACGTCAAAACTTTATAAACATGACAATCCATTAGGTAAACAATAATTACAATTGTTAAAAAAAATTGAATTAAAAAAAAAATCAGGTCATTATCAACTATAATGACATTCACCATGTCATTATAGTTGAAACGCGACTGAGTCACTTCACGGTGTGTACACTCGTAGCGCTTATTTTTTTTATTGTGACTCGACATCTGCATGCCCGACGGATACTGAGCAAGAGAAGGCCCAAGAGTGCCTACGACTGCAAAAACCGAGCCTTCACGGTTGCCCTAGTCGCCGTCACTATGCCCGCCAAAGGTACTTAATAACTAAAACTGTGCTATCGCCCACTGTGCTATTCAATATTCTATCCGCTATGATGTTGTTATACGACTTATCAATGTATATCTCAATTGACAGTGTAGGCATTCTCATGTGTACAATAAGCAAATAGAGCATACTGTAAATCAATTTAATATTTCCCTGTAGGCACACTTTTCTTCGTGTAGGCAGGCAGCTTTAAGAATAGCACCTGCGTCCCGTCTTGAAATTTCATAAAAATCAATCAAATTGTCTCGACTTCCTCCCCCAGTGATAGGCAGAGACAAAGAAGCGCCACTTACCACGATTCTGACGCAACTCCCTCGCTTCTCTCACATCCACAATTCTCTGCATACAAGTTCTACAGTTATGGGCACGGCAATCCCATTGTTTCAGATTATTTACATTTTTATACTTTTTATATTTTGAATGTGTTTTGACATAAGAGAGTGGTTAAAGAAATACCGTGATTTTGCTTTTAATTAACTTTTAACACAGTTTTTCGATACCAGGACCAGCGGTATACAGTCCACTAAAGTTCCTTGTTTATTTTTAATATCCATAATTATTTATATGTATTAGTATTATATTTTTAGTATGTTTAGTGTATACTGATTAACTATTATAAGTATTATTAGAATTAGTAGTACGCTTCTTACTTAATGCTTCTATTTTACGCACCTACCTCATACATAATAGTGCATTAAATTGTTCCTAAGGTAGCCTATCTTCATTAAGTCCGCCTTTGTACCTACTGCATAAAGTTTTAAACTAAAAAAAACCCAGCATTCTTGATGAATGCTTTTTTATTAAACGTAATGTACTGCGGCGGTACACACTTTTTATTGAAACAAATAACACTAAGTTCTATACGATTTGGGTGGTAGGTGACAGCCGAGCTTTGTTATGATCAAATTACGTTGACAAACGATACATCTACGTGCAGGTGACATGTCGATCCATCATATGAAAACTATCCTAAGACGTAAATCAGCGTCAACAATTTCAGCATATTAAAATGAACTTTTTCAGCTGGTATACCATATTTCATAGAAATTATAATAAAGTTTATAAACGCAAACTCAGGATGAAATTTCGAGCAAGCAAAGTATGTTGTACCGTACAAATATTTGCATGCTCTCGAGCGATTGCGAAGCAATCAAAATCTAGTGTTTACATTTTTAAATATATTTTTACAAAATATTGGAGTTTATATGAGGATTATTCTATAAAGTGTAGAAATAAACTGACAATTAATAATATTAAAACATTTTTCAATTAACTTCGGTGCAAAATAATATTACAGTAAAATCAATCAATCAAATTATCACGTCTTTTTTCCACAGGGATAGGCAACGGAGCGCCACTTGCCACGATCCTGACATAACTCCCTCGCTTTCCTAACATCTGCCATTCTCTTCATACAAGCTCTACGGTTATAAGAAACCTAGCTTTCTTGAAGATATATAAAACGAAATACCTTTCTATGATTTAAAACTTAACAATAAATCAAAACACTGAATATTGAATATGTGCGACGACAGGCGTGGACGAACAGTTTAGCAATCGGTTTGTTGCGCGTAAAGTCCCGGGTTTGATCCCCGGTCGGAGCAAATATTTGTTTCATAGCTTTTATTTGTAATATTTAATAATATTAAATATTACAATTATCTGTTAATAAAAAAAGAGATGGATATTTGCTTCGGGTCTGGTTATCAAAGAGTGGTAGGCAGTGGTACCCAGTCTGCGGATCCGGGGTAGTAACAACACTTACAAGTATACAGACCGTGATTTTTTCACATTTTTTTTAATTGTGACTCGACATATGACAGCACCCCGCTTGATGTTAAGCCGAAGTGTGGTCCATGAATGAATGTCACTGCTACTACAATTCAATAACTGTGAGTAGCAATCACATCCACTATGCCGGCCTAGATGGAACCGGCAACTTACAAGCTGATCCCGAAACGTGACCAAATCACGTATGTACAGTTATTGAATTGTAGTAGCAGTGACATTCATTCATGGACCACACTTCGGCTTAACATCAAGCGGGGTGCTGTCATATGTCGAGTCACAATAAAAAAAAATGTGCAAATATTCTTAAAAACGATGATTTGTATCGTACACAAAATATATTTATTAAAAAGAGTTTATCAACGCACAGGATTTTAATTTTATCGTAAGAATGAGTTTACTTCTAGTTATCCCTATATAAAATAAAATCTGTGTGATATAGAATATAATGAACAACAACAATATTATTTTACATTTTAACGAGAACTGTATTGCTACCAAGAACAACAAATAATAACAACAATCTATACTAAAGAAGTTCTACAAATGCAAATAACAGAACAAACATCAACTACAATAAATAGAGAAACACAGAATGCTTCTTGTCGGGGAATAATATAAACATATGTAAATATACAGTATTCCGGCCGTGAAGTGCCTTGGTCGTCTTTCTGAATCTGACTGCTACTTACAGTTATTGAACTGTAGTAGCAGTCACTTCCATCCATTGACCGCATTCCAGCTTAATGTCAGGCGGAGTGCATTTATATGTCAAGTCACAATATAAAAAAACATCTCGTTACTCGACATATCACTGCATCTAGCCTGATATTAAGCTGGAGTGCAGTCCATCGACATCTACAGACCCACATCTACTATGTCGGCCAAATGGAATCGGCAACTTACAAGCTGAACCCGAAACGCGACTAAGTCACTTTACGGCCTGAATACTTGTAAGTCGGCAGACCACTGCCTACCACTCGGAAAATCTAACCCAGAGAAAATATCTGCCAAAGCTGACATCGTGAAAACAAAATTGTAACATAATATACACGTATTGAAAAACATAAATAAAAAAGTTTCGAGCATTCATAGCGCTTAATGCATATGACAAGCAACCAGTAAATAGAATAAAAAAATATATAAATAAAAGAGTTTTATCTCCTCGTTCTAACAGTTTTCTTTATGTTTTTATTATCAAGTATTGATTAGTAAAAGTATTAATGTATATTTAAGTATTGATTTGTAATAAAAAAATAATAGTTTAAAATCAAAACATAGAACAAATCAAATTTTTAACAAGTTTATTGGACTTATAAGCAAAGTTAATTCAATTTAAAATAAAATATGCAGTTACTAAATACGCATTTTATAAAACTAAAGAGACAATAAAATTACTGTCCCAACGACTTTAAAAAGAGTACAAAATGCAATATTGCTTATGATTGAAAGGAAGTGACTCTCGGGCGGTGATCGAGGCTATAA
The DNA here is from genome assembly GCA_905220615.1 of Tinea trinotella. Classification (NCBI taxonomy): domain Eukaryota; kingdom Metazoa; phylum Arthropoda; class Insecta; order Lepidoptera; family Tineidae; genus Tinea; species Tinea trinotella. Next base: position 18,449,206 of record HG992305.1, read on the forward strand.
TATAGTTATTCTATTTGCGTCTAAACTTAGACATCAGCTGGTACTGAAATACGAACCAAAGAGCCGGAAATGTCTACATAAAAGCAGACAACTTTATAAGGATATTAAATTTATTATGCTGCTAAAGTAAAAAGACAAGAACAAAATATGAAAGTAATACCCACGTTGAAAAGCGTAAGTCAAAGCTGTTGAAAAGTGACATAAAATATTAAAGCACTACTGCACTGCAGGTTTCGCTGCAAAATGATCTTAATAAAATTATGATTTTATAAGACCTAAGTATCTAAACAGGCCGGGATAGTGACAACGTCAGATGCCACCGTAAATTGAATGCGCTATTGGACCTCCACTTGCTTACCATTATAGTTGTAGTCAGATGTCGCCTTTTTCCCATAGGGATAGGCAGAGATAATAGATCGCCACTTGCCATGATTCTGACTTAACTCCCTAGTTTTCCTTATATCCACAATTCTTTTCATACAAGCTCTACGGTTAAATAACCCAGCTTTTTTGAGGATGTCTACGATTTGGAAGACATCTGGGTCTGCCTCGTCAGCTCATCCATCCACATCAGAATAATAAATTCATTTCGAATACCATGTATAACATACTTATAATAACTCGTACACTTGAAAGAGATGTATTAAATGTTTATGTTAACTTTATTTAATTACGTGAGTCCGTATAGTCTAAAAGGACTTTTATAACATAAAAGGACGTTTAATTAAAACATTATTCAAACAATTATATTTTCTTTATAAATTTTCATTTATATACCTAATTTAATTAATACACAAGAGCGCTTTTTAATTAATTTTTAATAAAAGACAAATTAATTACGACTGACAAAGGTGTGACACAAAATACTGTCTTGTGATAGACTTGGCTAATTATACGCTAAAGATCATATTGTGTGAACAATTAATTAAATAATAGAAATTCAGAAGCTTTAATTAACAATAGGCGATTATTCTTATCATAAGTTTTTTTTAAATTGTGACTCGTCATATGACAGGTCCCCGCTCGATGTTAAGCTGGAATGTGGTCCATGAAAAGATGTCACTGCTACTACAATTCAATTTCTGTAAGTAGCAGTCACATTCACTATTCCGGCCTAGCTGGAACCGGAAATTTACAAGCTGATCCCGAAAGGCGACTAAATCACTTCACGGACTGTATACTGTATACTGTGGTGGTACTACCCCGGCTCGGCAGGCTGGGTACCACTGCCTACCACTCTTTGATAACCAGACCCGAAGCAAATATCCGCCTCTTTTTTTTTAACTAATATTTACAAATTTTAATATAATCATAAATAAAAGCTATGAAACAATTACTTGCTCCGTGGAAATCAAACCCGGGACTTTACGCGCAACAAACCAATCATTGGACAATCGGCCACGTCTGTCGTCAAAAAATAATGATATAAATTCAGAAGCTCACGCCAATCAAATTGTCACGCCTCTTTTCCACAGGGATAGGCAGAGACAATGGAGCGCCACCTACCACGATCCTTACACAACTCCCTTGCTTCCTTCACATCCACAATTCTCCTCATACGGGCCCTGTGGTTATGGGCACTAGGCAACCTAGCTATCTTAAGGATGTCTCCGATTTGGTCGGAAAACACTCTCCTGGCGAGAAGAGAATAGGAGATTATTTTCAATATAAGTTTTAAGTAAGGCATTTGTCGTTATAAATAATTTTAATTAAAAACATAATGATTCTTATTACATTGTCGAATACGATTACTAATTAAAATAATACATAATTTAACAAGACCTTTCAAAAGACCTATTCGTTAACATGATGCCTACTTCAATTAGGCTTAACTTTATAAACTCTATACTGAATTATGTAATTAAGAGGAACGTTTTTCTTACATAAAATAGAAATATTTATTAAAACACAGACTTGTATAAAGAGGAAATAGGGAAGCGAGGTAGTTTTGTCAGGAATGATCCTGAGGCAAGTGACGCTCCATTGTCTCTGCCTATCCCTGTGGGAAAAAGACGTAACAATATGATTGATTGATTAATTGACACAGACTTCACGACACGCGTGATTCATTGCATCCCGGGATAGATTCTCGGTTAAAGCAAAGATTGTATGATAGCATTGATTAATTAGATTAAAAATTACAAATATTTGTTAAAGAAAATATTTGTTTAGGGTATGGTGGTAACCTGTAAGAGTGGTAGGCAGACATATGCTCAGTTTTGTAAGAGGTTTAGGTTTTAGACTGTAATCCGGGTTTCGATGAACGGCTTAAAACTTTATATTGATTTTAGTTAATAGTAAGAAATAGTTTAAATAGGTATCTATAAACATATGTTTAATACACCTTTGTCAGTTTGTGTTAAAATTAAACTAAAAGACTAACTCTCTACTAAAGAGTGGGGTACTACCACCATTTTCAAGTGAAGTGTTTAGTGGTGTTTCAGTATCAACTTGTAAGTTGCCGGTTACAACTAGGCCAGTATAGTGGATACGACTGCTACTTTCAGTTATTTAACTGTAGTAAAAGTCACCTGCCTTCATGGATCGAACTTTAGCTTAACATTAGGCGAAGAGCCATGTCAATTCATGATGTTTAGTATGTAAATTGCTTTAATTAAAACTACATTTATGTCATTTATTTAGGTATAACATTTTTTTTTTCTATACTTTAATAATCAAATTGGACAGAAAAATCACGCATTTTTATTTTCAACTGCGACCAGCCATTAAACCCTTGGTCAGCCGCTTAATGCGACAATGGATAAGTAACCAGTAAAAATAATCCTAAAAACATAGAAAAATAGCCAGCAGTTATTCTAATGACTAGTAAGACAAAGTATAAAATCTGACCTTTAGTTTTGCTGATACATGAACCCATTTTTCACTGGTTATAGTTGTTGCAAATAAAAGTACACTAGTGCACCTCGCGCAATGTTAAAGTACTGAATGATCGATGCAGGTGACACAAAAAATCATTTTAATAAATTCATCATTTAATAAGAATGATCCTTTTTTTGCATGCTTAACAAAAACAGAATGCAGATTAATATAAGAGATTAATTAGGAACACGTGTTTCATTTTGTGATTTATTTGTATACGGTATTATATTTATTTATTTTATTCACATTTCTATGCTAAGCTACTAAAATGCTTGTATCATAGAAACAGGACATCCAAAGTACATATATCAAAGATACATTGATACCGGTGGATGGTTTCGACCTCGTGCTCTCGGTTTGTGTAACCACTGCATATACATCAATCAATCAATCGATCAAATTGTCAGACGATAGAGCGCCACTTGACACGATCCTGACACAACTCCCTCGCTACATTCCTCTTTATACACTTATATTAATATTGTGGATCGACAAATGGCAGTATCCCGCCCGTATTTAGGCTGGTGTGCGGTCCATAAATAGAGAGAGGGGAATACTACTAAACAAATTAAATAAGTGTAAAGCTCAAGCCTAAAATCCAATTTAGAAAAAAAAATATGTTATTGTAGAACTTGTATGAAGAGAATTGTGGATGTGAGAGAAACGAAGGAGTTGTGTCAGGATCGTGGCAAGTGGCGCTAGATTGTTTCTGCCTATCCCTGTGGAAAAAAGGCGTGACAATTTGATTGATTGATTGTATCAGTCCGATCATTCTAGTAACATTTATCTCATTAGTTCAATGATTCAGATAATGGGACTACAGAGTCTTTTAGATTAATTTTACCACCAACTAAACTACTCTTTAAACCAATATAAAGTTTTAAGCCGTTAATTCGAATCTAACTCGAACTACAGTCTGATACACAATATACATCTGAGAACTTTGCGCCTGAGAAAGTCACATTAAATTGTAATTACAATTGCAGTAAAACCTTGTTAGTCGAGAAATCACTGGACGTTTCTAATTTGTACGAAAACTCATTAAGTGTTATAAAGGATGTACTAATGACACATTCGAGGGTTTCCGCTTTGTAATTAAAACCTATGTACTTAACCCACTACCCGAACAAAGTCAACGTATTTTAACTAAAACTTAAACTTCAGGCGTTAGTCTATAGACAATCGCGCGGTAGTTTAGGACCAAGTTTAAAGATGTGGCCTCGCCGGCGACTGCAGACTGCACTACTGTACAAGGCGACACTATTGGGACAATAAGCATTTGCTAAGTCATTATTAATATGATGTTTGGAAACAATATTAATGCGGTGGCTGCAGACTATATATCTGCAGACAGACTATAGATCTATTATCCCAAACGGACGCCCATTACCCGAAGAGGGAGGTTTGGGGGGGGAGTGTCGGAATTGCACTGACTAAAAACCCTCGCGGAATTCCTCCAATCGTCTGGCGGAGCACGGATATCACTTTCGCAGTCCCACGTAACTCCGCCGATGCTGGCCCGTTCTCCCACTAAACGCCCCTCTTGTTGCAGGAGAGCGATGACACTCTCCTGCGCACTCAGATCTCAATTGAAAAGCGCGCGCGGGAACACAGCGCGCGCTGCCTCTCACCCCGTCTTTAAGACTGCCGCACTCCGCACTCTCCTCCGGATCACGGCTCTTCCGCGACGGATTGGGGGAGCATCTTGGGATCTTTCCTGCTCCCTCTCCGCGGTCTCCTTCTGGAGCATTATAGACTCACAGAAGGAGACGACCGCATTCCATGACCCTCGCTAGACACCACAGCCTTGATAACGGCTAGTAATCCGTCCCCACCTCTGCGACGAATTCTCGGCGCAGCAATGTCCAAGCAGGACATTCCTCCAAGTTGTGCTGCGCCGTTTCTTCGTCGCAGTCTCCACACTCGTGACATACGGTCGTCGGCTCCCTTACCGCTATCTTGCAAAGGTACTTTCCGAAGCAACCATGCCCGGAAAGCACTTGCGTCAGCCGGGAGGTGTTTTTTTTTTTTCATTTTCATTTCATTTCTACACCGTGGCTCAACTTTTGATGACACTCCAAGTAGCAGTCGCATCCACTATGCCGGCCTAGTTTTAACCGGTAACTTTAGAGCTTTTATGTACTACAATTTTGGGCTTTTATGTACTACTTTTGTGATGTCCAATGATAAAAAATATATAAATCGTAGTTTCGATACTTGTGTTGATAAAACTAATAACAATTTTGTTTTTAATTGCTGTGCAATTAAGTTATGTGGATGATAAGATATGGATTTTGTATCGTATGTCAATCCAAAAGACACGCTATATTAACAGTTCTGCTTTGACCTGTCATAATTTTATTTTATTTATTTATTTAAAACTTTATGCACAATGTACAAAGGCGGACGTAATGCCACTAGGCATTCTTACTAGAAACAATTTAACGCACTTTTTGTATGAGGTAGGTGAAAAAAAAAATAGAAGCATCTGATTCTAACTAATTCTAATATACTTTATATAATACACTAAACATACTACATACCAAAAATATAATACCAATACATATAAATAATAATACATACTAATAATACATATAATACAATAAATACTAACACATAAATATACATACTACTTACAGTTGTTGGGAGCTATTTAGGACATGTGTGAAGACCATCTTTTTGAATAGTGATCTATTTGGGGCTTGTCGGATATCTACAGGCAGGTTGTTCCACAAATTTGCGGCAACAACTGCAAACGAGTTGGATATAAAGTTAGAACTATGAGAAGGAATAGAGAGAACACAGTTTTGAGTTGATCGCAACGACCTGTCATGGGGGGAAGAAAGATTTGTTCTTGAGGTTCTTCGGCGTCGCAGGCTCATATAGTACGGAAAATAATAAACAAAGGATTCTGATATTTCTACGACTACGAATTGGTAACCACTTCAACCTGGCTCGATACTCGGAGATGTGATCGTATTTACGCAAACAGAAGATGAAACGAATACATGAGTTGAGCATCCGATCCATCTTATTAAATAACACCTCCGACATATCGACGCTACACACGTCACCATAGTCGAGCAGAGGAAGGAGAAGGCTTTGGGCAAGGGTTATTTTAGCTTTCAATGGCAGAAAATTCTTTAGTTTGTTGAGAGAGTGCAATGAAGCATATAGTTTACGACTGGTATTAGTCACGTGAGCAATTATTAATTATGGTTTGATTATTTTGCACACCAAAACTATGCATAATGAAGGATTTATTCCAATTACATTGTAATCTTCGTACATCAAACTATTTAAATATGTATATGCAACTGTTAAGTTAATACAATTAAGCCCAAGTCCCCATACAAAACGAATGATATCCTTTACAATTTTGACTGGCATTTCTCAACAACAAAAAAACTTATAAACTCATAGAACACTCAGTAAATACCTAGTGATCTAGGTCAAAGGAATATTTAAATTTATAATATTAAACAAAGCATCCAATATCGAAGGAATCCTGGATTCTAATATTTCTCGACAACGTGGGTGGTATTGGATGGATTCATAATGGCGTCGCACACTCTCGGAATGCACACCTACGTAAAGTTCACGAATGATACGATTTATTGCTTTCACAACACCACTATTGTGTACTAAAAGCATTGTATATCAAAAGAAAGCTCACTTTCAGCATTTAGATAAAAAAATCATCCCCATTTTAGTGCAAAAGATTGCGTTTTAACACTAGTCAAACTTATTTGACTTTAATTCCAACGCTCATCAAAGCTTTTTTTAAATAGTAGGCAGATAGTGGTCATTCTCCCAGTCTGACGATTTAGGGTACTACTGGATTACGGTCTGTACTTACAGGTGAACGTGTTGTTCACCTGTGTTGCCAGGTTTAACTGGGATGGCATAGTGGATGCGACTGTTATTTAACTGTAGTAACAGACACATCCATTCATGGACTGCACTCTAAATAGGCGGAATTCTGTTATATGTAGAGCCCCATTTTTGTAGAGCTCATAACAACAGAGACCCTCCCTTCTAACCTCGTCAAGAAAGCTGGGTTGCCTAGTGCCCATAACCACAGAGCCTGTATTAAGAGAATTGTGGAGGTGAAGGAAGCAAGGGAGTTGTGTAAGAATCGTGGCAAGTGGCGCTCCATTGTCTCTGCCTATCCCTGTGAAAAAAAGGCTTGACAATTTGATTGATTGATTAAACTTCTCATGTCTACCAAACAACATCATCCCACCATAATGGACATCATTAAACCGATACAGGCATTACATACACTCACGCAACGTGTTTCAGTAATTAATCCCTCAAAGGTGACTAACGAAGAGGATAAACCAATTTCATTCCGCAAATCTAGGGTAAGCCGTTTTGGGCGACCTTTGTTTGCAAAAGTGGTGGCAAATTGTACGACTAATTAAGTAGGCCCGGCACATTGCTACGTGACATCGCTGCAGCAACTGACTGACCAACGAACACATTTAACAATGGTTATAACTAGTTGCCCAAATAAATTAGCCATAGACAATTGGTTCATTATACATTTACGGTTTGTGTTCCAGCTGATTTAAACACCGAGATGACTGTTGATGTAGTGACAAGGATTGACAAATGATGGTCAAAAGATTGACGCAAAGGGATTTATAAATCTGATGTGGATGGATGCGTTAAACAAGGCAGGCCCAGGAGGGTGTTTTCAGACCAAAACGGTGACATCCTCAAGAAAGTTGGGTTGCCTAGTGCCCATAACCACAGAGCCTGTATGAATTGTGGATGTGAAGGACGCAATGGAGTGTAAGGATCGTGGCAAGTGGCGCTCCATTATCACTACCTATCCCTGTGGTAAAAAGGCGTAACAATTTGATTAATTGATGATTGATTACTGGAATCATAATTGCAGATGCTTGTGCTTTTCTTTATGTTTCTTTTATTTGTATGAGTTATTAACATGGGCTCCATTTTCTCTTCCTATCTCTGTGGGATAAGGGCGTGACAATGTGATTGATCTTAACACGGCAATAAACGACGTGGATGAGAGAAGTAAGAAAAATTTCAACGATAGCTCAGTGGTCAGAGCAGTAGTGCGACATTTTCCGAATGGGTTTCCAGTCGCAGGTGATCTATGATCATACGAAAATTTTACTACCCAATTTTCATTACTATATAAACTAATTTCTTTTATATTTCATTAAGTTTCCTCTGTGGTAATTACCCAACGGTTACTATAACAAATTACTTTATTAACAGATCATTGTATTACACGTATTAACAGAGTAAAATTGTATTTTTCACAAGCAATTATATACGAGCTTTTTAGCCAGTGGTTAAACATTTCCATTTTCTTGTGGGAAAAGCGAGTAGCTCGACATATGGCCGCCAGACGTAAGCAAAGAGTACTCTTTCATCTCAAAATAAATAATCCCCACATCTCTGTGATATTAATATTAAACCCACTATACAAAATGTTAGCTAGACATTTAGCCTATAATGGTTAAAATTTTAGTCCGTTCAAATTATTATGCGGAAATTAAAATCAATTAATCAATCAAATTGTCACGTATTTTTTCAACACAGCTCCTTACACAGCTCCCTTGCTTCCTTCACATCCACAATTCTCTCATTATTATCCCCTATTTATAGTTTTATTTAAAATGAATTTTAAACTGACTAATTGAACATTTAAAAAAATCAATCAATCAAATTGTTTCGCCATTTTTACACAGAGATAGGCAAGGATAATAAAGCGCCACTCGACACGATACAACTCTCTTTGTTTCCTCACGTCCACAATTCTTTTCATATTCTCTCAATACTCGACCTTGGCAAAAGAACATTTTTATTTAAAATCTGATCGAAAGAATGCTTTGTTCCATAAACAATTGATGAAACAATAATCCGGGCGTCTACATCCAGAATATGCCTACGTATTACAAGAATATAAATGTATTCTACAAATAATATCGGTTTACTGGATGGAAATATTCCATATTTCCTTCCGAATCAGTGACGTTAAGTTTAAGAACAGTTAGAACCTGTCAGAGACACGCTCCAAGTAAACATTGCTGAGGCACAGCGGAAAATTTCTATATTGGAAAATCATCCGTATAGATGGATTATGCAAATTTATCTTGTGTTTTGTAGTTTGCCGTATTTTACTGATAACCTATTTCAATGTTATCATAGAAAGGTTTTGAATAAAACTAATTTAAAATGCTAACTAAATAAACTGCCAGGGCTGTTCCCACAGGGATAGGCAGTGGCTTTAAGATACCTAACACCACTATACCACGGATAGTGGCAGTGCAATAATTACGCAAACCGAGAGCACGGGTTCGAGGCCACTTACATGTATCTTTGATTGTCCTGTTTCTATGATACAAGCACTTTAGTAGCTTAGTATAGAAATGTAAAATAATAATAAAAGAGTGCTAATTTTCACGATCCTCATATTTATCATATATCAATCAATTAAAGGATAGGCAGGATATCCTTCTCACAGGGATAGGCGAGACAATAAAGCGCCACTTGCCACGATCTTAACACAACTCCCTCGCTTCCCTCACATCCACAATTGTCTTCATACAAGCTCTACGGTTATAGGCACTAGGCAACACAAACACAAGAAATCAATTCGGAATTCGCTTTTAAAAACATTTTGAAATTTACTAATAAATCACTCACTAATTAAATATCGTTTCTTGGGAGGAATAAAATAATCGTCATCTTAATTATACAAAAAGTGTCCAATTAGTAAAACGTTTACTCAAGCTCATTCTTTAATTTAATTAGAAACATAACAAAAAAATATATAAAAAAAACGTTAAAGCATTATTAAATAATTTCAGATCCACTAAACTTTATACAATAAAAAGTCCAACATCGGCACAGTCATTAATCCAATAAATTTTCCACGTAACATTTTTTAAAAGCTTTGCGTTTCACAATCACATTTAACATTCATTCAACTCCATTTTCAATATGTGTTTATATTAAAACGGGCCTAGACAAATACCAAATAAACGCCATAAAATAATTAACTAAAATACATTACATTAAGGCGAGCATAGTTTAGGGATAGTGAAATAGACTCTCGAACAAGGATGTCCAGAATTAAAAACCTTTGTTGTACCTTTAATGTTTGTTTGTAACCTTTAAGTACTTTGGTTGTCCTGTTTCTATGATACAAGCACTTTAGTAGCTTAGTAAAAAAGGGTAAAATAATATTATAAAGATGTTAATTAGAGAATACAAAAAGAAGACAAGACAATAAGTCTTAAATGCGTACTTTTGTATAATAGCATAAAATAAATCTCTTGTATTTGAGAGAATGAGGAAACTTTGAAGCAAAATATCGCATTACGTTAACTGAGCTCGCCAACAAGAGAAGTAGTGTAAATTAAACACAAATTTCTCGTTAGCTGAAACTTATGAAGCCACACTTGTGTTTATTATTATAAAACACAGTGTTCTTTTGTCTTTATTCCTTTTCAAACTTAATTCCTACACAATATTTTGTTTTAATTGTGTTAAAGTTACAATTGTTATTTCAATTATGATTACAATGAAATAATATAACTGAAATTGGAAATATACTAAAACTATTTTATTTTATAACTTTTTTCATTCAATTATGCCTGCATTGTGTCATCTAAATATGGAAAAATAAACAAACAGAACGGGCAAACAAATCTGAAATATATGGATGACCGGTCGCTTTGTGAGGACTTTGGTATTTGTAGTATTGTAGAGTTAGATTCCATCAAAATAAAAAGCTGTGCCTAAAATAAACCAATGCATGGTCCAACAATTGTATAGAGCTAAAAAAATGTTGAATTTCAATGCATTGAAGTTAACTTTTAGCTATACAAAAAAAAACTAAAGGTATTCAACGTAATTGACAGTACGATATGAAATAGAGGTATGCAATGTAACTTTAATAAAAATATTAAAAGTTTAAAAATACAATATTAATATTTGCATTGATTTAAAGTGGCAGTTGTTTTTTGTAATTTTAGTGAGTTCAAAATTACAAAATGCATGTTTAATAATTGGACGACAGGCGTGTCCAGCGATTGGTTTGTTGCGCGTAAAGTCACGGGTTCGATTCCCGGTCAGAGCAAATATTTGTTTCATAGCTTTTATTTGTAATATTTAATAATTATATTATTGAAAATATTTGTTAATAAAAAAGAGGCGCATATTTGCTTCGGGGCTGCCGATCCGGGGTAGTACCACCACCAAGTACCAGATAGTAGTTACCGATTCCAACTAAGCCGGCATAATGGATGTGACTGCTACTTACAGTTAGTGAATTGTAGTAGCAGTGACATCCATTCATGGCCCAAACTCCAGCTTAATATCAAGCGGGGTGCTGTCTTATTATAGCAGTATAAACCAAACAGTAAACTAAATAAAAACGAATAGCAAAAATATTGAAATGAGCAGTAAAATAATAATAATAAGTTACGTGTGGGCCAATTAGCTAATAAGCAATCCCTTCTTAACTGTTCTTAAAACTTTTTGCTTACTGTGACTCGACACGTGACCTCGACCTGTCTGGTGATAAGCAGGGGAAGGGAAGTCCTTAAGCGCAGACGACTGAATCAGACAGGTTAACACAGTCGTCTCAATCCCGTCAACTGACCTATGAACTGAACATTTATTTATTACACAGCTTAAGTATTATTTGAACTAATATTGTAACAACCAACCATTTATTGCACTGGTGGTCAATATTTTACTTACACAATATTTAGCAACCGACGAATAATAAAATATCTACCAAAACAAAAAAGAAGTCACGTCTTTTTCCCATTAGGGATAGGCGGATGACAATGGAGCGCACTTGCCACGATCCTGACAAAACTCCCTCCCTTCCCTCACATTCACAATTCTCTTCATACAAACTCTACGATTATGGGCACTAGGCAACCCAGCTTGAGCATGTCTCGATTAACGCATCCTCATCAGATCTATAAACTTCTTTCGTCAATCTACTTTCACTCAACCTTCCCATGTGCCAAAATAGAATCATTGACCATTTGTCAACTCTGGTCACTACATCTTTTTTTCAAACCACATCTATCGCGTACTGTGCTATTCTTTAGAATAAAGAAGAGGTCCGGTATCGTCAGTCCATATACACTTCTTAATGAATTTAAATAACATTTGCAAAAAATATTTCCTATAAATATTCAGAAGAGGTCATGGTGCAGTCAAGTTCAAAATGATTTAAATCGTAATAGTCCAAGTTAATCGAGCAAATTTACATCAATTGCATGACCCGCCTACATGATTATACATTAATAAAATCTGATTCAATTGTTGAGATAATTTCAATAATATTAGCATGATTTAAATGTTTTAAAGGGAGCTAGGTTGCATAGTGCCCATAACCATAGAGCTTGAATGAAGAGAGTTATGGATGTAAAGGAAGCTAGGGAGTTGTGTCAGGATCATGGAAAGTGGCGCTCTATTGTCTCTGCCTATCCCCGTGGGAGAAAGGCACGTTAATTTGATTGATTTAAGGTCTAATGCATGTGGCGTTTTATTGCCTGGTAATCCATTGTCGGAAAAGACGTGACAGTTGATTTGATTTAAGACCCCGTTCTAAGTGTATAATAATTATTATTGGCTTAGAAAAGCATTTGCTCAGTTGCCGTCACCATGCCGATCAAATAAATATTTTATATTTCAAATATTATAGAATCTAAATCTAAAAGAAATCTATCATTGTTTAAAACAGAATTGACAAGAAACAAGTTACTGTATAACAATTTGTAAAGCGCTTCAGTAGTTCGACCTTTGGTGTATTGTTATATTAAAGTGGTAATTACTATATAAACAAAGAGAACTTCAAACAAGAACTTAACAAACTTATCTAATTTTAATTGGCACCTGTCCACACCTAAATAACAATTTCCAAGTTTATATATTATACAAAGACATTACTAACTATTGTTAAACAATTTAGACTACGTAACAAGAAATAAATCCAAATTAACACTGCAATATACTTCAAATATTAATTACTCATACTAAATAATATTTAAAATAAGATAACATGAGATAATATAAGATAATATGAGTAAGAGTAATAATCCGATGAAACAAACTCGTGATCGAAGAGAAAGTTCGTGTGCGTGGAAATGTGCATTTTCCCTGTCCTTATTTATCTATGGTGCACAGACTTGGTCTTTGACAGATTATTAGAAGTTTAGGCTATGGGTTAATCAAAGCGCCATAAAAGACAGTATTCTCGCAGTAAAACTGCCGGATAAAATACAACCCGAAACACCAAGCTGTGTTAAATCATATAGCAATAGAACACTAATTGTCGGCGTAATCGAAAACGCCACTAAACGGAAGTGGAACTGCAGGTCATATCTGCCGCATGTATGAAGCATTATGGGCAAAGTTCACTACTGAGTGGACTTCAGATTGCAAAAAACACTGCGGTAGACCCAAACGTAGATGGTGCGATAATGTAGAGTCCAACAAAAGTTAGTGGCCGCCGTGTCATCACTTATGGAAAAAAGATAGTATGACACTTGTCTAGCAGTGGGACAATAATTATTGCCTCTAGCTCATAACAATAAAAGCCTGTATAAGACTCGAGATAATAACCAAATATCTTATAGAAGAATCGAATAGAGCAGGCATTGTATTTCGTCGTCTAGAATCACTGAAATATTCAGAGCATCTGTTTCCACTGACACGAAGCCGTCAGTTATGGAACAATGAATGCCACTGCGATAGCTGTTTTAAGTTTGAGTTTAACAATAGTCAGTTGCATTCTCGTGTAAATAACTGATTTATGTAATTTAATACAAAATATTCTTGAACAAAATATTATCAAGTATATGAACAACAGAGGTTCTTAATTCTTACATGGATAGGCATATATAACATGCCTATGCTTACCAAGGGCGGCTGTCCCTTAAGTGCGCTCGTGCGCTGAACCACCACATTTTAATAGATTCAAAATATATTATTTTATCTAATTTCCAATTATGACGAAACATTTTAAACTCTTTGTTAAACTATTAAGATTTATTTTCGCTGTAAAGAAGTTGTAGTTTTTCTATGAACAATCATTTGTCCTACGCGTCAAGCCCACTAGCTCGTCTCCCATACAAGTGCGCTCGCCGAAGCGCACGAGAGCCGCTAGTACAACTTGTATGGGATACGAGCCAACAGGCCCGACGCGTGAGACAAAAGATCGTTCATAGAAAATGTACCGAGCAAATAGTCTATTCCCGTGCGCCGCACGTGCGAACCGAAGTTTACCGAACGAGCGAAAGCGCCTAAGGTTTGTTGGACAAAACGGCGTCGGCGGCGACGCAACGGCCATGTTGGATGACCACTCGTTATCAGTATAGTATCGCTGTAAACCCGTGACGTGTTAATTATTGTTTGTTTACCTACGTAATAATTAGTAATTTTTTTTGTTTTCTATTTGTTTGAATTGAAAAAAAATCAAACAAAAAGGCCGAATCTATAGTATACATACAAAGAATGTTGTAATATTGCAATTTATAACCCTAAGACTTAATGAGCAAGTAAAGTGCACTACCAGTTTGATGATCCACCAGCCGCCACTGATGCTTACGCTTCCCTCACATCCAAAACTCTTTTTATATAAGCTCTGTGAACATGGATGACTCAGGTTTTTTTAAATGTGTCTTATTTTGTCAAGAACCCTTCTTTATTGTTCCAGTTTTATCCTTCCACTCAAAGTTAACATTTGCTATATTTTAAATACAATATTCTATGACAGGCGACTTATTTGCGTCATCTTCATTCCAATAATAAATCCAATGAATCAAATGTATATTTCATTCTATTATCATACCAGTCTATATTTGTTGCAAACAATATTTAACCTAAGAACATTAATCTATTATGATCGCTTAAACTGCCGAGCGCGATAATCTGATTAAGGGTTAATAGTACCATAGCAGCATTGTAAAGTTTAATGCACTCTCTAATTTTCTAAGTAGCATAGTTTTTTGTACTAAACCAGGTGGTAATTGCACCCATAAAACTACAATGTTATCTTTATTAGTAGCTATAAACAAATAAGAAACAACTTTACTAATATTAATTATAACATTGAGTTTACGACCTTACTTCGACTTTCAGCACAACCTTAATGAACCATAATTAAGCGACTGTGGTGTAGTGGCAGTGCAATGGTTACGCAAACCGAAAGCACGAGTTCAAACCACTTACCGGTACCAATGTATCTTGGATATACTTGGATGTACGTACTTTTGTTGTCCTGTTTCTATGATACTAGCACTTTAGTAGTTTGTAATAATAATAATAAAAAAATGTGATGCAAAAAGAGTATTGTTTTTATTGTGACTCGACATATGACAGCACCCCGTTTGATGTTAAGCCGAAGTGTGGTCCATGAATAAATGTCACTGCTACTACAATTCAATAACTGTAAGTAGCAATCACATCCACTATGCCGGCCTAGATGAAAACCGGCAACTTACAAGCTGATCCCGAAACGCAACCAAATCACTTCACGGTCTGTATACTTGTAAGTGGTGGTACTACCCCGAATCGGCAGACTGGGTACCACTGCCTACCACTCTTATGTCACTAATAGATCTTTAAAATATTATTATTATGTATAATGGAATAAACAACTTTAATTATTCAAATTATTTTGCGACAGCGTGGACGAACGGTTTAGCGACTGGTTTGTTGCGCGTAAAGTCCCGGGTTCGATCCCCGGTCGGAATAAATATTTTTCATAGTTTCATAGCTTTTATTTGTAATATTTAATAATATAAAATAATGCAAATAAAAAAAAGAGATGGATATTTGTTTCTGGTCTGGTTATCAAAGAGTGGTAGGCAGTGGTACCCAGTCTGCCGATCCGGGGTAGTACCACCACTTACAAGTATACAGACCGTGAAGTGATTTGGTCACGTTTCGGGATCAGCTTGTAAGTTGCCGGTTCCATCTAGGCCGGCATAGTGGATGTGATTGCTACTCACAGTTATTGAATTGTAGTAGCAGTGACATTCATTCATGGACCACACTTCGGCTTAACATCAAGCGGGGTGCTGTCATATGTCGAGTCACAATTAAAAAATTGAAGTATTGAAGTAGTCATTATTGTAATAACTAACCCTCAATTGGTTAAGTATTAATCCAACTTAAGTAAATTTTCTTAGAGATTTCTTAAAGGATTATCTTTATTAAAAGGTTTTATAATATAAATACTTTAAGGAGTAATTTACTTCTAATTAGAAATAATAACCGAGTGCTTCTAATTTGTGAATGATTTATAAATTTATCAACATCATTTTTAATCTCCAATTCATATGGAATGTAAATGTACATATAAATTATTTAAATTATAAAAAAAAATGTTTTTGTTTCCTAAACATGTCTTTCCTCTGTCTTAGAGTGAAGAGCCACTGCGTGAACAAAAACAGTTAACGTTGTCAGAATACAAAAATAATTATTAATAAATCATATTGATAATTAATATATTGCCTTTTTCCGACAGGGATAGGCAGAGACAATATAGCGCCACTTGCCACTATACTGACACAACTCCCTCGCTTCCTTCACATTCACAATATACAGGCGTGACTAATACGACAGACGTGGACGAACGGTTTAGCGATTGGTTTGTTGCGCGTAAAGTCCCGGGTTCGATCCCCGGTCGGAGCAAATATTTGTTTTATAGTTTTTATTTTTTATATTTAATATTTCAAATATTTGTTAATAAAAAAAAGAGGTGGATATTTGCTTCGGGTCTGGTTAACAAAGAGTGGTAGTACCACCATTTACAAGTACACAGACCGTGAAGTGATTTAGCCACGTTTCGGGATCAGCTTGTAAGTTGCCGGTTCCATCTAGGCCGGCATAGTGGATGTGATTGCTACTCACAGTTATTAAATTGTAGTAGCAGTGATATTCATTCATGGACCACACTTCGGCTTGACATCAAGCGGGGTGCTGTCATATGTCGAGTCACAATAAAAATAAAAACATATATATTTGTTTTGCGCAACAGTTAATTAATATAAATATCGAATGAGCTAAATAAGACCTTTTATTTGATACCAAACACGACATCATTACAATTTTTTTTTCCATGACTTAGAGCCTCATATTCGCATTATTGCGGAATCACATATTCACATTCCAACGTCTAAGTAAGAAATGTAAAGCGACGTACATGCCCTATAGAGCACCTCCGCCCGCATGCACTACTAATCTATATCTATCCTTTTCCAACACGCTTATTCTCCGTGACAATCGAGCATTTCTTTTAAATTGAAATTACATCAATAAAACTAATATTATTTCCTAAATAATTATACAACTATATACCGATATAGATATAGATACTAAATGCGTTAGAAAATAATGAAAGAAATATTTAGATTACCTTAAAAAAATCTAAACGAAATTAAGAACCAATATCTCGCAAGCGAATTTTCGATTTCTCTAAGTATAAATACAAAATCGCGAGCTCAGTGTATGAGTACAGAGCTACACAGGCAGTTGGTTCTAAGGGGAGCCAGTCTAATTCCTTTCAACAGTGCACTGGCAGTGGCATTATATCACAAGCTATAATGCCACAAGCCACGCTATGGATGCCACGACAGAGTGTTGTTCTCTCGCTCAACCCCACTGTGTAGCTAATTTGACTCACCTTTTGTGACTAATAATTAAACAATACTTTTTAACAATTGCAATATGATAAAATAGTTTAGTTTTTTTTTTGTAACACGACATTAATATCTCGGCTTGCATAATTAATTGAAATTTATTATTTTGTTAAAGCATTTTAATGTGAAGAATTCTCTGGAATATTCTAATATCTAGTACATTTTAATAATTTATTAACAGTTATAAGTTAATAATACAACAGTTTTTAAAACTATCATAACGCCTTAAGATTTTAATTAGATTTTCTTGTTTATGTTTTTATATTATATTATATTATTATTACCTGATACGTTGTTTTATTTATGAATAAAGAACTTTATTAATACATTTACAAATAAAAAACATATTCAGTAAGCGTGGACGAACGGTTAGCGATTGGTTTGTTGCGCGTAAAGTCCCGGGTTCGATTCCCGGTCGGAGCAAATATTTGTTTTATAGCTTTTATTTTTTATATTTAATATTTCAAATATTTGTTAATAAAAAAAAAGAGGTGGATATTTGCTTCGGGTCTGGTTAAGAAAGAGTGGTCGGCAGTGGTACCCAGTCTGCTGATTCGGGGTAGTACCACCACTCACAAGTACACAGACCGTGAAGTGATTTGGTCGCGTTTCGGGATCAGCTTGTAAGTTGCCGGTTCCAACTAGGCCGGCATAGTGGATATGATTGCTACTCACAGTTATTGAATTGTAGCAGTAGCGTCTATTCATGGACCACACTCTAGCTTAACATCAAGCGGGGTGCTGTCATATGTCGAGTCACAATAAAAAAAATAAAAAAAGTAGTAGGCAGTGGGGCCTTGTCTGCCGATCTAGAGTGCCACTTACAAATAAGTATACAGACCGTGAAGTGACTTCGTCGCGTTCCAACTAGGCCGGCATACTGGATGTTACTGCTATTTAAAGTTATTAAACTGCAGTAGCAGTATTTGATGGATTACACTCCAGCTTAACATAACAGGGGTCCTGTCATATGTCGAGCTACAATAGGGCTGAACTACAATCGCCTTCAATTTGCTGGCACTATATAAACTAGTCCCAAATCAGTCCTCTAGATTTTTATTGAAATTATACTCAGCTAGATCTATCAAATTATCAACTATATGCAACTATGTATATATCTATTATAGTTGTAATAATACGATAATACTAATAAAAACACTGAATAGCGCAATTCTAATTCGAAAACAAAATTAAACTTTTACTGCTGTCAGTGAATCTGGAATAAACAAAGTTCTAATGAGGTTCTAAACATTTACGGTCTTAATACAAAAAAAAAATAAAGCTATTTGTAAATAGAAAAAAATATATAATATTTTGTAGTATAAAATCTTAGTACTAAATTGACACGTTTAATGCCTGTCTAAAGCGTGTTTTTTGTGGTAACACGGTTAGAGTTATTCTTAAAAATACGCTGAGAGTTGAGTATTGATATTATTATAAATTTTTTTTATTGTGACTCGACATATGACAACACCCCGCTTGATGTTAAGCCAAAGTGTGGTCCATGAATGAATGTCACTGCTACTACAATTCAATAACTGTGAGTAGCAATCACATCCACTATGCCGGCCTAGATGGAACCGGCAACTTACAAGCTGATCCCGAAACGTGACCAAATCACTTCACGGTCTGTATACTTGTAAGTGGTGGTACTACCCCGGATCGGCAGACTGGGTACCACTGCCTACCACTCTTATTATTGATTTATTGTACCCGACGTACAGTGGGGCCCATGAATGGAGGCGTCTGAGATTACAGTTAAATAATAGCAAGCATCAGTCGCATACACTATGCTGGCCTAGGAACCGGCAACTCTCAAGCTCCCGAAACGCGATGAGTTCAGTTCAAGTCGCACAGTTGGTAATACCACTGATCAGCAGACTAGGCGAAATGACCACCAACTGACTGCCTACCACTACCATTTTTTTTAAACTAATGAACATTTAATGAATTTAAGAACTATTTATAAATTTAATTTACATGTGTAAATTTTGTTTTTACCAAAATATAGTATGAATAAAAATATTCTTTCTCCTTTAACAAATTAGGCATCAAATAGATCTACCAATATTTAAATTGTATTCAAGTATCAAAGTAAACAATTAAAGATATTTTATTTAACAACAACAATCTCTTATAATCCCACGTCTAGACATTTTACTTATTTCATGATCATTTTTATTCTAAAACATTCACACTTACCGTTTTTAATGTAACGCGTAGGCACAGCGTCTTTACCTTTTATTATGAATATTGCTTTTGGTTTGTTACCTCAATTATAAAAATAAATATTTTCATACGAAATAAAAAACTAATATTTATCTAGGTTAAAACGAAAAATATTAAAATCTACAAAATTAACAGTTTACTATGTTATGCCAGTTTTTTAATTATTAATTTACATTTTAATACTAAGCTTCTAAAGTGCTTGTATCATAGAAACAGGACGACCAAAGTACATATATCAAACATACATTGGTACCGGTAAGTGGTTTTGAACCCGTGCTCTGTTTTGCACTGCCACTACACCACGTTCGCCTTAAAAATGCATTTTAATTTTTTATGCTTCGCTTGAAGTATCCAAGAATATAAAACAGGGAGAACATAATATGGGCTGAAATATTCCCCTTTGCTAATTGTTCGACAAAGAAGGGAGGCGTCCTTCGTTTAGTTCAGCGGTCGATTCGGTCGAGAGAATGCGGATGCTTCCCCAACCTGTATTACAAGAGTAAGAAGACGAGGTATGACCAAGGTTAAAGCGTTCCTCGAAACATTAACCTTAATATAACCGAATGAACAAAATACGAGTAATTAAATATTCATGTAAAGAAATATTGACATGAACTTTATGAATATTTAAAATAATCATTAATCGTGTCCACCCGTTTACAGTTAGTGGTATTGTAATTACATTATAGTAAATAATTAAAGCAATTTAATTACCATCGCGTGATTATATTTTAAGAATAAAATGTCACGATTTTCATTAATTACAGGCACTATATCGTTTGTATCAACCATGGTATTTATTATCATTGTTAGTGATCATTTCCCCAGTCTAAACTATATAATGTAGTTCACTCCGAACGACAAGACGCCAGTTGAATCCACCGGCATCTTGTCGTTCTGAATGGCGTGCTAAGGGGGAGGCCTAGGGGAGGCTGATTATGAATATATTTTAAATACAAGTTAAAAAAATATCAAAAAAGAATGAGATAGTAAACCATAAATAATTTACTATTGGATCACACTTAATCATAAGTGATTTTTAAGTATACAAAGCGTGTTTCGAGTTTAGCTTAAAAGTTGACGGTTTCAACTACATAAACGGAATATTTTTCATGTTTTATTATTGTATTTTTCACAATTTACAAAGTACTCTCATACAATTAATAATGAGTACAAAGTAATAACAGCCGTAAGGCTTTTGTTTATATTACCAAACAAATCTCAGCCCGCAAAATAACAAATTGTACTTTTGAATTAACTTTCCACTGAGATATTACGCTTAAAGGTAATCTAATTTGTTTTAACTTGACGTTTGGTTATCATTTAAAATTTATTTGTAATAGTACCAAAATGCTTAAATAAATTATTAAACCTAACCAACATATACACCTTGTAACCACCATCCTATTCATTCAAAACTAAAACTGGTAATATTAATAAACAACTTGAAATAAAATGTTACAATTAATATTATATTATATAGTAAAAACAATTATGTATATTAACCATTACCTTACAACTTTAGGTATTTGGTACTATTTTTATTGTTTCGAAATATGACAGCAATCTGCCGGCTTATTTGCTAGTAAGCTGCATTGTACTGTCATTACAGTTACATAATTAAGGCGACCGTGGTGTAGTGGCAGTGCAATAGAAATGTAAACAAAAATATTTTTTAAAAATAGTGTTCGCATCCAGCGTTGGAACCGGCAACTTACTAGTTGATCACTAAACGCGACTGAAGGTCACTTCACGCTCTATACACTTCAAAGTAGTGATACTGCGCCCTGGGTCGACAGATGACCATCCACTGCCTGCCACTCTTTAATTTGACCGCATAGAATAAAATCACTTCTTCCATTTATTACCAGTTTAAAAAAATGCCGTTCTTAAAAATACCTAATGATAAAATATGTATTCCATTTAATATCGAGTTCTTTCACTACTCGTGCGATAATCAATGCAATGGTAGATATATACCTAACAAACGTATTGATGACTCGATATATAATTTAAAAAAAAAACAAGCTGCGACTGATAAGTCTCCCGTATTTACGACTACATTCTAACGCCACAATACTCCAGGGAAATATTACTGAGTGTACGTGTAATGAAGAAATACCGATGCTCGAGTAATTAGAACTTCAGACTCCACTTCGCACTTCACCAGAAGACAGGAACTAGAATAGCGGGCAAAATTAAATAGCGAGCTTGTGCAAAAATGAAGAAAATCTGCATTTCAATTACTTTCCTGAGATTCCAATGGAACTTTTATGCAACGTTCATAAATCCCAGAAACATAGAAAATTAATTGTTATAAATATCACTTCACCTTAAAAATGTACGAAATCAGTGAGCGAAATGCAAAACAACGCCTCGTGAGGAGTCATTGAAAGGACATCATTCATTTTGTATGGGAACTTAATTGTATTGGCATATACATTTCAAGGTTTAAAATGTAATTGGAATATAGTATTTGCATAGTTTAGGTGTGCAAAATTATCAAACTATAATTGTGATAGTTCAAAGCAGAACTGGTAATATGGCGTGTCTTCGTGATTGACAGACGATATAAAATCCATATATTATTTTCCAAATAACTCAATTGCACAGCAATTAAAAGCAAAACTAATATTAGTTTTATCAATACAAGTATCAAAACTGCCCTTTTTATATTTTTTTATCATTAAACATTACAAAAGTAGTTCTTGCCCAAAATGAATGATGTCCTTTGGAACGCAAGGAACACAAAAATAAATTTCTTATCCGAACTCGACAACAATATCAATATATTTTGACGACAGGCATGGACGAACGGTTTAGCGATTGGTTTGTTGCGCGTAAAGTCCCGGGTTCGATCCTCGGTCGGTGCAAATATTTGTTTCATAGCTTTTATTTGTAATATTTAATAATATTAAATATTGCAATTATTTGTTAATAAAAAAGAGATGGATATTTGCTTCGCGTCTGGTTATCAAAGAGTGGTAGGCAGTGGTACCCAGTCTGCCGATCCGGGGTGGTACCACCACTTACAAGTATACAGACCGTGAAGTGATTTGGTCACGTTTCGGGATCAGCTTGTAAGTTGCCGGTTCCATCTAGGCCGGCATAGTGGATGTGATTGGTACTCACAGTTATTGAATTGTAGTAGCAGTGACATTCATTCATGGACCACACTTCGGCTTAACATCAAGCGTGGTTCTGTCATATGTCGAGTCACAATAAGAAAAAAAAACCTTCAAACGACTCTAAACATTATTAACAAAAGTGACATCATCCAATAAAACTTATTGGTATATTGGATTTCTTCCAAATCGAAATAGCATTAAACAACTTAGATCTTCCTACTATTCGCGTATGAATCGGAAAACTTGGACGTACGGGCTTAAGTCGGCCTAGCCTATATCACTGCAATATTGAGTTATAATTGAGTTGTTATTAATACACTCACGTATTTCGAAATGAATTAGGTATTAACTGGAATTATTTATCAGACCGAAATGTCAATTAGACAAGCGGACGCAATTTGAAATTCATGTATTAGTATTTACTTCATTAAATAATTTACCGACAATGTATCCACTCATTTGTGGCAATCGATGTTTGCATTAATGTATTTTACCAGTCACCTCACTCATACATAAATCGCACTTAAGCGGTTATATTCTGTTTGTTATAAAGTTAACGTAAAATTGACAATATTTCGCCTTTAAAAATTACACTAGCAACAACAATAACTCAAAACTCATTAACTTTATAAAATTCAGGCGCTAAAAGTAAAGGCTTTTAAAAATTTGTACACGGCAGCAGCTTAACTTTACCGCTCTTTACACGAACTTAAGGTCCACACAAAGGACGCAGTATACCATAATAATCCTAAGAGATAGGGTTAAAAATGAAACTGTTCGCCAGACCATAAATATGACATAGGTCGCCGTGTATTTAAACTTAAAACGGGCTTCAGACGATCACCTCTAATAAGAAAGAGAAATTAAGGAAGATTAGTGAGGCAGTGCAGAGGTTGGTGCTCTAGAACAATAAGAAGATAACTTCACTAAGTGTGTAATAACATATCGTAGCAATTTCCTTTAATATCTGACAGAAAAACTCATGCCAGTATTTGTTATAGGTTTCTACACAATAACTCAACTTACTCCATACTAATAAGGATTATAATTCTCTGCGCTGTCATCCATCCGTCCGTGGACATAATTATATTTTCTCCTATTTTAAGCAGGGAGGCAGAGAGACGAGGTATAATAAGGCTTAAACCCACTGAGATTAAGATGATAGTACAAGTGGTTCGATGGATATTAATTAAAAATTTTAAGCGTAATTGTGCCATTTAAAACATATTTTATTTTATCAAAAATATAAAATAACGAGGACTAATTGATTCGTTGATGTTTTTCGACCAAATCGGAGACATCCTTAAGACATCCTTAAGACATCCTTGGCGCTCCCTGTCTATCCCTGTGAGACAAAGGTGTGGCAGTTTGATTGATTGATTATAGTTCTGTTTATTAATTATCAAAATATATTTATTTTGATTATTTGATTATAATGCAATTTTTTTTAAATTATGCCACGCGCCCGTTACCATAGAAATAAGCATTACGCCTCTTTTTTACGATTATCGATAGTGTTAATAAAAAAGATGATATGTACTAAAAAGGGTGTTAAATTTGATAGCACTTATTTTAATAATAGTAGGAGTCAGTTATAAAATAAGAATGACAAATTCTTGCAAAAAACTTTTAAAAATAAAACTATTGTACTCATTTTATAGCAATTTTCAAATGTGCAGATCAGTATGGATTTAAAAATTCAATTGGATACATTTTAAAAGTTAGAAGGAAGGTGTAACCACTCAAGAAATCTACTTCTAGTTCCTTTTTATGTACTTCCATTAGAAGCATGATTTACCCTTTGATGATGAACCCTTTTAAATCCTTTTTATGGTTTCTGCATATAGTGGCACCACATACACCGACTGATGCCCTCCATTTAAATAAATGTCTCATATATTGTTAGCGCCTAAATATATTTATAAAGAGACGATGGAGCGCCACTTGCCAC
Organism: Tinea trinotella; assembly: GCA_905220615.1. Classification (NCBI taxonomy): domain Eukaryota; kingdom Metazoa; phylum Arthropoda; class Insecta; order Lepidoptera; family Tineidae; genus Tinea; species Tinea trinotella. The sequence goes on from HG992305.1 coordinate 18,474,108, forward strand.
GATCCTGACACAACTCCCTGGCTTCCATCACATTCATAATTCTCTTCATACAAGCTTTATTGTTATGGGCACTAGGCAACCTAGCTTTCTTGAGGATGTCTCCAATTTGGTCGGCGAACAGCCTGTCCTGGGCCTGCCTTGTTTAACGTATCTATTTATTTTATAATATTAGAGGAAAAAATATACTATCGCGCATTTCAAGCGTTTGTGTGAGAGACTGTAAGAGAAGTGTCGTTGAAAAAAAGAGAGAGAGGTCTTTGCTTAAAAGTGGGACAATTAAATGGGCTAAATAATTTATTAAGTATTTTTAGGCAAAGATATTATACAACATAAAATTTTATCTATTGCATAATACATACCTATTATTAAAAAATATATTAAGCCATACATATAACATAACCTGAAGTAGGTAATTATATAATACAATAAACAAAATCCTACAATATAACGAACATACGAGTATATCAACTTGTAACAAAATATAAAATAAATGACAAATAATGGCATTTACCAAGAAACGGATGTATATTTCAGAATAATAAAATATAATGGAATAACAACATATAAATATAGGACACCGAGGGAGTTATATCAGGATCGTGGCAAGTTACTTCATTGTCTCTGTCTATTCCTTAGGAAAAGGGCAGAACAATGATTTAATTGGCAAAATATATTAAAACAATAAATCAAGGCGACCGTGGTGTAGTGGCAGTGAAATGGTTACGTAAGCGGTTTCGAAACCACTTACCGGTACCACTGTTTCTATGAAACAAGCACTTTAGTAGCTTAGTATAGAAATGTAAAACAATATATAAAAAAATGAATTTAAGAATACACTCATTTAAAATCACTACTAACCTGTATGTTGTTTGGATTTTTAGTTATTAAGAAAAATACATTTAATATAGCAATATGTAAATCTATTGTAATAGAGCGTCTAGTACAATAGTTCCTATCGCTCAACAATTATTCATGTTATAAATTTAATTCATGCATTGTTATCCAGTCCGCAAAAGTCATAACTCATTACAATTTAATTTGATCACTGGTAATAATATTCAATAGTAGGTCGAAACAATTGGTGCCACAAAATAAGAGTTAATCACGCAACATAATATAGATTAGTGATAGCTAATGCAAAGTGGTATAAGTTACTACAGTAGTATAGGTTTCAATGTTTAGTTGGCTCGCACTTTGACGAAACAAAAGCTTCATAAAAATAAACCGTAAAATGTCAAAGGATATGAAAACGCTAGTTATTTAAATGAAATACTGAAACAATCGAAGTAAACATTTTCTAACACATCAAAGAGATTAGTAAACAATGTTCTTTACTTGTTAGGAAATCCGAGAAAACCCAAAAGAGAGAATCAAGTACACAAAATACATATATTTTATATTATTTGTTTTCTAAATGTATTGGAAAAAAAGAATACCAAAATTTGTAAAGCCCTATTGTTCGATCCACCCACACGATTTTTGACCTCAATCAAAGAGCTCCACACAAAACTTTTTTCAAGAATGGTTCGGAGGAAAAAGCCGTGTCCAATGTTGGATTAATTTTTACATTTTCATACAAAAGTATTTGTAAGTCCTCATCCGCTTTTACATTTAGGAGGTTCATATTGATATATTTTTTAGACTTCTTTTAGATATAATGATTACGAACATATTACTTTGAATAAAGAATATAAACGAAATGCCATCTCAATTATAAATGATTAAAAACAGTTCCACATACATGGTTGGTATAGAGATAGGAAAAAACAATGTAGTTTCCGGACATTTGTTAGAACATCCAACGCAAAAGTTTAGACAGGGTAGGTCAGAATATGACTAACCGAACGGCCGCTTGAGTGAAACTAGCAGACGTCAAATAAATCTGTCTGTTCAATTATTCAGCGCGGTTACATTGCTCCATAATTCTCTAAAGACCTAGGTATAAAACAATTTATTATTATCTCTACGGATTGTATCTCGGTAAGAAACTAGTCCATTCATGAATTTCTTTTACAATTTATTTTCAATCGTGACGATAAGGATTACTAAGAATATAAGGCATTATTGCGGTTTGTATGTAAATAATGCGTTAGCTCTTTAAATTTACACAAATAAACGCACACACTGTCTATGTTACAAAGGATTCTTATTGGAAGCGTAACATGCTAAAACATTGTTTGAATAACCAGCCCAGCACATATCATTAATGGATTATAATGGGACAAATCAAAACCCATTTAATGGACCGCTCATAGGATTAGGAAAATACATTTCAATAAAAATTTCAATTCCTGTCATTACAAAATGAAGTTCCGTGCGGATGCAAGCGACACGAGTATATTCGGTTATTACCACAATTCCTGGACTTCAAACATTATAATACAATTTCTAAAGCCCAGTCCGAACATAGAAATTTCATTTATTTAGAGAGGTTTGTTAGCAATATGATTTAAACTAGACCGCATTCAAGGGGAGTTTGGTCAACAGTTATAAGCGCTTCTGTCAATATCAGCGACGGAATTAATAATTAATTTCAAATAATAAACTACTTTCAAACGATTAACAATTTGATATTTTATGTTATATCAACCGAAATGAAATGATATTTTATATAAATCGTAATGTATGGAAACCACACAAATCAAAGAATAAAGGATTACAAAGATTACGAGAAACTCAGTTATTTAGATATAAATAAAGCCCATCCTTTCGAGCATATCGCAAAAGCTATCAAAGGGATTCAATGTTATCAGCGGTGAGCGTGGGCGTGAGAAAGAAAACTAGTACACAACCAGTAGGTATGTATTATATATGTTCTCCAAACAGTTGGAACTACTTTTTTTTGCACAAATTGAGTATGTAAGGCCTACAAAATATATCTAGTATCTATGATAGTGGGAGTCGAAGTCGCAACGATCTGATCAGACTAATATATCCATGTACAAAATCTAATATAAAACCAGAATGTGACACATAAAGATTCGCGCTGTTATTAAATTCTGAAGAACAGCGTAGCTTTATTGAAAATTCTTTTCAAGATTTTATTAGTTGTTTTATATAATTTTATGTCCCGCTAAATTAGCGCGTGTTCTACAGCGCCATCAACTAGTTAGTACTTTGTAAATTTATCGTACAGTCACTAGAGAAAAGTTAAATTAGCAAAAGTTTTTAAGATAAGTGCTACTTAGTGTGCAGGAGCGGCCATAAGTGCACTTTAAAAACTTTGTCACATTAACACCTTTTTAACATTGTAATTAAAAATCATTTTAAATTATCACAGGTACAATATTGTTAGGACATTCTTATTGAATAAATCAGTGAAATCGTGGAATTGCCCTAATAAATCATATCGGAATAACATAATTTAATTGTGTATAAAATAATATACGAATACAATAGTAAAACTACAAAGCGATCGGAAGCTTACTAAAAATAGTTGAGTAAACCGAGGATTTCATTGCGAGGTTATCACCTAGAACCACTACACGCCTGAAAAGCAATGTTACGGCTTATACTGCCTGCAATAAATTTTCATTATAGTTTAATTTATTAACAAAAGAAGCACTCTGTTTTCCGATCGCAGCTCAGTCGGTTGTGTTTAATATTGTTAGAGATACGATTTTTTTCTTCACTTTTTAGGTCTGAAACTGACCATACTAAAGGCGACCGTGGTGTAGTGGCAGTGCAATGGTTACACAAGCCGAGAGTACGAGTTCGAAACCACCCACCGGTACCAATGTATCTTTGATATATGTACTTTGGTTGTCCTCTTTCTATGATACAAGCACTTTAGTAGCCCCATTTCATATAACCCCATTTAGTCGTAGAAATAAAATTAGGTAAAACATAGTAAAAACAGAATATAATGTGCAAAATCATAAAAACATGTAAGGTGTGAAAATATTGCAAAGTAATAAAGAGCGATTCAATTTAGGTTAAGTAAGCATATTTTTATGGCATGTCACTAAAACGGAACGACAAGAGGTCATGCATGGTACAGCTCATATGGATTTAAAGGGACGTCAACTTTTTTACGACGCTAATAAAAACTTTAAACAAGAGTTTCCAATTTTACTACTAGCAAACATAGATTGAATCAATTTAGAAGAAAATATGATTTTCTTAGATTTTGCGCGAACATTAATTAATGAATTAACAAATTTTATGCGGCTTACTTTCGCAGCTTACTATCTTATATCTTACTATCTAATATCTTACTATCTCTTCGTGACCACGATGGCTGCAAAACTCTCGAAACGTCGGAATAATAAAAAATCATAAAATCTAAACCAAAATAAACGCGATAGTAAGCCGCATAAAATTTGTTTAATTCAGAAAATATGATGTTTACTTTTAAGGGGTGCGGGTAATATTATTCAGGAATTTTATATTTGTAATATTTAACGAATATTTGTATGTTTAAGATGATTTTACCAATCTATAATTAATAATAATAATTTTCATATATATTGTTATTTATATTATCTAATAAATTTATTTATTTATAAATTCTTTATTGCGCTTAAAAACTTAGTTATGTACAAGGGCGAACTCGGTATTTTATACTTAGCTAACCTTTAGGAATGTGGCAAAGGATTTCAAATAGATCGCCTTAATAACAATGTAACTATATAGCTTGAAGTATATTATAGGCAGTATGGTGTAATAAAAACCCAGACTTACGCTCCAAAAGGTTTAATTTATTAGTTTTAGTACCGGAAGTCGCTCATATTAGCACACAATAACATTCTTACCGTGGGTATTCTCTATACCCATACCAAAATTATCAGCCTACTCTGAACTACGTTATAACCAGCGCAAACGCTTGTCGGCATAGATAGAGTAAAGTCAGAAAAAAATATGAACATAGACTTTTTGCAATTCCTTTTACAAAACTAAAGTTCTCTCATTACTATAAAAATTTTAGGACAAAGTTTTTTAACATAAAATCTAACATCTAACTCGAGGCATTATTTTATTGTACTAAATTATATATTTTTTTAAGATGCACAACCAGCTCGGATACATTCTCAAGAAAGCTGGGTTGCCTAGTGCCCATAACCATAGAGCCTGTATGAAGAGAATTGTGGATGTGAAGGAAGCAAGAGAGTTGTGTAAGGATCGTGGCAAGTGGTGCTCCATTGTCTCTGCCTATCCCTGTGGGAAAAAGGCGTGACAATTTGATTGATTGATGTTTTAGCAGTCATATGTGCAAAGTTTAACAGTAGCCACCACGTATTTCATAGCAGCATGATTCGTCGACCGTGTGAATAATACTCACAATACACACTTTGACTGCATTTTAAAAATAAGCAATACGAATAAGTTATTTATTTAGGACTTAGCAGCTACTTTTACATTTTATATATAAATTACACAATTTAACATTCGTGGAGTCAAAAACAGTATCAAGGTAATTAGGTTATTAGCACATGCAATAGTGACATGTGCATGTTACGATTATTATAAGAATAATGTATGTGTGTGTGTGTGTGTGTGTGTGTGTGTGTGTGTGTGTGTGTGTGTGCGTGTGTGTGTGTGTGTGTGTGTGCGTGTGTGTGTGTGCGTGTGTGCGTGTGTGTGTGTGAGTGTGTGCGTGTGTGTGTGTGTGCGCAGGCGTGTTATCTATAAATATTATTTTTTTATTTTCTTATTGTAAGTGATTGTACTTCCCCGGATCGGCAGACTGGGCACCACTTCCTAACCAGGCCCGCAAATATCCACCTCTTTTTTATTAACAAATATTTGCAATATTTAATATAATTATTAAATATTGCACATAAAATCTATAAACCGCGTATATATATATATATATATATATATATATATATATATATATATATATATATATATATATATATACGCGTAGCAAACAGTGCTAAGCTAACCAATACGCCAAGGCTGTCGTCGAACTAAAATGATTCTATTATGAAAGTTTAATAATTCTATTAATTTATTGTAAGCAAATGTATAGAGAAATTGTTAATAAGTAAAAGTTTAGTGTAGTAATTTAACACCGGTTAAAATAGAGTTAATTTAGAATACTTGTTGCATATGGAATTTACTCGTCTCCCAAAACATTCCTAGCCAAAATACCAGACATGTTTGTCATTAATTGAAAGCATTGACACTCGAGGAGCCTTCAACCAGTTGCATCCGAGTTCATTTTCCATATACGATTGATTCACTTAAAATACACGATTGTATTCAAATTCCAAAATTGTTTAATGAATATTATTCACAATTTGTAAACAAGTAAAGTATTTTTCTAAATATAACCTGTGGGACAGGTGGCACTATTATTGGTCCATAGTGCCTTAAAATATTGGGGGGTTTTCTGCTAAAATAGATTACTAATTATTTGATAACTTTCTTTTTATTTATTTATATTTTTAAATTATATATTACCTAATGATCTTATAGGTTTTTTTACATTTCTATACTAAACTACTAAAGTGCTTGTATCATAGAAACAGGACAACCAAAGTACATCTATCAAACATACATTAGTACCGGTGGGTGGTTTCGAACTCGTGCTCAAACTCGTTCGAACGTTTCGAAAACTTCAACAGTGATTAAAAGTTAGATTTTAATTATTTAAATTGTGACTCGACATATGACTGTCCCTTGCTTGATGGAATGCGGTCCATGAATGAATGTTACTACTACTACAATTCAATAACTGTAAACAGTTATTGAATTCACTATTCCGGCAACTAACAAGCTGATCCCGAAACGCGACTAAATCACTTCACGGTCTGTATACTTGTAAGTGGTGGTACTACTCCGTAGTATCGGCATCTAGGCAGACTAGGAGTAGTACCACTTTTTGATAGTTTCAGCAGAATGGCGTTTCTGCTCAAACTAGCTGTCATACTTTACAAACTGTAGTAAATTTGAACGCATTTAATACCATTTATATTAAACTGTTAAGTCAAGGAATATACATATCTTATAAAAATCTTTTAAAAGCAGTTAAAAGTAATAACAACATGTAATAAGTAATGTTATTATGTATAAACGATAGACAAGTAAGAACATCACATCAAATTAAGAAAATAACAACAAACAAAAACGTATTGAAAGGGGTACAATTTCAATGGATGTCGGTTTTTATCAACTTGGCATTGTTTGATATTTTCAATACAATATTTCCATTGTATTTCATCGATACTGGAAAAATGTATTCAATACAAATGCATCGAAACGAAGGGCTTTATTTCAAATTATTTAACATTTCTCTACTCGAAGACTAGACGAAAATAACTTTATATTCAAAATAAAGAACTAACGAAATAACAAAAAATAACGAAAATAAGCTGAACATTAATAAATTTATATTGTTATAACAATGTTTGCATGTATATAAAGGACATCATTTATTTTGGGATTTTATGTACTATTTTTGAAATGTCCAATGATGAAAAACTATATAAATGGTAGTTTCGATACCTGTATTGATAAACCTAATAACAATTTTGCTTTTAATTGCTGTGCAATTGAGTTATTTTAAAATAAGATATGAATTTAATATTATCTGTCAATCAATTTTATCAATCATCATCATTTCATCATCATCATCAATCATCAATATTTGTTCTGCTTTGAACTGTCATAATTATAGATTGATCATTATCAATTTTCGTACATCAAACTATTTTAAGATGCATATTAAACTCTTAATACAATTAAGCCCAAGTCCCCATACAAAATGAATGATGTCCTTTATAGGTATATCAATAGAATAAGTCACCTAATAAAATCTATTAAATATCTTAATCTATCAGTCTCTCCGTGACCACGATGGCAGCTAAGCCCCCGAAACGTCGCAATATGAAAATATATAAAAATTGTAAAATCATTAACCAAAAATAAATGCGTTAGTGAGCCGCATAAGATTTGCTTAATTCACTAATCAATGTTCACGGAAAATCTAAGTAAATTCTATGTCCGTACTTTCAAGCCTAAGTTACATAGTCGTGTTTTATAATAGAATACAAGTGACATAAAGCCACAATCGGATTAATGAAAACATTGTTTTAAATGAATAGCATCACCCGCACGTTGTAATGAAAGGGGTTGTATCAAACACAAATACCGATATATGCGATATCTGAATGGCGCGCGCTAATTTAAAACCGCTGTAGCATCGTGTAAACCGCTCTCCCTTGCTATCCTAGTTTACAAAACACTTTTTTACTTTATCAATCAATCAATCAATCAAATTGTCACGCCTTTTTCACACGGGGATAGGCAGAGACAATGGAGCGCCACTTGCTACGGTCGTGACACAACTCCCTCGCTTCCTTCACATTCACAATTCTCTTTATATAACCTCTATGGGCACTAGGCAACCTAGCTTTTTTGAGGATGTCTCCGATTTGTTAGGAAAACACCCTCCTGGGCCAGCCTTGTTTAACGCATCCATCCACATGAGATTTATAAACTACGTTCGTTATTTATGTTGCAATAGTTTCCAAATTTGTAAGAACTATTTTTACAACAATCGGAGACATCCTCGAAGAAGCTAGGGTTTTTAGTGCCCATAACCGATGAGAATTGTAGATGTGAAGGAAGCGAGGGAGTTGTGTCAGGATCGTGGCAAGTGGCGCTCCATTCCACTCCATTCCGCTCCCCGTGGGAAAAGGCGTGACAATTTGATTGATTGATTGTCACTGAATCGAACTGTTTGCCACTTACGAGTTTAAACTACTAGTATATAGTTTAAGTTTAAAACATAATAAACTTACGATGAGTGAACTATAATAGGTCAACATAATAATCGAGTTACGACGCTTAACGGTTGACGCATTTTCTCATGAAGGTTGGTTCAGCGATGTCATAACATTGTCGCCATACATAAGTATGTTATTTATTTACAGTACACGTATACTACATTCAAATAATATTATATCCCTCTACTTTATGTTAAATTTATAAGCGAAAAATTTGTACTAATTCTACATCCTATTTAGTTCAGAGTATTAGTTTCGTGAACTGTTAGTGAAACTAGTGAAATATTATTTCAATCAATCAATCAAATTATCACGCCTTTGTCACAGGGACAGAAAAAGTCAATGGAGCGCTACTTGCCACGATCCTGACACAACTCCCTCGCTTCCCTTACGTCCACAATTCTCTTCATACAAGCTCTACGATCATTTATTATGTCAATCTATATCAATATTCATACCCATGATGTATAATTTATAAAACTGCAAAATAAACTTTTCCCTTTTGTATTAATAACGAAATGAACAAGAATTGTCAATTGTTTCATTCGCATAAAATAGGAACTGCTGATTCCATTATTGCATTTACATAGTTTACTTCCAACTCGCGTCGTCCATTTAATTTAACAAGAGCGATGCATCCAATTTGCTATAGATATAAACTCTTTATTGTGCAAATTATTCAATAGTGGTGAGCAACCAACCAACCAATATGTCATTTATATTAAATAATACAATACATTTTTAAAACCTGATGTGGTGGATGCGTTAAACAAGGCAGGCCCAGGAGGGTGTTTTCCGATCAAATCGAAGACATCCTCAAGAAAGCTGGGTTGCCTAGTGCCCATAACCGTAGAACTTGTACAAGGAGAATTGTGGATGTGAAGGAAGCGAGGGAGTTGTGTCAGAATCGTGGCAAGAGGCGCTCCGTTGTATCCCCGTGGAAAAGAAGCGTGACAATTTGATTGATTGATTTTAAAATACAATTCAATTTCTCACGTCTTTTTTCCACAGGGATAGACAGAGACAATGGAGCGTTCACTTGCCACGGTCCTGACACAACTCCCTCGCTTTCTTCACACACAATTCTCTTCATACAAGCTCTATGGTTATGGGCTGTCCAGTGCCCATCTTTCTTGAGGATGTTTCCGATTTGTAGCTTAAAACTATACATATAATGACGATCTCTTCCAGACAAAAATAGTTCATAAAACGTAGATGGCTGAACGAAAGAGATCGCAAAGTGAAAATAATTGGTAGCCGGTCTGCTGGGCTATTACCATCACTTACAAACTGTGAAGTGATTTGAGACTAGATTTTTATTTTATTTTATTGTGACTATGTGTGGTCCATGAATGAATGTCACTACTAATACAATTCAATAACTGTGAATAGCAATCACATCCACTATACCGGCCTAGATGGAACCAGCAACTTAGAAGCTGATCCCGAAACGTGACGAAATCACTTCACGGTCTGTATACTTGTAAGTGGTGGTACTACCGCGGATCGGCAGACTGGGTACCACTGCCTACCACTCTTAGATAACCAGACGCGAAGCAAATATCCATCTCTTTTTTTTATTAACAAATATTTGCAATATTTAATATTATTAAATATTACAAATAAAAGCTATGAAACAAATATTTGCTCCGACCGGGGATCGAACCCGGGACTTTACGCGAAACAAACCAGTCGCTAAACCGTTCGTCCACGCCTGTCGTCAAATCGTCAAGTCGTTATTTTGTGACTTTCGGAATCAGTTTGTAAGTGTAGGGGCCAACTAGGTTGGCACGTTGAATGTGACTGTACTTGCAGTTATTTTATTATCATTATTTTATTATGACACGACATCTGACCTCGACTCGCCTGATGATAAGCAAGAGGAGGTCCAAGAGTAACGACGACTGAAAACACCGGCCAAAGTATTGGTCAACTATAGTAGCAGTCGTCTCCATTCTTGGACCGCACTCAAGCCTAACATCAGGTGTTGTCATATGTGGAGCCGAGAGTCCTGAATACAAGAAAGGCCTATCCTAACAGTAAAACAGATAAATGGGCTAATAATAATAATATTGCTTCGCCTGAATTTAATTAATCTATGGTAAATTATATCAAAAATTATTGGAACGAAAATGTACATCGGTGAACAATAATTTTTAATACCAATATAGAACTCATGTTAACAATGGTATCCAATGAATATCATGAATAAATGTAAATCTCAATAGTCAAGTGGTATTGAAAGCGTGCGGTACACAAATAACCAATATTTATTTATTTATTTCCATTAACATCATATAGCATAATCATGTAGCAGTGACAACCATTCATGGACCACACTCCAACCTAACATCAAGCGAGGTGCTGTCATATGTCGAGTCACAATTAAAAAATAAATTTAAAAAATATTTTTTTGGCACGACACGTAACCGCCTGTTAGACTGAAGTTCAAACAATTATGAGGTTACTACTACTACTGATAAATATATGTAAGAAGATTCGGACGAGCTAAGATCCAGCAACCTTAAAAATATCCCGACACGCAACTGAGTCGCTTCACGGTTTTTATATTTGAAAGTGGTTGTACTATCTCTGCCTAAAGCTATTGAAAAGTTTGTGTTATTAATTTGAAAACTAAAACCGTGATCTAGTCTTCGGTTAAAAACCATTTGCCAGTACCAATGTATGTTTGATATTATGTTCTTTGGTGGCCCAGTCTCTACACTAAGCTGCTTGTATCACAAGCAGCTTAGTGTAGAAACGTTTAAAAAAATCTAAAACGAAATTAAATTGAATATTTTGTTGTGCTACCTAAAGGATTATTATCCCTATTATAGAAATAGATAAACTTTCAGGATTACTGTAAACATTGAGTCATTAAGGGTCAAGTCGATGGAGTAGTCAGACATAAAATAAATATCAACTGGAACCTCTTAGTACAGTTCCTTAACGCACCTTTCAAGATTACCTATTAAGTGAAAAGAAAAACTAAGTTAATGCTCGCTAAGGGGAAGTCCTTTACCAACAAGGATGTAATATACGAAATATAATAAAAACCGGTTGCGGTTTTCCGAACTTATAAAAACTGTATACAGGGTCTCAAGAACGCTTCCGAAAATAAATTTTATTTTTTTTAAACTATTTCCAGTCATTGCCGTATTATAACCGTTTAGTAAATGACAGCACCCCGTCTAAAATAAAAAAGGTAAAACGTAAAAAAGTTTCATGCGGTCATTTTAAAATCTGGACACTACCACCCCACTTAATTCTCGAGACACTCTGTACAGTTTACATTAAGTACTTTGCGGTTCACTTTAAATAATATATTTAAACTGAAAGGATTAATAAATGTTCTAAGAAAACTACACATATATGAATATTGCTTTTAAGCTACAAGTATAATATCGAATGATTACATCCTTTATCAAAACATCTAGGCTGCCACACGGTTGACCGAATTCGTTTCAATTGTTTTGCTATTAGTTCCTGCTGGCTAGATCTGTCTTCCATTATCTTACCATTCTGATAGCTTTTATGTTCATTTATTTATTGTCTATCTAACATCTCATTTAAGATAAATACAATCCACAACAAAATAATACTGATGTTGTGTATTTCAAAGAGACATACGAGTTCTGGTTTGAAGAGAAGACATATTAGATCAAAGATATATTCGAAGACCATTTAAAAATAGGTTATGGGAAAAAATGTATGTGAAGGACGCAAAAAGATGTTTCAGTGTTTAAAACTAGCGCTCCATTGCCTCAGCTATAGTGTGATATTTGTGCTATAATGTGATATTGTGCCTACTTGTGATATATGAGATAACAATAATAAATTATTTATAAAAAAATAAACTCAGATTACGTATAAATAAATTATATGGTTACATATACTATATGCTGGCTTTTAGAGTTATTCGGTAGCAACTGACAACAACAATATATCAAAGCAGCGTCCCAAATGGTAATTGATTGATAACTAAGGTGCGTTTAAGTTACATAATGAAGATGTATTTCGTCTGTAAACTTCGTGCAGCACTGAGCTATGTTTAATTTAAATCCCCTGTATAGTAGACACTCATTTGTTTCAAGTTTAGGTAACAACACGCGTCTACGTCACAATTACTTAAAAATTTTATTTCTGCAAGCAGTTGCTGATAAATGCGAAAAAAACTGTTCGATTTGAACAGAACATTTTCACGACGCTATAGTTTTTTTTTTAAATTATAAAACTAAATTGAATCGTAGTATCCGAAAAAAACTGCTAAATGTTTCAAAGAAAATAGAAAATAGATTTCGTGTTTAATATAAAAATATTTCACACAATGCATTTCGCAATAAAATTAAAAAGGTTTCACAAACATATCTATAAAAGTACTTTTTCACAACGGATGTTTACAAAACGACGCACCCCTATTCCCTCAGGGACTAGATTGCAAACCCCATCCGTAAATTGAAAATGTTTACGAGAACTAAAGTATATTTGCAATTCTAACGATTGCATTTAAAAGCACCGCCAATAAGCTGGATTAGTTGAGATTGTATGGCGCTTTCCGCACGTCAATTATTACGGAGCCAATTTGTATAGCATTCACTTTTAATGATTTTTAACTTGTATAACAGAATGTAAAGACTAAAAGACGTTTTCGAGAGTATTAAAAATATGTCAAGAACGGTACCTCTCCCAGATGCTGGATGTTTAGCACTCATACCTGTTTTTAGTAATAAAGGAATTAAGTCTCTGCCTATCCCTGTGGGAAAAAGGCGTAACAATTTTTTGAAGGAATTAATAATAATAAAGCCGTTACAGATTATATCTTAGTCTATTACATAAACGTTACTCGAACTCAATGTAAAAGAATATTTGCCTAATGTTTTCCTTCAGTACATTTAAGAGTAAAAATATAAAATATTTAATTTTAAAAAATAATCGACAACTGATTTGTCTGATTCTCTGAGCGGTAACTCTTCGCAATCATCGGGCAAACTATACAAACTTGAAACTCATTAAATTGAAACGAACGAGAGGATTTCGGATTAATACAAAATTAATCCGAAATGCTCAACATTGCTGAAAACAAATTATTAAAAAATATTCTCACAATATAAACTCAAATAATTTTATATTCAACTTTTACCAATATATAAACGATTTTTAATACTTAACTATAATATTTCTTAAGGAATGCTTCGATGGTTTGGGCACATGGAAAGGATGAGTGAAAGTAGATTGACGAAAGGAATTATAAATCTGATGTAGATGAATACGTTAAACAAGGCAGGCCCAGGAGGGTGTAAAACTGGGTTGCCTAGTGCCCATAACCACAGAGCCTGTATGAAGAGAATTGTGGATGTGAGGGAGTTGTGTAATCATCGTGGTAAGAGGCGCTCCATTGTCTGCCTGAATTGTCTCTGTCTCCGTGGAAAAAGGCGTGACAATTTGATTGATATCGTGGAAAGTGACTCTGCCTAGCCCTGTAGGAATCGAGGGTTGGCAATTTGATTTTAAATTATAATCCTAAAGACGAGTAAAGAACCCGTAAGCTTAATTTAAGCATACATTTTAAACAAGAGTATCCATCCGCGATCGGCGTTTATATTTCAAGTAGTCTCTCCGCTAGCGCTCTGGAAAGCCTCTCTAAGTACTTTCATTAACGGGAGATTATCCTTAAAGGAAAAAAGTTGTCGCGTTTTATTCGAGAAACTACTCCGGCGCCAAACCAATGCGATTTAGTACTTTTTATTCATTTTTGGAATATACTCTTTTAAAATATGTTAATTATAAATATCTGGGGGCACGGTAGATTGACTTGGCCATCGCATGAAAACACAATGCCATCAGAACAAAACTTGTAAAAAAAAATAGTCACGCAACTCAGTCAGCGCGATTTTACAATCGCACTATACAATCTTATTTACTCTAATATGTATTGCTTGCGATTTACATTGTGTTTTCATGCGATGGCCAAGTCAATCTGTTTCATTTAAACATAAAAGATTTTAAATATTGATGTGGTCCCTACAAGAAGTTGTTAGTTTAGCTAATTACGTAATATCTTAAGAAAAATGTCCCTTAAGTAGGGACTGAATATATTAACCGACTTGGTATTACATGGATCTCACTACTTTTTACGGTAAAAGAACTGAGTTGCGAGACTTGGTTTTTCTTTACAAGTTTTGTTTTTGATGGCATATATTATACTCGACTGGCCTTATGGAAAGCAAGGGGAAGTTCAAAAAAACCGACGACTGAAAATAAATCGTTCCGGGGATTTACATCCAATTCACGACTGGAACAGAGAATTGGTCCCTCTGTCGCATAACGCACGACCGCTCTCCGATCACTAAGCTACATAGTGTCTATGTGCTCGAGTCTAAATTCTTCTATCCTTCATGATCACCGTGCAGATCTAGTTACGCGTAACAAAATGGTATGCTAATTAATGCGCCACGCCTGTCATCAAAAACGTAGCCTCGTAACGTAAAGTCGCAGGGATATGCACAACTCCCTTGCTTCCTTCACATTCACAAATCTCTTAATACGAATTTCTACAGTAATAATTCTACTACCATTGAAATAAGTCCATTCTCTTAGACTTTATTCTCTTAAACATAATAACTTTATCAGATAATTGAATCTAGTATATTATATTAGTAATCGAGAGAGTTTGACAGCACTGAAATTTAATTACGTTTCTATTGATATCCAGCTAGGGCAATAGTGCCTTTGTGTATCGTCTAAAATTACGTTCAGTCTCGTCTACATGAATCTTGCGACGTATCAACATATATACAAGTACCTAACTACAGCATAGATTGTGTATTGCGAACTGCGAATTTTAGCCGTATTAATCTCAAAGGGAACATGTATTCGTTATTAGGTTTATACACAAGATTAGGATTACATTAGATTAGGTTACAAGATTCCTATCATTTAAATTCAATCTGAATTTCTTAGGAGTAAACAAACCGCAAACCGCGTACATACTCGTAAATGAATATTTCACGATAATACGTTCAACAACGTATCGAATCCATATTCGTAGAGAATTTACACTATTGCAGCAGACAAATATGGAGAAGAAAATGCTTTGGTAGTGTTAACCGAAACTGGTAAATACTATTTTTTTTTCTAATTGTGACTCGACATCTTGATGTTAAGCTGGAGTGTGGTCCATGAATTTATGTCACTGCTACTACAATTTAATAACTATAAGTGGCAGTCACATCCACTATGCCGGCCTAGTGATCTCGACCCGTCTGATGATAAGCCAGGGGAGGTCCAAGAGTGACGATGACTGAAAAATACCGGGTTAGTTCACGGCTGCCCCCGTCGACGCACTGTGCCGGTCAAACAACTTTACTTGCCACCCGATATTTACAGATTTTTATTATAAATTGTGCCATATGCTTTATACAAGTTTTAAATGTCAAAGTCAAAAGTTAATAGTATCCACTTGAAGCAAACTATCATCTTCAAACGGCTGTCGGAGGACTCTTTAATCCCGTTTAAGTATGAGAATTACATCTCAAAGAAACTTGAAGTTATCCTATTTCGTATAATCCTTCAAGCGAAACTAAGTCGGCTTTTCCAGTTCTCGGTGCTCTTGAATCTCCCCTCAGTCAAGCCGGGGTTAGAAATCACGTTACAATTTAATATTATTTTTGTTATTAAAATATCAACATTACGTAGACGTGTAAAATGTATTATATACGTTAAGACGCACGAAGATGTTCCCTGAATAATAACTGTAATTTACATATAAGGAGATAGAACAACGACGCCTTTTTATACGAGAATAAGAACAAGTGAGCTCCGTTGCATACAGGTAACCAAGAGAAGTATTTTTATCATAACATAGAGTCTCTTTCCAGTAATATAAAAGTGTGTCCATAGAAAATATGACGCAAAAAGATATGGTTAGACAAATATTCCAAGTCTAGAAAAATTCTCTCAACTTTCCAGAATATTAAATTGTCATCGTAGTAAAAAGGAGAATTTTAAACATATTTTCATGACAAGAATCTGTATAAAAATTCTCACTGGCATTTTAAGCTTTAAAAAAACTCATAACATTTCGTAAAAATGATGCTTGATTTACTCGTAATATCAAATAACAATATTATATAGCCTAACCGCAAAATACCGTAAATCAAAACATTTGGACATTATTCTTATTTCTTGCTGCATCTGAGTGACACGTGACACACATGATGCATTAATTAATGTGCAATTAGGAGTGTCGTAAATTAATTATGCACACGCATAAACAATACATATAACAATGAATATATTGTGTAATTGCCAGTGTGGTTCGTCTCTACCTGAGACACCCTCTAGGGGGAAGCACGAGTGTCGACGCCTACGGTTCTATACTAATTGCTCGTTTAAGCTGCTCATCGAATATATTTCAAGGCTGTATTTAATATCATCTTCAATAGCGTTCACGTTGTTTAGAGGATAAAATAAAGGGCTCGAGTGTATCTTTTTACTAAGTTTTGTATTCCTCAAGCAAGCATTTTACTACATTAAAATACATAGTATATAGTACACTAAAATAGTATATAGTACACTAATAATTTTGTAAAAAAGCATCAATTTCAAATATGTTAAAGTAGAGAACGAGAAAGTCGGCGCGCCGCCAAATAGGCTGAACCAGATAAGTTGACATTTGGCAACAAGTAAAAGAGAACTTGGTAACTTGTTTTGTGTTTTTTTAATTACATTCCAAATCTCTGAAGAACCCAAAGTAATGTAAACTCTTGATTAAGGTTCTATTATACTGTATATCTTTAAAAACAAAATGTATAATTGTAATTCCGATGTGAAATTCGCGAAACAAAGTTGATGACAATCGTACCTATACCAGGGAACCATATGTTGTCATGAAACTTGATGTCGAGTCGATGAGAAAACTTTACAGTGCACTTCATAAGTTTTAGATGGATCAGTTTCTAATAGACGGTGAAGTCAAAAGAACTTGGAATAAGAGTTTATTATTTACTTTCCAAATAGACCTTCCGTTAGGAGTTTATCCTTTTTTTAACGCTTGAAGATATTTGTTGATGTTTAGTACTTGGAAAATGATAATGACAGTAGTTTTCAAGAGTTGGAAAGCAAATAGGAAATGAAGTTTAATCTAAAATTGTGGTCAGAAAATCGAGACTTTTAGATTCATTATTGTTTGGATTTTTATTTCAGATACAATCATTCACTATAGTTTATCCGAATAATGCATTACATGTCTGATGTGGAGTATTCGAAGTAGCACAATGAAGCTAGCAATTTGAAGGCATGCTACTATCAGGACCAATCTCCCGTAAAGAACAGAACTTCCTGCGATTACAGACTATTCTATGAATTCTAAAAAAAAATATCTCAAATGTAATGTTTGAATAGCACAGTATTATACAATTTCTGATACACTGAAACTATTAAAATAACAATTACTATGTCATTAAAAACTGAACAAGTTTTCATTGTATAAAAAAAAAACAGAATTATAAAGTTATTTGAACTGGAATGCTGGTTACTGACCTAGGATGATGAAAATAGATAGGTCTTTAAATAGACTCAAAACGCCCCAATACATAGGTTTTAAGGACATACCCTGTTATGTGGTGTTCACATGGCTTAAATAAAAGTTTGCAATGAACAAAAGGGCATATTAAATGATTGAATCCCTATTGAAGGTCACCACTACAAAAACAAGGGCAATGCATTTTTTTCTTATCTAATCACGACTTTAAAACCCACATTTGTATTGACATAGAATAATGAACCTTAATAGCATTTGAAAATGAACGCCTGCGCTTATCGCTAACCTCAGTATCTCACAAAGTGATAATATTATAAAACAATACCGCTGATAAAAAAGTAAATGTAAATTTGAAATTACACAATTTCTGAACTGAATTTTTTATCTACTTAAAAAGCAATCGTAATGAATAGTTTGTACTATAGATGGAAAAAGTTTCCAATTCTTTTAGCTTTTTAGTATTCATTTAATTAAATGCTCGAGAAAATTACTTGCAGTAAAACTCTTAACTTCATTAGGAAGGTTTTATAATTCAGATTGCTATTCCTTGATTTAAAATGTCCAAAGGAATAAGTTAGGACTTTAAGATTGACTATATTTCATTTACATAGACAATAATTTAAAAAATATGTTTTATTTTTTAATATATGACCCGATGTCATTAATTCAAAATTTAATATAAACAGATAATTATAGAATTTTATTCTCAAATCATTAATTTCTCTTCTCTTACGTGTTTAGGAACATCTTTTCAGTTAAAAAGAAAATTTCTCGTAAAAAGAACTGTAACATGCAGAACTTTACGAGCAGGTACTTTTAAAGTCTGGAATAGTGACTTTGTTTTTGTAAACTCAACTTTATTTACCTACAACTTAAACATGGATTTACAAAAATATGCTCGAGCACATTCTTCGTCAAAGTCTGTTGAACAATTTGTTAGGAAATCTGACTCGAGGTTGCTAAAGTTCATAAGTTTGAGATGTATGTTTTGACAATAATTGGCAAAGAATTCCGCATGGAACTACCAACTCGAAATTTATTTTACCCACTTATATTACCCTAATTTACTAACTTTATGCAAAAGCAATTAGGTTTATAGATTATTTCTTACATACTAATGCGGAAATTTATACACAATGTTGGCACACCGTAGTGGCAGTGCAATGGTTACGCAAACCGAGATTCGACCACTCACCGGTACCAATGTATCTTTGATATATGTACTTTGGTTGTCCTGTTTCTATGATACAAGCACTTTAGTAGCTTAGTTTAGAAATTTATAATAAAATAAAATAAATTACACAGTTTTGAGTAGTTGACTTTAGGTATTAATTTTCCTAGTCTGCTGAACCGGGGTAGTACCACCATCTTAAAGCCTACAAACCATGAAGTAACTCAGTCCCTTCGGAATCAACTTCAAAGTAAACAGTTTTAACGGTCGCGTCGCACCCAAACGAGAATTTTTATACACTTGCCGGAAGGTAAGCTCACAGTGTCTAGGTCAAGGGTAGAAAAGATTTTGATCCCCGCGTTAAGGAGTTGAAAGCTATCATGTTACTAAGGCTTTCAAAAGAGCGGAAGTACAGCGCGGTTCCAGGATTGGCGAGAGTCTCCTATAGCAAACGGGTCATTGCAGCTTTTGGAGTTTCGTCAGGAACTTCAACCGTTCCTCGCTGTCACCGCTGAGACACCCTGACGGCTTACTGGCGCATGCGGCGAAAGCGAAGGCCGAGCTTTTTGCCGCTATCTCACGGATCCATTCACTATATAGCCACGCGACGGCCAGTTGAACCGTATGCATTAAGCTTAGAAAGAAAGGTCTTGTGCTATTCCCTGTGAAACGCTTTCGGGATGTCCAAGCCGATGGCGAGGGCGATTCCATTACTATCCAATTCAGCTGTAGTAAGAGTCGCCCCCATTCATAATCACACTTATTTTTGATATATCTTCATATATATTTTATTCTACTGTACGTGTGTTAGTCACCTAACTCCTCCTCTAAACGGCAGGACCGATTTTGATGAAATTTTCTGGGTGGCTTGGAAACACAATAAGACCCGGTAGGTAGCGCTGCTGTCGAAATTCCCCCAAAATTGACTTTCTGAACAATTGACAAATATATAAACGAGTATAGCGAATAAGCTTTCAACTGTAACTCAAATCAAATTATCGTAAAATAAAATATTTTGTTTTGAAAGCGTTAATATATATTGTACGTACATCTAGGTTAAGTAATTAAATTAATTAAAGCCAACGTCCCGTTCCCGACAGCCGTCTGTTTCGAGTACATTCCTTTATACTTTTTTGCCCGTTCTCTACAACCTAAGAGCATGTCGCCGACAAACATCAACAAGAACACTAAAGGTTTTTGTCGTATATAACGCTGGGAGCGTTAAATACAACAAGACGACAAAAACGGTTTATTGAAAAGATTAAGGTTTCTATGTTTAGATTTACACAAAAAAGAATGTCTTAAAAAGTATTAAATGTCACTGTAATAATTAGTAAGAATAGAGTTAAGTAACCGCAAGTAGTTATCCACTATACCGGCCCAGTTGGAACCGGGAACATTAAGCTGATCTTGAAAAGCGACTGAGTCAAATTATAGCCTTTCACTGGTGGTACAACTCCGTTTCGGCACACTGGGCATATGAATGGGGACTGCCTACCATCCAAAAACGATCAGACCCGATACAAATATTTGTCTCATATTTATTATTAACAAATTAAAAAAAAAAAACTAATAGGCAAGTGACGCTCCTTTGTCTCTGCTTATCCCTGCGGCAGTGCATATAAAACAAATTTTACGTGCATGGAATAACAAATTCATTTGAAAAGCTAACCACTTGAAAAATTATAAATCTCGTTTAATTTTACCTGAAATTTAATAAAAGCTATAGAAATAACTGCTAAGACAGAAAATATTGTTTACAGTCATTTCTGTCTCGCATTAATTAATTGCTGCTCGCCTTTTAGAGACAGGCAAAATCTTACAAAAAAACCTCATGATGTACAATTGGCGGCTTTAATTCTTAAAATCCATCTATCTATCTTAAGTTAGTGATCAAGCAAACAATCAATCAAATTGTCACCCATTTTTCCCATGGGGATAGGCAGAGACAATGGAACGCCACTTGCCACGATCCTGACACAACTCCCTAGCTTCCTTCACATCTATAATTCTCTTCATACAAGCTCTAAGGTTATGGGCACTAGGCACCTAGTTTTCTTGGGGATGTCTCCGATTTGATCGAAAACCACTCTCCTGGGCCTGCCTTGTTTAACGCATCCAACTACTTCAAATTTATAAATTCAATCAATTATAAAATCGTCAATCTTTTTTCACTCATCCTTTCCATCTGCCCAAACCATCAAAGCATGCTTTTGTCAATCCTTATCACTACATCTTCTTTCAAACCACATCTATCACGCAATGTGCTATTCCATATTCTATACGCTATCGTGGCTTCATTTATAATAATGACTGACAAATAATCCGTTGAAAAACAATAAATGAAATCAAACGCATTGTTTTTTCGCGTGCAAAATTAGCTAAGAACATTTTTAGGTAATTTTGCGAACGATGCGACATGCACAGAACATTCAGCAATTATGTCACTCGCACTATTTATGTAATTTAATTATACGATTTGAATTATGTAAATTAATAGTTAATTAACTGATCTTTCTTGTTAATTAGATAGCGACATCAAAACGGTTAGTTCTCCAACCTAATATAATATAATCTTGTTCAAAATGCATAAATAAAATTATTATTCACGACGGACGTCATTGATTTGATGCGAACAATAGTTTGAGATTAATAAATATTGTTAATTCTTATAAAAATGGCATTATATTATGCTTGTTAAAAGAAAAATATATATTCGTAATGTATTATGACATTTTTTAAATAGCAATATGCGAAATGTATTTGTTAACACCAATATTTTTGTCATGCCTCTAATTGCTTCGTAAACTCAGGTGCAACAAATGGTGTTTTATTTCATTATCGAATGAGCAGCCAAAATAAAAAGATACTGTTCGTTATTTACAGCCATGCATCAATTTTATTGTTTTATATGCCAAAAATAAGATAACAAGTCGATACAGGCAATCCTGTTCAGTAAAAAGGTAGTTAAAATAGCAATGTTTTATAAAAAACGAATTATAAGAAGTATTTAAAAGCAATTATGCTATCGACTCATAAAAAAACTCGATGAGTTGGATGTACAATAACTTTATTTTTTTTCAGCTTTTATAAAAGATATAAAAGATATATGTAATTAGCACTACAGAATTAAAAACTTCATCAAAGGGAAAGTTTTCTAAAACATAAATTTCAAAGTTGGAAAAGCGGCAAACCATCGAAGCGTATATAATAGGCTTGGCGTCTCGTCTCCAGTCTGTCTACTGTAAGACTAAACCCTAATCTTTTACAATTCACAACCAAAAAGAAATTCATGAAACATGAAATTAGTCTCTTTTGTTATAATATTCAACAACCCAATAAAAAACTAAAAGTTGTCCTTTAAATTAAAAAAAATAAGCTTCAATAGTTTAAAAAAGTAATTAGTATGTTTCATCAAGAATGAAACGTGATGTACGAAAATTGCAATATAAAGGCGAAATAAATAAAATAAACCACGCTGAAACGAGAGAGGCGAACGCGGCGAACATGGTCATATGGTTTTTATTTCAGTTCTACAGGACAGTTCACCAAATATATTTTTGAATTAATTCCTTTTAATGTCTTACTTGGAATAGGACAAAATTATAACTCATTTCTTAAAGTCTTTAAAAAGGAAAAACTCTGGTATAAGAAAAAGGTATTCAATTAGCTCTTTTTACAGAATTCTATTCTCTTATAAAGTTTCTTACTTAACATTTCAAAAATGTATTTCGTTAAAAAATAAGTTCTTTATTTTCCACTGACTGTTTTGATAATATATTTTGCACATCGATTTAACGCTGTGACGTGGGGGAAAGCGACGAAACCGCTAGAATTTCCACAAATTTACCAGTCTCCCTGGCTCGTAAACCATTTCGGTCAAATGTACCGACAATCTAAACGATTATTAAACATGTCTGTGGTACAAACAACTGTACTTCTCGGGTATTGAATTTTATTTATTTTAAATAAATAAATAATAATATAAAAAAAATACAAATATTACTCAGACCAGTAATCGAACCTGGGACTTTCTGCGTAACGGACTAATATGCTAAACAATACGCCGCGCCTGCCGTGATTAATAAAAAAATGTCTTCCAAAATTAATTTACATTAATACACCCACCCACCCATTAAACACGTACTATTTTAAGTATGTTAAAAATATTAAATATTTTTAGACAAGATGTCTGACGTACATACAAGAATCGAGTTATTGAAAACATATGCACACATTCAGAATACAACTAAATGGACTTTG
The DNA here is from genome assembly GCA_905220615.1 of Tinea trinotella. Taxonomy (NCBI): domain Eukaryota; kingdom Metazoa; phylum Arthropoda; class Insecta; order Lepidoptera; family Tineidae; genus Tinea; species Tinea trinotella. Next base: position 18,497,818 of record HG992305.1, read on the forward strand.
CATTCATTAATAGTATTGTAAACTACCGCAAATGACAATTCCACTCAATTCATAATAAATCACGCGTCCCCATTTTGAAAATAGTAATATTTCAATACAAACTACCAGGAGACTAACCATTATTCAATTTAAATCCGTTTTATATCGACCACGAATTGCGGTTATACTATTTCCTAAAAGAGATAATCTGAAAATCTCATTAATCGTATTAAAATTCATATATTATATTAGCTAGGTATATAAAAAAATCTAAATTAATAATGAATCTGGATAGTAAAATTCACACCGTGCCTGCGCGACATAACTGACCTGCAGCCGCGAGTGACATATCATTCGATGATTTTTTCTCCTAAACTTTTATTACTAATAAATATCATAATAATAAACTAATCAAATTGTCACGCACAGGGATAGGCAGAAACAATGGAGCGCCATTTACCACGATCCTGACACAACTCCCTCGCTTCCCTCACATCCACAATTCCTTTCATTCAAGCTCTACTATTATGCGCACTATAGGCAACCCAGCTTTCTTAAGAATGTCTCCATTTTTTTTGTGACTCGCCATATGACAGCACCTCGCTTAACGTAAAGCTGGAGTGTGGTCCATGAATTTAATAACTATAAGTAGCAATCACTTTCACTATGCCGGAACCGGCAACTTACAAGATGATCCCAATACCGCGATCAAATCACTTCACAGTCTGTACACTTGTAAGTGATTACCCCGGATCGGCAGACTGGGTACCACTGCCTACCACTCTTTGATAACCAGACCAGAAGCAAATATCCGCTTTTTTTCTTATTAATAAATATTTGCAATATTTAATATAACTAATAAATATTCCAAATAAAAGCTATGAAACAAATATTTGCTCCGACCGGGTCTGTCTCGTTTTACGCATCCATCGACATCAGATAACAATTAAAAAAAACTATAAATAAAATACTCCTTTGGTTCGAGTTTATTATTCACGAAAAGAATCTTTGTTTTTTTAGTAATTATTGGTCTTATATTAGAAACTAATAATATAAGGTTAAAACGTTTCTACCAAAGATCTAATTTTGCAATTCGTTAAAAACATATCGCTCGTACGATCAAGTTCACAAATATTAACCAATATTTGTTTTCAAGTAAAATTTGAGTATGGTTTGTTTACAGACAAGTTGAAAATAGACCAAACTTTATCGTAGGCTCGTTCGTAGTCTTCTATCTCGTAGCATACACACAAATAATATTGGATAACACCTTAGACCGGCATAGTGACGGCGACTGGGGTAGCCGGGAAATAACTCGGTTTTTTCATTCGTCGTCACTCTTGGACCTCCTCTTGCTTATCGTCAGGCCGGACGAGGTCAGATGTCGTGTCACAATAAAAAAAGTCGCAATGAGAAATTGAAGAGTACCTTAATTTACCATGATTAAGCGTTTTTTAACCATTCCCTACTCGTTGCCCTCCGAAACCCTTATCGAGCTTAGTAAGCAAAGAAGCAATCTATTAAAATTCAGGGTTTAAATGAAAAAAAAAATGTTAACGCTTCTCGAATTGTTTTGCAAATAAATTAACTAAAATACTGGCCGCAGTTTAACTGTAAAGGGCGCAAAAACACGACCCACTTTATAACTTAATAGTAAAAACATACTTCTTCATATTTGCAACTTGAACATTATTTGCCTCGATCAAATATTGTTCAACTTTTAATAAACAGTTCTCCGTTTATTAAATATTATAAACTTTTGTTAATGAAAATATAAGGTAGATCTGCGTCCAGTCTGTCGATCCGGGGTAGTAGACTAGGTCTGTAGACTTCAAGTCTACAGACCGGGAAGTAACTTAGTCGCATTTCGGAAACTTAAGCTTATCATAAGGAGACACGCTGTTATACCTGTATGTCGAGCCACAATAAAAAAGTACTTAATAAGGATTCCAAAGTTTTGAACTATAGTTTTAGGTCTGTGTCCGATTCATAGTTGCGACGTTACATCTGGTGTCGACTTGCATGATGGTGGTTTTCAATTACAGTTCTCATCACTATGCTTGCCAGAAGTGCTACATACGTGGGCGAGTAAAGCAATCAATACATTGGTAATTATTTGACAAAGGAAGGATGCGCTTTAGTTTGTTTATTTCGAGTAACGATTCAGTCAACAGAATGCTGAAGATAACCTCGATTTATATGTCCATCAAAACGTTAGTTAATATTTTTAAAAGCATCAAACCTTAATGTGAATATTATTATTGTCTTGTCTAAATTTCAATCAATCAATCAATCAAATGGCCACGCCTTTTCCCACAGGGATAGGCAGAGACAATGGCGCGCCACTTACCACGAACCTTACACGACTCGCTTAATTTATAAAATCAAATGTCGTCACAATAAAAAAAATGACACAGTTAAAAGTGCCGTACTAAAGGATGATATTACGTTTATATTCAGGGTGCAAAATCGAGTTTTACAGCAACGATATAAAAAGACGTGCAAAGTTTATGGTTACATTTTATTAAAAACTGAATACAAAGTTGCCAAGTATGTAGGGTATCGTGGTAGTATTAGAAAATAGCAAAATATTTTCGATAGCTCGTAAAAGGATACTATAGCTGAATCTTTTCCTGTATATTTCCTGTATATATGTTATGTTCCTAGCAAGCCCTAATAGACTAAGCACTGAAAATGACAAATATCAGCGAACTGTATTCAACACTACTTATTATATCCACACCTCAATGTTGATTTGGACGTTTAAAACATTCCAACTAACATTTTCTGCAATATCAAAATCAAAACTCAAATTGTCATGCCTTTTTCCACGGAAATAGGCAGAGACAATGGAGCGCCACTTGCCACGAGACTAACACAACTCCCTCGCTTCCCTTACATCGCCAATTCTTTTCATATTCTTCTTTTCTTCTTGCGCTAAAAGTTGTCAATAATGCCACTGTCATACTAACAAACGTATAGCACAATGTAAACCAATTACACAGTTTTAATTGAAATCTGCGTTGTAGTTACACTCATGGTCTGTGAGGACAAACATTTTTAATGAACGCAGATCAAAAGGGAATGATCAAACATTATATTATACATTATGTGTAAGGATCGTGGTAAGTGGCGCTCCATTGTCTCTGCCTATCCCCGTGAGAAATAGGCGTGACAATTTGATTGATTGATAGATATATACAAAAAGCGACCGTGGTGTTTTATGGTTACGCAGACCGAGAGCACGGGTTCAAAACCACTCACCGGTACCAATGTATCTCTGATATAATGTACTTTTATTGTCCTGTTTCTATGATACAAGCATTCCTAGGCCGGTATAGTAGATGTGATTGCTACTTACAGGTATTGAAATGTAGTAGCAGTGAATTGTAGTCCATCTATTTATGGACGACACTCCAGCCTAACATCAAGCAAGGTGCTGTCATATGTCGAGTCACAATAAAAAAAACTTTAGTAACTTAGTATAGAAATATTAATAAGTAAATAAAATATTACTTTTTTCCTATACAATTGTTTCTTCATATCCGTAATTGCTCTATTTCTAAATATCTTTATGATATATTCCTAATTGTCGTCGATGGTGAAATGGAGAAGAAAATTGTGAAAGATATTTGTGATTCTATATTATTAGAATACATACTCGTACGTGTTGAAAATCATATGTATTATATTGTCAGAAACAATCATGGTGCAATACAAAGTATTAATCAATTTAATCAGATAACAATAATTATATAATGAAACATAAATTTGATAAGTTTAATATTAAAAGACGGATTGTAATAATAAAATATACAATGTTCATTTGTGTAGATAAAATGTAAGGAGATAAATTGACTTAAAATTATTCCAACTATTTCCCAAATTCACTAATATAATATAATAACAATAAGTAGCCGATTACCTAATAAAGCTTCATTTGATTAAGTATCCTTCAAGCGATGCGTGAAGAAGCACCTTTGACCGGCATAGTGACCGCGACTGAGGCAGCCGTGAACAAACTCGGTTTTCTCAGTCGTCGTCACTATTGGACCTCCTCGTGCTTATCATCAACAAAAAAATGAAAATTTCGAAACAAAAGTAGATTCATTCATTTTTATCTGGATTATATTGCGTTAAATATAAAAGACATAATATTTGCGAGGGAGTTGTGTCAGGATCGTGGTAAGTGGCGCTCTATTGTCTCTGCCTATCCCTTTGGGAGAAAAGCGTGACAATTTGATTGATTAATTGACATATTATTATACATATGCTACAAAAAAACTGCACAGTTGAACAGCGTACCCAACCGAGTTTATAAAAAAATCACAGATTTAAGTTAAAAATGTATTAAGTATGAATTAATTGTTAACCTATTAAATAAAAGGTAAAAGTTTTTTATAAACTCGGTTGGGTACGCTGTTCAACTGTGCAGTTTGGTTGATTGAAAAGGGAAGTCCGAAGCGCTGTAATATAATTTGGTGCAATCAGCTCACTTCAAGATGCTAGAAGATAATATTAAAACTATATTTCACTGCATACTTCCATTGATTCCAATCAGCACTTTGATTCACTATCAATTATTATTCTACCATTCATTACCTATCTCTCATAATTTCATCTCTCAAACACACTTTTATACAAACGAAAATAGATTAAATAAAATATAATATTAGACATAGCCAGCATTTTTTACATGTATAGTATACGCCAAGACTACGAAAATGATATTGAGCTCAAATAAAAGAACATTTTTTATCGAGTGAGTGTTTAATTTTCATCACTAAAACGCCTTTACTAATACAGACTAAAATCTATCAAAACTAATTAATATGACATATGAAATAACAGACTACAAAGTCACCGTAGTACGTACGTGATACAAAGGTTGCCCTTTATACCACTTAGTGGTTAAATTAATTACATCAAACAGCTCTACGGGTTTAGTGAAGATGGACGCCATTCATGCTGTCAAATGTCAGGAATATTGCAACCGGCTATTCACGAATAATGTCACTTTAATAGTTATATCTACGTAATAAATGTCGCTCTCGACAATTGAATTTCACACTAGCTGTGCCCGCGGTTTCACTCGCGTAAAATTACGTTTATAACACAGTCATAAAAAAGGAGAAGGTTCTCTATTCAACTGTATATTCCATTTTTTGTATTTATAACTCGATAACTTATATAAAAATAACAGGAATACTAAGGGCATACTCCTGTAAAGTATTTTTACATCTGTACACGCAATAGCTTTTTGTGCAGACTATCAGTCTAGAGGTAGTCTCGAGTACAAACATCCCCAGTACAAGTGCCTCTTAATAAAATTCTTCATTTAACGAATACTAGTGTATTCGTTTCAGTACCAATAAATCGACTATAGGAGCTATTTATATATTAATACAATTGCTTTGATGAGTTCATGTTCGTGATGTATTGGAGGTAATTAATATCCGTTTCCAATCTAATTACATAACACGCAAAGGCGTTTCAGAGTATTTGAAGTTCACTTCAGTCAGCCAATCGGATTCCCTAACAAGTCCTATAAATTTAAGCCCAATATATCTGCTTATACTAATACTTATGCTAAATGACAAGAAACCAGATTTATCTAGCCATTTGTCAATACTAAACTTCGTAGGAATAGCGTTGACTATTGTGTAAAAGGAGTTTTTATACTTATTTATATTTAAAATTAATATGCAAGTAAAAAAATAATTCATTCACACCACGCTTGCATAGACAATCATGCATTCAGGCGTTTTCCATCAGGTCCACATATGAAAGTGTCGCAGGTGCATCTGCTTCTCTTTGATATGTCGCCATCTCTCAATGAAAAGAAAACAGACTTTGACGTATATCGATAATAAGGCGAACGTGGTGTAGAGGTGTGCAATGGTCACGCAAACCGAGAGCACGGGTTCAAAACTACTCACCGTACCAATGTATAAAAAAACCTATTTCTATGTGCACGCAAGCCATTCTTCACTTACTAAGGTACATACAATACCTTACATACAAATACAAATCATTAAATCACAAACCATTCCAATCACCAAATTTTAGCACTCTAAGGACTGCCGCTGACAGGAACGTGCATGCGCCGCGGATAACTACGTCAGCGTAAGTTTTAATACATCCCTTGATCTTTCGGAATCAGGGACATCTGTACAAGTAGTTAAAATCAATTTTTTTATTATTGTGACACGCCATTTGACCTCGATCCGCCTAATGATAAGCGTGACGACCAAGAGTGACGACGACTGAAAAAACCGAGTTAGTTCACGGCTGCCTCATTCGCCGTCACTATGCCAGCCAACGGTGCTTCTTCACGCATTGCTTGAAGGATGGAGAGAATACATGGGCTGGCAAAAGCATTTGGTTTAGTTATTAGCACAATGAAAGGCTCTGAGCGCTTTGAAACCATTTCAGAACGTGTTTACCTCTCGAACAGATCACAGAAAGGCATAAGTCAGCGGCTAACCTTACAGAGTTAAAATCTACTTTCATTCGCTGTTGCACCAAATTCAATCCGCCAAAAAGTCTCCTTGTATGCATAAGTAAAATGTATCAATTACCTTTTTTTATTTAATATAAGTAATTCAGAAATATACTTTAAATTACTTATAACAAAATTGTACTATAATATACTTTTTGTACTGATACATAAAGTATATTATAGTACAATTTATTACTTCTATAATAAATTGTACTATAATCAAAGTATTTAAAAAAAAGACAAAAAAATAGTGAGTTAATAGTGAGCTTATTACGACCACATGATATTCATTATACAAAAGAATTAAATGAATCACAAAGGTTACATGATATGTTATGTTTAACTCTCTAAACACAAAAGGTAAATAAACCTTTCCTATTGATATTTTTATATAGTAAAAGAAACCAAAAAGAACTTCAAGTGCGGAAACGAGCTCGCAAATAACTACTATAACTACTAGTACTTTCTCTATATCACTATAGCCTTCGTGATGCATTCACTAATTTAAATAGATACTTAATTTCCCATTATTACTCATAATATGTTTTATACTGTTTTAATGCCAATATTTGAGGAAAGACAACATAAATAAAGTAAAAAATACAAAAATCAATAAATTCAACAAAATATATAGTTACGCGTTTCTCTTTTCAAATATCCATAGTAAAATACATTTACTTATAATACAGTATATAAAATTATATATGTGATAAAATAAATGAAATTATAAAAAAAAAGGATAAAAGGAGATTGATAAAATGAGCGAGTGAAAGGATGATATACCTGAAGATTGTGCCTTTCATTTTAATGACATTCTTAAAAAAGCTAGGGCCATAGAGCTTGTAATATAAGAATTGTGGATGGGAAGGAAGGGAAAGAGTTATGACAGGATTGTCTCGAGGAATTAATGTGTTACAATTTGTTCGATTAATTAATTAGAAGATATTCATTACTAAAATTATGTTACAATAACATTAATTGTCCAAGTTAAATAATCCAGAATAACAATATTTAAACATTGAATGTAAATAAATGTACATTTTCAAAGAAAACTCATTATAAAACTTTATATAAAGTTTAATAACACTGGTTTTAATGAATATAGATACTTATTTAAAAGTTATTTGAATTAATAAATACAGTCTTTACACTCAAATTTTAGTGTTTAACCCAACAAACTAATATTTATTATTTGCGATTCATACAAAAAGTTTCGCAAGATATCGTACAAAGTTTACATTATTGAAACTGTTAAAAAACTTTGTTAAAAGTTGTTTTAAAGACACAAAACAATTGTAATTATGGGAAATAAAGGTTTAGACATTATTTTACTCACCACTATGTTCTGTAAAGATGTTACTGCCAAGATTGCGGGGGTCTTTAGGTGCCCTCTGCTTGCTTCGCGAGGATCGCATGGACGCGCCACTGGCGGTGCCGCGCTCTTTGGCCTGCTGGGCCCCCATACTGCTACCCCCTTAAGGTCCTTTACTAATCCTAATTATAACATAAGAACTAACAAGCCAAATAATAATCTAATAAAATTCAAGAAGTGGACCCCGCACTGTCCACATCTTAAAAAGTTAAACAAAGTACGTAAAATAAAAGAAGAGTTCGCAACAAAAAACTATATTACACAGTTCATGTCAGAAAAATTTGAGTCCTCGAAGATATATTTTAAGCCTATAAAACTAATTGAGCGCACGGAACAACGTAGCCAGCGCCATTATACGAGAGACTGACATGTTTGACGTCGATTTTTTTTGGTTTACACTCAGACTTCGGCATTTGGCCGCACATGCGCATTTGTGAATACCTATACACGACTAATTTAAAAACAGATGCCACGGTCTCAAACCTTAAACAAGTACTATGAGATTTCCTATATTTTGTTATTGAAATAATACTTGATATTAAATAACATATATGAATAAAAGAATCATAGTATAAATAAATTACCAATAAATAAAAATAGATACACGACCCAAATAGTAGCCTAATGCTTGTATAGTCCACTTATTACGATGCACTTCAGTATTTAAAAGTACCACGAGTTGCCCTTGAATAGAACTACTGGTAATTTAATTTGCCCGTGGTTCGATTGATAGAAGTACGGGTAAAGCAAAGACCATGCATCGAGCAGTCAAACCATGCAATTGGAACATGGCTCACAGATGTTGTAAATTTATATTGTTCTTTTATTTTAATGAAAATGCCATTAATATTTATATCTATCTATACGTTGGATATAGGTAGATATTCGGCAAGTATTCACAACCTAATTTCAAGATAATGCCTATATTTTAGATGAATTATTAGTTCTGACGTCAGAATAGAGATTTACGTAATAAATATTAATAATGTTAGGTGCATTTTAACAACAATATTATCTTGTGTTAATATTAGTTTTATTTCCTTATTCCAATGAGCAATAATGAATTAGAACTAACCTTAAATACATTACTTTTTAGCAGGATAATACTCCAGCATGCAAACTAAAATAGTTCTTAACGTTATTGACATTAAAATTAAATTAGAACGAAAACAATCTGATATTTGTACGCTTACAGATATCTGTCAAACATGTTTGACAATTACTGGGCATGCGCAGAGTAATGCCGGTGTCACTGCAAGCGTCTAAAACAAACAACGAACTTCTACCCTCGATACAATGCGGCCGTGGTGTCGCCTACTATTAAGAGACCCACCTACGTAATACCTCAGTTGACGAGTTTACAAAGTGTCTATTTATAATAAAATAATGTCAAACTTTTTATATTAGGTATTTATTATTAAATAAATACTATATCCAATAAATCGTGTTTGTTTGTATGGATATCATATACCATTAATGTATGAGGGAGTATTGATAATCTTAGGAAAGCGTCCTTCAATCACTGCTTGCTTCTTAGTATGCGTTGCAATGGTTATAATAATTATATCTACAGTCTTAACCAATACATTTCAGCACAAATGCGATTATAATCTTGTAATCCTTCCACAGGCCCTACAGCAGCAACTACAGGACTTTTATCGTAAATATACTTCATACAGGCCTCTATAATATTTTTGCATTCCACGGAATCTATATCATTAATTAAATCAAATAACACGGGTATTGTCCCTTTATAGAGAAAAGTTTTGCCAATAAGTTTGGCCATTCCTGCATTTGTTTGCGTTTTAAACAAAACCTTATTTTTCAACTCTACTTTAACACGTTCTATTTCCTCTATCGTTATTGAAGTGCACAGTGTTAACCATTTGTGAGTAAGATTGAATAACAAATCATCTATTTTCAAAGATTCTGCTACAAAATGTACACCCCATAAAGAGGTGTCCTGATATGAAATATTAAAGGACTTATAACCTTCAGTAAAATAATACGCTGCCCGTGAAAGAACGTTCGGATGGTCTTGAGCATATCCTTGAGATTTGTGCCAACCGCCGACACACAACATGGCGATATCCATGTAAAGTTTGTCACAATGAAGAAATGGTGGCGCTTCAAATGCGATTGCTACATTTGCTGCGTGCATAGCATCATTCCGGAAACGTACGTCAGAGCCAGTGTATCTAAAATGTAAGGAATAGTTAAAGAAACATAACTAAGTAAATAATACTAAAGTAAATTAAACAAATTTAATGCGGCTTTTATAGTTTTACATTCGCTCCGAGATCACGATGGCTGCAAAGCTCTTAAAACGTTGGAATAATAAAAAAAAATCCAACGTTTTGGACCAAAAATTTGTTTAATCCATTATTCAATGTTGGCGCAAAATCTAAGAAAATTCTACTAAAGTTACTTGTTATTCAATTAGCGATGTTAGATAAAAACTCACCTGTACATTACTTGTTCGTCAAAATAATGCGATTGTATAGTGCATGTGGCATCTTCAGCAGTTTTAATAATACTATCAATATTCAAGTTACCGACTGCGACAAGCACCGCACGACGTAAGCTCCAAACTCTTTGATAGAACGTTTGCACTGCATCCCTTTTGAAATTACATATTCTTTCACTTGTGCCCATTATTGGCAATGCCAACGGGGTACCTTGAAATGCAGTCGCATGGAGGTAATCGAGGGTCAAATTATAATAATCATATTCCCTCTGACACATTTCAACTAATATTATCTTTTTCTGTACTTCAATTTCACTTTCTGATAACGAGTTCATAAATACATTTTTCAATAGTGCACTGAGAACTTGAGGAACATCACAACATAAACATTCAGTTGACATGCTTATATGCTCTCTTCCACTCTGGCATTTAAAATGTACTCCTAGCTCTGATAACGATTTGTGCATATCATTTACTATTAGATGTTCTATCAGGTGAGACATTCCGTGTTCTAGCGGATGTTCATATCTGGTTCCAGCGTCAATACACAAATTGATGCTTACTGTCTCCGTCTCATTACTGAGTGTAGCTATTCTTAGGCCGTTTGCTAAACAGCCCCAACTTGGTTTAGGCATGTTCATTAAATAATGCATGTACGGCATTGGAAATGTGCGTATTTGTCTATATGGCACGACGAGAAATTTAGACGCTTTTGAAATACAATTCAACAACATCGTTTATTATTATACAAAACTATTCAAATTCACAAAATTACTGCAGTACTAAATAAACATTTATATAATAATGAATAATGACATATATGGCATATTTGACAAGTAACAAATTATAATATTATTTTTTATTGTAACGCGACCTCGAATTATCTTAGGTAAAAGGAGAGGTCCAAGAGCGCCGACGACTGTAAAAAACGACGGTGCCTCAGTCGCCATCACTGTCTACGCCATAGGTGTTTTTACAACTCCAAGGTTATAGGAGAGTAAAAACACATGGGTTGGTAAAGCATTACCGGTTGACAGAATGTAAATTGCTTTCCCCTGTCTTAAGCGGGAGAAAAAAGACAAGGTTTAAACAAGGTTAAAGAGTTCATCAGAACTATCTACGCGATAATGGACGCATAGAGTCGCCATATCTCGGTATCGATCGCCCAACAACAGCAAGCTGTTCAATATCCCATGGTAGTAAATCTTTGATAAACAAATGTTGCTTACACGCGGCTCTAGTTAATGAATATGTGCCAATCAATTAATCAATCAATCAAATTATCACGCCCTTTTCCCACAGGATTAGGCTAAGAGAGACAAAGGAGTTGTGCTGTGTTGTGTTAGGATCGCGGTCACTTCCCACGATCCTATAACAACTCCCTCGCTTCCCTCACATCCACAATTCTCTTCATACAAGCTCTTACTTCATATGAGCATATCGATATAAATATTACAAATAAAAGTTTTTTCCCTGTGGGAAAAATGCATGACAATTTGGTTGATTGAAAAACTATGAAACAAATATTTGCTCAAAAATCAAATCCAGGGAGTAACGGACTGGTGTGCTAAACACTACACCGCGCCTGTCGTTAAAATGATCATAGCCGAGTTGGGGCTGGCTAAATGGCTTCGGCTGAAGAAACCCGAAAGTAGGATTAAAAAGCCATAGAAGTGCGGTGGTCATAAAGGATTTTTGTGGGGTAACGATTGCTGATAAAAGAGCACCACAGGTGAAGACACCCTGCACCATATGCAAAGACGCCTCTGGGTGAATGTGACTGCTACTAACTGTCGGAGTGCTGCCATATTTCGAATCACAATAAAAAAAATTGTGACCGGATTGCCTAGTGCCCATAACCATAGAGTATAGAGCGTGTATGAAGAGGATAGCGGATGTGAGATAAGTGAGGGAGTTGTGACAAGGTCGTGGCAAGTGGCGATCCATTGTGGAAAAAGGCGTGTAAATTTGTCAATTTGATAGTGACATGGATTGATAAAGGTGCAAAAATGATGAAAGGAGATTGACGAAAGAGATTTATAAATCAGTAGTGTGTCGAATAACAGGGAACGTTTTTAAAAAAGCAGGGTTGTCCATAACCTTGGAGATGGTATGAACAGAATTGTGAATGTAAACGTTGTATTATAGAAACAGGACGACCAAAGTACATATATCAAAGATGCATTGGTATCGACAAGTGGTTTTGAAACCTTTACAGTTATCTTATTGTAAAGAACGCTAGAAAGTAGTGTCAGGAATGTGACTCTCCTCCTTGCCCTTTTTTTTAAATTTTATTGTGTCCCGACATTATGACAGCACCCCGCTTGATGTTAAGCTGGAGTGTGGTTCATGAATAGATGTCACTACTACAATGCAATAACTGTAAATAGCAGTAAATATAACTGTAAATATCCACTATGCCGGCCTAGTAGAACCAGCAACTTCGAAGCTGAGCCCAAAACCCGACTAAATCACTTCACGGTCTGTATTTAAATGGTGGTAAAGACTGGGTACCACTTCCTACCACTCTTTGATAACCAGACTCAAAGCAAATAATCCGCCTCTTTTTTTATTAACAAATATTTGAAATATTTAATATAGTTATTAAATATTACAAATAAAAGCTATGAAACAAATATTTGGTCCAACCGGGAATCGAACCCGGGACTTTACGCACAACAAACCGATCGCCAACCAAAGGCCACGCCTGTCGTCCCTGTGGGTATTAAGGCGAGATGACAATTTAATTGATTGCCTTGACTATTCCAGTATGAGTAGCATATACATAGTATAAAGTTTTTTTTATTGTGAGTCGACATCTGACCTCGACCTGCCTGCCTGATATATAGAATAGTTCCATCTCGTTTTAGTTCCAAGACATTTTACTAGGCCGGCATAGTGGATGTGACTGCTACTTACTGTTATTTAACTGTTGTAGCAGAGACCTCCATACATGGACCGCACTTCAGCTTTACATCAGGCAGGGACATATTTAGCTTAACATATGTCGAGTCACAATAATAAAAATGAAATTTCTCTAGCTGTGCCCGCGGATTCACCCGCGTAAAATTAGGTTTATAACACAGTCATAAAAAAGGAGGAGGTTCTCAATTCGACTTTTTTTGTATTTATAGCTCGATAACTCATATAAAAATGACAGACGGAAATAAAAATAAATATATATTCCAAACAGCTAAAACTATAGTCAATTGAAAACTATAGTAAAAAAATACATATTTATTAATTAAAAGTAACCTATGTTACTTCTAGTACCTCAAAAAATAAACAACGTAACAAACAAACTCACATTCACTTTTATAATAATAGTAGGATATGCATATAATGACAGAAAGAAATAACAATAAAGAAAGATTCCAAACAGCTGAAAGTATAGGCTATGGAAAGTATAGTGTATAGTCTCCATAGTACAGTTAATTGGATTAGATGTTGACGTGACTGTCGGTAATACAGTGCGAAGGTATTATAGTACTCAGGTTTTGAACCAACTCCTTGTACCTATTTTTATAATAGGAAAAAAAAATTTTTGACAAAACTTTTTTATTTTTCGTAATAAATAAAAAAGTTACTTCTTACTTCTTATTACACCTGTCAATAAAAGTCCCGCCAAAATCGGTCCAGCCATTTTTGAGATTAGCCGGAACAAACAGATAGACAGACAGACAAAAATTGTAAACAATGTTATTTTGCTGTATGTATCGTATATATATTCTTATATGTGTAGTAAAAAACGGTTATTTCAATATTACAAACAGACACTCCAATTTTATTATAGATGTATAGATTATGAAACAAATGCACTAATTATAATTACTATGCGTCTGTTTTCACCATAAAGATACGAATTAAAAAGGGTTCCAAATGACCCGTAGTAGTATGCATTTTGTGGGGGCACGACCCTTTAATAAGAACGGGTAAGGATCATTCGAAAATGATATCTAAGGCAAATTAAATAAAGCTCAATTTACCTTGTCTTCATTTTATGCAAAATATACTATGGACATTCCATGTTATATAATGACGGACTGTTTTATAATTTTGCAAAGAAAAACTTTATAAATCGGATGCGAGTGGTAAGATAAAAAGGTTTTTTTTTAATCAGTACTCAATTGTGTCCTTATGAAGCGTGTATGAAGCGAATTTTAGAATGGTGAAAAGTAGCGTTTTGTTTTCCTATCCCTGTGGGAATCAAGGCGTGACAATTGATGATGATGTTATGATGGAGTGAGTTGAATTAATGTAAACGATTTATACCATAAACAAGTGTCGGATAATCAGCATTCGCATCCACTATGCCGGCCTAGAAATTTGCAGATACTTTCAATCTGATCCCGAAACGCAACCAAGTCAATTCACGGATTTTCTGTGCTAAAATGTCAACGTGGACAAAGACCGAAACCTTGTTAATAATGTCTGAATTCTCACCAAAAATGCATTGGTAAGTTTAATATGTTGATTATAAAATGATATTTTATATATTTTAATTTTTCGGCTCTCAAACAAATAAGTTATAGTAGAGAGTAAAGTAGTGCAATATAATTAATAATATAACGATAAATATAACAAAAAATATTTTTTTATATATAAATGCACCATACTATTTAGTTAGCGTTATCCGTATTATTCTCTCAATTGTAAAAGTTTTTATAAGTGTTAGCTTACCTGAGTGAGGGTGAGGAAAAAGTTTATTCTGTAAGAAAGTTCACGGCGAATGCACGAGCCGGCGCTCCTGCAACACTTTACGATATAATTGCAATAAGGTAATGTTTTTTTATAATTCATTTTTAATCTAATAAAATAATTTTAAATGTATTCCAAAAATAAATATTGAATAATTAAATTAATTTTCAATATATTTGCATTTTTTAAAATATTTAAATAATATAAAAATGGTTCATTAAAAGTATTAACAAATAAAAGTTTTAAAAATTTATAATAGAAAATCAACATTTTTTATCAATAATTTAAAATGTAACGCGTCAATTCGCACAGGGATAGGCAAAAGCGACAACTAATTATTTTTAATGTTAGATAAATAAATAAAATTTATTTTTGGAATCCGTTTATTGCGAAAGCTAAGCAGCGAACTGTAACTAATAAAATATAGTAATACTTATTGATGCAAATATTATAAAAGATTAACCAGAACTAACAATGTTTTATTTTATTTATTTATTTAATTTTATTTTATATTAATAAATAATTTTATTATAATTTTGTCATTATAAATGAATAAATTTATAGTGTAAATTAAAGTTAAATTACGTTTAAACTATATTTATTTTGCATTACGTTTCATTTTTTTGCTGAATAAGGGGAATAAATATTATATATATTTTTTTAACCTAATTTATTTTTGTGCATATTTAAAAATATCCGTAAAAGTGTCTTCGATGGTTGCAAGTTGAAGGGGTGGTTCGAATGAGTCACGTAATTCACCCCAGTAAGGTATAGCCTGTGACTAACACATTAAACTCATTTACCTTACTTGATTCACACCGTTTTTATTTGTTAATTATTATTTTTTATAAATTTATTTAGAGTTGTGTCAGCATCGAGGGCACTCCATTGTGTCTGTCTACCCTTGAGCGAATTAAGGCGTAATAATTGCCGATTATTATTATTGATTTTTATATAGTTAAAAATAAATATACATATTTGTGTACGCAAAACTGTAAAAATAGTCGATGAATGAATTAGATATAATTATTTTGTATTTATTAAATTTTAATTATCTTATGTATTTAATTTAATTAACTTATGTAGACGAATCTATTACATTTGTTTCATTTACAGACTTTCATTGGATTTTAATAATAAATTATAAAATTGTCATGCCTTTTCCCACAGGGATAGGCAGAAACAATGAAGCGCCACTTGCCACGATCCTGACACTACTCATTCGCTTCTCTCACATTCACAATTCTCTTCACACAAGCTATTCGCTTATGGGCACTAGGCAACCCAGGTTTCTTGAGGACGAGTCTGATTTAGTCAGAAAGCACCCTCCTGGGTCTGCCTCGTTTAGAGCATTCCGCCTGCATCCTAATTATTTAAATTTAAAACGTAAAACCATATCATTTTAAGAAATTGTTGTGTCAGGATCGTGGTAAGGAGTGCTCCATTGTCTCTCACTATCCATTTGATTGATTGATTGATTGATTTTGGGAAAATTTAAATTTTATCAATAAATTAATCGAAGTTTGATCTTAATCCCACAGGGATAGGCTGAGGCAATGGCGCCTGAAACTGACTTAACTCTTTTACTTCCTTCACTTCTACAATTTTATTGATCGGCTCTGTTGTATGAAACTGCATTTTTTTAATAATCTTCCAAGGCCGGCATAGTGACGGCGACTGTGGCAGACGTGAACAGACTCGGTTTTTTCCGTCGTCCGCACTCTTGGACTTCCATCATTTAGATCGAAGTCAGATGTCAAGTTACAATAAAATAAGTCGTCCCTGTTTAATTCGACCACAAAAAATAAACTCTTATCAATCAATCAAATTGTCACGCTTTTTTCCCACAGGGATAGGCAAATACAATGAAGCGCCACTTACCACGATCCTTACACAACTCCCTTGCTTCCTAATAATCTCATATAAATTAAAAAACTAAATTAAGTGGCGCTCCATTGTCTCTGCCTATCCCTGTGGGAGGAAGGCGTGAGATTTGATTGATTGGTTTGATGTCAAGTGGTAACAATATAGTAAATTCTCATTATTGAGCTACAGTTAAAGCATTCAAATGACATTATGTTCTAGTTTATTTGATGTTTTACTGATAGATCAATAAAATTAATATCTAAACAGTTCCGTTTACAAGTAGGCATCGATTATTTAAACTGTTAATAACTCATTAACACTACTCCAGCTTATCATCAAGCAGGTGCTATTCTAGTAGTGAAGCGACAATAAATTAAAATTAAAAAAAATAATACGTCCCTGTACTGCTTGTTTATAAGACGTAATACAGGGACGTATTATTATTTATTGCAACTGCAATAGTACAACTTCTAGCGAACAGGCATTCAAACACAAAATACAATAAAACTATAAATCACTCAATTTTCTGAAATGGTTTTAGGAATTAGCAATCCTAAATAGCACCATTGGAAAAACATATTATTAAAATAAATAAAGTAACAACTTTTTGGATAATACGAATATTTTTCAAAAACAAAAACATTATTGTTTTGCTTTGCAGTGAAAAGGCATTTTCTAACATATTCATTTATTTATAGTTTTCATGCAAGCGAAGTAGTTTACCCGCTTCTATCCCTATCCTATATATATATATATATATTGAATATTGAATATTGGAATGTTGGAATATTGATGTCTGAGAGAATGGCAGAGTGTATGAGTATGAATGTATGTCGCCCAGACTCTTATGGGTCAGGCTTAGAGTGGGGCTGCACAGACTATTTGTAGTTGGTGTGTATGCCCCGGATATATCTAAGCCACAGACCGAAAGGGAAGAGTTTTGGGAGAGCCTGCGTGATGTTTTGAATGTGGCTAGATCGAATGAAAGGGTTGTAATGTTAGGTGATTTTAATGCATGGGTAGGTGTGCAAAGAGTGAATGTGGACCATGTGTTGGGAAGGTATGGAGATGAGCGTGTGAATGAGAATGGAGTGAGTCTGGTGAATGTTTGTTTGGAGAAGAATCTCCTAGTGACAAACACGAAGTTTTGTCACAAGGAGATTCACATGTATACATGGGAGAGAAATAAAGAGAGAAGTATGATAGATCTTGTGATTGTGGATGAAAGGTTGAAAGTCAATGTTGTCGATACGAGGGTTTATCGCGGGGTCAACATTGGAACGGACCATTTTCTTGTTATGTCAAGAATAAATGGTCTGTTCAAGGGTTGGAGAAACCGCAATCGTAAATCGACAACACCGTTGACAAGAATAAAAGGAGAAAAGTTGCAAGATGCAGAAGTGAAAGAGGAGTATGTAAGTAAGTTAAGTGAAAAAATAGGAGATGCCTGTAATTATGAAAATGATAGTGTGGAAGAAGTATGGATGAAATTGAGGAATGGTATGACAGAAGCTGCAGAAGAAGTGTGTGGAGTGAGCAAGAGGAAGAAAGTAAGGCCCAACATGTGGTGGGATAAGGAAACGGAAGTATTAGTATACGAGAAGAAGAAAAAATGGCAGGATCTACTAGCAGTTAAAGCTAGTAGACGAATAAACGCGAGTAAGAAAGATGAAGATGTAAGTAAGGCAATGAATGAGTATAAAGTAATTAAAATTAAAGTGAAAGAATGTATAGAACGAAAGAAGAAAGAGGTGAAAGAGGATATAGAGAGGAAATTCTCCAGAAATTTCCGGGACAATATCAAACTGTTCTGGAAACAGGTTAAGATAGCCCGGGGAGGACTGGAGAAGTCTAAAGTGAATGTGGTTAGGGATTCAAATGGTGATTTAGTGACTGAAGAGAAGAAAGTGATAGGACTATGGAAGGAGTATTTTGAAAGTTTATTTGTGGGGGATGATGATACAGCACCAGAGTGTGTTGATGTTTCCTCCACGCTGAATGAAAGTGAATTTGAATGTGATATAGGTGTGAAAGAGATTTTGAATGCATTAAAAAGAATGAAAGTTGGAAAAGCGGCTGGGTGTGACAGAATAATGATGCTGAAGATGCTGAAGGGCGGTGGTCAGTTGGTGGCTTCCTGGTTGTGTCTCCTTTTTAGTAAGTGTTGGGTGAACGGTCGTGTCCCAGGTGACTGGCGCAAGGCTGTCATAGTGCCACTGTACAAGGGGAAGGGGTCGCAACAGGAACCTAAAAATTACCGCGGCATCAGCCTTCTCAGTATTGTTGGCAAGTTGTATGCGAAAGTATTGATTGAAAGGGTGATGCATGAAACAGATGATAAAATTTGGGATGCGCAAGCGGGATTTAGGAAAGGGATGGGATGTATGGATCAAATCTTCTCTTTAAGATGCGTCAGCGAAAAAGTGTTGGCAAAACACCAGAAGGTGTTTTGTGCTTTTGTTGACCTTGAGAAGGCCTATGATCGAGTGAACAGGAGTGAATTGTGGCAGCAGCTGTCCGGGTTTGGGTTGGAGGAGCGTTTGGTCCGTGCACTGAAATCTCTCTATGAGGATTCCAGTGCATGTGTTCGAATTAATGGGGCGCTATCTGACTGGTTTGGCATCTCTAAAGGTGTCAGACAGGGATGTGTAGCGTCACCATGGCTCTTCAATCTATTCATGGACAGTTGTCTGAAAGAGTTGCGTGAAAGGAAGTATGGTTTAAGAATGAATGATTTGGTGATCAAATGTCTCTTGTACGCCGACGATCAAGTTATCCTTGCATCTTCGGCGTATGAGTTACAGGAAATGGTTACTATAATGAATGCGGAATTAGAAAAGAAAGGTATGAAAGTGAATGTAAGTAAAACTAAAGTAATGGTTTTGGAGAGAGAGGATGAAATGACAGAATGTGAGATAATGATAGACGGAAAGAAAGTGGAACAAGTCAAACAATTTGTTTACTTGGGAAGTATGTTTACTAGGGATGGAAAGTGTGATGAAGATATTGAGAGAAGAGTGCAAAAGGGTAACGTAGTGAACGGCGCCATCCATAGTATAATGAACAGCCAAGTAATGTCCCAAAAGTCACGGATGGCTGTTCATAATGCGGTGCTTGTTCCTACATTAATGTATGGAAGTGAAGGTTGGGTATGGCAGAAGAAGCATGAGAGTAGAATTAACGCGGTGGAAATGCGGTCGTTAAGGAGTGTGTGTGGAGTGACGATAGCGGATAGAATAAGGAATAGCACACTGCGTGATAGATGTGGTTTGAAAGAAGATGTAGTGACAAGGATTGACAAAGGAATGCTTCGATGGTTTGGGCACATGGAAAGGATGAGTGAAAGTAGATTGACGAAAGGAATTTATAAATCGGATGTGGATGGATGCGTTAAACAAGGCAGGCCCAGGAGAGTGTTTTCCGACCAAATCGGAGACATCCTTAAGAAAGCTAAATTGCCTAGTGCCCATAACCACAGGGCCTGTATGAGGAGAATTGTGGATGTGAAGGAAGCAAGGGAGTTGTGTAAGGATCGTGGTAAGTGGCGCTCCATTGTCTCTGCCTATCCCTGTGGGAAAAAGGCGTGACAATTTGATTGATTGATTGATATATATTGACGACAGGCGTGGACGAACGGTTTAGCGACTGGTTTATTGCGCGTAAAGTCCCGGGTTCGATCCCCGGTCGGAGCAGATATTTGTTTCAAAAGAGATGGATGTCTGAAGAGATGCTTCTGGTCTGGTTATCAAAGAGTGGTAGGCAGTGGTACCCAGTCTGCCGATCCGGGGTAGTACCACCACTTACAAGTATACAGACCGTGAAGTGATTTGGTCACGTTTCGGGATCAGCTTGTAAGTTGCCGGTTCCATCTAGGCCGGCATAGTGGATGTGATTGCTACTCACAGTTATTGAATTGTAGTAGCAGTGACATTCATTCATGGACCACACTTTGGCTTAACATCAAGCGGGGTGCTGTCATATGTCGAGTCACAATAAAAAATAAAATAAAATATAAAAAATATATACGAGGGCGGTTCAATAAGTACCCGTGTTAGAAATGAAGACACGATTTTTTTCAAAAAAATGCTTTTTATTTTTCAACATAGTCCCCTTTTAGTAAGATACACTTCTCCCAACGTTCCGGCCATTTTTTTAACCCCTCCAAAAAATAGGATTTGTCGAACTCTCTGAAATACGCCTCTGTTCCGGCGATGACTTCCTCGTTTGAGCTAAATTTTTTTCCCGCGAGCCATTTTTTCATGTTAGGGAACAAGAAAAAGTCGCAGGGAGCCAGATCGGGTGAATACGGGGGGTGCGGCAGCGATTCATAACGCAATTCATGCAGTTTGGTCGCGACAACACCAGATGAATGTGCTGGTGCGTTATCGTGATGAAACAACACCTTTTTTTTCGACAAATGTGGCCGTGTCTCCTTTAATTTTTTTGTCGAAGCGGTCTAATAACTCACTGTGGTATAGTCCAGTGATCGTTCTTCCTTTTTCTAAAAAATCCATGAGGATGACGCCCTTCGCATCCCAAAAAATCGTCGCCATGACCTTACCGGCCGATGGGACGGTCTTCGCCTTCTTTGGTGCAGATTCCCCGGGAGAAATCCATTGTTTTGATTGTTGTTTAGTTTCTGGTGTGTAATGATGAATCCAGGTTTCATCAACGGTGACAACTCGACGCAAAAAGTCCTTAGGATCTCGCTTAAATTGCCTTAAACACTGCTCTGAAGTTAACAGCCGCATCCGCTTGTTGTCCAGCGTGAGCAATCGCGGCACCCATCGGGCCGACAATTTTTTCATCTCCAACTTATCATGCAAAATATTAATTGCCGTTCCGGTCGACACACCTACGGCCTTAGCTACTTCGCGGACTTTCGTTCGTCGATCAGCGAGAATCATGTCGTGGACTTTTTCAATGATTTCCTCGGTAACCACGTCTGCCGGGCGTCCTGGTCGCTCCTCATCAAAAACGGATGTTCGCCCACGTTTAAATTCGTTAAACCAATATCTAACTGTGGTCATAGATGGCGACGTGTCTCCATAAACAGCATCCAACTTTGCTTTTATCTCCTCGCACTTTTTCCCATCCAAAAACATAAAGCGAATTACCGAACGATACTGCTCTTTTTCCATCTTAACGAAAATCACGAAACACGTCTGACTCGAATGGCTGCCAAATCGAAACTAACCTATCAATCAGTCTGAATTTTATATTAGCGCCGTCTGATAGATGGCAGCACACGATGATAACACTAACTTCACACAGGAACGCCCTCTGTCTTCAAACACGGGTACTTAATGAACCGCCCTCGTATATAATAGAATCCAATAATAAATAATTACACTAAATACACTAATAATATGAGTTATTAGCCATACTCAGAATATTTAGAAGAAAACGAAGAATTAAATAATTTAGACATTGCGACCATAGTAAACAGTTAGATATTCAAAAACCGTAGATTCGTTAGAAGCATGAATGCCTTATTAAAAAAAAAACATATTTAATGTAGCGCTGCTTTTCCGGGTAGGATGGACGACGTCTGCCGGGTCTGCTAGTATACAAAAAATATTCAATCAGATTAACTTTTTATAACATTAGTTGGAAAACTTGCAAACATGTCAAACTGTCTCCTTACTTAAGCTTTATAACCAATAATGCATTATAAATAGATTTTAAACTAGTTCATAACCCAGAATAATAATAAATAAGTTGTCAGGGCCGTGCTTAACTGCTTACTTAGTTTATGAAACTAAATGCATCAACAATTCATATGTGTTCCACATTAGAATAAGAAATTGTACGTAATTCATAATCGATGCAGTTATTATAGAAATAAAGTTATTATTCGTAGTTCTTAGAACGTTTCCAATAATTCCAACTTTCTTTTTTTCTCATATAATATTTTCTAAGGTCTAGCTAATTTTAATAGTTTTTATAGTTAAGAGTTTAACTGTAAAGGTTGTTAGAGATGTTAGGATTTTATTTCTTCTAAATACGAAAATAGTTTTGTTGTATTTCTTTAGCAATTACTTCTTTGTTTAACACGAGTTTATTAATTTGTGTAAGGAATCGTGGTTTAAAAGTTAGGAATACACTTTAGCTCTGTTTGACACACTTTAGCTCTGGGTCGAAGTTAGTAAATTGCGAAACACGCGATTTTTTTTAAACTGTGGATTTTCGTTATTATATATATGTTATTATATCTGTTTTCTAAATAAAAACAGTTACAATAAAATAAATTGTTTTTATTTAGAAAATAGATGTTGCTATCAACGGGGTGTTACCAGCTTAGCTAACTTTTTAAAGCAAGCCTGCCAGGACTTCTTAGATAATTCCAAGTAACTAAACTCCTTCTACACAGGTACAATATTATGATAATTTACTCCTAAAATAACTGTCCGATCATTTAATTGGCGAGCTAATCTCGTCGCGTTCCTTTTGTAAGCGCCACGTTTGACCTCATCGAAGTTGGCGAAATTAATTGATAATGGACGGACGGACGGAAAGACTGCAGCGTGACATAATGCTTCTCAGTATTTTGTGTAGAAGCCATAGAATACCAAAGGTTACTTTTGCAATATACTCCAATACTTGATTTTCAATTTTAGGTGTTATGGGAATGAAGCTTATCATGGGGTTCGTCACTCAGATGGGGTTCATTATGCTGTTTTTGCTCATGTTTGGGATGGATAACTCAAACGCTGAACCGGGTGGGTATTATAAGGGCACGGTGAGAGAACGGTTTCGCTAGATATTTAAGTACGAGTAGATGTTGGAAAATCGATTTGTTTTTTACCTTTCAAATTCAAACACGGTTCTATGTAATTAATATGAAATATATTCAAATAAAATAGAAATAATAAAAATATATAAAATAGTTAATGATAATTATTATGGAAGGTGTAACATCCAACGCCTTTAAAAATGTTTAAGAAAATCACTGTCAATGTCAACCGTCACTTTTGTTTAGTGATTAGTCGCTGTGCCGGTATTTTCGTATTTTATTTTATTTGTACAGCGTACAATGTTAAATAAAATGCAATACGATACAAAACAATTAAAGTAAGTGTACATTTAAAAAATACCACTCTAATTTTGCACATTGTCCGCATAATTCATTTATACATCGTTATAACTTCAACCATAGGAATATGAGAAATAATGCAGATATTAGTTCTTTTTAATAGACAACTCTCAAGATTAAAAATATATAAGTAATTAATGTACCTACTGAACAAAAAAAAAAAAACAAATTCAATAGATTATCAGCTATTATCAGTCAATATTATGTTTGTTTTAATTCAGCATTATTATGTTGCTTTTCTCTATAATTTTGAAGTTTGCAGCTGTTTCCTTTCCCCTGTAAAATAACCAATGATTCTTATTAAATTAACTGCTCTGTATAATCATCTGTAGCCTTGGCAGGACATAACCTGCATTATAGGCAATTAGGATTTCTTTCAATGTTATGATCGTACGTTTTATTCTACGATTAATTCTATGTGTACTTTATATACATTTGTTGATGATAATATACTAAGTCTGTAATGAATATGGTTACTTAAATGAAAACATTTATAAAATATAAATTAGGTGTTGAGACCCTTGGTCCGAGGGGTCCTAGTGCTATAAGGCTTTTTAAGGAAATAGCAAAAAGGTTATTCGACATCACAGGAGACCGAAGAGTTGGCAGCCACCTTGGACAAAGAATTAGTCTAGCTATTTACAGGGGGAACGTTGCCAGTATCTTCGGAACCTTGCCTAAAGGGACTCCTTTTAATAATGTATTTTAGTTAATTTTTTATATTATATGACAATTGTACTTTATAGTGTTCCAAGATTAAATCATTGTTTTTAATTAGGTCTTGATATGACATGTTGGTTACATATTATGAACCTTTGTGTTGTCGGTCAGTTTTGTCATTATCATGTCTGTTGCCAAAGGTTTGCCATGTAGGAAACTATCTTGAAAACAGCTTAAAAAAGTAAGATTTTGGGCCCCGCAAAAGTACTTTGCTTGCCTAGTGACAATACAACTGTAATAATGCCTTTCCAAGTAGGCTGGCATAGTGGATGTGATTGCTACTCACAGTTATTGAATTGTAGTAGCAGTGACATTCATTCATGGACCACACTTCGGATTAACATCAAACGAGGGACATAATACAGTTGAGTCACAATAAAATAAAAATTATAGATATATTGTAGCAATAGTACTCATACTATATATTATATTTAAATAATATTATTTCATATATATTACAGGAGTACAAAGCCTCCGTGCTGTCCGTGGCCGTACTGCAAGGGTGCCCTGTGGTAGAGATAAAGTCCATCTGGATGGACCTGAGGCCTATTTACTGTGGATCAAAGATGATACAAAATTAGTTCACAGGTAATAAAAAATATCTATATATTTGATGTCATATTTAAACAAAAGATAGAAAAATCAATAAGTAAGGTGACCGTGGTGTAGTGGCCTTGTAATGGTTACAAACCAAGAGCACGGGTTCAAAACCACTTGCCGGTACCAATGTATCATTGATATTTTGGTTGTCCTGTTTCTATGATACAAGCACTTTAGTAGCTTCTTAGTTTAGAAATGTAAATTTAAAAAATCAAATAATTTATTTCAATGCACACAAATAAAATAAATATAAAAAACTCACATTTCCAGATTTCCTGCAGCAGAAGGTCACAGAATGTAAGTTTTTTAATTGGCAACATTGGGGTAGAGGGAAGAATAAGACATTCTGATTGGATTGTACCATTCATGTCTGGGGACTTGGGCTTATGCTCTCATTAGCTCTAAATTTAGAATTGCTTTCTAATGCTTCCAATAAAAAAACAACTGTTTATTATATAAAAATATCGGATTTAGTATTTATTTTTTAGATTTTGGACATTGAATAATAAATTAAACAAATTTTATGCCACTTACTATCGCATTCATTTTGGTTTTGATTTTATAATTTACTCTCTGTGGTTGCAAAGCTCTCTAACGTCAGAATAATAAAAAATTGTAAAATCAATAACCAAAATAAACACAATAGTAAGCTGCATATAATTTGTTTAATTCATAAATCGATTTAAATAGAATTTAAGGGTAGTAAGCAATCATTGTCCAGCCTAGAATTTTTCTCAATTTATTAACTAAAAATTACATACTGGTTGGTCTTTTTGCTTAGAGCCCTTGGTCTCTAATTGTATTTTGGCTTTATTTACTGTTTGTTAATTAGTAATTTTTTATTGGATTGATGTTGGAAAACAGCTTTAATAAAATGAAAAAATTGCTTTTATATAAAAAAAATTTTTTTGTAGCAAGCGTTAATTAATTCAGTTTTTTCAATCGTTTGTGCTCTTGTACCTCTCCTGCTAACTTTCAGGCTAGTCGAGGTCAAAAATGATATTTTTTTGAAATGATTAAGCAATATGTTTGTCTGCGGACCCCAGGTTGGGAAAGGCTGTCTTAGTGCATCCCATACTATTGTTTACATTCTGTAGTTATTTATAAGCCTATTTATTTTATATATTTATGTTTTTGAGCATTGTGTGGTATAGTTGCTTTTTAGTTTTTTTAAACAATAAACGAGGCAGACCCTGGAGTGCGTTTTCCGACCAAATTATAACATCCTTGCCTAGCTTTTTTTTAGCCCATAACCTATCTAGCTTGTATGAATATAATTGTTGTGAATGTGAGGTAGGCGAGGAAGTTCCGTCAGAATCGTGTAAAGTGACGCTCCTATGTCTGTGCCTATCCCTGTGACAATTTGATTGATTGATTAAATTTTATTTAGTATTTTTATTATTTATTTTTAATTTACAGCAACAGGTCCTATCAATCAATGGATTGTGTTTCGGATGGAGAGATTGGCTGTGGAGACAATAGTACACTTGTTATTAAGTCAATGCAGGAGTCAGATGTGGGTTTTTATCGTTGCCGAGTCAATTTTCAAGGTTCCCCTGCCCAGGATTTTGTCGTACATGTATATCTTATTGGTTAGTATTTATGTGAAAATTAATCTCAATTTTTACCAATTTTCATAGGGATAATTTTCGTACTTTTGGCTTACCATTAGGCAAGTCAAGGTTAGACTCAACAGAGTCTCAAGAAAAAAACAAATACTTACTCAAATATTGCAAATACAAATACTCTGACTATAACTCTTTGACAATATCATATCAATAAAACTGTTTATCATTTATTTATTTAAAAACTTTATGCAGGTACAAAGGAGGACTTAATGCTGCTAGGCATTCTTACTAGCCTTAATTATCAATAATAAGTAAACTATGCCTTGTTATATAATGATCTCATCATCATCAGCCAAAAGGCGTCCACTGCTGAACATAGGCTTCCCCCTTAGAACGCCATTTCGAACGACAAGATGCCAGTTGCATCCACCGGTTATTCGTGACTTTCACTATGTCGTCAGTCTACCTAGTGGGAGGCCTACCTACGCTGCGCCTTTCGGTTCGTGGTCTTCACTCTAGAACCTTTCTTCCCCATCGGTTGTCGGTTCTTCGAGTGATGTGGCCAGCCCATTGCCACTTCAGCTCGCAAATAGATATAATGATCTATTTAATATAAATTATTTATAGAATCTCCTGGAATTCCCCGGATTTACAATGATGAAGAGGAAGAAATAGTAAAGGGCTTTTTAGGGCCATTGAATTTGGGGTCTGACTTCACACTTATTTGTGAAATAGAAATTGGTACGTATTGCAATAAAATGCTAACTCCATACTTACACCAACAAAGGCTAATATAAAGATATCTATTATTTTTTTAAATTACATGTAGAAAAAACACAGTATATAAAAGATACTGTTCTTTGTTACATTTTATAACAGTCTTGTATGGTTTATAGAGCTTGGTTTATTTATTTATTATTTATAATATTAATAGGTTTATTAAGGTATTTTATAAAAGGTACACTTACAGCATAACATATACATCAATGGTAACCTAATATTATTATAATTTATAATGGGTACATATGTCTGCCAATTACAACCACGGAGAATGTTCCGAAGAGCTCTTTAACCTTATTCCTGCCTCGTCCTTCCACACCCGTAATACCCGCACAGGTCGGGGAAAGCATCCACATTTTATCGACCGAATCGGCAGTAGAACTAAAAAGTTCGGTGCGTCTCTTCTTTGTAGAACAATTGACAAGTGGAATGCTTTGCCAGCCCATGTGTTCTCTCTATCCTATGACCTTGGATCCTTCAAGCGATGCGTGAAGAAGCACCTTAGGCCGGCATAGTGGCCGCGGGCGGGGCAGCCGGGAACTGACTCGGTTATTCCAGTCGTCGTCACTCTTGGACTTCCTCTTGCTTATCATCAGGCGAGTCGAGGTCAGATGTCGTGTCACAATAAAAAAAAAACAAGTATACACAACATTTGTACGAAAATTGTGACCAAGAAAACAAAAAACAAAACAAAACTAAAGATAAAAAATCTTTAAACTTGATGTCGCGTTCCAATGAAAAAATACGGCATTTTTTAAATTTATTATTTACGAGTATATCGAAATAAATGAATAAATAAAAACTATAAAGTTATTTTTTCTGTGAAATAGAAAATTAATATCTCTAACTTTTTTTATGTAGGAGTTTTCCAACACATGCACAGTTGGATGTCAATCAAAAATAATTATATACGCCCACAAATAAACTAGAATTAAATAAAATAGCTACAGATATAAATACTGCTAGGGAAGCACGGCAATCCAAGAAGCAAGAGAAAGAACTGCAAGGATATTGAAACTCATTTTAAATAACTTATTAGGCTGGCACATCTATTTGTTTAAAAAATATCTAATAAAGTTTGCAACGTTGTTTTGTGTAAAGTTTAACAGAACGTTTTTTGATATACTGTTCTAGTAAGTTATTTAAAATGAGTTGGAATGATATTCTTTGCACTTGCAAAGACTTCTTCATCTTGCTTTTTGTGACCATGGAATGGACTAAGTTTCCTTTGCCTTTCTAGAAGGAAGAATTGAACTAAAGAAGAAGAATTTATAATCATATAAAATACTTAATATAAGGTGACCATGGTGTAGTGGCAGTGCAATGGTTACACAAGCCGAGAGCACAAGTTCGAGACCACCCACCGGTACCAATGTATCTTTGATATATGTACTTTGGTTGTCCTGTTTCTATGACACAAGCACCTTAGTAGCTTAGTATAGAAAAGTAAATAAATAAAAAATAACAATTTAGATGTATGTATATATATATTATTCCAGTATCATGTTATTAACCTTAATTGCTATTGAACTATACTTGCAAGCTTGACATATGACATTGAATTTTATTCCTATTATTTAATAAATCGATATCTGATGTACACTGATGATAATAGCTCTTTTGACATGAGTACAATATGAAGCCATATTATTTTGTTCTTTTTTATTTAGTTGTTAATGTATTCTCTTTAAAAAGTAAGGGCGTATCAATCAAACAATCAATAAAAGCACCATTTTGTACAGATATAGGACAATAAAGCGCTAAACCCATTTTCTTCACATCCAAAAATGTTTATTATTATATAGGAATTCTTATTATACCAAAATAAAATACGAGTATCAATGATTGAAGTGATATGGAGATTTGTTAGATCGCTTCCATTCTAACAATTGTACTGACTAATCGACCTTGTATTATTGAAACAGGATGACCATAGTACATACATCAAAGCTACAATGGTATCGAAACCTGAGGGACTTTCGGTTAGCAAGATCATTTTCTATTTATTGTGGCTAGACATGTTTTTGCCTGATAGGTAGCAAGAGGAGGTTTAAGACTTCCGACGTCTGAAGAAACCGAATTAGTTTAAAGTTGCCTCACGACTGAGGCAACTTTAAACTTTAAACATTTCCTTAAAGTAACGGCGACCCGTTACTTTAAGGAAATGTCTCACAAGACCATAACGTGATTTTTAAAATATCGTTGGGTCTAATTGGCGAACATTACATTGATATAGTCTGTCTAAGCCGAAATGACGCACCCCTCCACGGCATTTACGCACACGAGAAAACATAAAATATGAATGCAACACACTGAAAATGCGTAATTGGTAATTGGTCATTCAGTTACTGGTTGGACACAAAAGGAGGAGCACGTTAATAAAGTATAGTAGTATAGTTAGAAATATTTGCATCCACACATTTAAATAAACTAATAAAGTAGAGGGGCGCGTCATTTATAGTTAGACAAGGTATACCGGCAAATGGTTTTCAACTCGTGCTCTCAGTTTGCTCGGTAACCATTACACTACCACTACACCACGGTGCCTTAATTTTCGAAGTAGACACAAACAAACGTATTTGTATAATGTACATAATTGTACGTAATTAAAGTGAAGTATAACATGGACAGCCGTCAATCAAATATACTTTAACGTATAATTTATTGTCATTTGTCTAACAATAAAGTTCAAGGGCAAGGATAAATGATGCACCTGCTTTTTTATACATGTCCTTACGGCCATGTATATTGATAACTATAGACCGGATTATATGCAACATAAAAAGCTTGTTATATGCATGCAAATATGCACGAAAATTGGCAGAATATGCGAAATTAAATGATAAATTTTAGGAATCCCCAAAAAAAAAGAGATAAGTATTTATTTTAAAATCAGCATACAATTATTAAATTAATTTTTAATAGGCTATAATAGGTACAGTAACATTATATGACATTAAAATTATTTAAAAAAATTGTAAACTTAAGCAATCAAATATTTTTCTTTTTCACTGATAAAATTATCGTAACTGACTGCGTTCCGAAATGCAGTAAAAAGTCACAATTATTACTCAATAGCCCTTATATTTTGTGACTGTTATTATATTAAATTTGGTTGCATTTGGGAACGCAGGGTGAGTAAAAAATATTGTAAATGTACTGATAATATGCATCATAACTAGATCTTAGGTAAAATATGCTATTACCGCTGAGAATGGCATTGCGAATATGCAAATGCATATAATCCGCTCTCTATTGATAACAGTGACCATGGAGTCTTGGTTGTTGAATGGACTTGCAAACTACCAATACTTTTTTTTATTTTCACTCGTCGACAGCACCCCGCTTGATGTTAAGCTGGAGTGTGGTCCCTGAGTGGATGCCACTGCTGCTATAATTCAATAACTAAGTAGCAATTAGGTTATTCACGAACCGACATAGTGACAGCTACTGAGGCAATCGTAAACTAAATCGTTTTTTTAAGTCGTCAGCGCTCTTTGGCTATCCCTTGTTTATCATCAGGCAAATCAAGTTCAAATTCCACTATTAGGTTATAAAAAATATTTAATAACAAATTGGTATAGTGGTAGTGCCAATGGTCACGCAAACCAAGTTCAAATTCCACTATTAGGTTATAAAAAATATTTAATAACAAATTGGTATAGTAGTAGTGCAAATGGTCACGCAAACCAAGTTCAAATTCCACTATTAGGTTATAAAAATATTTAATAACAAATTGGTATAGTAGTAGTGCCAATGGTCACGCAAACCAAGTTCAAATTCCACTATTAGGTTATAAAAAATATTTAATAACAAATTGGTATAGTAGTAGTGCCAATGGTCACGCAAACCAAGTTCAAATTCCACTATTAGGTTATAAAAAATATTTAATAACAAATTGGTATAGTAGTAGTGCCAATGGTCACGCAAACCAAGTTCAAATTCCACTATTAGGTTATAAAAAATATTTAATAACAAATTGGTATAGTAGTAGTGCCAATGGTCACGCAAACCAAGTTCAAATTCCACTATTAGGTTATAAAAAATATTAAATAACAAATTGGTATAGTGGTAGTGCCAATGGTCACGCAAACCAAGTTCAAATTCCACTATTAGGTTATAAAAAATATTAAATAACAAATTGGTATAGTAGTAGTGCCAATGGTCACGCAAACCAAGTTTAAATTCCACTATTAGGTTATAAAAAATATTAAATAACAAATTGGTATAGTAGTAGTGCCAATGGTCACGCAAACCAAGTTCAAATTCCACTATTAGGTTATAAAAAATATTAAATAACAAATTGGTATAGTAGTAGTGCCAATGGTCACGCAAACCAAGTTCAAATTCCACTATTAGGTTATAAAAAATATTAAATAATAAATTGGTATAGTGGTAGTGCAATGGTCACGCAAACCGAGAGCACGGGTTCTCAACCACTTGCCGGTACCAATGTATCTTTGATTTATGTACTATGGTCGTCTTGTTTCTATGATATAAGCACTTTAATAGCCTCATATTAAAATCAATCAAATTATAACGCCCTTTACCCACAGTGACAGGCAGAGTCAACGGAGCGCCACTCGCCAAGATCCTGACACTACTCCCTCGCTTCCCTCACATTCACAATTCTCTTCATACAAAACTCTACTGTTATGTGCTCTACGCAGGCAAGCTTTCTTGAGAATGTATCCGATTATACAAAACAAAATGGCGAAATTTATAATTGTGGATATATTTTGTGTTTTTAGCTAACGTTCCCGGAATAAGTGACCACACAACCCTTTACTGGCGTCGTAACAATGAGGTTCTGGAATCTTCGACATCCACTGACGGCTTCACCTTACGCTCATTTGCAGTCGCCACTAACATAACCCGCGATGAACTCGATGCCCATTATGAATGTATTGCTCAGAACGCTGAAGTCACCGATCCATTGGTCCGATCAATTGTCATCAAAATGTACTGTAGGTATCATTATTTTTAAATGATTCTATACTAAGCTACTAAACGTACGCTTGTTTTGTAAAATATCAATCAAAACTTGTAGGCGACCGCGGTGTAGTGGCAGTGCAATGGTTACACAAACCGGAGAGCACGAGTTCGAGAACACCTACCGGTACCAATATATCTTTGACATATGTTCTTTGGTTGTCCTGTTTCTATGATAGAAGCACATTAGTAGCTTAGTATAGAAATATAAATGATTTTTTTAAATAAAGTATCGAATTTGAACCAGGAGTTCTTGGTTTGCTTGACCATTTTAATGTCTCGAAAAGACAGTCGCCTTATTACTCACATTGTTTTTTTATTATTGTGACTCGATTTACGTCAGCACCCGGTCTGATGTTAAGCTGGAGTGTGGTCCATAAATGGATGTCACTGCTACTACAATTCAATAACTGTGAGTAGCAGTCACGTCGACTATGCCGGCCTAGTTGGAAATGGCAACTTACAAATGATCCCGAAACATGAAATCACTTCATATCCTGAGTAGATCGGCAGACTGGATACCACTCTTTGATAACCAGACCCGGAGCAAATATTCGCCTCTATTTTTATTAACAAATATTTTTAATATTTAATATAATTATTATATATTCATAATATCGACGACAGGCGTGGCCGTTTGATCAGCGATTGGTTTGTTGCGCGTAAAGTCCCGGGTTTGATTCCCGGTCGGAGCAAATATTTGTTTCATAGCTTTTATATGTAGTATTTAATAATTTATATTAAATATTCCAAATATTTGTTAATAAAAAAAAGAGTGGTAGGCAGTGGTACCGAATCTGCCGATCCGGGGTAGTACCACCACTCACAAGTATACAGACCGTGAAGTGATTTAGTCGCGTTTCGGGATGTGATTGCTACCCACAGTTATTAAATTGTAGTAGCAGTGAAATCCATTCATGGACCACACTCTAGCTTAACATCAAGCGGGGTGCTGGCTGACAAATGTCGAGTCAAAATAAAATTAAAGAAAAAAATGCCAGTTGCATCTACCGATTATTTATGACTTTCACTATGTCGTCAGTCTAGTGGGAGGCCTACCCACGCTGCGTCTTCCAGTTCGTGGTCTCCACTCTAGAACCTTCCTTCCAGTTCTTCGAGCGATGTGGACACTTGAATAATTTTTATTTATTTATTTATTCACCAGTGCCTCCACTAAAAGTGGAAATACGTTTGAATGACAATGTGAACTTCGAGGCTGGACAACCGCGTCTTGTTGATTGCATAGTTATTGGCTGCGTACCACCTCCAGCTGTTACTTGGCACCTCGACCAGATTATGCTGAAACCTACCTCTCATAGGGTTTGTATTCAAATAACTTCTATTACATTTTCATTCGTTTATTTTACTTTTGACGGCTTAAGGTAATACTCAAGCTAGTAATAATAATTAAATTTATGGGAATACATGTTTGGCCAAATCGGACACATCCTCAAGAAAGCTGGGTTGCCGACTGCCCATAACTGTAGAGCTTGTATGGAGAGAATATGAGGGAGTTGTGTCAGGATCGTGACAGGTGGCGCTCAATTGTCTCTGCCTATCTCTGTGGGAAAAGGAGTGACATCTTGATTGATTGATTGATTGATATTTGGCCGGCATAGAGACGGTGACTAAGGCAACCATGAACTGACTAGGAATTTTCTGTCGCCGACACTCTTCAACCGTTCCTTGCTTACCACCAGGCAGGTGTAGGTCAGATGTCTAGTCATAATTTATAAAAAAAACTTATAAAGTCACTATGAAGTGCTTGAAATTCTTTTATACTAATAAAATTCCATTTCAAATTGTCACGCCTTTTTCCCACAGGGATAAGCAGAGACAAGGAGCGCCACTTGCCGTGATCCTGACATAACTCCTTCGCTTTTCTCACATCAGCGCCATCTATTAGTCTTTATTCGAACTTTTCATCATCGTGTAAATAATTGTTTAATAATTGATGTTAAGGGGAGTGAGTACCAAAAAGCAGTAATCTCTAGGATGGTGTTGCCGACTATTTTTTTATCTATTATTTATATAAATTAACTAATCATAATAGAAAAGGCAGAGACAACGGAGCGTCACTTTTCACAGTCCTGACACAACTCTCTCGTTTCCTTCACATCCACAATTCTTTTTTTTACAGACTATGGTTATAGGCGCTGACGAGCTCTGCTTTTTAAATAATTTACTAATTATTGTATTATATTAATAATTTCAGGAAATCTACGAAGGAAACTACACCGTGTCAACGCTGTCTCTCTCACCGTCTATTGGCATCTTTAGTCGCAAACTCCGCTGCCGGGCACATAACCCACATCTGCCCAAGCATATGTATCAAGATACCCTAACTATACACATTGGACGTTAGTATCTTTTATATTATTACGCGACCATAGTTTAGTTCTAGAGTGAAGACCACGAACCGGTAGACGCAGCGTAGGTAGGCCTCCCACTAGGTGAACTGACGACATGTTGTCATTCGAAATGGCGTCCTATGTTCAGCAGTGGACGCGTTCTGGCTGATGATGATGATGCATTAGTAATGTGTGTTTCCCAGTCTGCCAGTTCGGGGTAGTACACCCCTCCCAAGTATACAGACCGTGAAGTGACTTAGTCACGTTTCGGGATCAGCGGCCAAGAACCTTAATTCCCCATCAGTTGTCGGTTCTTCGAGCGATGCGATACTAATACATTTCAAATTATTTGTAGAACGCCCTGTCTGTGCAGCTGGTATAACAGTTTTGCCCAGACCTGGAGACAATGGGGCATCGGAGACTGTTCTATGTCAAGTAGAAGCTATGCCTGAACCAATGCAGTTCATATGGACACTCCCAGACTCTAGGACATTGGTTACTGCAGTCAAGGTAAATTTGGTTAATTCTATAGAGCTATTTTAGTTGCATACATATTTCTTTATACAGACAGATCATCTGACATAATCGTTTTTACAGAGTTTTTTCGGGTGTAATAAACATCAAAGACCCTGCACAATCAAAGTATATAAGACGGCAGATAAAAAGAGCGCTGGCATCCAAGCTGCACAGTAACTTGTTTTGTTACCTACTTACTTTTCGTCTTACGAATGTGTATAAAATTTTAAATATTATTAATGATGTGCACGACTTTATATATACGCAGAGTTGCTCCCACTGCAGTCGTACAGCGCACTTATGATATGCCGATTCTTATACTGCGCAGCTCAAATGTTAGCGATTTTTTT
Source organism: Tinea trinotella (assembly GCA_905220615.1). Classification (NCBI taxonomy): domain Eukaryota; kingdom Metazoa; phylum Arthropoda; class Insecta; order Lepidoptera; family Tineidae; genus Tinea; species Tinea trinotella. Next base: position 18,533,675 of record HG992305.1, read on the forward strand.
ATTTGCCAGGACTTATAACAAATATGTGTCTTGTTTTGGGCATGCCGCTAGATGGCGTTGCAAACGTTCCAATATTTCGCTACCAATTTTTAGATAGACATTACTACTTTAGACTGCTACTACGGTTAAATTTAAATAGCAGTAGCTGTCGCATTTACTATGCCACCCTGTTGTGATTTGGCAACTTTTAATGTGATCCTGAAATGCGACTGAGTTACTTCACGGTCTGTACCCCTAAAAGTAATGATGTTACTCTGCATAACTAGGCAGACTTGGCAAATGATCGTGCATGGAGATCTACCGGCAAGTGCCAGTAAGTAAGTTTACTTCACGTTTTATGAATGTGTATAAAATTTAAAATATTAATAATTATTGCACACCTGTATAGATAGGTGGACTTGCTTCCACCGCAATCGTCCAGAGCTCATCTAATCTGGCGCTCTTTATACTGCGCACCTCAAACATCAGGGCTATTTTTATCTGCCGGGAACAATACCAGAAGTTAATCACCCCTGCCTTACTTACAGAAAGTGCAAGACAGGCCGCATCTGTTCACTTCTACGTTAACATGGCTACCACGTCGAAAGAACTACGGCGTACTAACATGCCGCGCCTACAATATAATTGGTGAACAGAAGACTCCGTGCGAATATGCCATAATACAATCCACACCGCCTAATACACCGCACTGTGAACTCAAGGACGCCGAGGAAGAGATATTCGTGCACTGTGAAGGAGGTAAAGCAAAACAAACGTTTCTTTTAATTTTTTTTATTGTGACTCGACAAATGACAGCACTCCGCTTGATGTTAAGCCGAAGTGTGGTCCATGAATGAATGTCACTGCTACTACAATTCTATAACTGTGATTAGCAATCACATCCACTATGCCGGCTTAGATAGAACCGGCAACTTACTAGCCGATCCCGAAACGTGACCAAATCACTTTACGGTCTGTATACTTGTAAGTGGTAGTACTACTCCGGATCGGCAGACTGGGTACCACTGCGGGTCTTTAATAACCAGATCCGAAGCAAACATTCATATCTTTTTTTAAACTAATATTTCCAATATTTAATATTATTAAATATCACAAATAAAAGCGATGAAACAAATATTTGCTCCGACCGGGAATCGAACCCTGGACTTTACGCGCAACAAACCAATCGCTAAACCGTTCCACGCCTGTCGTCAAAATTTACTTATGCGAGATAGATGCGGTTTAAAAGAATTTAGTTATAAGTTATTCTCCGACCGAATCTGAGACATCCTCAAGAAAGCTGGGTGGCCTAGTGCCTATAACCGTAGAGCTTGTACGAGGAGAATTGTGGATGTAAAGGAAGCGAGGGAGTTGTGTTAGGATTGTGGCAAGTAGAGAGCTCCATTGTCTCTACTTATCAATGTGGGAAAAGGCGTGACAATTTGATTGATTGATTGATCTTATACCCGGTAAAAAGATTTAGTGTTCAGTGGTGACTCTTGGGGCGAGAAAAATCTTTTTTTGGTAAATGTTGAGTTTTCAATGATTGCGGATAGATGTCGCTACTGTTGTTCAGGGACCTAAGCACGAGGGCAATCCTGACACAACTCCCTCGCTTCCTTAATAAATATGTAATAATAATAAATCCTAACTTAAGTAGCTTAATATAGAAATGTAAAAAAGTAAAAGGATACAGACCGTGGAGTGAATTAGTCGCGTTTCGGGATCAGCCGGTTACAACTAGGCGGCATAGTGGATGTGACTGCTACTTACAATTAATCGAAGTGGAGGTACACTCATGGACCGCACTTCCGATTAACATGAGGCTGGTCGCTGTCATATGTTAAGACACACGGCGACCGTGGTGTAGTGGCAGTGCAATGGTTACACAAACCGAGAGCATTAGTTCGAGACCACCCACCGGTACCAATATATCTTTGATATATGTACTTTGTTTGTCCTGTTTCTATGATACAAGCACTTTAGTAGCTTAGTATAGAAATGTAAATAAAAATATAACTAAAAAATGGCTCGCAGTTCAAGTACTTAACGTATTATTAAAAATTTACAGAATGGAACATTGGCAACCCTCAACTTATTGTCTTGGAAGTTGTGGACGTGAACAATGAAGCCGTGTACAACGAAACCAATAGTAATGGCGAGTTCCATCTCACTACACTACCAGACAACCTACATAACCTTTCCGTGAAGGTGTACGCAGAAAATGCAAATGGCGCCAGTTCTGCTGTTTATTTGTCTTTGGGCCATCTGAGAGAGGCTGGGGGTCTGGTTAAGACTACACGTAAGTTTTTATGATATTTTGAATCGACATATGACCTTGACTTAACTGATGGTAAGCAAGAGGAGAGCGAAGAGTGCCAGCGACTGAGAAAAATGCCCCAGATTACTCCTGCCTCATTTGCCCTCACTATGCCAGCCAAAGGTTGCTTTAAGGATTTAAGGACCTCTTTAATGAGGAAAGTAAGATTTATTGATAAAATTTAGTTCCGCCTTAGATTACTAGATGGCGCTGCAAGTTTTTTTTATGTATTATAAAGCGACCGTGGTGTAGTGACAGTGCAATGGTTACGCAAACCGAGAGCACAGGTTCAAAACCACTTGCCGGTACCAATGTATCTTTGATATGTTTTATATTTCTATACTAGTAGCCTTAGTATAGAAATGTTAATAAAATAAACAATTGGAACGGCAACTAAACTGTTTAGGCGAAAATGAACCTTTTACTTAGTTCATATAAGGTTTATTTCATTTTATTATCAAAAACTAGTTTTATGACCTCTTGTCTGATCCACGAGGGCCAACAATACATTCAAATGTTAAGAAATGCATTATTTTTTGTAGAACTCTCAGTAAACCCAATTAAGACAGACACGAAAAATTATATATGGGGTACATTGATGGCGGTGTGTGGCGTTGCCGCCGTATTTGGTGCCTTGATGTTTGCTGTCAAGCATAAGAATCGGCCAAACGTCCCATCTACTCCGGACTTGGTACCCTCGCCAGATGGTATGTATACTCGTAAGCAGATGCGGATCTACAATTATATCGAACCGGGGCAAATACTTGATAAGGTCCTTCCTCTCAGCGTTTGAGATAAATTACTCAAAAATCAATCAATCAAATTGTCACGCCTTTCTCCCACAGGGATAGGCAGAGACAATAGAGCGCCACTTGCCACGATCCTGACACATGTCCCTCGCTTCCTTCACATTCACAATTCTCTTCATACAAGCTCTATGGTTATGGGCACTAGACACCAAAAAAAAGTTCACTTGTCAGTTCACAAATAAAAAAAAGTTTACTTACAAGTCAACGGTGAGCCAACCAGGCTTCCGTATGCTAAGCGCTTTGTGGAGTATGTTTTTACTTTCAATCATATTATTATAAGATTCTGGTGTCCCGGTTTGACTCCCCTAGATCCGGGCCTGCTCGCAAGCCAAAGTTAGTTAACGAATTGCAACTCAAACCTATTAGACAACGTCCCGGACATAAGTCATAGTCACTTTTTGCTCTATAATGACCGTTTTACACGTAATGATTTATAATAACAAAAGAAATTGTACTTGCATTTAGAAAGTTCATAGTTGCAATTGATTAGATGTTTTGTTACATGCCTCTAGAATTATCAATGTTAGTTAAAGAGATTAATTTTAAAATAGTTTTTTTAAATAAAGTAAAACCAACATTTTAATGAATCTATTGACACTTGAAAAAAATTGTTATTCAAAATTAGACCCTAATTAATAACGAAAATATGGTTATATACATCGATTATCTATTTTTAATAGATACACAGTCCCATACAAAATAATGTCATAAAAATGTCCGCGCGTCTGTATTCACTTACACTGATATAAACTGAACCTTGTATTGAATTGTAAACTGAACCTTACCACATTGTTTTAAAGTATAAACTTGTCACGAATGTAATGTCACATACATCAATTCGGACTGAGAACAAATGCAAGTCCAACGTCAATTCGGACTTGCATTTATGTCGCTGCTTTTTGAGCTACTACCGTAAATATTTGATCAAAGGTTATATAAAAAATGCCTTTAATTTTTCTGTTTACGCATTAAGATATTGGTTTTACTTTACGCTACCCCAGTGTTTTCCAACCTTTTATAGGCCATGCCCCACCTTAACATTTCTAAAATTTTTATGCCATACATAATTTTTAACCATTTTTAAATTGCCCCCTGTTAATATCAAATTGCCCCCCTGTGTGGCGTGGCCTCCGTTGGAACACACTGGGAAACACTGCGCTACACTGTGATTGTGTTTACTGAAATAAATAGAGAAAGCTTGGCTCCTTGTTTCTCAGGCTCATTCCACCGTGAACCCGAACTGGAGCGACACGACCGACTAGCTGCGCCTATGAACACAACTATCAACGAGCTGATCACTTGTCAAGATGTAGGTCAAGTAAAGGCTCAGTCAATTAAAAGCTTTGTATGCTATTATATTATTAAACGCTGGCACAGATGGTTTACTACTGGTAGATTGACGAAAGGAATTTATAAATCTGATGTGGATGGATGCGTTAAACAAGGCAGGCCCAGGAGGGTGTTTTTAAAACAAATCGGAGACATCCTCAAGAAAGCTGGGTTGCTTAGTGCCTATAACCATAGAGCTTGTTTGATTGCATAAGCATTTGTATCAAATTGGTTTAATTTAAATAAATTCTGTGCTCTGTGGGTTGAGTTATTTAATAACAATATATTGTGTGTACGTGCCAACTTTTAATAAACTACCTATATTATTAGAAATAGACATCTTTTTTAATTGACCGTGCTATACCAGTGTGCATTTTACAAACTCACTAGTGATTTGATATTTAGAGTCTAGGAGTCCGGGATTGCTATCATGAAGGCACCCTTGTTGCATCCTTTCGACCTCACTATACCTTATGCAGACATATGTCACAGCCGAAGTATAAATATGTTAAAAATTACAAATCTCTAGTAAGCTCTATGGAAGCTTTGTCTATAACCGCTACACCAGCAGCACGCTATGATGGCCATTTTGACATTTTACCGTTTATGAAGTTTCGTATAAATTATTATTAACGTTTGAAAGAGAAAATTGTCGTTCTTTATTGTCACTATAAAGAAGAGCAATTTGCTTCTACAAACGTAATTCTTGAATTAATCAAATTTTATGCGGTTTACGTATCGCAAGCTTTGCAACCATCGTGGTCACGGAGAGACTACGATGGCTGTAAAGCTCTCGAAACGTCGAAATAATAAATGAAATGAAAGCTCAATAACCAAAAATAAACGCGATAGTACTTAAAATTTGTTTATTTTGAATAATTTGTTAATTATTCATTTAAACGAAACTTTATAAATGGTTAAAACGTCAAAACGGTCATCATAGAGTGCCGTCAGATGGCAAACACTCTTTGTTGTATTATTATCTTTGACAAACGAGTACTGTGTTCTGTCTCATAAATGTAATAGCAAAAGAAAGATATAGGGCCATAGTGAGAGGCCGGGCGTTTATATTCGTCGAATTTATCTTTAATATTCGGCGTTTGTGTGAAAATGACTATAGGCCGACCTATTTATTGGTACAGCCAATTCTCAGTATTCGTTTGTCAAAAAAAAAATAGACTATATATAAGATCACATTGCAACTTTTTGTCTCCACGACCTGTTTGCTCTAGATTTTTACGTTTTGTCGCGTTGCTATGTCCAGAGTGGAAATATACATTAATATTTTAAACACTAGTAACTGCTTCTATCAATTAGTGTTGTAACGAAAAAATTATAATTTAATGAATTTTTTTATTGTGACCCGACATATGATAGCACCCCGCTTGATGTTAAGCTGGAGTGTGGTCCATGAATGGATGCCACAGCTACTACAATTCAATAACTGTGAGTAGCAATTACATCCACTATGCCGCCCTAGTTGGAACCGGCAACTTATAAGCTGATTCCATAACACGACCAAATCACTTCACGGTCTGTATACTTGTAAGTGGCGATACTACCCCGGATCGGCAGACCGGGCAATCAGACCCGAAGCAAATATCTTTTTTTTTTCGTAACTAATATATGTAATATTTAATATAATTATTAAATATTACAAATTAAAGCTATGAAACAAATATTTGCTCCGACGGGAATCGAACCCGAGACTTTACGCGCAACAAACCAATCGCTAACCGTTCGTCTACGCCAGTCGTCGCCTTATAAAAGCGAACAAATTATAAGCGGAAAAACTTGAGGTTAAAGTCAACCTTATGATAATTCGTTTACTGATTTGTTTTTTCTGACTTAATCGGAGTCATCCCCATGGAAGCTATGTTGCCTAGTACCCATAACCATAGAGCTTGTATTAAGAGAACTGTGAATGTGAAGGAAGAGAGAGAGTTGTGTCAGGATCGTGGCAAGTGGCGCTCCATTATCTCTGCCTATCCCTGTGGGAAAAAGGCGTGACAATTTGATTGATTGATTGATTTTGCACGTTTGTTTCAGCGTTTCACCTCCTCACCGGTGTTCTGTCGAGTGCGCATCGGGTACAACGGTCACGAAGATAATTGCTGCCAATCACTCTCAGCTAAAGACAAACCTCAAGCATACTATGTTTGAATTGCTCACAAATACACGGTCACTTCAACAATAACTTCACAATAAATAATAGATAATATTAATTATTTAAGTATATTATAATCAAATATAATTTTTGCAAGAAGCAGCGTTGGTAGTCCTCCTACTAGGTGGACAGACGATATAGTGAAAGTTACGGGTAACCGGTGGATGCAACTGGCATCTTGTCGTTCGGAATGGCGTTCTAAGGGGGAGGCCTATTTTCAGCAGTTCTGGCTGATGATGATGATATTTTTTGCAATAGTATGATTAAATTATAAATTAATTAATGACGATTTGTAAAATATAATTAGAACCGAACAACCTTTTTACCAGAAACTTTTTTCCTAATCACCTTAATGTTCTTTTCAAGTAAATAATAGAAACCCTAAATATCCCATAGCGCTCTCGTTCGCATGGTTCAATTATATATTACAAACTCATATGCACACACTATATCAACATTTGGGGCCTATGCGCGCGCACGCAACAGTGAAAGTGTAGCATACATCTTGCTTGACGCTATCCGCACTATAGAAGGGGCTCGATTCTCTTATAAACCGCGTCATTTGCCAATGCGCTGGGACTTTGTTAATGTAAGTCGAAATAACGTTTGGAGAAGTACGGTCAGAAAAGAAAAAACAACGGATAGAATAAAAATATTTTTTATAATATTTCGACTCATATTTTCGATGTCTTAACTTGAATTATATTCAGAGGCTGAACTGAAACTTGTTATTTGTATTATATTATAGTTTTAAAAACAACAAATCTAAAAGACAAATAACTTTAATAACTAATAAAAATATAACAAAAACAAATCAAATTGTCACGCCTTTTTTCCACAGGGATAGGCAGAGACAATGGAGTGCCACTTACCACGATCCTTACACAGCTCTCTTGCTTCCTTCACATCCACAATTCTCTTCATACAGGCTCTGTGGTTATGGGCACTAGGCAACCTAGCTTTCTTGAGGATGTCTCCGATTTGGTCGGAACACACTGGTTATCTTGATTGGTTACAACTGTGAGAATTTCAGTGTGTTTTTGCACGCAGGGAATATTACGTAAAAGTTAAGCCGAAAGTCCGTGGACAAACCATTTCACTGTCATGTAATTAAGAGAATCGGGCCCCAGCACTGACAATACTGAACGTCACTGACAAGTACGGATAGCATCGAACAAAATGTATGCTACAATATCATTTTTCACTGACACTGTTAGATACGTTACTGATCGGCCACGTGCCACTGAGCCGACACTGTTGTGGTGCGGATAGGCCTTTACTGTTATTATTAATAATAGAAGCACTCTACACTGTTATAATAATTATAATTATTGCCTTATGCACAATTGTTAACGCAAGATCTCTTAGATTCTAGTCAACAAATAATAAACGTAGTTTAGAGAATATATGCTTTTTATTTCATTATACTTAACCTCCCATTACAAATCAATAAGATTATCACTCCTTTTTCCTACAGGGATAGGCAGGGACAATGAAGCACCACTTGCCACGATCCTGACAAAACTCCCCGCTTCCCTCACATTCACAATTCTCCCATTACGTAATTGTTCTTCAATATTTGCAATATTTTTGCGATATATCTAACTTTGGTTGATAATGAATGCCAAGCGACATAGCCTACCTGTTGTTTGTAGAAAAATAATGTTTTTAATAATAATAAATAAAATTCTTTAGCAGGCATAGTGACAGCGACTGGCGGTTTTTACAGTCGTCGTCACTTTTGGACCTCCTCTTGTTTACCATCAAGCGGGTTGAGGTCAGATGTTAAGTCACGATAAAACAAAATCTGCCTGCCACGCGGAAGGACCCGGTGTGCACATAGTGAATGCCCCGCCCGTTTACTTCCTACGTTCGCAATATGGCTTTAGGTATTTAGTGACGATCGACAGGTGACTATTACAATAAAATAATTTATGTAAAAAAAAATCCTGTAAAATAAAATAATTTTAGTGAAAATAATATAATGCGACAAAAAAAATCCTTAAACTAAAATATATTTTTTTAGTAATAAAATCGCTTTTCAAAAGGTTTAATAAAATCCCTTAAAAGGCACTGGATTTCGATGTTTTACGATTTTCATGTCTTACGGCACGGCACTATAATATCTATAGAAAACATCTTTATAATATATACAGAAAACCCCTTAGAAGCAACAACTGAAACACACCCTACAAGGAATGTATGCAAACGCCTACTCCCAAGAGTGGAACAATTTATGGTCCGTGTTTTCAAGTGTTTTCTTTGTTTTTTTTCTCAACAATAAGGATACCGTCGAAATTCTTTGTAGTCGCGTAGTTAGGTGCACGTAGTACCTACCCTTAGATACCCGTGGAGCAAACATCATGCCTTAGGGGTTTCATACATGATAATTCTAAGTGTTCTCGAGCCCTTTCTTTATTATTTGTTTATCTTTATGTTATATTTAGGTACTATAATATTCCCTCATCTTTTTCTTGCTTTATATCAAAATTTTAATATAAATTATTTTTTATATTTTTAGAAACTACCCGTTAATTCCGGAATTTTCATGTGTTTTGTCACAATCTACCAACGAAAGTGTCACGCCTTTTTCCCACAGGGTTAAGCAGAGACAGTGGAGCGCTACTTGCCGACACATTAAAAATTGTATTACCTATATTTTATCATTTGAAATCTAACCCTATACAAAAACCGTGAAGAAACTGTGATTGCCAATTAACGTGTAATTTATAAATCTTATATATAAAATTTAATGTGAGAGTAAATCTGAATTCACACATCCCTGGCTAATTCATTAAGTTAACTTTTGTCTACCACACTCGCCTTGGGGCTAGAAAAGTTGAGCCAATCTATGTAAGCGCCCGCTAACTAAATAACGGAACCCTATTTTTCCGCAACAGATAATCAGAAAACTTTCCCTAATTACATCGGCTGACGGCTCGCTTTTCCCATAAGAAATTAAGAGTTAGCCAAAAATTGTACGAAGCTTTATTTTGTACGTTATATTTACTTCAACAATGTTACTGTTGGGAAATAATAGTTCAACATATAAACAAATAAATAGGAACATAGTGGCGGCGACTGAGGCAGCCGTGAACTAACTCGCTTTTTAGTCGTCGTCACTCTTGGACCTCCTCTTGCTTATCATCAGGCGGGTCGAGGGCAGATGTCGTGTCACAATAAAAAAAATAGTTGTTTTAAAATTTGTCACTTCATCCATATGTCAAGCCATAAATGTATATACCACTATTAATACAATTTAGCCCAAGTCCGAAATGTTCCGATTGTTCCGAATGTTGAGAATGTTCTGAGGAGCTCTTTAACCTTGGTCCTACCTCGTCTTTTCGCACCTGTAATACCCCGCACTGGTCAGGGCGTCCTTTCTTTGTAGAACAATCGACAAGTGGAATGCTTTGCCAGCCCATGTGTTGGATCCTTCAAGCGATGCGTGAAGAAGCACCTATGGCCGGCATAGTGACGGCGAATGAGGCAGCCATGAACCATGAAATGTCGAGGTCAAATGTCGTGTCACAATAAATAAAATAAAATAAAAAAGTCCCTATACACAATGAATGATGTCCTTTAAATAAAATTTGAGGTAAATAAAATTTATTATTTTTCTAGTTTTAGCTCATACATAAGCCTTAAGTACTCGTAATAACTACTTACCTACTAACCTAAACCAATTACAATTGTAAGATTCGTTGAACAAAGTTCACGCTTAAGAGCTGTAATGAATTATTTTGTTTAAACGTTAACCGAAAAAAAATACTCAGTTATTCTGTTATTACTTTTCAAATACAAATAACCACTTTTAGGTACTATTACACTTAGGCGCAATATTGATAGAATCTCTTAGTTATTAAATATGTAATTAAGCACTTAATTATAAAGATACCGGCATAGTGACGGTGACTGAGGCAACTTTTGAATAAAACAGAATTGTTAGTCGCCGGTGCACTTGGACCTCCTCTTGCCATCAGGAGATGTCGCGTCTCATGATGTGCGTTTTTCTGTATATCATCCATATTCGTATAATTTTCTATAACCCACGCATTGATATTGGAATACAATTTTCGCCTTTAGCAGCCTTGTTATAAGGATCACTTGCCTATGGCATTTACAATGATGCGGTTTCGCTTCTCCACCGGGAAGCGCGAAGATTAATGATTGTTGGAAACACTTCAGAAAATTGTTCAATTCATTATACTTAATACGCATTAAACTCTGTTATATTTTGATGTACGTCATATAAGCATTAAGGACTGATTAATCACCGTTGCGACTTGATACTGGCTTTTTGTTCAACGTTTAAGAAGAAATTTACGGTATATAAATTCATTCAGACTTAACAAGACGCATTTGTATAAGAAAATTTTCATTATTATTGCCTCTTTAATGTTTCTGCCTAACCCTGTAGATAGTGAGGCGTAACAATATGATTGATTGATTGATGTAATATCTACTAGAATATCAATCAATCGATCATATTGCGGATAGGCAAAGACATTAATGCGCCACTTTCCACGATCCTGGCTGGGAACTCTCTCGCTTCCCTCGCATTCAAATTCGTTAATTAATAGGCAGGATTTACTGGAGTTATTTAATTTTCTCTCTCGATTTGCGATCATAATAATGTTGACTGAAAAAACGGCCCGGGGTGATTTTACAAACTCCGCTTGAAAAAAAGATCCTGCGTTTAGGTAGGTAACATTCCAGCATAAAATATTTTTGTTTTATGAAATAATGTAATTTAATATTAACCAACGCAATTTAATTAATAAAAATCTCAAGATATCCCAAAATTAATTTTCATTTACGTGTTTGAGTGCAATACTAAGTTAATAAGAACTCCGTCGCAACCCCTAATTAAAAACTTTTTGCGAACCTATAAAAAAATCTGATATAATTAGTTACACTTCGGCGGCGTGGGGTAAAACAGGAATAAATTGGTACTTTTTAAATTTAATTAATCCAAGTCCCCGTGATGAAACCGTAAAATTTTGATAAAAACTCTTGGGTGTTATAAAAAATTAAATTTGTTCTCACGATGCCTTTCCCTCCCACGAGTCAAACTTAACAATATTTTATTTAGTATTTTCTTAGATTTTGCGCGAACATTGAAAATTGTAAAATCAAAACCAAAATAAACGCGATAGTAAGCCGCATAAAATTTGTTTAATTCAATATTTTATTTATTTATTACATTGTGACGAACTCGACTTACTGATTGTAATCAAAATCAAAGTAAGATCTAAGAGCACTGACGAGTGAAATGAACGTCTTGATTTACGGCTGCCTCAGTCGCCGTCACTGCTTGCTTGTGCCTCAGTGTACAAGCAAGCAAGCGAGACTTTTTTGTAACTAAGTAAAATTGTGCGGTAAACCTAGTATATATAGATACCTATATAAGTGGTAATATATTTGTAGTTTAATTATAGTCAATATATAATACTTTTAATTTTATTTGTTAATCAAAATACCTTTTATAATATATTATTGTAACGATGTAATTAAAATAAACTATTTATATACATACTCTATAGTAGTAGAGTGTGGACTTTATACTATAGAGTATAGACACTATAGTATGGAGTCAGTGGCGTAGCGTGGAAGTCGGCCGCCCAGGGCGGAGGTCAGCCGCCCGGGGTGGAAAAAAAATTTGCCGCCCCCTTATTTAGGAGTTTCAATCATAGGTACAACAAAAATATGACTTTCAGGTTCAAATTTCTACGATTTATTTTAGATTTTTTAAATTTTGCCGCCCCCCCGCCCTAACACTAACCCAAAACTAACATTGGAATATGACAAATATTAATAATAATAAAATGCATTGCAATGACATTATGGTTTCAATATGACATCATTCAAGTTCCAGTAGTTTTAATACTAATTAAATTTCATTAAAGTGAATACTGACCTGGCTGGCATAATAAATCAATTACCTAATACCAGAAGGTAGGGTCGGTGCAGTACAAAGGGCCCTCCTAAATCTTACAAGTAGTGGACAATAAATCTTTGTTATTCAATTATCTTTAATATATATAACTATTGTTTATATTTTATAATATACAAACATGCCTTTAAAAATAACTACTCGCTTTTAGGTAGGTAAGCTAGGCACAAGTTTTGAGAGCCTACCGCAGATAGTTGGTGGTAATTTGCTCCGTCTCCCGATCCAGGGTAGTTAGTGTCAGAAAAAGATCGTAAAGTTTCCGACACATTCGCGTTTCGGTATTAGCTTGCAGTTATTAAACTGTAGTAGCAGTAGCCTACATTTCATCGCTTGTAGGATCCATGGCTATAGTATGAAGAGAACACAAGGGCTGGTAAAGCTTTCCACTTGTCGATTGTTCTACAAAGAAACGACGCACCGAACTTTTTAGTTCGACTGCCGATTCGGTCGACAGAATGCGAATAATTCCCATGACCAGTGCGGGTATTACGGGTGTAATAAAGGTAGGAACAAGGTTAACGAGCTTCTCAGAACATTCTTCGTGGTATAGGCGATAAAGGACGCACAAAGGAACATTTTTTTAGATTGTACCCGTTTAATCCTTCTACTCACATCCACTAAAAATCTCCTACTATAATCGATTTCAATAATGAGATGATTGGTCAATGTCTCTATGAGTCATCATCATGTCTATAGAGTGTTTTTTAAGGCAATGAAGAACCTTATTTGTCAAAGAAGGGCATAATAGTGTTTATATAATGTTAGGTAAGTGCGGCAACTGGGGTGAGTTACTGCGTAGGGATGTCGTAAGTCACTACCCTCGAGAGGCTGTTGGCTGGACCCAAGTTTATCGCCTTTACTGCTTAACTAATTCTATTTTCTTGTTATAACTTTAGCTTTTATTCAATTACATATATTTTTCTGTATATATTCGTTATTATTGTGTCAATGGATACGTTAAACAAAGCAAGCCCAGGAGGATGTTCGCCGACCAAATTGAAGACATCCTCAAGAAAGCTAGGTTGCCTAGTGCCCATAACCATAGAGCTTGTATGAAGAGAATTGTGAATGTGAAGAAAGCGAGGGAGTTGAGTCAGGATCGTGGCACGTGGCGTTCCATTGTCTCTGCCTATCCCTGTGGGAATAAGGCGTGTCAATTTGATTGATTATTGTGGCAAATAAGAACGATATCGATTCTCGTAGACGATTGTCAAAATAAATAAAAAACCTAGGCTAAAACCAACAAAACAAGACGATAATGATCCAACGTGTTGTCGCGCCAACGATATTTGTCACAGCGATTAATCGTCGACGAGAGACGACATCGTTCTTATTTGCCCAACATAACCCTGCTGGTGTTAAGGCGTCTGTACATAGCAGATAATATTTAACTAGAGTTAATTAACTGCATTCACTATGCCCAGCCTAGTTGGGACCGGTAACTTTTAATCTGATCCTTATACGTACGCGACTGAGTCCCTTCATGGTATGTGCAATACTATTAATCATCCTAATCGTTCTATGTGTAAAGTTAAGGGGAACACTAAAATACTCGCTTGTTAGAAATGCGTTACATAGTAAACCGACTGTATCAAACGAAACGAACGCAGAGCGGCAGTATATTCAACGTCCAGTAGAAATGAATTAAATTAAAGAACTATCTATCCAGTTAGGGTCCTTGCGGTGAAAATATAGACACATCAGGAGGGTCTATAAAGTATTTTTTATGTCTCCTGTGGCATTTGGGAGTTAATGTTAAAGAATATACTTGTTCACGGGTTATAAGTTGTTTTCTTTATATAATCTTTACTATTTTTGCCGCCAAATCATAATGATACAGTTAAATCAAGGCGACCGTGGTGTAGTGGCAGTGCAAGGGTTACGCAAACTGAGAGCACGGGTTCAAAACTACTCACCGGTACCAATGTATCTGTGATAAATGTACTTTGGTTGTCCTGTTTCTATGATACAATCATTTTAGTAGCTTAGTATAGATATAGGTGATTTATTTGAAACTATAAATACTATATTTTTTTATTAATATACAACCTTACATTGTAAACAATAATAGAATTAGGAATAAAATGCAGTCGTTGGTCATTTGATTGTCATTTTTAAGAACGTGAATTGATTCGGTTAAATAACTTACATTAAATTTCCATAACACTAGAAAAATGATGTAAAAGGTACCTTCATATGCGACTATTCATATGCGACATTAACGACTTTGAATACAGCAGCTTCCTTTCTCTTTTTAGTAGCACTTACCGTGAAAAACCTAATTTATTTTTCAAATGCACTAAACCATATAACCATATACAAGGTTATAAAGAAAAATAGTAACAATGTAAAAGAGTACACTTACATTATACATATTTAAAATATACTTGGAAGTTAGTACTTAAGTTTTTATTAAGTGTTAATAACTGCAATAGTATTTTTTTTATTGTGACTCGACATTTGACCTCGAGCCGCCTGATGATAAGCAAGAGTGACGACTGAAACATCCGAGTTAGTTCGCGGCTGCCTCAGTTGCCGTCAAAGGTGTTTCTTCATGCAGGATCCAAGGTTATAGGAGGGAGAGAACACATGGGCTAGCAATATCAAAATTCAGGAATGGGCAACGGAATGTCACTTTCCACGATCCTGACACAACTCAATTGCGTTACCTACAATACTCTTTATAAATAACGTTCCTTGATTAAATATGTTTTATATCATGTAAATATTTCATTTCATTGGCTTGACATACGAAAGCCTGATGTTAAACTGGAGTACAATCCATGAATAGAGGCGACTGCTACTATAGTAAAACAATTGCAAGAAACATTCGCATAACTATGCCGGCCTGGTTGGAACCGGCAACTGACCGAAAACCGATTCCGAAACGCAACTGCTACTACATTTATATAACTGAAATGTCGGCCTATTTGGAAACTGCAACTTATAAGCTGATTCTGAAACCCAACTAAGTCACTTCACGGTCTGTATGCTTGTAAGTATAAAGCATAGTTGTGTACGTCAAATGTATCCTCGTCTCATGCAAAGTCGCAAGACTTTGTTGAGAGTCGACATTTGCTTGCAAGATGGTAAGCAGAGTAAAGGTCCAAGAGCGTTTTGCACTATACGTTATGCACTATACTATGCACTATACGTTATGCACTATACGTTATGCACTATACTAAACGTTTGCACTATACGAAAAACCGCGTGAAAGTTAGCGCGAGAAGTCACTCGAAAATTCCGCCGCGCTTCGCGTGTCCTAAGGCAATTTTTTAGTCGCCGGCGCTCCTGAATGGAGCATTACCATTAGGCGGGTCATAGTATCATAAAATATAAGCAAGTCAGGTGAGGTAAATCAATCAATCAATCAAATTGTCACGCCTCTTTCCTTCGGGGATAGGCAGATAAGGGTTAAAAATAAAAGACACTTATTATGGATTTTGAGCGATTTCATTTAATTAACAAAATAAAAACAGACAACACTCTCTCAAAAATATTAAATCATTTTAAGTATTAACAATTTAAATAACAAACTTATAAAATAAAACATAAAATATACGAGATTTACAAACATAAACAATATTCTTACAAAATTATAAAGTCTCTGAATGTATTTGTACTTAAATAAAACTAAGTTAAAAATACTTGACATCTGTAACCCAGGCTCGCACAAAGAACTATCTCAGATTTATGCTTTGAGATTTGCGCGATAATTATTAATTTTAAATATTTAGATCCGACGCGATCTTTCGATAACTTTTAAACTATCGCCCGTAGCTGTTAAAATAATATAAATAACAAAAATATTTTCTTTAAATCTTAAAACGAATGTTTAGAATTCATAATACAAGATTTTTTGGTAAAATTAAATTTGTATATATGTATATATCTATATATAACATGTAATGGGACTAATCCATTACAGTGAGTAACTAAATTTATTTTTATTTAAATAAATAATAAAAGGGCTCTTGTAGCTTCCCTCCATAAAGGTAACAAATTCACTGCACTATAATATGGCCTAATTGTAGGACTAAGTTCTTTGGGATTCTAATTGTGCTACATGCTAATTGCTACATCTCTACTTCAAGTTACTAAAGTTATGTTGTTGATGTGTGCAGAAACCTGGGGCATCTTAATTCTAATGATCTTATTATTTGTTGAAGAAATTATTTTCTTTCTTCTCCACCTGAAACAATAGATTGTCTTGAATATTTTTATTGAAAAACATATAATCTAATGACGTCACATCAGAAATATTCCCAAGGAGAATGGCAACATTTCCTCTTTGTATAGCAAGGCCAGCCTTCCTGTATTCCAGACTTCTTGGCCAGGATCTTAGCTGAAGGTCCCCAAGGGCCAGTCGTCTTGACACCAAACGGGCACCAAAAAGTATGTCTTATTATTTGTCTATTTTCTTAACATCCATGGATTCTCAATGCAGCTGCCAGATCCATTGTGTGGCAAGCAGGATGTCACGCAGCATAGGTAGGCCTTCCACTAGGTGGACTTTCAGAATGGCGTTCTAAGAGGGAGTTCTATGTTCGACATTAGACGCCTTCTGGCTGATGATAATGATGATGAAAATTAATTATAAAACCAATGAGTACTTACGCTTCCCATCACAGGCAACCATCTTCACCTTATCAACATGAATCACATGGTTGGGGCCACGGAACTTAACATCGGTCATCATGAAAGTCCACACGTCGTCACAGAGCCTACAAGTTTTTAAAATAAATATATATCAAAAGAATTGTGGATGTGGGGGAAGCGAGGGAGTTGTGTCAGGATCGGGCCAGGTGGATCCTTGTAAAAAAAAGTGTAACAATATGATTAATTGAAAATATTATTATTTTGAATATACAGCTCAATTGCAAATAAATTAACGAAGTTAAAAATTTAACAGTGAACATGGTCTTATTTAATGACAACAAGTTTCTAAAGGTCTGCCGATCCGGGATATTAAAAGGATGCGACTGCTACTTATACTTAACTGTAGTAACAGTCGCTTCTATTCATGGAGTGCACTCCAGAGTAACATCAGGTAGGGTGCTGTCGTATGTCGAGCCCCTAAACCAACAGCATTACTATGTAAGTAAGTATATTTAGCAAATAGTTCACCTGTAAGTGTTCAACTTAGATGCATTGAAAGTGATCTTTGTTTTGACATTATTTGCCAAAGCACGGTTGATCGATTTGTCATATTGCAACATCACTTTCGCAGCTGCTTCTGGAGTTAGATGCCCATTCTGCAAATATCCAACATGGAAATTATCTATCAATCAAATTGTCACGCCTTTTTCCCACAGGGATAGGCAGAGACAATGGAGCGCTACTTTCTTCCTTCACAACCACAATTCTCCTCATACAAGCTCTACAGTTATGGGCACTAGGCAACCCTACTTTCTTGAGGATGTCTCCGATTTGGTCGGAAAACACCCTCCTGGGCCAGCCTTGTTTAACGCATCCATCCACATCAGATTTATAAATTCCTTTCGTCAATCTTCTTTCACTTATCCTTTCCATGTGCCCAAACCATCAAAGCATTTCTTTGTCAATCCTTGTCACTATATCTTCTTTTAAACCACTTCGAATTAATATCAACTAATTCCCAAATTGAATGACAGAACTAGCTCCATATATTACATCTATAGGATAATAATAAATATACTGGAATGTGAATCCCATTAAAGTGACAGGCTCATTACTCCTTGGGAACTTAGGATAATATGAGCTACCAGTTTTTCTATAAGAAAAGTACATGATAAGTAGGACCTGGTTGTGCTTAGTATGCCCCACCCTTCAAATCAACTATATAAAGGATGATAATAATCCAAACATAGCATAAATTGACCTTTTATAAACGTTAATTCATTGAATATCGATCCTTTCTTTGCAAACGGTAACTGCGCAATAATGTACGACGGGGGGCTAACTTAACAGGGATGTACAAATTGTATATAGTTTTTATTTGTATGAGCATACTTAGAAACTTATTATATTTTTTCAAGCGAGTCCATATCCAATATAACTTAATAATAAATTAAAGTCGGCAAAGTAAAACTAAAATGGCGGTAAATACCTGAATAAGTTCATCGAGGCTCTCCTGTAGCGTATTCCCGATGGTGGTGTTGCGATAAAGTTGATAATCCATGATAAATACTCAATATTATGAGTAAAGTAGGATTAATTATCGTATACGTGTACGAAATATTACACAATATACGAATTACTTTATTATATTCAACAATTTGTTTAGCTATAAAAATACCGGGCGGGGCGCGTCCTGTAAACGCTCGACTAGACCCCTTCCCCTTCTTAACTGTCAAAATAATGACAGTTGTACTAAAATTACACCACCTAGTGGCAGTTTTATTAGTCGCATGGACCCGCATTAAGAGCGTTATCTTTATACTTATTTTTCATGGTGGTATTTTATTTTATACATTGCTTAATTTTATAATCTTAGCCACCATGATATTAATTAAATACACACAGAGGTAGGACGCATAACGACTGATTAACTAAAACACAAATACATAAAAACTTTAAAGTAAAAAGATGATTTGGTAATAATAAGTATAAAAGAGCCTGTAAAAAATATATTACATTACATGATCCAGTATGGATGGATCATTGTAGATGTGAAAGTAACTATGTTTGTTTATTAATACGATTAGTTACGTTTTGCGTCGTCCGATTTTCTTCAAACTTTGCAGAATTATTGTTTATAATAATTTAAGTACCTATCCATATATGTATTTTTTTAAACTACGCTTAAAAGGGAGTTAATTATATACTTACTATTAAATATTCGTATAAGGTATCGGGGGATAATGGGAGCGGTGCGACTACATACAAAACTATAGCTCGTATTTTTATTTATTATTGTGACACGACATCTGACCTCGACTTTGCCTTCGCCGTATCAGGCTGTCTCAGCGGTGGCAGCAAGGAACGACAGAAGTTAGATTCTACAGTCTTGGCGAGACTCCAAAAGGTGCGACTACCCGTTGGGTGCGCTAATAGACTCTCGCTAATCCAGGAAACGCGCCGCAAAAACGAAAAAGATCCGTAAAGTTAATTGTACGGTTACGTTTATTTTTATATGAATAAGTGAGATTTCAGACTGACTTATTAAAAATTTAAGGCTGGCCTAATAATAAAGTAGCTCCCTTTACACATATGGGAGTTTATAGGCTCTCATTTCCCAGAGAATTGGGTAATGGGAGCGATTCTGATTTTTTTAAGAAAAAGTTTTGCTGTGCCCAAATGCCTAATAACCTTGATAAATAAGGATTTGGTTCCTAAAGTGTCCATAAATTTGCCTTTTATTGAACCTGATCCCCTACACGTACACCACATGTATATGTACTATTTTCATCTAATTGTTATTATATCAGCAAGGTATAAGGACAGTGTAGGAAAGTAGGTACGATGTAAGAAAACATTCTGGATCACAAGAACCTATAAACGAATGCAGGCGATCACGAATGTGTGGATGGCATATATTTGCGTGTAATCGACAATGTTTGCTTTTGCTTACATTTGATGTCGACGGAGCAGAAATATATTTTTTCATTGTGACTCGACATCTGACCTTGACCTGCCTTATAATGAAATTTATATAATAAAAAACACTGTTGTATTAAAATTATTTATTCAGGTAACAACATGTTTCCTGATAAACAGGAGCTTAAAATATAATTTAGTTGCTAAATTTTCCTTTATTGATAAAATTAAAAGTATATTAACTATAATTAGAACTGCTGAGAACTTGCGCAAATACGCTAACCTCGACACCGTTTACGAATTTGCGCCGTTTGGGGTCGAGACGATGGGCCCTTGGGGACCTTTAGCTAAGCGCCTGCCCAAGGAGTTGTCCAAGCGGCTGACGGAGAAGTCTGGAGACAGGAAGGCTGGCAATTATTTCTGCCAATGTATTAGCCTTGCTATATAAAGGGAAAAGGTTGCCAGTCTCCTTGAGACTATCTCTGATGCGACGTCATTAGATGATATTTTTTATTTATAGTTTAATTATAGTTAATGTACTTTTAATTTTAAATTAGTATTTTCTAAATATATATAATGATAACTATAATGAGGTCGCCCTCCGAATATATTATATATATAATATATAATCAAGTGATCTTATATAATATAAATTAACACGTGTCACGAGCTCCCGACAACAACAACCATTGTGTTACCTGTATAAACCATGAAAATGTAAAATGAAAATGATTCAAACATTTTTATTTCCCTGTCTGGAAGGAAAAAAATATGCTAAAATAGCAATTACAAAGAATAAAACAAAAATTATGAAACGCCTAATAGTTAAAATCAAATCAATCAACCAAATTGTCACGCCTTTTTCCCACATGGATAGGCAGGGACAATAGAGCGCCATTTGCCACGATACTGACACATCTCGCTTGCTTCTCACACATCCACAATTCTCTTCATACACACGGTAATGGGCACTAGGCAACCTCACTTTCTTGAGAATGGCTCAGGTTTGGTCGGAAAACCCCCGGGTTTGCCTCGTTTAACGCATCCATCCATATCAGATTTATAAATTTGAATCATCAATATACCTTTACTCATCCTTAGTAATTAGTTAAAATATAACTTAAATTAACGTATGCATATTTGACTTATGCTTAAAACTAAAAACAAAACAGTATTATAAAAATCTCAAAAAACAAAATTAAATTAGGCAACAAAAATTAGACCAAATATGTATTTAGCTATATTAGCAGCTAATTGTTGAATATACAACATTAAATATTTGGCTTTTATAATATTGATAATATAATATGATAGGTTGTTTAAAAATAAATGGCGATTTTAGGAGACGGATTTTTCTGGGCCTGAATGTAATAAATTGAAACATGGCTTAATATAATGTAATAAATTCTTAATCTAGTAAACGAGAAATCTATAAAGAACTATTCAAAAACAGATATGTTTGAAAATTTTAAATACCTAAAATATATTTATAAAACCTTTAGCACCAAACGAATTACTTGATGAAAATAACTTATTCTTTTACAATTAACAGTTTAAGCTGATAAAACATTAATATAAATGAAATGAAATCCTAAGATGGATTCTCGTGTTATAATAATCGATGCTATATTTTGATGTCCTGTGGTGTGTCTATAGTACGCAGATAGCTGACGTTGACAGCTTATTCGTATCTTTCGTCATTAGAGATGTTGTCTCTGTCTTTTGTCTTGTACGTTTTTGTTTTGTGATTTGAATATTCTTTAAGGGTCATGGCTTTGATTTTAAATACATTTACATTATATAAAATTTTTATTATTAATATTACTTTCTTGACCTTTTAAAAGGGTTCTTATACTTAACTTAAGTAAGCCATTTTCATCTTATTACATCCAGGCGCAAGCGTATCAGTCTCCTTTTTAACGTTTATCACATATTATTTTTTTGTTTTTATATATGTAGTATGTCATTTTAAAGGACTTGATTTCTTGGTTGCATTTTAGGAACTAGCCCACGGTCTTCCTTATTGCACTAGCATATGAGGAAGACCGTGGGCGAAAGACGGTCATCATGGTCCTATTGATAATTTCGTTAGACCTTCCACCCACAGACTACCATCACTTCTTTAAACATTAGGACAATTTGAAGGATAAGTATTTTATAAACCAAGACGACGCCAAAATGCCTTTAATGATTAATTACATCATTTTGTGAACTCCGGAATTTTACAAGATTGTCATGAATAAGCTTGTATCTCGTTGGTCAAGATGTATTGAGTCAAATGGTTCTTCTTTTGAATAATAAAGTTTTGTTGTACTTAAAATACACATTAAAAATTTAATGTTAAAAACCGCCAATTATTTCAAACATTTATTTATTACTATGATGTTATATTATAATAAATATCAAATAAAATAAATTATTCGTTCAGTCTATTCATCTGAATGTTAACAGGTATATTTTTAAAATTTAATATCTCTTTTTTTTCTTGTTTTTGTTTTAATTTTTTTAGTACTACCAAACACATAATCTATTAATCACAAATAATAACTAAATATTCAGTCTATTATGTGAATGTACTATAATTATAATCACTTTACATTAATATGAATTGTTTTAATATAATTCGAATATCGTATATCTAATAAGAAAATAAACTCTTAAAAAAATGTTATAAATCAAAGTTCTTTAACACTGTTATGACTGCACGCCTGTTATTATTTTAAGCTGCGATCTATGAATGGAGATGATTGTCGCCCCAAAGAATTGGCTGTAAGTGTCAGTCGCATCCACTATTTCAATTAAGCGGCAGACTTCGTCAATGCTTTTACAAATTTATTAGTTACTAGCTGACCCGTGATCACTTTAAACATTATATATGAGACTCACAAAAAATACGGCTTTCTATTGGTAAAATAATTTTCAAAATCGGTTCAGTAAATCCAGAGATTACCCTCTACAAAGTTACAAACTTTTTATAATATAGTATAGATTACTTTATTAATTGGAGTATTTTTCCTGTCATCATAATTAAAAAACACTCCTTATTTAGGAATAAACTTACTTTAAAATACATATTATGCTGTGACCCCATCGTTAAAAGCTCAGTCTACAACGGGGCGGTGTACGTTAAAAACGTAGCTGAGAGAATATAGAAATAGCAACAAAGTTGACAAATGCATTGCTATCTATCTCTACATCATCTCTCAGCTACTTATTTAATGGTCTGTCTTGTAGTTGACACCTGATGCTCAACCAGCCGAATAAAATGCGACATGTGACACTGACGCTCAATAGAATACACGTAAATGGCTTGAAATAAGGATGGCTTATAACCTTTGAATGAAGAACTTGGTGCTCCGTGTATCATCCTACAATCGTGGGTCCTTTAAACGCAGCACCGTGGAAGGGATTGCAACCTGCGTGCGTCTTTTTTACTCATTGACTGCACTCTAGCTTAACATTAACTTAAGGCGAATTGAATTGAAATGACGACCTGAAATAAAACAATCAGTTAAACAAATTATCTAAATCTAAGTTGAATCTGAACTGAACGTAAGAATAAAATTAGGGAACATGATCCAGGAAGTGTTTGACAGGGTGCCAGCACAAGACCATTCCTTCTTTCTAAGAAAGAGTGCGCGTTCTGTTCACTTGCTAGTGAATGAGGGCGTATGGCGCAGGAGGTCGGTGATTCACGATTGCATTGATTTAAGGACCTCTGGCCAGAATGGCGACTAGGGCCGTAAACTAAGTTGTTTTCTCAGTCGTCGGCACTCTTGGAGTCTAAGAGTGCCTGCGATAAGGCAAGTCGAGGTCAGATGTCACGTCACAATAAATAAATAATAAAATGGGAAAGGTCCTACATGCATCCGAAGAAATTAAGAAAGTCATTGGAAGATTTTCCGGCACATCACCGGCCTACGGTGTTATGCCGGTCAAGATATTGATGCTACTTCTTTGTCAAATAGTACATGCGAGATCAACTTTTAGCGATACTCGTAAAAGAAATTTAAAATCAAAATGGAGAATACTGATTTGAATGCAAATTCAAATTTAAGAATAATAAGGATACTATTCAGATACCTATTAATGTCCACTTCCTCCACAGCGCCTTCCACGTCCAAAGCGACTTCCACGTCCGCAGCGCCTTCTACGTCCGCGGATAGAGTCAAGCCCGCGGATGTGCTGCTGTTCACGTCCGCGGATAGAGTCAAGCCCGCGGATGTGCTGCTGTTCACGTCCGCGGATAGAGTCAAGTCCGCGGATAGAGTCAAGTCCGCGGATGTACTGCTGTCCGCGGATGTAGTATAATCCGCGGATGTAGTGCTGTCTGCGTCCGCGGATAGAGTCAAATCCGCGGATTTGGGGTTGTTCACGTCCGCGGATAGAGCCATATCCGCGTGCCTATAACGAAATAAAAACATTGTAGGCAATTGTTATTTATTTAGTATATTAGACTGTGGGATAACATCTCCAGTTCAGTCCGAGTAGGATTGTACTTTCCACATGCATCAGAGTACAAATATGTACACTTACATATTCGAATACCCCCCCCCCCCACTGTGTATTTGACTCAGTTGTTCAATCGATAAGTGCGATGTTCCTGGTGGTTATGGTCACGCGGTCTTTGAGTCTTGCTATGTCGTCGGCGTGTGGTTGAGAATGGTTCATGAAGTTTTTGTTGCTCTTGTGACATTGCATCTCATGAGCCGTTTCTTCAATAGCGGGTGTCCAGTCTGGGTAATGTTGCTGCAGAAAGTTCTTATATAAAAGAATGAATATTTGTTGTAGGACAACTCAGTTTTATGATTACTCAGGATACCAGTTAGATAAAAGTTTCAGACTACCCCTGCACTGAACAGTCTTCTGATCAAGAAGCGTTTATGTGCTCACTTTCATGAATAGTTGTGTTAATGTATATTCATTCATTTATATTCACGCTGCGCTATAACTGTAATGTTACACTAATTTCGACAGGAAAATGTAATTTAAATTGCATTAAATTTTTTGACTGGATTTTTATCAATGATGGTGAATATGTTGATCAAAATGTAACCCTTTATATGTTTGGCAAGTCGAGGTCATGAAAAATATTCGTATCTGTAAAATTAGACGCGTTTTTGAATACCTACCACTCTATGGTTTTCGAAATAGCCTCGACTATATCTGTGGTAAGGGCAAATTATACGGCTGCTGTAACCCCTTCTACGCATTAGCCCGCCTGTCTACAACAAAACAAATAAAAACATTCACATTCATCCTTATTAATCTAGTATCAAGCATTACATTAAAAAATATTTATTATATTTTTACGTTAATTACGTTAATGCGTTGTTGCTCATAATGGGCAAAAAAATATAGCCAAATATCAAGACCGCATCTTGTCTGACGTTAAGCAAGAGCAAGGCCAAGAGTGTCGATGACTGAAAAACCGAATCAATTTACGGTTGTTTCAGTCGTCGTCACTATGCCGGGGTCAAATTTTATAAAACGTTAATAACACATGAGCTGGTCTAAACATTCTTACAAAGTAACGACGTGACGAGGTTATAGTCCGAATACAGATTTGGTAAAATGACTACATCCAATCTCATTGAATCAGTGAATGTCATGAATGACAAATGCCAGTCTTTTATCATTGGGAGCTGCATAGCTATACTAACATTGTTGTGTTTTGGTTAGAGCAAGCTCCGCATGCTAATCCCTTTATTAGATTATTGTAAATTAGGTGAACGCTGGATTTGCATGCGTCAGAATCTCAGGTTAGGTATATTTTATCCTAGGTGATTCTATCACTAAAAACTATATTAGCTTATATTATGATAAGACATTTGCATATTTTTTTATACTTAATATTTCTTTACTAGTATTATGTCATGTATTTCAATATTATACGCTCAGATGGACCTACTTTTGTTTTTTGCACAACCCATACATAGTGGAGCCTTTAAGTGCGCCTTTTGTATATTTTTATATTGAAAGAATAGATAAAACTAAACATGTTTTTTAAATAAATAAATAGATCCTCTCCCGTTCCATGGATGCGGCCGATTATACATTAGTACCAAGGTTACTATGGTCACTTCACTGCACACAAGAAAGTGTCACTGTTAGTTTCGCTTTGGTGCATAAGTAACATTGTAGTTAATCAAGTATATTGCACTACCGGTTTACATCTACCATCTCCACTTTAGTCCGAGAATGCAATAGCTTGGTATTTCATTGGCAGTATTGAAAATAGCAATTTTATTAGATTTGAAAACTAAAGTGGCAATGGGCTGGCCACATCGCTCGAAGAACCGACAACCGATAGGGAATTAGGCCTTCCGCTGGGTGGACCGACGACATAATAAAAGTCACGATTAATCGGTGGATGCATCTGACATCTTGTCATCCGGAATGACGTCTAAGGAGGCCTATGTTTTCTTTCCAATTTACAACACTAGTAAATAATGGTTTTGTGCTACGATGCTGGATTAAAATTAAAATAAAAACTTGGGTAATTCATACTTATTATAAATTCGAACTCTGTTATGCTTTCACGCCTAAACCGCTAAACAAAGTTTAATAAATTTTTGTATATTAAATAAATTGGACCTTAGGGAAGGACATAGATGACCTTTTGTCCTAAAAAAAATTTAATTAAACACGGTTTTGAATAAAAATACCTGTATCCTTCTACAGATGCACCCGTATGCGCCACGGTTCGCACATGCCACGCAGGGGTAAGATACAGTGGTGGAGCTAGTTGCTGCGTTGTTTTCAGCCACACGTTGAAGCAGATTTAAAACTACCTACGACAAAACAAAGACATCGTCAAGAATTGTAATTTAATGTGTTAAAGCGTCACATTAAATATACAATAAAGTTAAAAACACTATCATTTTTTACTTTGCTATTCCATAATTATAGTCAGATGGAATTAATTAGCTTTTTGGACCAAGAAATTCCTATTGGAACGAAAAAAAATTAAAAATGTAGATTCAACTATCAGGAATTGATGGCAAGTAAAATTATAGCATGATATTGTCCAAAGTAGTAAAAACCTGTTTTTTGCATCTGAAGCGAAAACTAAAGCTTCTACGAAAAAATGTTTAAAGTATATTATCAATCAAACAAAATCAAATCAAACAGTTCATGCCTTCCTCCCACAGGGATAGTAAGAAACAGTGGAGCGCCAATTACCACGGTCCTGACACAACTCCCTCGCTTCCCTCACATCCACAATCCTTCTTATACAAGCTCTCTGGTTATTAATTCTTTAATATATAAAGAATTTATACATCTCATGTGAATGGATACGTTAAACAAGGCAGGCCCAGGAGGGTGTTCGCCGAACAAATCGGAGACATCCTCAAGAAAGCTAGGTTGCCTAGTGGCCATAACCATAGAGATTGTATAAAGAGAATTGTGGATGTGAAGGAAGCGATGGAGTTGTGTCAGGATCGTGACATTGGCGCTCTATTGTCTCTGCCTATCCCTGTGGGAAAAAGGCGTGAAAATTTGATTGATTGAAAAAAGTTTCAGACTAACCTAATCTATTATTAGAAAAAAAGTTCATGTCTAATAGTGATGTAGAGCATTTTTTGGTGAACTATACATAATTTTTAATTGACTTTTATTTAATATTAATTGATGCTTTAAATGTGGAAAATATTAAACATATGTACTGAACACTCAATTATTAAGTCTAAATTACATAAATTATCATGCCACAATTAATAAAAATAATTATCTACAGAAAAATTACAGTGTTTAATAAATAATGATACCTCAATTAAGCGTTGCTGCTCTCCTCCAGTCTGCATGGTCGGCGACACAGGCCGTTTTTTTCCTTGACACTGCGAAACAAATAACTATTATAAAAAACATATAACTATTATCATTTATCTAGTATCCTTACTACGAATTAGGAGTATCTTCTATTAGTTATTCTAAATATATGTTTTCTATTTTGACTCGACATACGACAGCACCCTGCTTGATGTTAAGCTAGAGTGTGGTTCATGAATGGATGTCACTGCTACTACTATTTAATTACTGTAAGCAAAAATCACATCCACTATACCGGCCTACTTACAACTTACAAGCTGATCCCGAAACGTGACCAAATCACTTCACGGTCTTTATACTTGTAAGTGGTGGTACTACCCCGGATCGGCAGACTGGGTATAACTGCCTAACACTCTTTATCTATTCTATCACTAATAGTTCCTACAAAACACATACAATTTTTTGTTTTTAAAAACAAAAGAGAATCAAATTTGTTTTTATTACTATTGCAAAAAATAATTGTTTCATTGCTGCCACCATGGGCCATAGGTTGCAACTGATGCTACCCATTTGCACAAATTAGCAGTTGCACTGGACCGCCAGCTGCAGCGGGCAGGCATCCAGTACATTTACTATCTATATTTCTATTATGATTTAAGTTTTTTTGTGCCCAGTTGTATCTGAGGCCGGAGCTGCATAACACAATCAAAAAAATAATCAAATTGTCAAGCCTTTTTCCCATGGGGAAAGGCAGAGACAATGGAGCGCCACTTGCCACGATCCTAATACAACTCCCTCGCTTCCTTCACATCCACAATTCTCTTCATACAAGCTCTAAGGTTATGGGCACTAGGCAACCTAGTTTTCTTGAGGATGTCTCCGATTTGATCGGAAAATACCCTCCTTGGCCTGCCTTGTTTAACGCATCAGATTATCAATATACTTTCACTCATCCTTTCCACGTGCCTAAACCATCGGAGCATTCCTTTGTCAATCATTGACACTACATCTTCTTTAAAACCACATCTATCGTGCACTGTGTTAACACATGTTTACATTTGGGGTTGATAATTTTACGTTCAAGAAGTTAACATATGATGTGTTGTACAATGAAACTACTAATGAACGAACCACCAATTTACTTTAACCAAAATCGGATCGAGTTAAGTTTTTATTTAAATAATGCTACGCAAGCTTAAAATCAATAATTTATGGCGTAACTAAAATGTGCATAAAATATAATATGCGCATTTTACACGTTAGGAGTGGCATCATTAGTAAAGCTAAGCTATCTCTATTTAACCAAAACATTCCTAACTTAAAGAACAGCTAATGTTAAGATCAGCAATTTTCGCCATGCATAAACAAAAACGTGACAATGTTTTGTAAGACATTCATCGTTTCTTATTACTAATAATAAAATCAATACGTACCATATTGTCTCCGCGAATGTAATTAAATATTTGTATAAAACCAAATACGATTTAATGGATGATACCGGTGGAAGTTTTGATTTTCAAGTACAATGAGATCTGTCGAATAAAATAACGTAGCACAGATATCAAACCAAAGAATCCAATTGTCAAACCATAGAACTAGAACTATCGGCTTCCATAGACTATAGACATACTCAATAAATTAATTAATTATCTGTAGACTACACTATCAAAATTACACTAAAACGTAATTTTACACGTTCAGTAAAACATAATACCACTTGTTTTCTAATTTATAATGTTGTATTGTTATTATTTATACAAAATTACAATTACCATTTCCTTTAGAAAATTCTAAAGAAAAACCCGCATTTTGATGACCACAAACGATTACGCTCTAAATATTTTTTGATAGTGTAATATATAAATATACTATATACAAATACACTGGTTTTTGTTTCATTCAAAAATATCAAGTTCGCATAAACATAGAGTGCCGTCACGAAACCGCGTGTGACGTCATTTTGCAACGCCCGCTATACACCATGGATACCGATTGGATGTGACATCGCAAAGTGATTTCGGACAGGTAGTGTGACGTCACAGCTGAATCCAAGTCTACAGACCTTCCGCGCTTAGATAAGTAAACTTTAATAATTTTCTCAGTCATTTATTATTGGATTTCATATTTTTTTCAGCTATTCAATAGTTTTGTTCTATATTTTAAT
This sequence comes from Tinea trinotella, assembly GCA_905220615.1. NCBI lineage: Eukaryota > Metazoa > Arthropoda > Insecta > Lepidoptera > Tineidae > Tinea > Tinea trinotella. The sequence continues at coordinate 18,563,690 of HG992305.1, forward strand.
ACCATTATGTTAAATATAGTATTATGAACATTATGAAACTTGCTCATTAAAAAGTTTGAGAAAACCGAAATTATAGATGGATCTATAGAATATAGAAAAAAGTTACCACCTAATAAATAAAAAATGCTATAAAAATTTAATTGTGTCAAATTAGTTCAAAAGACGTTATTATTATAATAATGGATAATTATGCCATTAAAAAGGTGGGTTGCTTGATATATCCATTATTATTTCGACTTAAAATGTGTTAAATTGGATTATTTGTTTTTTTTTTTCATTGCTACACTGATTGCAAATGTCAATAAACTGTCAACTGTCGCTTTTTTATAATAACAAGAACTTTTGTAGTAGTCGTTCGTAAAGTAAAAAATAACTGTAATTCCTGGACGATAGGACATGACGAGCCTGGCAGAGTCTTGGCGTCGAGAGCAAGGCGCTCTGAATCTCTGAATACGATGCCACACTCGCTACTAACGCGAGAATGTAAGTGTAGTTGGAGTTCCTATCGAATTTGTAGTTTAGTATAATTGTGGAGTCTATTGTTTCTTTATGTGTTTAAATTACAAACAAACAAATTGTGGTTTCAGATGTAAACGTCACGGGCCTCGAACGCCCAAATTGAAGCGTCGGTGCCAAAACTGGAGGTTTGCCCACAAGGCGGTTAACTGGCATACAAGCCAGTTGCATAATAAAATGCTGTCCATGAATAGAGGTGACTGACACTACAGTTAAAAAGGCTCGTCTTGAATTTACATATCTGTTCCTGAATTAACTTAGATAGACATTTGTGATTCGACAAATAACCTCAATTTTTAAAAATAAATAATTAATATCTCATAAACTAAAGGTTCCTGCAACTTCCAGTCACCACAAAGGGTCACTTTCCACCCTCCTCAAGTAGCAGTCACATCCACCATGCCAGCATAGATGAAACCAGCAACTTATAAGCTGATCCCAAAACAGATATAACTATAATGAAATATAACAGCTCACCACCTGATGTTAAGCTGGAGTGCAGTCAATGAATGGAGGTGACTGCTACTACAGTCAATTACCTGTAAGTAGCAGTCACATCCACTATGCTGGCCTAGTTAAAACCGGCAACTTACAAGCTCATCCCGAAACGTGACTAAGCCACTTCACAGTCTGCATACTTGTAAGTGGTGGTACTCCACAATCATACCAAACTACAAATTCGATAGGAACTCCAACTACACTTACACACCTTCGACGGCAGGCGTGGACGAACGATTTAGCTATTGGTTTGTTGCTCGTAAAGTCCCGGGTTCGATCCCCGGTTGGAGCGAATATTTGTTTCATAGCTTTTATTTGTAATATTTAATAATATTAAATATTGCAAATATTTGTTATAAAAAAAAAGAGATGGACATTTGCTTCGGGTCTGGTTATCATAGAGTGGTAGGCAGTGGTACCCAGTCTGCCGATCCGGGGTAGTACCACCACTTACAAGTATACAGACCGTGAAGTGATTTGGTCACGTTTCGGGATCATCTTGTAAGTTGCCGGTTCCATCTAGGCCGGCATAGTGGATGTGATTGCTACTCACAGTTATTGAATTGTAGGAGCAGTGACATTCATTCATGGACCACACTTCGGTTTAACATCAAGCGGGGTGCTGTCATTTGTCGAGTCACAATAAAAAATAAATAAATAAATTACCCCAGATCGGTAGACTGGGCAGTGGTGCCTACAACTCTTCTATAAAGTGTACTTAAAATTATCCATTTTCTTAGACTTTAAATATTATATCAAGTTGTTTCAGGATCTTGGCAAGTGTCGCTCCATTGTCTCTGCCTATCCTGGTGGGAAAAGGCGTGAAAATTTGATTGATTGATTTATGTATTATATACCTACTAATAAACTTATTTTTTTAATTACAAACAGTAGATAAATATGTGTAATTTAACACTATTGAAATATTATAATATTTATTTTGTCTTTACATACATATTTTATAGTTATACATTTATTTGTAGATAATCTTTTTTTGGAGCTGGCAATACTGAGACCCATGGATAATTCCTTGGACATTGTCAGATCTCTGCATGAATAATAGACCGTTATAAGCAGAGTAATGCACCCTACATGCATATCCTGGATCATTCCTATGGCAACAAAAGCAGTCTTGTCTTAGAATTTTCTGTTTGCTTGTATGTTTATATAATTCTGATTGTTTTTTCATTGCAGATTCTCCAATGTAATGGCATCCTCTAAATGACAATTAACTTTTTCATGAAAAATTCTGCATATTCATTCTGCAACTGCTGCTGTAAAAAATAAATTGTAAATAATGTAAAAAGTGCTTTTAATTTTACCCTTTGAATTGAATATGAAACATTGTTTCATAAAAAATCACAATTGCCAATTATTATCATCAATGGAATGCTTTGCCAGCCAATGTGTTCTCTCCCTCCTGTAACCTTGGATCCTTCAAGCGAAGCGTGAAGAAGCTCATTCGGCCGGCAAAGTGACGGCGAGTGAGGCAGCCGTCAACTAACTCAATCGTTTCAGTCGTCACTCTAGGATCTCCTCTTGCATCAGACGGGTCGAGGTCGAATGTCGTGTCACAATAATAAAAAAAAACATCAGCCAACAGCGATGGATATGTAATTACATATTAGATGCTGTAAAAAGGTACCTAATACCTACTATAAGGCTTTAGATGGGCTGTAATCAAATTGAAGACCTTGAGTATTTGATGATGGACTATCAGGATACAAGGGCTATATATGAGATATAACTATGGAGCTATGACTAAAGTTATCGCAGCTAGTGTTTTATAAAAATACTCATAAAAAAACTTAGCATTAATGTTTACTTATAAACACATTAGCATGCGAGATAACTACAAGAATCTTCTCGATGCCCTTGATTTATTGCAGCGCCAAGCTGTCTGAGTCATGCGTCAAGCGGGTCATGCGAACTGAGGAGTCATAGCGGTTTTATGCGTCCTTTATCGCCTATACCACGAAGAATGTTCCAAAGAGCTCTAAGGAGGCAGACCCAGGAAGCTGCTTTCCCGCCGAAGCTGGGTTGGCTAGTTCCCGTAACCGTAGAGCGTGTATAAAGAGAATCGCGGATGTGAGGTAAGCGAGAGAGTTATGTCAGGATCATGGCAAGTGACGCTCCAATCGCAAAGGGGCGCTTGTTCCAGTGGTAGAGGGTCGGGACGGTTCATGAGCGGTAACGGTTGTATGGGCAAGTGAGTTTTTTTGCTATTTCATGTATCTCGTTAAAAACGTCTTGTAAGAAATTCAGACGCATTCGTTGGTACCATCTTACCTTAGTTAATTTAACTGACTGTTAAATTATATTCATCAGACGGGGTGCTGTCGTACGTATAAACGAATGCTGTCGTAATAAAAGAAAAAGAAAAAAAAAGGTCGGGTAAGGATTGTGAAACTGTGGCGTGACATTTAGTTTACAATTAATCAAATGATATAGTTTTGAGTACCCAATAGCTTTACTATGAGTTATTTTGAGGCTTATCTATTTTTTCCTGGACACGCTGTAGGTATATACAATATTAATAGGTATATTATTACTACATATTTCAGTGTGACTAAAGTTACTTAGATAAGGATAAATAAAGGATAAAAATGAAAAATAAATTATTATTTAATCATTTTGAGCGCTTTATTATTACTTCGTTTATTTTTCCTACAAAACAATATTAAACAATAATATTTAAAAAATAGTTAACAAAACATAAAGCATATTAATTTACAAATAAATTAAACAAATAAAAATATTAGCGCATTGTACTTAATCAATTCGTTTCTTTTAGTTAAATATTATTATATAAATTTGAACTAATGTCTAAGTGTTTTCGAATAAGAATTATTTACAGGAAAATTATCTTTACTTTGGCTAAATATTTACTACTAATTACATAGAATTAATTGTGCCACGTGATCACAACAAAACGAAAATATGTAGAGCCCTAACATCTACGAATATCTACAAAAAACTTTTCTTATAATTATTTTGTACAAAGATACTTAAGATTACAAAAAAAAAAACAATAATTAACAATAATTTAAACATTTTATTCTTAATTAGACGCCGAAAGATTAAAAAGATTTAATGATTTAAAAATAATTCTTTCGATTTTAGTTTTCTTATCAGTGTGTAATAAATTAGGATTTTCGCATGTTATAGTATGTACATAAAAATATAAAGCTTTTAAGAAGGTAGAAAATAAAAGAGTAGATATTTGATGTCCCGTGTGGCGACACAACATTCTGCTACAGGAAAATTTCCGGGTTCAAGCAAATATTCGATTTATAGTAATTTGCACTATTTGCCTGAACAGTACGTACCACCATTTCCAAGTATATTAATCGTGAAGGATCAAATGAACATGAGGCGGATATCTCGAGCCTTAACAACAATAAGTTAATTTATAAGTTAATTTGTACAAGTTGCTTGACAAATATTTGGTTAGCTCAAATAGCTTACAAACTTATAGCACTACTTATTCTACAAAATTCATAACTTAAGCTAATGACTAGTGCGTGCATATTTATTGTTTTTAACTTAGATTTTTATTATAGCGTCTAATTAAGAAATAGTCTAAGTCAAAAATAGCTTGCTTTTAGATGTAAATACAACTTAAAAGCAAAAATTAACATGATTTAGGCTGATCAATCACCAATGACAAAATATTTTGTGGCTTGCCGATTTTGAGTGCAGGCATTGTACACTATTACAATTGTTAGGATGCAGCACAAAAAGACAAGCCACCAAACACCTAAAATTGTAAAATCACGGATAAATTTTGAAACTTAGTGTACCAACGGGCTTAATGCTAATATTTTGTTCATGCGATTTAAGTCGTTCGCGATTCACCATCATCATTATATTTAAAAAAAATTCACGTTGCAAGGCACATTCTCATAAAATCCTGATTTTTTAAATGATTGACGATCGCATGATTTTAATAATATTATATTATCATTATAATTTAAACATTGCACTCTCCTAAAATTATTAAGCGAAGTACCTAAAATTATTGAAATATGTATAAAATGTTCTAATTATAGAAATTTATAACAATATCTCAGATAATGGCACCTAAAGTTAGAAATTTCATCAAATTCTAACCGTAACAAAATATTGCCCTTTTTAATTTAAATTATCTTATTATTAAGAATTAATTGCTTTATAACAAGGCAAGACATTTAACACAATGCGTGTATGGACCCAATCTAAGATAATATTAATTAATGTTTTATTTTTATTAACAAAGGCTATGGTGTTGTAATATATGTGAAAATAGTATCTACTTATTGCCACTTATGATTTATATAGATGATGCTAAACGTGATTGTGAAATTATTAAATTATTCTTGACAATGTTAACAGGGTAACTAATAATGTTTAATTTTAATAACTTATTGCTCAAGAAAGGTCGGCAGACATTTGGTGATTATATGCATAGTCTGCCGATCCGATCCACATTCAACTGACACAGTCGCGTTATGTATCAACTTTAAATTTGTCAGTTCTAACTAGGTCGGCTAAGTGGATGCTACTGCTAATTGCAGTTATTTCACTGTACAAGCAGTCGCCTCCATTCATGAACTACACTCAGCCTAACATTAGGCGGGGTGCTGTCATATGTCAAGTCAAAATCATAAGGCAATAGCGAATTGTTCGTAAGAAGTAAGATTGACAATCAGTTTACTAAAATTACTTTTGGTAAAAAATAAAAACAATTATTTTATTACTCCGTGAAAGTTTCTACGGAGAAAGTATAGAAGTATACAATTTGGTGGTAACATCATATTTCACTATAGCCAGGTACAGTTGGAGCAGCAATGTTCAAAAAGTTATATTAAAACGATTAAATAAAGGTCAATGTAGCGAGCGATATGTGAAATATTCATACCCTGTGTTTTAAAAATATACAAAATGTGAGAATAAAGGAATATAATATTATTACGATAATACGCGTTCACGTACAGTCTACAAGATTGCATTTATTGCCGTCTTCGAGAAACTAATAAAATAACGAGATCAAAACTGTGATCGGTTACCGACATAACCTTATTGCTTACGAAAAGTTTTAACGAATCGGGGAGAGTGTGGACATAATGTCAGACCTTGGTCATTGAATCACTTTAACTCTCGTCGACCGCAGGCGGCGCCTAATACCCATACCCAGAGCCTGGGTAAAGGAGGGCGGCACCGCCACCCGCCGGTCAGTGTTGCGCAGCAAATTTCATACGTTTCTGTTTTTGTCGCTGGTTGCAGAACCAAACTCTGACTACGTTCTTTTTAAGGTCAAGTTTTTCAGCAATAGCAGCAATTTTCTCACCAGATGGCCGTGGTTGTACTGCGAAGTATGCCTCTAGACTTCTTTTCTCGGGTGCTGCAATAGAGGTTCTTTTACGTTTCTTTTCACCAGCTGGTAATACACTCGGCGCATCAGGATCACGTCTTTTATTTTTGGCTTGAGCCTCGGCTTCTTCGAGCCACGCTTGGAGAATAGGTTTTAATGCAATCATATTGTTGTGGCTAAGTGTGAGACTTTCAAATCTGCAAATCGTACTCTGCGATAAAGCGCCGACACCAGGCAGTTTTAAGTTGGCTAGAGCTTTCCCAACATCTGCCTGTGTGACACCTAGTTTAATACGTCTCTGTTTAAATCGTTCTGCGAAGGCTTCGAGTTCTCTCGGGTCGGTGTCGGTGTCTGGATGGAGAGCCGCTGCAGGATGACCTAAGTGTGCGGATGGAGCATGACCAAGGCCACTAGCATGGTGGTGATGATTCATGACATGGTTCATAGCACCATACCCATGCAATTGATGATGTGTTGGACCTGTCTCGCCCATTGGTGCAAGTGTGGTCATTGAAGATGAGCTAAGTGGATCGAGCATGTCCAGCCCTTCCATGCCATGGTGGCCCATCTGTGAACAATAAAATAATATTTTTAACAGACGAAAATATATTTATTATTGCTAGTATAAACTACCGAGTTGTCTCATTATTTCTCGCCAATTAACTTTTTAGCGTTTTGTATTCATGTGAAATCATCTGTTTTATTGTAAATATGCGAGAGCGAGGGTCGGGTGAATCTAACAATAGAGTCTAAGTGTATGAGGGATCGCGTAGTGCAGTAACAATCATCTTTGTTTGGAATTACACTCACTCTGTATGAATTGTATACTGTTTTTTAATACGAGGGGCGGTTCTGTTGTGACGTAGATTGGATGTGAGTGTTTTACCAATATGCTTATGTTGTTGACCGGCTTTGTTGTTAAAATGAATATTTGAAGTGTTTGTTTTAGTAGAATGCTTTTTTGCCATATGTTTGTATGGACACAGCCTATACTCTGTTTGGGATTAGAAATATACTAAAGCAATCGTAATTTAAGTTTAGGAATTCCATTTTTATGGCAAAGTAATTTCTGTAAAATGTAAATTTGTTCAGCAACCCTACAGTGGTATCAAAGAAAATAAAATTAAATTTTTGTCCACTAAATTGTTACATGTGCCTTGCCGGGCGCATGCAATTTTTGGCACGCAAGGCTCGGCCACCTGTCCTGTGTCCGCTCCCCTCAACCACGTTATACTATTATTAAATAAACCCGTTGTATATTAGACCTTAATAACATAGAGAATAGTATTATTTTCGCCGGATTTTTTTAGGCTAAATGTGTAAACAGAGTTGCTTGCGCACTGTATATTATGTGGTGCTCCCAGGGGCACAGTATTTCACAATCAAGGAGCCTCGTTGCTGTCGTTTGCACAGTGGGCTACAACACGGAAGGCATGTAACAAGGTTTAATAGCTTATTTTTGATTTCGTTGCTATGTTTTTTGTGGGGTATTCGCGTCTATGTGACATTAACGCACTTTCCCTGTAATTTAGATTAACTACCAATACGTAACAAAATAATTCGCTATCTTATAATTTTAGTTGCACCAGGTGCCTGGGTAACAATAATTTTCTTATTTCTAATAGGGTTTGAAAGTTCTCAGCTGTGCAAAAAGTGTAAAATATGTTTTATGATCATGAAATGGAGACACCATGTATAACATTCTTTACTACATATTCATAGTTCTTTGGTTACATTGTTAACCTTACAAGCTATACTATAGCCTATAAAAATATAAGGAAGTGTAAACAAGCAAGTTTCTCTACAAGTTTATAAATTTAAATTCCACTTTTTATGAAACTTCGTTGTTGCGAAGTCTTTGAGACATTTCTTACAAGAGTTTGTAATTAAAAATAAAATACAATTATTTTTACTAAAGCTTTTAACAGAATATGAATAAAAGATGAGTAGGTATATAAAATAAAGAAAATTTATTTAATAATTTATAAAAAAAATCTCAGATATAAAAAATACATCTTGTTTATTCGTATACCTAATAAATAAATATTGTAAAACTACAAATTTCGAATTAAGGCTATTCGAAGTAGGAATTTTTGTTAATTTTAACCTTAAACACAAGAGATCGAGATTGTCGGCATTTAAAGATTACGTGCCTAAATTTTACAGCCATATTTTTTCCTGGCTAATCATTTGTATTTATGATCTGACCATTTATTTCCACTTCGTTTGTAATGTTTACTAGACTAGAACTGTCTGAAAATTGGTCATTACAAATGAAATGTCATTGAAATAGAACTTCATACCAATTCATTTAGAAAAAGAAATATTGTTATTATTAAAAAAAAGTGGGTAACCTTAAACAGTAAGTGATATTCAAACATCTGTATATATTTTTTTATTATACACAAAATACGCAGGGATTTATTTAGGTAAATTATATTGAAGAATAGTTATTCAAATTCATAATTCGGAATGTTTTAAACGGATTATTAGAATTGAAAAAAAAACTATTAATTTTATTAAGTATAACTAAAATGACGGCTGATACATCGTAACTATCTAATAGCACATAATTGTTAATTTGTTCATAAACATATCTTGTACAAATCGTTAATTTTTTAAAATTGTGACTCGACATATGACAGCACCCCGCTTGATGTTAAGCTGAAGTGTGGTCTATGAATTGCGTTTACTGCTACTACAATTCAGTAACTGTAAGTAGCAATCAAATCCACTATGCCGGAACTATATGGTACCGGCAAATTACAAGCTGATCCCCAAACGCGACTTCACGGTCTGTATACTTACAGTGGTACTACCCCAGATCGCCTACCACTCTTTGATAACCAGACCCGTAGCTCTTTTTTGATTAACAAATATTTGCAATATTTAATATAATAACAAATCGTACAAATAACAGCTATGAAACAAATATTTGCTCCAACCAGAAATTGAACCCGGGAGTTTACGCGCAACAAACCAATCGCTAATCGCCTGGCGATCTAAATATTTTGAAAATGTAATATCTTAAAGGGCAAAGGAATACCATGTTTATCTGTTAAGTAAATTCATATTTAATTTGTTAGTGGGGTGCATACAAACAAACATTGTACATAAAATTCATGAGGATTGTATTGATGGAATTTGTGCATATGTCATGGAAAGGGAATCCACCCTTCGATTCCTGACATTTGGGTAGCAATAGTGTTGTATATATATATATACATGTCGATATTTTTTATATATAAATACACATAATCCATATGAATACACAGAACGTGAAGTGCCTTAGTCGCGTTTCATGATCAGCTTGAAAGAGGTATCACGAAGATACATGTATCAAGAATCAAGACTGTAGTCGCAGGCTCATATATTGTTGTAGATTGACAATAGCACCTCATCCGATGTGTTACACAGTCCATGAGGTCGACTGCGAATACTGACGTATAATTACACGTTCTGTATATTTGAAAATGGTGACACTACCCCGGATCGGCAGACAGGATAAACGACTGCCACCTCTCTGCCTTCCACATCTTTAAAAATCAAAACATGTACCAATTTACGGCTCGCTTGGACTCTTTTACAATGTAAAATGATTCTACAAGCAATAAAGATTGGATTGAAAATATCGCATCTGGTAACTGTTACTGGGACTTAACCCGTCTGTCGTTCTTGACCGCTCTGACCACTAAATTACTCTGCGCTTTTTCGACCGTTCTTTTACTTCTGTGACCCGTCGCACAATACCGGGTAAATATCAATAGCATTGGAAAGAAATATTTTAACCTAGATATTTAGCGCAATATTAAACTGCTTTTCTAATCAGGTTAGACACAATTCCGAGTCAAAAATACAGCACATAACTTATATAAAATTGGGCACATGATGAAATAATTAAAATAAATATGATACGTTTAGAATCAATAAATTAAACCATTTCATACTAAAGACCGGCCCGGCATAGTAGACGTGACTGCTACGCGCAGTTATTTAACTGTGAGGGTAGTCTTTTCCATTCATGGCAGAGTTTTGTTATAATACGACGAACCACAATAAATTTGAAGAGTATATAAAATAATTATTGATTTTGCTGAAATACAAAATTTACACAACAAAATAAGTCGACACTATTCTTTGCACAACACTATAGAATACGGTTGCAAGTGGATATTAAATAAATTATACTTCTTTAATAGTGATTTGTATCGTAACGTTATGATTTGAACAAGTGGCCGAATAGTAGTCGGGGAGCGTCATCGAACGACCCTAACTCAAAATGAAATCGTCATGAAATTAAACCTCTTATTGCTATAAAAATAAGGAATAATATCCCATGAAAGATTCCGGCAATAAATTTTATGGGCCATAGTGTGGTAATGAATGTACAACGTGCCTACTCAATCGTATGTTTATGTTATACTTTTTGATTGCATATTTATTGCATTACAATTATTATTCTTTTGACACTTTTGGTAATATTTTAGATGTTTGAACTGGAACTCTCTGTGTCGGTCGCCCGCTTAGGGAACCAAGTTAAAGTGTCATGCCTTATTAGGCATAATCGCCGTTTTCTACGATACCAGTAAGTGTCTAATACAAGCTCTAAGGTTATAGGCACTGCTTTTGTACACTAGCTATTGAGAACTAGTAAGGAAGGAAGATAAAACGTTTTATGTTAATTCTTTGTATTGTACATAAGGATAAACCTAGTAAAAGGCAGTAGAAAATGCCTAGACTTAACATTGGATGTATACTGGATGAAGAAAAAAAAATGGTTTGATATTGATTTAGGTTTCCACTGAACACTGTTATTCTCAGATTTGTTTATATTATTTATTGAGTCTAGAGTTCTGACCTCCAATTGTCTGAGGATAAAAAATATTGGATTGCTATTGCTAGGATTGCTAGTGCCATTGGATTAAAAACGACGACTGAAAAAAAAAAACGATGAATTTGTTGTTATATCTTTGAGGGTCTTTAGTATTTCATCTTGACTTGCCTGATGGTAAGCAGAGGGAAGACCAAAAGCACCGATTGGATGTAAATCTGATTCCGTTTACATAACCATATAGATAATAGAATTATATCCAAGATTATGGAATAGAGAGAACACATAGACTGGTAAAACATTCCACTTGTTCTACAAAGAAATGACGCGCTGAACTAAAAGAGTTCGACTGATCGATAGAATGCGGGACTTGTGATGGGAGTAAAAAAAGAAAGTGGGAACATGGTTAAATTAAAAACCAAATTTAAATTAAATTTATACTAACACAATCGTAATTCAAGGCGCGCGAGAAGTAAAAAAATTAAGCAAATATTTGTTTATTGGGACATTACAATATAAAGACAGCACCCAGACCTGATTTCAAGCCTTAGTGCGCTCTGGAGGCGACTGCTACCACACTTATAAAAGTGGTGGTACTACCGCGGATCGGCAGACTGGGCGCCTCTGCCTACCACTCTTAAAAATATAAAATATGTTCCAAAAGGGACATCAACACTTCACAGTAAGATTATCAGATTGACAAATTAAAGTGCAATATTATAATCTTTAATACAATTTGCTGGATACACTTGCAAATAGTTTAAAACAAGTGTCTTTTGATCCTTAATTCAATAGTTATATCATTAGCGTGTCGTCGTCACCCTTAACGAGGGGCACCTTCTTTGCGAGGGTGATAAAATTACAAAAAAAGAGCAATATAATAATGTATGATACTACATAGTTGCGTGGTAGGATCCTCCCAAAGGACACACTCGTGTAGGTACACTCAATAACTATATCAATATAAAATTATGGTTAATTTATAGAAATTATAAAGTGGTAGGAAGACCGAATCACATTACCCGTAATGTGATTCGGGATCAGTTTGAAAGTTGCCGGTTTTAATATGGCCGGCATAGTAAAGTCGGCATATTTTCGACTCCTACATATTTGTGTTAGCAGTCGCCTTCGTTCAGCTTAAAATCGTACTCTAGCTTAAAACCAGGCGGGGCGCTGTCATATATCAAGCCACATTAAGAAAAAAGTTTTCAAGATTATCGACGATGAAATGGGTTAGAATAGGATACCAGTTGAATTGAATTTGCTTCAATAAATTAATAACCTTATATGTTGCATTCTACGATAAAAGTTACTTTATAAAATAGTTACATAAAGGACATAATTCAACTTGGACTTTTTTGTACTACTTTTGTAATTTACAATGATGAAAATATATATATAAATAGTAGTTTCGATTCTTGTATTGATGAAACTAATAACAATTTTGCTTTTAATTGTTGTGCAATTGAGTTATTCGGAAATTAAGATATTGATTTTGTATCGTCTCTTAATCACAAAGACACGCCACGCCATATTAACAGTTCTGCTTTGAACTGTCATAATTATAGTTTGATCATTTTGCACACCTAAACTATGCAAATTAAATGATATATTCCAATTACATTGTAAATCAAACTAATTAGAATGTATATGCAAATGTTAATACAATTAAGCCCAAGTCCCCATACAAAATGAATGATGTCCTTTGATAAATAAATACATGTGTTCATCATTGGCCAGCTGCAGTGAAATTATTTTCAACATGTAGTTCTTTCAGTTGCTGGGTCCATTAACTCGGCGAGTCCATAGGTCAGTCATATTTATTCGATGTTTTTATTAATATAGTACTTGCTTTGGAATATCCCAAAAATAATGTAAATTAACTACATAATTAAAAATAACATTTGTTTTATAGTTATTATAATAATTAAACATGTTTTAAGTCAAAATGACTTTTGACTGTATACAAATATTTATATATACATTGTTTTAAATATTTTTTGCAGTAAGACCAACTTTTAATATATTTAAAAAATATATATTTATATAAATAAATAAAATAAATGAAGTTTCTAATGAATTTCGTCTCGGACTGTACGTAATACATTTTTTTTGTATTGTAAAAGGCGACAATTGTTGGAGGGTTACTTTAATCGCACAGTTAAAAAACGTTCATGCACCGTAAGTCCCATGTGTACAACTTATAGTAGCGCGTGTTACACACAACTTTTACTACCAACTGTACCTTATTTTTTTTGTTTGTGTAAACTTCATTAAGATTACGAGTGACGCCAATCCGCTACTCGGCAAGTCTCAGGTTCGATTCCTGTAACTTTTTTTCTTATTATGACACGACATGTAACTTCGGCCTGCCCGATGGTAAGCAACAGGAGGTTTAAAAGTCCCGACCACTTAAGAAACCAAGACAATTCACAGTCGCCTCAGTCGCCATCACTATGCCGGCCAAAATTTGTAGGTTTTTTAAAGAAAATATTCCTATTTACTCCGGGGTTAAGGTTTATTTAAAATTCGATGGAACTACTGAGCTATACAATACTTAATCTAAGAATTGCTTTCAATAATATATTTATTTACTTCGAATTTAGTGATGCATTGCCGGCTGCCATCCCGAAACGCGACTGAGTCACTTTATCGTTTGTACTACCCCGTATTGGCAACCTAAGCCAATACGGGGTAGTACAAACTGTCTGCCTACTACTCTTAAACTGCCAAACCTAGATCATATATCTGCCTCATTTTAATAATAAATAAATATAAAAGATCTCAAAAAAGTATATCCCTTGCTGAAACAATTTAAAAACAAACAATTTGATTAAAAACAAAAGAAGTAGGTACAATCTCAAATCAGCAGTTATATATATCTCCATTTAAAGACTCCATTGGACAATAAAAAAAACATTTTTGGGATACCGTGGCTATAAAATAACACATAGAAGCGGGTGCATAGCGGTACCTCTCAAGTCATAAACTAAGGGAGCCCCCAGACGTAAGGGGCGAATATTGCTTTTATCTTGAAACATCCTTATGTAAATCTGACAATAATTCCTAAAGTGACTACGACTTATAAGATGGTAATATATAAAAAAATATCACTTTTATTATTATTATATATTTTTTCTTATGGTTTTGAACAGAACAGTAGTATTAGCATAATGTATTAAGATGCTGAGAGGCGATGGTCAGCTGGTGGCTTTCTGGTTATGTATCCTTTTTAAAGAATGCTTGGTAAACAGTTTAGTCCCAGGTTACTGGCGCAAGGCTGTTAAAGTACCACTAAAGAAGGGGAAGGGACCTAAAATTACCGCCGCATCAGCCTTCTCAGTATTAATGGCAAGTTGTATGCAAAAGTATTGATTGAAAGAGTGATGCATAAAATATTTCAAGAGATGAGTGAGGTAGATTGACGAAAGAAATTTATAAATCTGATGTGGATGGATGCGTTAATCGAGGCAGACCCAGGAGGGTGTTTTGTGATCGAATCGGAGAGATGCTCGAGAAAGCTGTGTTGCCTAGTGCTCATAACCGTAGAGCTTATATGAAGAGAATTGTGGATGTGAAGGAAGCGAGGGAGTTGTGTCATGATCGTGGCAACTGGCACTCCATTGTCTCTGTCTAAAAAGGCGAGACAATTCGATTGATATTTTTATTTATGTTATTTGGATACACTTATGTCGTGGCATATTTTTGTGAAACGGCCTTCGTCTTTACCTGTCCCCACAAAGTCTTGACGATACTTTACCGCTGCAGGACTAACAAGTGTCATTAAGTTGTTCCTGGTCGTCACAATAGTTTTCTAAAGAAAAATGAGTGCCAATCTTTCCTCGAATTTCAGCATAAGCCAAAAATCGCGGGTGCTTCGCAACGCATAACATAATAAATAAGCGACAGTAGCATTTATCTACCGATCGGCAAGTAAAAAGATTTTTAAGGACACTGTCAAGATATACACGCAACCACGATGGCTGCAAGCTCTTGTAACGTCCGAATAAAAGAGCCGCATACATTTTGTTTAATTCATACAAGGTAATTCATGTGTATAGGTACAATCGCCTTTAATTTGTTTAAGCTACTAAACTGCTTGTATCATGGAAACAGGACAACCAAAGTACATACTTATATCAAAGATACATTGGTAACGGTGTGGTTTTGAACTTGTGCTCTCAGTTTGCGTAACCATTGCACTGCCACTACACCACAGTCGCCTTAATTAGTACTGTAATTATTCAAGAATTTCAATCCTAAATATTTTTTAATTGATCCAATGCATATAATAAAAGCTTATGTAAATTCATTTATGCTGCGTTTCTCTGAGGATTTAAATTCATGGAGGCAAAGCATGTATTTTCAATGAAAACAAAAGCTACCATACCTATCCACTTACACCCCACAACTAGTACCCCTTTACACGGATTAAGATAAGAAAAAAAAACAAACACGTCTTGTTTTGGGAAAAATAATTCTCTATCCCCTTTCCAAGTTGCTAGAGTTTGGCCCAAATATCCCGAGGGACCCGCCCCTACCGATATATTACGCGAAAGGAATCGAAGACTTGTAGATTTCTTAGTTAAATTGCACCAAAAATGTCTATGTTATGATTATTTATGTCAAATTTTTGGGGTAACTTCGGGTTTATACTCATAACATTTGATAGGTGGGGAAATATTCGATGTATGAACTACCTTTATATGATTATCTAAGAAATATCTGTCTCGTATTGATATTTACTTCTCATTTTTTTGGTATGAAGACAATTGTGTATGTGAAGGAAGCGATTGTGTAAGAATCGTGGCAATTGGCGGGAAAAAGGCGTGACAATTTCATTGATTTCTACTTGCTTTGTGGTAAGTAGGGGGAGGTTCAAGATCGCTGACGATTAAAAAAATTGACTCAGATTATGGTTTCCACGGAGGTGCTCTCTGTTTTGACGAATCAATATTAATGTTAATTTAAAATTTCATAGATTTTAGTTTCATATTTATTGTCCTACTGTTAATGACTACGAGTTACGGGTAGACAGAGGTCTGAGCTGTCAGCAGTCCACTTAGACTGTCCACTTTGGCAGCCTAAGACCCCTTCACACTACATTTCAAGGACTTGTTCTTTATGGATTTAAATAGTTTATTAAAAGCGTCATTATAGAGGCTCAGTACAACAACTAAGGTACAAATAATTAATTGGCGATGTTTGTTAATTGGAGTATAAACAAGTTCCATTTTCACAGCAATAAAAGTAATTATCGATAAGTGGCTTATGTAATAATTTTTTATTTTTTATTTTTTTTTTATTGTGACACGACATCTGACCTCGTCCCGCCTGATGATAAGCAAGAGGATATATATATATATATATATATATATATATATATATATCGATTTGTTTTATGACACCTCTAACTAAGGCCACAACGTCGTACTGTAGAATATCTGCATTTAATTATTCAACAGAGAAAAGGCGCTTGTCTCTGTCTATTTTACTTTGTTTTATTAGGCTGGAATGCAGGGGACTGCTACTACCGGTAAATAACTGCAAGTAATAGTCGTATCTACTATGACAGTCTAGTGGAAACGCGACTGAGTCACTTTACTGTCCGTACATTTGAAAGTGGTAGTACTACTTCGATCGGCCATAGATTGTTATATTTGTTTTATTGCGACGCGACACTTCGACTTGCCTGATGATAAGTAAAGAGGTTATAGAGCGCTAACGACTGAAAAACAAATCCGATCCTACGGTTGTGTCAGTCGCTGTCACTATTCCTTCGTGACAGCGACTGAGGAAACTTCCAAGATTATAAGAACATATGGGCCGGTAATGCATTCCACTTTTCATTGTTTTACGACGCACTGAATCGTTTAGTTTTACTGCCGATTCGGCCGACAGAAGTCCGATGCTTCTCACGGTCTGAAGTTGTATCGGTTTTTGGCGGAAAACTGCAAGTGACAGGTCGTGCAATTTTTAATCATTTGTAAATCTTGTGTTTCTTGAATATTAATGTGTAATAATAATGGAATTGTTATCCAGTAATCATTTTTAGGTTGATCGAGTATAGACAAGTGAATTAAAGCTGTTTAACTTGTCTCTTCGTGTTTCCTTCAAGACTCAGTCAGATTAGTTTTAGTAAAGATTTTTCACTGCTTTACTAAAACTATCACTATCATCTTCACCCTCATGTAATGGATGAAACAAAGTTTCATTTTCATCCACTGAGACATTATAACGGAAGACTAGGCTGTATGGACCAAGTTTCATTTGCCTTCCCAGAATGGGAGAATTGAACTGAAGAAGAATGAAGTAGTATCAATCAATCAATCAATCAAATTGTCACGCCTTTTCCCACAGGGATAGGTAAAGACAATGGAGTGCGATCCTGAGACAACTCCCTCGCTTCCTTCACATTCTTTGAAGTTGTATCTTAATTAAAAAAAGGTTATGCGTGTATTTGTATGGAAAAATAAGTCTATTATTATATGTTATTCTCACCTGATGTGGCCTTGCATTATGAGGTGGTGGTCCTCCCACTCCATGATGATATACCATATCATGTTTCAATTGAGGAAGAGGTGGTCCTTGAGGGCCTGATTGATGTTTTCCTATATCCACAGCTGCCAGTGCTTCAGCTCTGCTTAGTAGGCCATCGTTTAACCCACTAAATAGGTCCCCCTGAAGACAAGAGAAAGATAATTTTAAATGAAAGTTGCCTGTATTAATTTAGGCCCACATGTAGATGCGACTGCTACTTTAAGACTATCTAATTTGACAACAATCATTTTTACTCTCAGATTGGACACCAGCTTAATATTAGGATAATATGTCATGCCCTAAAAAATATATATTATAAAAAAATTTTGAATATTATATAACAAACCGATAATACATTTTTTTATTGAAAAAATGCCTGATGTTTGTTTTTTAACCCCCGACTCAAAAAGAGGGATGCTAAAAATTTGACTTGTCTGTGTATCTGTTTGTCTGTGTGTCTGTCTGTGGAATCGTATCAGCTAAGCAAATGGACAGATTTCGATGCATTTTTTTTTGTTTGAAAGCTTTCTTCTGGAACTCTGGATCTGAAGAAACTGATCATGGATACTCTCATATCAGCAAATCAATAACAGATTGAATTATAGTGTTTCAACTAAAATTGTTTCTTACTATAAGCCATTAGCTGCGCTGTTATCAAATTGAAGACCTAGAGTACTCGATGATGAACTATCAGGATGCAAGGGATATTAAAGGGATATAACTATGGAGCCACTAATGTTGTTTCTAGTGTTCAAATCAGGGGTTTCTTTATCAGGGTATTCTAAGCATTTGTTTTATTGTGTCGCGATAAAACAAATGCTTGTTTTGACTTGTTTATGATTAGCAAGGAAGATCCAAGACTGAAAAAATGGCTCATTGTACGCTTCGCCGCCGAATGAGGCCAAAGGAATGCATATTCAAAACATGTATCGATTCGCTCTTTCAATTGTTAGTCATGTTATTATTTATTTAATGATTAATTCTTACAAAAGGGGGACTTAAAGCCGTGAAGCTAGTTCAACTTTGGTTGCGTAGAAAATAAAAGAGGAAATAAAATAATAGTACTTATACAAGTATACTTAATATAAATATTTATACTTATAATACAATAAAATATAGTATTGTTTATTAAATTTTGGCGTATTGGTACCACTACTTACAAGTATCCAGACGATGAAGTGACTTAGTCGCGTTTCGGGATCACCGGTTCCAACTAGGCCGGCATAGTGGATGTGACTGCTACTTACAGTTATTTTACTGTGGTAGCAGTTACCTCCATTCATTGACCGCAATCCATCAGGCGGTCACAATAAAAAAAATTGTATATATCGAAGAAACAATGGTTTTTTTTATTTATTTTTTACTGTGACTCGTCATATGACAGCTCCCCGCTTGATGTTAAGCTGAAGTGTGGTCCATGAATGAATGTCACTGCTACCACAATTCACCGTACCGTGGCGCCGTTTTTAATTGCAGGCTCCTAGCATACGAGACCATTTTACTACGCCTATTTTAGTCCTAATATTTGAATATACGTATATTTATTTATACTTTTTGCAGTAGATTATTTATTCATTTAAAACCTATTATTTCTATTCTATCAAGATAGCTAGGTTGCCTAGTGCCCATAACCATAAGCTTTTATGAAGAGAATTGTGAATGGGAAGGAAGCGAGGGAGTTGAGTCAAGATCGTAGCAAGTGGCGCTCCATTGTCTCTGCCTATGATTGATATTTCTATTGTTATTAACTTACTCGTATATGTTAAATGCACTTTTATGCTGACAAAAAATGAAACGAAAGCAAATGTATTTTCCATTAAAATCACTTACTAGTGCCCTAGGGATAATACTTGTCACACCTGTGAACGGATTGATTTTATTTTGTTCCTATTTGTTTGTGGATGAAAAACACTTTTTCGTCTGATTTAATAATTAATCATATTTTGATTTAGTCCATAGTTGAATTAGTGGCCATATTGCTCGAAGAACCGACAACCGATGGGAAAGAAATGTTCTTGACTGGAGACCCCGAACCGGAAGACGCAGCGTACATAGGCCAAATTAAAGGGTGGATGCAACTGGCATCTTGTCGTTTGGAATGGCGTTCTATGTTCATCTTCTGGCTGATGATAATGATGAATTACTTGCGTTATGGGATCAGTTAGAAAATTGCCGATATCAACACGGCCGGTATAGTGGATGGGACTGCTACTTACAGTTAAACTATAGTATACTGGTCTGTTTTTTCAAAATTAAAGTGTCCACAGTCACCATTGCCACTAAGATAAATGTGATAAAACACTCTTTCGTGGTAAGTAATCTCTGGTTGTTCCAGTGTTCCAACTTGATTTGTTTGATGATATTCGGCCATTTTGCCGATTCGGGAGAACCGTGTACACCTTAAACGTGTACACGGTCTGTACACGTTTAAGTGTACAGACCGTGAAGTGACTCTGCTACGGTTCGGAATCAGCATTAAAGTTGTCAGTTTCAACTATGCCGGTATAGCGAAGCGATTGGTATTTAACTGTAGTAGCAGTCACCCCTATCCATGAACCGCACTCCAGCTTAACATCATAAGGGGTGATATCATATAACGAGCCACTATAACTTGAAGATTGACTATTTGAAACAATTAGGACTATCAAAGTAATAAAATAAAAAATATCTGGTAAAAATAAAAAAGGTCGAAATTGAACGAAAACCGATAATTGAATTTGAAAAAGAAGTGGCAGTTAAAAACCTTAATTCAAGTATTCGTGTAAGATGGAGGGATGCTGCGTATCAATAATACATGACGTTGAAACCGCTGGGTCGCGGACACAAGGCAGTTTTTCTTTTCGGATTACTTTAAATTATTTATGAGCGGTTTCACCCGAGCTCTATTTTGTGCGGCTGACAGATGCCGCCTCCGTGAACTGACTACCCAAAGACCAATTTTTATAGTTTCACTATACAAGTAATTGTTTGTTTGCACTATTTAGGAAAGTGTTGATCATTTAATCGACGCAGTTTAGTTAAATAATAAAGGATTAATATATTTATTATTCTTATACTAAATTCTTATACTCGTACTAGTATATTATATAAATTCATAAAATGAAAATGTATATGCATAATAAATTTCAATATTCAAATTCTGTAATCCCACTGTTAAGTCTCCACTGAAGCAAAATATATACTGTCGCAAAGGACCTTGTTGTTAGAGCGACTTTAAATAAATAATAAAAATAAAATCAATATTAATAATTTTTTATATAATTAAATATTTAGATAAAGACAGAATAAAAATTGCAAAATTATTTTGTGAAATATTAAAATGTTATTTTCAACCATTGTTAGAGCTTAACAGTAACTGGTGAGCGATATCTTGTAAACTATTTAAAATAAAGATAAACTAAAAAATAAAATAAAACTATTAAAAGCAACTCATGGATGCTCATTAGATGTAAACCATAAAAAGAAATTACCTTGATAAGTGAATTTGATATTTATTTTCGTGGGAAATGTAATCGCTTAATTGAAATTCGCGTCCCCCATCTTAGGTTACATGACAATAATACGCAAGGCCACCCTCCCTATGAGATGTAATTGGGAAACAACGACATAAATGGGTTTCTATAATGCGATACATATTATAATTTGTTTTCCTCGATTGAACAATGCCCTCCCCACTTGATTGTTCAATTATTTTAGTTACAAGAGTAATTGCAAACACGTCTAATAAGATTACATTAAGTTGCAACACTTATATAAAAAATACGTTCTATATTAATGCAATTGTTTTAATTTTTACTAAGTATAACAGATAATGGCGGTTAAAATAATCATCATACAAAACAAAATCGAATCAGTTTTCTTGTTTGTGGACCAAGGCAATGTTTTGTTACCCGTGGCAATGTATTGTTGACCTAGGCGAGGTTTTGTTGACTATTGCCATGTTTTGTTGAGCACGGCAATTTTTTGTTACTTGTGGAAATGTTTTGTTAATGAAGACGATGGCTTGTTAAACAAGGCAATGAAGTCATTTATAACTTAGGTGATTATTGGCAAAATTCTACCTTCAAGATGGAAGATAGTGACCTTGAAGATGGACTGACCTGATAAAGCTGCAGGTAATCGCATCTACGTGACTCAAATTTAATTAAAGGTAGGTTTTATGCCGGTTTCAACTAGACCGGCATAGTAGATGTGACTGCTACTAACAGTTATTGAACTAATGTAGTAATAGCCACCTCCATTCATGTACAATACTCCACCTCAACATCAGGTAAAACTCTATCTTGAGATTGTCGAGCTTCAATAAAAAATATTTCTCCATATATTTTTTTAATTTTGGTAATTCAATTTTTTGTCCGGCCCTTCTTATTTCGCATGAAGGAAAGGATGATGGAACACATAGGCGGATAAAGCATACTACTTGCTAATTTTTTGACATGGAAAGGACTCGGCTAATCGTTTAGTTCGGTTAATTGTATTAACAGAGTGCAATACTTCCCTGATATATTTTGAGAAGTATTTGATAATATTTCATAAGTGAATAATTTTTGTGATGAGAACAAATAATACCGACTCCTAAGGGATTTTAACTGAGGGCATCACCCCAATAAGTGCTTTGCTTTGATATCTGATACCTTACATAATGCGCCAGATTATCTAACTGCTTGAATTACCATTTTACGCATTTTAACAAAAGGTGACAGTTCATTTTCTTTTGTGTAATTTAATAATAATAATTAAAACTATAAGGCAACTGTGGTGTAGTGATGCAATAGTTAGTTACGCAAACCGAGAACATGGGTTCAAAATCGCTTGCCGGTACCAAAGTATTTTTAAGAATTGTATTTTGTTCTTCCTGTTTTTTTAACATTTCTTAACTAAGTTAATATATAAATTTAAATAAAACATATATAAATATAATTTACATATTTTATGTTGAAACACATTATCCTAACTCGTCTTTCAACTGAAAAAAAAAACAGATTCTGTTTATGGCTGCTTCAGTTGTGATCACTATGCCGACCAGAGTTGCCTTGAGTTCGCTTGAAATCAGTACTGTCTTTCTACGACGAATAAAACAAACGAAAATTTATTCCAGTCGGCGTAAAAAAACAACGAAACTTGTAAGCAACGTGTACTTACAGACCGTGAAGTGACTTAGACGCGTTTCGAGATTAGCATGTAGGTTGCCGTTTTGAACTAGCCGGCTACTTACAGTTAAATCACCTCCATTCATGGCCCGCACCCAGACGGAGTGCTGTTATATGTCGAGTCTCGATAAGAAAAAAAATTGACATTGTAAAAAAGCTACAAGAAACCAACCAAACCGGTCATTAACTCGTAAATCACTAGTGCGTGGTAGAGGGTATGCACCATCTTGTGTTGTTATAAAAAAAGTCTTAATCTGATTGGTCGTTACAACTAACTGCACTATACTTCCACCAATCTGTATCGCTTGCAAGTTTAGTTGCTTTTTATCGTGTATTTTCACGCCGACAGGAATAAATTTCATTTTATTTTATTCTATAGTCATAATGCAGTATGATTTTAAATGCAAACTTATTATTAATCAAACCAGTATACCTCTTCCACCTATTTTTTTCTGTGAAAGTAGATTGACGAAATCTTATGTTATATGTGGATAGATACCCAAGAGGGTGTTTTTCGACCACATCGGAGACATCCTCAAGAAAGCTGGGTTGCCAAGTGCCCATAACTGTAGAGCTTGTATGAAGAGCATTGTGAATGTGAGGGAAGCAAGGGAGTTGTGTGAGGATCGTGGCAAGCGGCGCTCCATTGTAACCTACCCCTGTGAGAAAAGGGCGCGACAATTTTGATTGATTGATTAAACCTAATAATATTTGTTTATGTATAGTTTATTGTTAACAGAAGAGACTTATCACAGATATATAAAAAAATGATAAAACTACAGTAATTGATTTAAAAAATATATAATATCATAACTATTATAAAAAACTGCAACAGAGAAAATAGCAAATTTTTGAATAACGCAAATGTCACCTATATAGCTACTTGCGCTGGCCAAAGAAATAGATTTTTTAATAATAACGTACCTAGTTTCCGTAAAAGAAAATTCTAGTTTGTTACCATGTGGCATATCACGAATGTCCTATACAGTAAGCTTTTTAAATTACTTTTTTTACATGGCTTCTCTTATGTTAACACCCTTACACGACTTCTACTACAGTTAAACATTCTGTTTCACGCTATCCGAAATTATGTTGCCTAAACTAAAATTGTTTTTTACCTGGGATGATATAAAATTGATAAAATACTTAATGTGGGAATTAAGGGGCGCAATTAATGATTGCTGGAAATAGTTTTCTGGTAAAGTATTTTATAAGTAGTTTAATAATTTAAGGATTTATATATTGATGGGTTGGAATCCATGGCTTGCAGCTTGATAAGCTACACTCGATCCTCCAATATCACAGAGTCACACTTGTATAGTTTTAGGCATTTTATTTCTTATTAAAATACATTAACTTACATAAAAAAATTAATCAGTGCAATAATCAAACAATTATGTATATTAAAGTGTATTAAAAACAACTAATCAAAACAAAATACAAAGTAATAAAAACTAATAAAATATGAGAAAAAAAAGAAATTTTAAGAATTTATTAAAGAGTGGTAGAGTGTCGATCCGGGTTAGTACAAGTACTCTTACAAGTATACAGACCATGAAGTAATTAAGTAGCGTTTCGGGATCAGCTTGTAAGTTGCCGGTTCCAACTAGGCGGGCATAGTGGATGTGACTACTATTTACAGTTAATAAATTGTAGTAGCAGTAACCTCCATTCATGGCCCGCAGTTGAGCTTAACATCAGGCGGGGTCCTGTCATATGTCGAGCCACAATAAAAAAAAATATAAACTACCAGTTGGTCATAAATATGTTTATTTAAAGGCGACCGTGGTGTAGTGGCAGTGAAATGGTTACGTAAGCCGAGTGTCACGGGTTCGAAACCACCCACCGGTACCAATGTATCTTGAAACAGGACAACCAAAGTATGTCCTGTTTTTATGATACAAGCACTTTAGTAGCTCAGTATAGAAATGTATAATAAAAAAATAAAATAAAAAAATCGTTTCATTATTTTAAAATGTATTATATTCAACGGCAAAATATTTATATTAAACCCAAAAAAACGGTTCGATATTAAAACAAAACTATCTATTTATTACTAGAATGATTTCATAATATATTTTGAGGTATGAATTACTGACAAGCTTATATTATCATCAAACACAATTCTATTTCGAGGACATTATTGTCATGTGACAGGCAGGTCTACTACAATCTGTTATTAGGTTATTAGGTAATACGTATTTATAGTATAACTACTATATATTAACATCTAGTACCTACCTATAATTACTATGATTAACGAAAGGAATTTCTAAATCGGATATGAAATAAAAAAAATGTATATAAAATGTATATTTTTTTTATAAAAAGCTATATAAAATAAATAAAAGCTATATAATAAAGTAAAAATAAAAACTACGCCGGCATAGTGGATGTAACTACTAGTTACAGTTAGTTGACTCTAGGAGCACTCACCTTCATTCATAGACCACACTCCAACGTAACATCAGGCCGGGTGCTGTCATATGTCGAGTCACAATAAAAAAAATGTTTTTCCATATACTAAGTATATTTGAAACTTTGTTGACCTAAGTTGAAGCTACCTAATCAACATAGTTTCTAATTCGCCACGAGATGTGAGAGGTAGCAAAAATTACACACACGTTGAACTTTATTAAAACAAGCAAGTAAAGCTAATGCAGCTTTATGTTTACCCCTCTTCATTTCTCATTAATTATTAACAATACCAAGTTACCCCAACGTAGCGTATAATACATCACACTCCCTTAGAAGCCTTAATATAACTTCTTTATATATCTATATAATAATCTTTATATAATATATTATGTACAATTATAGTAAGTTTATTTGTTTTTACATATATATTATAAATATTAGTATTTACTATTTTTTTAACATATACCAGCTCCTCGCCTGATGTTAAGCCCGCCTGAGTGCGGTCTATGAATAGAGAGAGGCGTGTGTGCCCAGTCGAATTCAGGTTAGTGTCGTATAGTCGGCATAGTGAATACGATTTATGATGACACTTGCAGATGTTTTTGGTCTCCCCGTGACCACGATGGCTGCAAAGCTCTCGAAACTTGTATAATCATTAACCAAAATTAAACGCGATAGTAATCCGCATAAAATTTTTAATCAATTAATCAATGTTCGCGCTATATCTAAAAAAATATCAATTGGTACCAAAACTCGATTTTAAGGCGACCATGGTGTAATAATAGTAAAATGGTCAGGCAAACCGAGAGTAACTGGTTTAAAACAATTTGCTGGTACCAATGTTACTTCGATATATATTAGTCGTGCCTTTTCTATGATATAAAAGAATTTAAAAGGTTACTATAAAACTGCAAAAACACTCGATAACCTCCGCCTAAAATAGATCACCTAATTTTGTTTACTGAGGAAACTTAAGTAACTAACCTTTAGGTGGCATTGTGACAACCATAAACTTAGTAGATATTTTCACTTGTTTGATCTACTTTTGTTTGCTATCGGGAAAGTCACGGATGAATGTCGTGTCTATATAAAAACAAATATTACTTACCTTATACATTCAGCTTTTCACACGTTCCGGTTGCCGGGTAGTCGGTGGTCGAGTGTATGGGCATTACGCCGGAACGTGTGAAAGCCACTGTACTATACACTTCGCCGCCGGTTACCCGGTTACCCGATACCGACTACCCGGCAACCGGAACGCGTGAAATGCCACTCACTCCTGAAATCTATAGGAAAGACTAAAATGCTTTTGTAAAACAGCGACTGACGCATGATGAAGCTAGTCGTTTAGTGATGTATCGTTTTTATCGGTATGTAAGGTGCCGTGTATGAAATTAGATTTGCTAATAAAATTATAGCGTCATATACATATGTACCTATTTATAACTATGCCGTATCGGCAGTCGAACTAAAAGGTTCGGTGCGTCGTTTCTTTGAAGAACAAACGACAAGTGGAATGCTTTGCCAGCCCATGTGTTCTCCATAACCTTTAAGATCCTTCAAGGGATCCCTATGTGAATACATAGGGTAATATTGTCGGCGACCGCGGCAGCCGTGAACTGACTCGAATTTTTCAGTCGCCGGCACTTTTGGATCTCCATCATGCTTACCACCAGGCAGGTCGAGGTCAGTAGTCGAGTCATAATAAAAAAAGGTTAATTAGAGAAAAAAAGACAAATAAATAAACACATACATAAATACATACCTATAAATAAATACACAGTTTATATCTATATATCACACTTTATAATTTATATACACAATTTAGTTATGGTTTCAGTATATGCTACTTACGAGTATATTACTTGGTTAGTAAATCGTAGTTCCCTGAGGCAAAAGCAGTCTTCGTGGTTATTCATAGTAGCTCACTAATTTGTTCTAGAATTATGGCGAATATGCGTTTAATTTAAATTATTCTTAACCAGTTGATGTTTCTATACTCAATAGAGGAATAATGGTATGGTTTTCCGACCAAATCGGAGACATACTCAAGAAAGCTAGGTTGCTTAGTGCCCATAACCACAGAGCCTGTATGAAGAGAATTATAGATGTGAAGGAAGCAGGGGAGTTGTGTAAGGACTATCCTCGTGGGAAAAAGACATGACAATTTGATTGATTGATTTATTTATTTTGGCTCGACATATGACAATACCAGGCTGATGTTAAGCTAGAGTGCGTTCCATAAATGGAGGTGACTGCTACTACTGGTAAACAACTCTAAGTGCAGTTACTTTCACTATGCCGGCCTAGTTGGAACCGGCAACTCACAGCTGATTCCGCAACGCGATGCTCAGCGCGTACGTTTTATTGCATAATAGAAACTGCAAAAATTACATTAAAGAAAAGCAAAAAACGCGCATTTATTAGATAGTATAGTACATAAAAATAGGTGCTGAGATAAAAATAAGAATATTGATATTTTTATTAAATTTATGACCGCATTTGACTCGTAAATAACGCTAAAATTAGGTTGATTTTACTCTACAAATCTGTTGATCCATTTTGTTACCGTTATCGGTCTAAATTTGTTACTCCATCGATGTTTGTATCTATATTTAAAGCAGTACAACTATTATTTTTCGCTGTAGTAAGACATTTAAAATAAAATGTGACATGATATTTGACCTCGACTTGAAGGTAAGCCAGGAAACGACAAAGAAGGCTAAAAAAATGACTTCCTTTACGGTTGCTTATCACGCGTTGCTTGTAGGATCCAAGGTTATATTGTATCATGGAACCTCCATAACTGGTAATGCATTCATTTTTTTTTATTGTGACTTACATCTGACCTCAACCCGCCTGATGGTAAGCAAAAAGAGGTCCAAGAGTGCCGACGTCTGCAAAAACCGAGTTTTCGAGTAAAATTGACACACCGAACTGTTTAGTTTGATTCTTGACTTTGTCGATATAATGCAAATGTTACTTAAGCCTATGCATGAGTTAAAAGACTTGGTAGGAAATATAGGAATCATATCTAAATATAATATAATATTTTATTTTTATTGTGTCTCAACATATGGTGGCATCCCGCCTGATGTTAAGCAATTAAATAACTGTAAGTATGCCCATCCACTATGCCGGCCTATTAATGGCACTAGAAATGAGCAAGTGAATATCAACCATCGTTAAAAAAATATAGGCGAAGTTTCTGCGGGAACAATTTACTGAATAATCCAGTAATTTTAGTAAAAAAAAATTACTATAAAAGGAAATAGAAATTGTTTTATTTATAAATGTGTAGTATTTAAAGTACATATTATGTGTTAGTAGGGTTAACTTTGTAGTATTAAAACAAAATACATTTTAGTATGTAGAAGACTATTTTAGACAAAACAGACTGTTTAATTATTTAAAGCCATTTAAAAATCTATACTCAATTTCGAGTTTCAACGAAAATAGTTTACCATTTAACAAGAAAGCTACCCCAATACACTTACAAAACATGAGCGCATTTGTAGTAAGTACCATGTCGAGGTTCACCAGCCTTCACCAACCTTAGCTGTGGGTAAAAAATTGAGTAAAATGATTGTTTTTTTTTTACTGTAGAAAATAAGCAACGATCGTCTTTAATAACGTCTTAATCTGATCTATAATGATAGTTTATAGATTATGACTTAGTTTTACTCAATGAATATAATTTCAAATTAGTAAATTACTAACAATTAACATTATAAACTACATTAAAAGCGATCGTAATTTAAAAAAATATGATCAAAATATTAAATAAGGGTTAGTTTTTAACTGGATTCACTCTGAGTACCATTTATGGAACGACTTTTTGTGGTATAATGCTATTAGAATAAGAATAGGACGGGGCTGTTGACTAACTTCACTTGACTGATTTGAAGGTGTCTTTTTCTTGACGGTCCGCAAAGAAAAAGACACCACACTACAGTAAAGTTGGTTGCAGAGTTAAACGTCACAAAACGGCGCCGATTCGGTCCTATTCTTATTTTAATCGCATTATACTAGTTAATAACTTACCCTTTTTAATATATTGAGCTAATTTAAAACCTAATAAAAGTATAAATAAAACTATATTTACCTCGTTTACCACTTAGACACGTACACGCAAAAGCTAACATCCCTCGCAATGCTACTAACATTGTCTGATTATCTTTGGCCAAAGATTTATATGAACGCGAGCTGTCATTCGCTAAGTGCAACAATACAAAATTAATAAAACTGAACTTACGTTATGTCTTGGCGACCACGAGTTACACATTAAGGATGTTTCTTCTAAAATCCGGCTCTGAAAAGATAAAAATAATAAATTGATATTTTATTGTGACTTAACATTTGATCTCGATGGTAACCAATGGGAGGTCTAATAGGGCCGAAGACTGATAAAACTAACTCGGTTGACGGCTGGTGTTGTGTTTTTTCAAAACCTCCCTTGATGAATCGATCCTTAAAGAATGGGGCGAACACATGGACTGGCAAATAAAAATGGGTTCGACAAATAAACGACGCGTCGAAATTCATTTGGTCGATAAAAACTGGAGTTTACGACGAGGTTAAAAATCTCCTAAGAATACTCTCCGTAGTATAGATTATATTCAAATGGAAAAATCATATAAACGTTCCTAATTTAATACGGCTTTTGTGTACAGTAAATAAGCTTTCTATGAATAATTCCCAAGAAGCTAGGCAACACAATTAAATTACCTACTGTAACACAATCAGGGCAATCAAACTAAACTAACACAATCAATTTACTTTATATGGCGAACTTTATTTTCTAAAACTAAAAATATTTTATCATAAATTTTATTTAATCAATCAATCAATCAAATTGTCACGCCTTTTTCCCAGAGGGATAGGCAGAGATAATGAAGCGCCACTTGCCACAATCCTGACACAACTCCTTCGCTTCCCTCACAACACAATTATTTTCATATAATCTAATTATATAATTAAATCTTGCCAAATCTATTATTGTTTAATTTTGTCTGGCATAGTGACGGCGACTGAGGCAACTAAGAAACTAATTTGCTTGTTTTAGTCGTTAGCACTCTTAAACCTCCATAGCCATCAGACAAGTTGAGGTCAGGTGTCGAGTTCAATAAAAAATGGGTGGAAAATATAATGACCTGTTGAATTGACGAATCTCTTGATATTTATCGTAGAGTCAATTGTTAATAATAAAAATATCATATTTATCAAGAAGAAGCCAGGTAGGAATCTCCAAAATTATAATAAATAGACGAATGTTTCATGAAGCCACGTGGATTTTATTTATCATCATCATCTATCATTAGTTGTCCACGGCTGGACATAGGACACGGCTTTTTACGTATAACGTAACAGCTGATCTAAATTTGTCTGATGTTACTAAATTAGCGGAAAAGCGCCACCGATTGCAAAACGGTCTTTGTTGTAAATTGCCCCAGTCATCAAAACCATGCCAACCTAGTGCTTAAAGGATGGCCCTCAGATTTGTAATAATCTGGTTGTAAGATATAAAACTTTACATTGGGGTGAAATACATACATTGTGCTTAACTATTTATTTACAAAATTAATTTCTAAACGACAAAGGATACAACGTACGGCCAATCTATGCCAATTGGTTATCAAACGAAAATGGTATTATAGTATAAAAAAAATACAATGTAGAAATCGGAAGTTTGTTAATTAATAAAAGAAATCCCTTTAGCGAGGGTAGGTTTAAACTGAAACCAGGAAAGGGGTTAACCTGGCGTTAATTAATTGATAATAATACCTACCCGTTGATAATGTTCGTAAAGTAAGATGCAATTAATCTATATAACATGTAAAATTTTAATAAAACATTAATAATGATTAGTCTAAAATGAATAAATGTTGAAATGAAATTATTAATCTCGCTGACTAAATGCAAGCGGGGGAGAGAAATCAAAAGCGCACGTCTGAAAGCGGATTTATTTATGAGTACTGGAAATTAAACTAATTTTGCACAAATTTCATAAATATCAAAAAACAATTGATAAAAACAAAGTCGATCAAATAATTTCTATGGGTGATTCCCCTCCCTATATGGTTATAATAGCAGCTCTCCCTTTTCATTTCCTTATATTACAATTCTATTTGATCGTGGAAATTCCAGGTACCGAATCGGCAGTCGAACTAAAAAGTTTGGTGCGTCTTATTATTTGTAGAACAATCGACAAGTGGAATGCTTTTCCTGCCCATATGTTCTCTCCAACCTATGACCTTGGATACTTCAAGCGATGCGTGAAGAAGCACCTTTGGCCGGCATAGTGACGGCGACTGAGGTAGCTGTAAACAAACTCGGTTCTCTCAGTCGTCGTGACTCTTGGATTTTCTCTTGCTTATCATCAGGCGAATCGAGGTCAGATGTCGTGTCACATGTACTACAAATATAGAATAAAAGATAGCGACTAAAGCTGAGATTTTTCCTTAACCTTTAAATTTTATTTTTACTTGCACCAGATAACTGCTTTAAAACTTCAACCTAAAACAGAGCGATGTATCAACGCTACAAACTATTTTTGTTGCGCTTCCTAAAACTTTCTCTGTATACAGAAGTTAAACTTTTAATTGCCGGTTCTCATAAAAGTTGCAACGTTTTATGATTTTAATATGACAAAATCTATTACTAGTATTTTATAATATCTTATGTATCAATCAATCAAAATGTCACACCTTTTCTCCACAGGAATAAGCAGAGACAATGGAGCGCCACTTGCCACGATGAATGGATGTCACTGCTACTACAATTCAATAATTGTAAGTATTGACATTCACCTATACCTATTCACATTCACTAGTTGGCCTAGTTGGAACCGGCAACTTACAAGTTGATCCCGAAACGCGAACAAAATTACTTCATGGTCTGTATACTTGTAAGTAGTAGCACTGCCTACTACTCTTATTTTCAAATCATAGTAAATATTTGTTTTTTTTTGCCTTGCGAACGAGTAGAATTTGTAATTAAATCGATTGGAGAATATCATACGTTTGAAACAATCAAGGTTTTTCTCATTATGTTCTACAACAAATTGTAGGCTATCTAAGAAATACTTTTCGTGACATTTATTGATTTTATAACAGTTCCTTACTTTGTGCAATCGCACACATTTTTGTATCATTATTATGTTTTAGGTTGAATTAGTTACATCAGAATGTGCTCTGAATAGCTGCAGTTTTTTTAAATTTTTATACATTTCTATGCTAAGCTACTAAAGTGCTTGTATCATAGAAACAGGACAACCAAAGTACATATATCAAAGATACATTGATACCGGTGACTGGTTTTGAACCCGTGCCACTCGGTTTACGTAGCCATTGCACTGCCACTACACCACGGTCGCCTTACGTTCGCAGTGTCCATAGTCAAAAATAGAGAATTGAAAAAAGATTTTACTTGTAGATATAAGCTAGTAAAGCTTGTATGAAAATACGACCATAACCTATGTAAAAAATCGTGAAAAAAGAGAGTTGTGATTAATCGGTAAAAGAGGCTCTGTCTACCCCTGTGAAAATATAAATTTACTAAAATAATATTATTTCTTAAAAAAATATCACGGCCTATATTTTTTTTGTTATTTATAATTTTTTAAGTTACCCTTTTTTCTTCCTACTGAGTCAACTGAGAAGGTTTAATAGTATAGGTCACATTGCGAAAACGTCAGTTGAATAAATTATTGCCATACTTGTACCAATTTAAACCGATGTCTTTGTATCAGTTAAATCGCACTGATTGAACTAAATGGACAAAAAGCATTCCTAACTTAGTAACCTCTAATAAACTTGTGAACTTCGGAATGCGAGTTCAATATCGAAACAACCCTCCGTCTGTTATTCTAATTAAACTGATTAGGTTATTCTAATATACGGTCATATTTTAAAAGTAAATATAATTATAAATAATATAAAACTGTAGTTAAAAAACACGCTTATCTGACAATGTGAACTAAAAAGTGAATAAATTGTAAGCAAGAGGAGGTCCAAGAACGCCGAAAACTGAATAAACTGAGTCAGTTCACGATCGCCTCAGTCGCCGTCACCATGACTTAATCTGACTTCTAGAAGTGCGTGAAAATTAATTTAAAAGATTCTATTACATAGTTATAGTTACATAGTTATATTACAAGTTTTTTTTTATTGTGTCATCTGACGTCTGACCTCGACCCGCCTGATGATAAGCAAGAGGAGGTCCAAAAGTGACGACAACTGAAAAAACCCAGTTTATTCATGGCTGCTTCAGTCGCTGTCACTTTGCCGGCCAAAGGTGCTAATAAATGCGGAGAACATTTGCTGGGTAAAGTGGTAGGTACACAGTTGATAGTGATTTGCAGGTTCTAGTCTGCAGATCAGGGGTTTTATCACCACTTTCAAGTGTACAGACCGGTACAGTGACTTATCAGTTGTGTAAGTACAGGTAACTCTAAATTTCCGTTGCATCATTTTGAAATTAACTTAAAAGTTAAACTCCGACCTAACTTTAAGCGGGGTGAAGTTATATGTCGAACCACAATAATAATAATAAGATAGATATAACCAAAATGGTCAAATTTTGGAATTACAAATTAGCCTTTAGTGTTTTTTTTTGTGACACGACATTGACAACAATCCGCCTAATGTTGCGTGTAAGCGCGGTCCATGAATAGATACGATTGCTACTATTTATTTATTTTAATAAAAGAAAAAATGAAAGTTGTGGTACTATCTTGGACTCTTAAACAATCGGACCCGAATTAAATATCAATTAAATAATCAAATTGTCATGCCTTTTTCCTACAGGGAT
Organism: Tinea trinotella; assembly: GCA_905220615.1. Taxonomy (NCBI): domain Eukaryota; kingdom Metazoa; phylum Arthropoda; class Insecta; order Lepidoptera; family Tineidae; genus Tinea; species Tinea trinotella. The sequence goes on from HG992305.1 coordinate 18,597,807, forward strand.
AGGCAGAGAAAATATCTGTGGAAGACAACCTTTGTATGCATATCTCGAATAATCGTATCTTAAAATTTCCTAGCCGCCAATACTCATGGATGTGAAGGACGACACATTCGCGCTACTATGTACCGAAATATAATTTAAATAATCAAAACTTTATTAGTACTGTAAAAAAAGTGGTAAAAATAAAAAGTAAACTAGAATAAAGTTGGTAAAATGTGTCAATACTAAAAAAAAAATAGAATTTCAATTACTTACAGAGAACATTCGCGACGATTGTACCAGTGAAAATTTTCAAGACAATTATATTTTTCAATACTAGAACGAAAAGTTATTATTTTTGCGTCTGGCAATCGATATTTTTAATAGGACATGACTGCCCTTAGTGGCTGTTCGCTCTATACTACCCCGTTTGCCATTCTTGCATATTATTCACAGTATAGCTTTCCGATATTAACTATCGAAGTTCGTTCTAAAGCGATGACTATTCATTGGGACTTTTCGGACTAACTCAATTGATATATTTGTCTAAAAGCCTTGTCTGCATTCCTAAAATAATTTAGGCTATATTTCAGCTATTTAAGAAATTTGAATTTAGTAAATATAACTTTTGAGTTTAAAACTGAGTCGTGTTTTTCAGTTGACTCTCCTTTTGCTTACCACCAGGGAAGTCAACGTCAGATTATAACTTTCGAACAACTTTCTCAATAACTTATCTCCTCTGTACTATAATTTTGGTTCCTTCATGCGCAGCATGGCTAAGCGGTCATAGTGGATACGGCAACTGCCAGCTCAAACCTATGTTCGTAGCAGAAGTTGTCTTCACTCTTGGACATAGATATAAGGCGGCCTAAATATTGAAAAAAATGTGTTGGCGTGGTTATATATCCCACAGAGATAAGCAGAGGTGCCTATCCCTATACAACCTTTAGGTAAATAATGGTTATTATATGAATTTTAAAAAAAAATCGCGCTGATATGTCCGAATGGATAACAGAAATTATACTCACACAAAAAAAAACATCAATTTCGATTTACTATCGGGATCAGCCTGAAAGTTGCCGATTCTAACTAAGCCGGTAATTTTGATATTTTTAATCTATTTATTATTAAAAATGTATGATACATTTATATCTATCTATACCTATGAAATGTATGGATAGTCAAAAATAAGATCGGTTACTTTAAACTTTAATTTTAAACTCGATTAACGGTTCGGTCATTTCTTTGTCGAACAATCGATAACGAATACTTTACTTCCATACAATAATACTTATATTTATTTAAGAACTTAATGCACAATAGTACAAAGGCGGACTTAATGCCACAAGAATTCTCTACTAGTCAAACCTTCAAATGTTGATTCTGACAATGTAGATAAAAGTGCAAAATATAAAGTGCAAATAATGCATAGAAAAAATATTTAAAAAATCATACAAATATTAATATATTATACTCTAATATATTTAAAGATAAATATGTTATTTGTTTTATGTTAATATATGTTAAATATGTTTCCTATAAACATTTCAAAATAAAATTCCCGACATTCTGAACCATAAACTAAGTCAGCCCTGCCCTATTAGTCGGTAGGCGGTCTTGGACTTGCGGTATTCAGTCGAGCTCAGATATCAAATCACAATTTAAAAAAAAGTTTTATTTAAAATGTACCTAATACCTAAATATCAATAAAAAAAATGTCACAGATATAAGCTGAGGCTAAGGAGGCGCTTTCCACTATCCTGACACATCACTCTCGCTTCCCTCACACCCACAAGTTTCTTCATAAAAGCTCTATGCTTTATTTGTAGAAATGTCTGCTTTTATGGTGCGGCTGACTAGAAATCTAAATAGTACGCACGTGCTTCCTGAATATGCATAAATGTCGAATAGTGCTCTTACGGGTTACTGATTTAATGTACGATAGATATAAACTGGTTAGTTTAATGGAAATCTGTTAGAACATTCACAGTTCCTAAATCTATTTCTGTTTTGAGATTGTATTCGCTTATTCTATTATAGGTATTTTAGCGTTATTGCCTTAACTGTATTATGTATTAGGATTTTGCAGTAAATATAATAGATATACGAGATCTGAGATATACGAGTATAAGTTTAAATAATCTTATTATTGAATTAAATAAATTTTAGGCGGCTTACTACCGCGTTTATTTTGGTTACTGATTTTACATTTTTTTTATTATTCCGACGTTTCGAGAGCTTTGCAGCCATCGTGGTCAAGGAGAGATAATAAAAAATTGTAAAATCAATAACCGAAATAAACGCGATAGTAAGCCGCATAAAATTTGTTTAATTCAATAGTAAATATTAATTTTGTTATGTAGGGAGAGGTATGCAGTGGGGCCCAGTCTGCCGATCCAGGATTGTTTCACCCACCACTTACAAGTAGGTATACAGACCGTGAAGTAACTTACTCGCGTTTCGGGTGCAGCTTCTAAGTAGCCTGTTACAACTATCTGATCTCAATTAACTGTAGTATCAGTTGCCTCTATTCATGGAGTGCACTCTAGTTTAACATCAGGTGGGGTCTATCATATGTCGATTAATAATTTATTTAAAAAAATGTACTTGGTTTATTTGACCCTCTTAAAGTAGTTTTTAAAAGTGTGGGATGATCTTTTTAAAAACTGAACCCGAAGAACTTTTTAACCTTGTTCGTACATTTACTTTCGAGTCTGTGTTGTGTGGCAAGGGATGCATCGAAGTGACACCGAACTAAACGGTTGCCTTGTTGTCTTATCGAACAATCGACAAGTGAAATGCTTTACCGTAAACCCATGTGTTTTCGTCTTTCTATTTTTGAATCTTTCAAGCGTAAAAAGTACGTTGGCCGGCACCGTAAAGGCGGCATGATACGTGAATAATAGAATTCTTTATTACACAATTAACAACAAAAGTTACCAAAAGGCGAACTTAATGCCTTAAGGCATTTTCTACCAGTTATTCTTTATGTGAAGTATCTGGTGATCTTTTCAGCACAGGAAGTAAAAGTAACAATAAATAATATTAAATTAGAACAATAAAATAGATGTAAGCGAGAAGCGTAGAAAGTAGAAGAAGAAAGTTGTGTCAGAATCGTGGCAAGTAGCACTCCATTCTCTCTGCCTATCCCGGTGGGCAAAAATCGTGACAATTTGATTGATTAATATATAAATTACGTACACATTAAATATTATTATTATTAATGTAACAATGTTTTTATTATGCAAGGTTAATTGTATTTGTAGAGGACAACCATGAAAATTAATACAGCTATTTTAAGCTTTGTCAGTTCTGGCGGGATGTTGCCGGAAAATATGAAAATTTCGACCAAAGCGACATTAGTCTGTTCTGTCTTTTAATAATTAATTTGAGCCCTTTTGAGAGCCCTGCTAAATTGCCTGTCTAAATAAGGTAGGTGGACCTCCGGGGGGTAGATAGGGGGTAACCCTTTCACTCGCGTTCAGCCGCATTTTCACAGAATCATGATTTAAGGAATAATAATGTTGTATATTTTTATTTTACATTACATAAATAAGACCATTTTTTTGTTAAAATATTTACATAAATATTTTACGAGTAATATTTGTGAAGAAAGCGAGGAAGTTGTGTCAGGATCGTGGCAAGTGGCGCTTCATTGTCTCGACCTATGCCCGTGGGAAAAAGGCGTGACAGTTTGATTGATTGATATTTGTGCTCAAGTCTGATAATTTAATTATTTCCTGACGACGACTGAGCCAACCGTAAGCTTATTCGTTTATTTCAGTCGTAAGCGATTTTAGACTGAGTCGTCTTGCTTACTAGTCGAGGTCAGATATCGGATCTCAATAAATAATAAATTTAGCAACAATTTTTTTTATTGTAGCTCGCCTTCCTGATGTTAAGCTGGAGTGCGGTCCAAGAATGGCGGCGACTGCCAACATAGTTAAGTAACTGTCAGTAACAATCGCATCCACTATGCTGGCTTTGATAGAACCGGCAACTTTTAAGCTGATCCCGAAACGCGACCAAGTAATTTCACGGTTTACTACTCTTAAAACCAGCTGTTATAACAAGAGAATTTAATTATTTTATATCTCTTTCACCTTTTCGTAGTTTTTACGCCGACACGAAAACTATTCTATACAATATATACAAATTATTTTATATATTTTACACTATTCTATACAAATGAAATGGATACTGCAAAACCTGGATTATCTCGTGTATAGGAATTTAACAACCTAGCATGTTTATGCTGGATTTACAGGGTGCGAGCTGTTATTCGTATTGTATACTAGTATGCCAGTCACTTTTTTATTTATTATTGTGACTAGACATATGACAGCACCCCGCTTGATATTTAGCTGGAGTGTGTTCCATGAATGGATGTCACTGCTACTAAAATTCAATAACTGTAAGTATCAATTACATCCATTATGCCGGCCTAGTTGGAACCAGTATCTTACAAGCTGATCCCGAAACGCGACCAAGTCACTTCACGTTCTGTATCCTGACTGGGTACCACTGCCTACCACTCTTTGATAACCAGACCCGAAACAAATACTCTTTTTTTAACAAATATTTGCAATTTTTAATATCAATTATTCAATCAAAAAATAGTCAAGTAGAGTCAAGTGACGACAGGCCCGAATGGTTACCGATTGGTTTGTTGCGCGTAAAATGGCGGGTTCGATTCCCGGCCGGAGCAAATATTTGTTTCATAGCTTTTATTTGTAATATTTTATAATTATATCGAAAATTGTATGAGAAGAATTGTGGATGTGAAGGAAGCGAGGGAGTTGTGTCAGGATCGTGGCAAGTTGAGCTCCATTGTCACTGCCTACCCCGTGGGAAGAAGGAGAATGGATATTCGATACTATTGTTGATTAATTGTAGTGTTAAGTGATCAACGATGATTATTTCAACAACAAATATTTCACGTTTACACAGAGATAGTAATTGTGGTATTGATAGTGCAACGGTAGACGTTAACTAGCCACGTGTAAACGAGGCATAGGTCAGTATACTCGTTATAGTACGTCGAGCATAATCCTACCATTTACCTATGTTTAATTTGTGTTAAGTATACTGTAATATACATTCATTGTTCAATGATTCATTTTGTTTTTGAATACATATTTTGTATTCCATATTGTAGACTTGCTGCATTATTATTGTTTGTTTTAACAATAAAAGGTGTTTTACGGTTTAAAATTAAATGAAGTAAACATTTTTAATATCCTGAGTTAATTTTATTTTTAAATGCATATTTTATATTTGCGAGGTTACGTCTAAATCTATTTTATGTATAATTATTTGGTAATATCTGAGTAAGACTATTACAAACATATCTATTGCTTGTGAATTAAATATGTGGAAGGGTTTTAAAGATTCTCTATAAATTAATGCCAAATTGAACCACCTTTGACCTACCTATTTTGATTGGTTACTGTAGAAGAAAATTTGTTCGATAAAGAAACGACCTCGACGCTTTTTTTTATTATTTTTTTATTTTTTATTGTGACACGACATCTGACCTCGACCCGCCTGATGATAAGCAAGAGAAGGTCCAAAAGTGACGACAACTGAAAAAACCGAGTTTATTTACGGCTTCTTCAGTCACCGTCACTATGCCGGCCAAAGGTGCTTCTTCACGCATCGCTTGAAGGATCCAAGGTCATAGGATGGAGAGAACACATGGGCTGGCAAAGCATTCCACTTGTCGATTGTTCTACAAAGAAAAGACGCACCGAACTTTTTAGTTCGGCTGCCGATTCGATCGATAGAATGCGGATGCTTTCCCCTACCTGTGCGGGTATTACGGGTATTATTTTCCACAGGGTTAGGCAGAGATGGATGGATCGCCACTTTCCACGATCCTGACACTACTTTCTCGTTCCCTCACCTCCACAATTCTCTCCATCCACAACCAGAACCGGAGCAAATATTTGTCTCTTTTTTTGTTAACAAATATTTGTTTATAAATATTATAAATAAAAGCAATGAAACGAATATTTGCTTCGACCGGGGATCAAACCTGGGACTTTCCGCTTAACTGCTGACCAATACGCCACGCCTGTCGTCTGATTTATTTCCAATTTTTCTATTTAATTAATATTACTAAGCTGTAAATAGTATCTACTACTGGCATCGAAATATGCCAAAATGAATAAGTACATCAATCAATCAATCGAATTGTCACGCCTCTTTCCCACGGGGATAAGCAGAGACAACGGAGCGCCACTTGCCACGATCCTGACACAACTCCCTCGCTTCCTTCACATCCACAATAATAAGTACATATTTTTGATAGGTTAAATAAATAAAAAAAATGTATGCGATATTAAGTAGCTTAGAGAAGAGGAACATGACATAATTTCCTTATTTCTCTGACACATAAATAAAAGGAAAAATCCCTTCCGAAACACTTCCCTACAATTAGGCAAGACTTTATAATCGTATCTAAATGCTTAAGAGTGCGAGCGGAGCAATCTCCCGTCCTTAAAGCGCCCTAGTAAATGCCTGATGAGAGAGAGAGGATAAACACAATCCTTCATAAGATTGAGAGAGATGAAAAGAGGGATTATGATAATCGAAATAAAAAATATTCAATAAGGGAGGTAGTACTTAAGAGCAATTTAGCAATATTGTATTTAATGTTTTGAAGAGTTGTTTAGGGGAACAGGGGAGAGATACGCAAGGGGTAGAGTGGGCTACGAGTAAGATGGCACGCTGTAATTTAGAGTGAACATTTTAAAGAAATTATTGAGATCATTCTTAAGTAATTCCATTGAATCATTTCAAACTTTTTAAAATGTCATCTTAATAAATACTTTTTTTTATTGCTGTTAAGCTGGAGTGCGGTCCTTGAATTAAGGCTACTGCTTTTACAGTTAAATAACTGCACATTGAATTTGTGTCTACTATGCTAACATATTTGTTTACATTTCTATTTTAAGCTAATAAACCTACGAGCAAGTGATTTGAACCGAAGGGTCTTGGTTTGCGTGACTACCAATACACTACGGTCGCCTTAGAACCAGCATATTTCAAGCCATTCGCACACAGTCACTTTAAGGTTCGTACACTTAATAGGTACCTCAAGTTGCCAGACAGGGAAGAATGACTACCTCTGCTTCATCATCATCATCAACCAGAGGGCGTCCACTGTTGAAGATAGGCCTCCGTCTTAGAACGCCATTCCGAACGACAAGATGCCAGTTGCATCTACTGGTTATTCGTGACTTTCACTAGGTCGTGGACTGACGACGGCAATTGTTAATGAAGCAGGTGTCCGCAATTCCCAAAACAAATAAGTTTGTATGTGTTGTGAGAGTTGTAGTTGAATTGCGGAGAATTGAAAAGGATGTGAGGAAAATGAGAGAGTTATTTAAGATTTATGAAAATTAGGTTATTAAACAAATTAATCGATTGACACGACATTTGATCGTAAAGGTAAGAGCGCCAACGACTGAAAAAACCGTCTTAGTTAACGGCTGCCTTAGTCGCTGTCACTATGTTCCTGCCTACCTACCCCTATTAGTATAAAGGCGTTTCAATTTGATTCATTGATATAATACTACTGATCAATATGACATATATCAATAGATGTTTTATGGTAAACGTAAAAAAGCCCTGTTTGATATTCTCAGTACTTTCGCCCTGATCCGTCTAAAACATGTCCATCCCACCTCAAATAATTGAATTGGTATCTCTTCAATTATTAAAAGCGGTGTTCCCTAAAATGGTACGTCTAGACGTAAGAATAAATATAACAATAAAAAGGTTTGTGGAATATATATATTACATAATTTTAGCTTTGCAGACTAAGTTTATTTATCATTCATAAGTTAAACATGGGAGTCTGCCGTTTCTACTTTTACCACAATAATTACGCGTATATTTTATATAAGTGAAAAGTAGCTTTTATTTTACTAAAGTTCACAATGACCTATAAATTCGGTTTTGTTTTCTGCTGAATTCGAACAAATGTCTGGGGTGCTTACCCCTAGTAAAGTGGGTCGACGAAGGCTACCAGCTAACAGACATAATACACCATACATGTACATATCAACGGAGCCCAGGGAAATTTCGTTGATTTTATATGGAAAATGAGGTTTTGTGAAAGGTTTTATTTAGATTATTCGAGATAATATTAAAACGTTTACATTAATATAAAATCAGTTATAAACATGCTTGCATTTTACGCTAAAAAAATTACACGATGATATATTGTGTAATTTGAGAGGATTACGTGAATTAGGTAGTTGAGTATGGTGACCGTGGTGTAGTGGCGGTGCAATGGCTACGTAAGCCGAGTGGCACGGGTTCAATGTACCGGGTTCGGTACCAATGTATCTTTGATATACGTACTTTGGTTGTCCGGTTTCTATGATACAAACCCTTCAGTAGTATAATAAAAAAAATATAAAAAAAAATTGTCGTAGAATTTACTTAAATTATGTTAACCAGTAATAAGTAAAAATAAATATAAATTATAATTAATGAATTAAACAAATTTTATGCGGCTTACTATCGCGTTTCTTTTGGTATATTTGGTTACAATAAAAGCTGTCGAAACGTCGGAATAATAAAATAAAATTGTAAAATCAAAACCACAATTAACGCGATAGTAAGCCGCATAAAATTTGTTTAATTCATATTAATCAATGTTCGCGCAAAATCTAAGAAAATATTAATTAGGAAAAAACACCTGTAAAAGCTACAATGTAAGCTCTTTTTTATGTTTCATTGAGCTTTATTTTAAGAGCACAGTGCTGTTTGCTTACACAAATGTAATAACCGAATCTACATTACTACACAATTGAGTTTATACCAACAATACTGCGTACCAAACACTATGTAATCAAATTAAGACAATAACTATGTATTCTGTATTAAGCATTGTTATCAAAGAGCTATACATAACGAGTTGTACATAGGAAGGCGATCCGAACAATATACCTCAATCGTAGAGGTAAACAGATTTAATTAATAATTCAATAAATCAAATAGCGAGCCGGAACTGATTGTGCGGTATATTGCCTCAAGTTTACCCTGTAATGGTGTCTATACGTTACGTTATTAGTCTATAATTAATTAAATAATAAACGCATTATAATGATCATGTTTGCTTGCAAAGTGTGTCAGTATTATAGACAACTTTAAAAGCCTAGTATATAAAAGACTGATGGATATTAATCATTTGATTGAATAAAAAGTCTGTGTTGTGTGACAAGTGGCGCTCCATTGTCTCTGCCTATCCTTGTGGGAAAAAGGCGTAACAACTTCATTGATTGATTGATATTTTCGATATACTCTTAAATAAAATGTGATTATTAGGTCTTCGACAGAGTTGCAAGGACCGTAGTCACTAGAAGACCACAGCAAAGAAAGTTTTTCAAACTGTATCCTTGGGCCATGGTCAGAGCCGGTAAGCTTTAAGAAACGTCGAATTTGAAATAAAAATAATAATTAAAAAATATATAATATCAAAACCAAAATAAACGCGATAGTAAGCCGCATATAATTTGTTTAATTCATTAATTAGTAAATTATTTAAAACTTTGGCTAAGAGCCGTATTAGTCTTTTCCAAATACATTATGAATTAAAATCGCGAAACTCTAAAATAATCAAATAAAGTTAAACCAAAAAATCTCTAATTGAGATTGTTTAAAATTTTAATTTAAAAAGGTTTGTACTGTCGGAAGTTAAAGTCTTAGTTACTTATTCTGAAACACACTTCGTCGAATAAATAGCAAATGTTTAATTTATGTTGATGTAGAAAGGTACCTTAACTCGAAAGGGAAAACGTGTAAATTCACGAAGGCTGTGTCAGGATACAATTGACGTAGAAATAGGTAAAGGATCACGCAAAATTTCACTTCTTCTCAACTTCGTATTTTAATTTTACATCTTTTTCATTATTATTTCTTTGTAAATGCTTTATTTTGTTTGCCAGTTGTAGGTGTTGGGGCTGATTGAGAGTGGATGATGTCGGACGTGGATAAAAACACAGTTAATATATATATAGATTAACTTATATTGAAACACAACTAAGTATTCTTGTTTACATCGCTCAAACCAATTTCAATTACCCTTCTTTTAGGGATAACAGTTATATATTCAGAATACCAACAGTAAGTATCAATGTTTATTAAGAACAAAATTAGTTACAATTTTACGGAAATAAAATACATATTTATTGTAAAGGTGAAAGATCAAATGTGCAATTTTATTGTTTCTGCTGTTCCCTGTGGCGTGACAATTTGATTGATTGATTGTTTTATGTGATTGAAGTTTTAACCAAGTCGAAGAGAAAGAGAGAAAAAGACTTTCGAAATTCTGAATTTGAGGGTTCTAAACTCAAAATAATAACTTTTGGTCGTCGGTTGATTTCGATTACTGTTTATTAGCAATAACTGTTTTTGGACAAGGATAGCTAACGTACGTCTGACACACTAAAGTTTTAAAGGTAGCACGCGAAGTTTTTGCGTAAAGATAATAATGTCTTTAGGAACTTTGACATACTTAATTTGAAGTGGGAGGCATGTACATACATACTCGTAGATGTGTTATGCTAAAAGCTCTATTTTTGCACTTCAAGAACGCTTGACAATATTCTAATTTATACAAATAATAAATTCTAAAGCCAATATTCAAGAAGTATAATAACTATTTTCAATCAATCAAATTATCACGCCTTTTTCCCACATTCTAACACAACTCCCTGGCTTCCTTCAAATTCACAATTCTCTTCATACAAGCTCTATGGTTATAATCTAGCTTTCTCAAGGATGTCTCCGATTTGGCCGGCAAACACCCTCCTGGGTCCTCTTCGTTTAACGCATCCATTTACATGAGATTTATAAATTCTTTTCGAGAATCTACTTTCACTCATCCTTTATCAATCCTTGTCACTACATCCTCTTTCAGACCACATTTCAAATTATAATTAAACTAATATAAAAAAATATTTTCTAGAGACGTCCCAAGGAGACTGGCAACATTTCCCCTTTGTATAGCAAGTCTAATACGTTGGCAGAAATAATAGCCAGCCTTCCTGTCTCAAATATATTTACCATAATAAGTAATTCCGTGTCTGTACATTAAACGTTTATATTTTATCATAAAATCAAGGGATATGTAATACATATAATAATGGTACTTCAAACAAATTGGTTCTTAATTTAAGCCTTTAGCTGGACTACTATCTAGTTAAATACCTGGAGTTCCCGATGTTGGATCATGCCGATCTATGAGGTATCAGATATAACCAGAATTGGTGCTTTAACTAAATTGGGTCTCGCCTTTAGCATGGCTGTTATCAAATTATAGACCTGGAGTATACACCTGGTCATGAAAAAAAAAAACATCTGAGAGTTATGTAACATAAGAGATAGAAGTAATAGTAAGAAGTAATTGACATTCTGACAGTGACATTCATTCATGGACCACATTTTGGCTTAACATCAAGTCATATGTCATATGGTCGAGTCACAATAAAAAAAAATGTTTAAATTGAAGACCTAATGTACCTGAATATAGCTAAGTATGAGTAGATCGATGCAAGTGATCGAACTATTGTGTTTACATTTGTTACCTAATTTGAGCATATAAATGTGATACATAAAATAAAGTCGCGTTTTTAAACGCGGGTTAAACCGCAGTGCGCTCTAAGTAGATAATAAATCAGAGTATGTATAAAATCCTAGTGATGTCTGTAAAACATAGTTGTATAAAATGTTAAAGAAAACTTTACGACGTGAAATCTAGGTTCTAAATGAAAGTTCTCGCTCACCTAAGACATCAACATTGACTCAGTAAACTGACAGGTCTTGTCTGTCTGTCTGGTTTGTTGAACTTATGACAACAATTTACTTTGTTGCAATATATAATAAAATATAAATTTAATATGCAGTACAAATTTTACCAGGCCGGCATAGTGGATGTGACTGCGCTAACTGATGATATTTAGTCTTTGTCTTTGGCCGGCATAGTGACGGTGACTGAGGCAGCCGTGAACTGACTCGGTTTTTTCGGTCCTCATCACACTTGGACCTCCTCTTGGTTATCATCAAGCGGGTCAAGGTCAAATGTCGTGTCACACCAAAAAAAGTTAATAACGTATACAGGTATACACCGCGTATTTAGCATACTATGCCAATCAATCAATGAAATTGTCACGCCTTTTTCCCATAGGAATAGGCAGAAACAATAGAGCGCCACTTGCAACGATCCTGACACGACTCCCTCACTTTCCTCACATACACAAATCTCTTCATACAAGCTTTATAGTAATGGTCACTAGGCATCCCGGCATTCTTGAGGATGTATCCGATTTGGTCGAGAAACACCCTCCTGAGTTTGCCTCGATTAAAGTATCTATGTATTATGGATGAAGTAAATATTCCTCAAAATCAATCTAATGTTACAGTAGAAGCAAATATAATAAATAAACAAAATAACCAAACCTAAACAACATTGGCCAATCACATCTTTGTATACTTAAGTGTGACTATATATAACTAACCTTAAGCTTAGCTAAAAGAAATAATAAAGAACCGACCAAACTTGTAGGCTATGTAAAGGCGGCACAATGTTGTGGGTGTGTCAATGACACCGAACTACCAACTCTATTACAAAAGCATAGAGTCGGAATTTCTACTGCGGTTTGTAACAAAAGCTCGTACCCTTCCATTCAAGAGTATAACAATAACCGTTACAGTAACGAGATTCATTAAGGAGAGGCCTGTAGCAGCACATAACCGGGTTCATTAAGGCTCTGAAATAACTGTTTACATTAGTATGTGCACATAATCGTGCTTTTAACTGTTATTGCTCAGTACCCTGCCTTTAAGTGGTTAGGAGTTGGTTACAATACAAGTATAGACATTATGCGTGCACTCCAAAGAAAATTATATGTTTTCTTTTGTTATTGGAGCTCGGAATTTGATTATACCTTGCCGAATGCTAGGCTGGAGTGCAGTCCATAGGCGACTGCCACTACAGAACTAGTATCTATGCAGGCCTCGTTGGAACCTATAACGTTCAAACTGATTCCGAAACGTGGCTAAGTTACTTCATAGTTCGTACACTTGAAAGTGGTGGTACTACCCCGGGTTGACAGACTGGACAAATCGCCACCAAATGTCTGCCTATTACTCTTTATTTTGCATTGAAAGGATAATAATATATTTTGGGGGAACAGTAAATTTTTCTGTAAGGACTCATAATATTATTATTAAAATATTTTTTTTTATGGGCACTAGGCAACCTAGCTTTTTTGAGGATGTCTCCGATTTGGTCGGAAAACACTCTCCTGGGCCTGCCTTGTTTAACGCATCCATCCACATCAGATTTATAAATTCCTTTCGTCAATCTACTTTCACTCATCCTTTCCATGTGCCCAAACCATCGAAGCATTCCTTTGTCAATCCTTGTCACTACATCTTCTTTCAAACCACATCTATCACGCAGTGTGCTATTCATTATTCTATCCGCTATCGTCACTCCACATACACTCCTTAACGACCGCATTTCTACAGCGTTAATTCTACTCTCATGCTTCTTCTGCCACACCCAACCTTCACTCCCATACATTAATGTAGGAACAAGCACCGCATTATGAACAGCCATCCGTGACTTTTGGGACATTATTTGGCTGTTCATTATACAATGGATGGCACCGTTCACTACGTTACCCTTTTGCACTCTTCTCTCAATATCTTCATCACACTTTCCATCCCTAGTAAACATACTTCCCAAGTAAACAAATTGTTTGACTTGTTCCACTTTCTTTCCGTCTATCGTTATCTCACATTCTGTCATTTCATCCTCTCTCTCCAAAACCATTACTTTTGTTTTACTTACATTCACTTTCATACCTTTCTTTTCTAATTCCGCATTCATTATAGTAACCATGTCCTGTAACTCATACGCCGAAGATGCAAGGATAACTTGATCGTCGGTTGCCTAGTGCCCATAACCACAGAGCCTGTATGAAGAGAATTGTGGATGTGAAGGAAGCAAGGGAGCTGTGTAAGGATCGTGGTAAGTGGCGCTCCATTGTCTCTGCCTATCCCTGTGGGAAAAAGGCGTGACAATTTGATTGATTGATATTTTTTTTTACATTTGGAATTTAACACGCCCTTTCTGTAATACAATACTTGTTGTAATTCACGCTGTTGTAAATTACAATACATTAGATATATAATATAATTCAAACCGAAGCGATGCGTATAGACGATCCGTCTTTTATAAAATAAAATTAAAATAATACGTATAACCTTAAGAATTAGACGATTTTTATTGGCAGAATTAGCGGCACAAATTTCTTGTAATTTGCGTGATTTATGCTTACTTTTTTAACTGCTAAGAGCTTATCTCGCCGAGATCTTTTCAAGGATTAAAAGAATCAATTAGAATCTAGAAGAATGAATTGAGCATAGACAAATAGACGGACAGCGCCTTGATATAAATAAAAATAATTAGGAAAGTGTAAATATAAATATATATATTTACACTTTCCTCAACAAGTGTAAATATAAATATATATATTTACACTTTCCTCCCATACACAGACAACAAATCCATCCCATACGGAAGAAATAAAAAATTCAAAGTTAGCCAATTTACCTATTTCAAGCTAAATTATACAACCACAATTGTAAAATTAATTATTCAAGTAGGAAACGAAGAAGGCGTGGCGTGCAGCGAAATATGAAGTAAATTAAGTTTGTTATTTTATTTAAAGGTGGCGATGATACAAAAATAGATTTATACAAGTTTTTTATGAATAAATAATAATAATAATATTTGAACTGGCTCGCGAGGTTGTCGACATGTGGGAGGTGGATACAGCAGTCATTGTGCCAATAGTCGTGACTTAATAGGCTAATAGCTTCATAGCCAACAACCTCGACGAACACCTAAAGAGGCTCTCGTTAGGTAGCTGGATCAATAGCGATTGATTGTTAGGAGGTTCCTTTTTAAGGAGCCTTGACCACCATCAGTCGAGGTGTACCTAACCTTTAAAAACTACTTTTTTTTATTGTGACTTAATTTATAACAGCAGCCCGCTTAATGTTAAGCTGCAGTGCGGAATGAATGAATGTCACTACTACTACAATTCAATAACTGTGGGTAACAGCCACATCTACTATGCTGGCTTAGTTTATACCGAAACGCGACTTCACGGTCTGTATACTTGTAAGTATACAGACTATACTATAGATAGACTATACTATAGACTATACTATAGATATATACTATCTCGGATCGGCAGACTGGGTACCACTGTCTACCACTATTTGATAACCAGACTCGAAACAAATATCCGCCTCTTTTTTTTTAATAACAGATATTTTGAATATTAAATATAATTATTAAAATTTATTATTTGTAATAATAAAAGTTCTGAGACAAATATTTGCTCCGAAATGGGAATCGAACCCGGGAATTTACGCTCAATCTGGTATGCTAACCAATCGGCCACGCCTATCGTATATGTTTTTATATCTACTACTCCTTTTATGTCACAAACATATATTTTATACATAGGCATTATAAAGTCTTCTCATAGATTCAAAATAAAATAATATGTACTATATTTTGTACTCGAGACAACCTTCACGTTTTTAAATGTAGTGCCTACGTGTCGCGAATTTTCGGTAGCCACGCGATATTAAATATTCATGCAATTATGAAATCTATTTTGGGAAATATTCCAGACGTATTTGTCATTTTCGCGTCTCAATAAAAAAAAGCGAAAGTGCTGAAAGGGTTTTGTCATTTTAATTGACATTTTGTAATGTCTAAAATAATGTTTATTTAAAAAACGATCTTATTTTTACCGCCTAAAGTACCTTTTTTACAGGCAACTCTAATTGATTATTGGTCAATCAGGTGCACGATGTCATTCAAAGGATTACAATATGACATGACACATACTACCATGAATTTAAAACGAAAATTTCGTTCTACATCGCATTTTCTTATGCGATGTAGAACATTCTTCTGGTACCATTTTTGACTATTTTTTTATTGTAACTTGACATCTGATCACAACCAGCTCGATCGCGATTGCGAGCAAGGGAAGGTCCAATAGCGCCGACGACAATAAACCAAGTTAGTTCACGGTTGCCCCAGTCGCCGTCACTAAAAAAATCTAGTTCGATCATATACTTCCTAATTTATATATGTATTAGCAAAAACTCTTCTTTCACGCTTCTTCTTCCCAGCGTTCACTTTCATAAAATAGGAATACATTATAATTTCTAATGTCTTGAATTAATCTAAAAGCACTTAAAAGTTATTCGCAAATTAACTTTGACGGTAGATTCATAGCAGACTAGTTGTGATCATCATTTACTATTTTGGTGAGAGATCGAAATGAGTCTGCTGATCCGTCGAACAGAAGGGCCCCCGTCCCGAGTTAGGCAGCTCTGTGGTGCAGCGGTAAACCGTTGCTACAGGTCTGCCATGTCGTACGGATAAACAAAGTATCACTGGAATCCTGCAGAACCTACGATGAAGAGTCTCAATGGAGAAACTAGTGTCAAAGGTAAGTAAATTAATGTAGTTTACTATACAATTTTTACTTTTAAACAAATACGAATAGTAATCTTCTTTAATTAAAGTAATTTTGAAATCTCGACTGAGATTAACATACACTTTGCTGGATTACATTTTGAATCCACGTGACGCATGACATGACATTAACTTATCACGTAAGATTACAACCTTCTTGCAATGACATTATCCTTCTCTTTGTGCTAAAGGCGTTACAAAGCTTACAATGTAAACTACACACGTATGTTACAAATTAACCTTACTTACACAGGTCTTAAACCGTCCAGCCAGTCTGGGGGCTACAACTGCATCCTGCAAGCACGCTCTGACAGTATTTCAAAGTTTCTCTGATTATCCTTGGGTACGTAATTATGATTCTGTCAGGTACAAATTGTAATGCCTTTATTCTCAGCACAAAGGCAGCACAACGGAGCGGCACATTCCTTTATTATAATTATAAGATTATTAAATGTGGTATAGTTAGTTTATGTTTGATACTATAAATTAATTTATACCTTATATAAAACATATTTTTATATTAGGATTTTTGGATAGATATAATCTACTGGTAGGATGAAAAAAATATATAAATTCACTCTTGCCTTATTCCTGAAGGAGGTTGTGGAGTTACTGGGAATCATTAGGTGTATATTAATGATTTAAATAAATTTAATGCGGCTTACTATCGCGTTTATTTAATTGAAGTCTCTCCGTGACCACGATGGTTGCAAAGCTCTCGAAACGTCGGCATAAAAAAAGTAACAAAAAATAAACGCTATAGTAAGCCGCATGAAATTTGTCACTCAATCAATCAGTTTGTCACGCTTTTTTCCCATGGGGATAGGCAGAGACAATGGAGCGCCACTTGCCACGATCTTGACACAACTCTCTCGGTTCCTTCATATGCACAATTCTCTTCATACAAGTTCTAAGGTTATGGGAACTAGGCATCCTAGCTGTCTTGAATAAAATTTGTTTTATTCATTAATCAATGTTCTCGCAAAATTTAATCAAAATCAATATTATATTTGGCGAAATAAAAGATAATAAGACTAAAAAATGAAGTAGTGATAAGTGGCAGTCATCGTGCACAAACAAATATAATCCATGGGAAAAACAGAGTATTCGTACATATACGATTTGTACATTAGAACTGGCTGGCACCAGTCAATATTAAAATGAAGAAAAAAAAAATCCATTTGGAAAGTTTAATATAAAGTTTCATTGACAGAAACACGGTTCATCAATAGAAAGGTATAGGTGCCATTTATGTTGCAATAGCATAAAAAATTCAATGGCTCAATTGAGACAGAAAACGCTTGTTAGCATATTTCATTATTTCCTACCATAATTTAAACTTTCTCCTATGCTATTTTACTTGGAGTTTTATTGTATATATGTTTACGTAACAATTTGCATAACTAATATGACTATCTAATTTATTAGTAGTAGGAGAAAACCACTATAAAATTACCAACATCACTAATGTAAAATAGCTCAAAATCAATTATCAATAATAGAGCGCCACTTGCCACGATCCTGACACATTCCCTCGCTTCCTTCACATCCACAATTCTCTTCATATCTCCAAGGTTATGGACACTAGGCAACCTAGCTTTCTTGAGGATGTCTCCGATGAAGTAGCTTATAATGATTTTTTTATATTGGCAATACTAAATAACGTCACCACAGTTTATTGGAGAACTTTTAATTTAGTGCCAGACGAGTTGTGTCAGAGAATGATATTCGCGCTAAAAGTAAATACCTACTCTTAAGTTTCAAAGAGTCTTGACTCGGTGTTTATTTCAACTTTTTATTATTATAGGGCTAAACTTTAAGCTAAGTGGATATTTCTTATTTAAAATATAAGCTAAGTGGATATTTCTTAATAAAATATACATTTTCGATTTAATAGTTATTACTTTGCAGGTTCCTTCCTTGAATTTGGTGTATCCTTTTCTTGTACTCATTTTATGGGAACATATTTTTTTAAATGATATTTTTAGGCGTTGAAACTATTCGAGACTAACAGATAGAATAATATATAAATTTTATTAATTTTAATATGAAAATAATATAATATCTATTGTTCCAATAAAATGTCGAAATGGTCAAGAAAAACTAATATCGGCATCAATGAAGCCATTATTGAACTAAATATTTATCAAAGTAGCATCACAAGTGTCGCCAATGAAATAGCGTCTTTATTATAGAATCGAAATTATTATAGAATCGAAATTATTGGATCTCTTGAATTGGACAATGTCCTTTCAATTATATGTCTGCAAAGATTCATATTATTTCATTTTGATATATAGACCTATAGCAAGCCTAAGAAGTTATAATAGTATTTCTCAAAATAGTAAGTTATGATTTACAGGCGTGTAACGGCGTGTAACCTTCATTAAACAGATTTTATGCGACTTACTAACGCGTTTTTTTTTGGTTGATTATTGTAGAATTTTAGATTCCGACGTTTCGAGAGCTTTGCCATCGTGGTCTCTCCCTGACCACAAAGACTGCAGCTATGATGTGACCATGATCTAGTAGTAGTAGAATGGTCACGCGGAAATTAATAGCCAGGTTAACAAACCATTTGCCGGTACCAATGTTAGCATCTGCTTCGAACTAGTAACGTCATCAATCGCATAACAACCGAACGTCACTTTCCACGATCCTGACCCAACTGAGAGTTCGTTTTTCATGCATAGTTTAATACTATATTATTAATAAAGATCATATTAGTATAATAATTTTGTAAACATGTAGTTGGATGATAAATAGATTTTAAATTGTTTATATTTGTATTCGTTAATAATATTTATACATGACATCAAAGGGCGTGATTTTACGTACTCTGGTGGATATCTGTCCGATACTATAACTTCCAGCGGCGGCCTAAACTGAATAAATAAACGGACAGCCTATATATCTTAAAGCCTCTGTAGATAAAAGCACTCCAAGCCGCTAACTCTATGAAACTCCGACCATGCAGCGTTGAAACTATTCGAGAGAATTGTAATTTCGACCCAGCAAAAGAGTGCTGGTGCAATGAATGAAAAAAGGCAGGATCGCATATAAACCAGATTCTATTGGTAAATAAAATCAATCAAATTGCCATACCTCAATTCTCGCCATTTTCAATAAACCTCACACAATTCTCTCGCTTTCACACCTATGATTCTTTTCAAACATGATCTATTGTTATGGGTACAGACCTCTAACTTTTTTAAAGACCCCGATGTGAACATGGTAAGTAATTTTTTTTGGATTATCCCTGTTTTCAAACTAGAAATAGGGATGTGCAACGGTAAAGATCAATTCATTATTATTTCATCGAAAGGATTAAATTGCATTAATTTAATGTGTTATTTAATGTTTTAGACTAAGTAAGATAAAAAATAAAATAATCCAGTCCCAATAAATAAAACTTTATTTGAATTAGTGTAACATTAGGTGCCACAGAAGGCTCTATTACGTTATCGGAATAAAACAAAATTTACAACTCATAAAATTTATTTAATTCATATCAATGTACCTATTTAATTGTTTAGGTTACGTTCGACATTTACAACGTGGGCTTCACATTTATTTCAATTATCTCCTTTCTAGTACGCGACAAAATTTCCGCATGTTCACATGTTTTTACATGTTACATCCTTTCACATGTTACTATGGTAATTCGATTCGGCTTATAGTGTGAGTAAAATTACTGCGCCGATCATGCGAATACGAAAGATCATTCACTAATATTTTTGTTTTGTATTTTTCTGCTTTGGAAATTAGCTGTGCTTTTATATATACGATGATAATAATTATTAGCTGCATTAAAAAACAATCTGTTGGCACAATTACATTTTTAAAATAAAAGGGGATCGCATACCGCACAGCTTCCGAAGGGTTACGTAGCTTTCACAGTTTCTGTAAAGGGTTCCGTAACGTTAAGAGTCAAGGTAATTCTGCGTTAAAAGTAAAAGTATAAAAGTAATATCAATTTTACCTTATCTGTATGCTAAGTTACTGATCGTGCTTGTATAATAGATAACTGATGACAATACAAATTTTACCAATGACATATTGTGAAGTCAATGTTGTTAACTATACGAAATAATTAGGCAACTGTAAACTAAATCAGGCAGTCTAGGTATCTATAATAAAACATACACATTTAGAAATTCTATGAATGTGTAGGAAGAGAGTTGTGTCAGGATCTGAAAAGTAGCGCTTATATGTCTCTGCCTATCCTTGCGGGAATGGAGGCGTAACAGTGTGATTGAATGATGTTTACATATCGTTCTTGCCAAATCAGTTATATATTATAGTTATACGAGTATATTCTAAAATATTTCCAAATAAAAACAATATAATATATGTAGGTACCTACTACTTAATACAATACAAATACGTAAACAATATGAAAATACACGTTCAAGTTTAGTGGAGAAGGGAAACGAACAAACTACATTACTTTATAGATATAAGATGGAATTAAAAGTGGCTATATTTTTAGTATGTTAGCGGAGTAGAAAAGCATCTTGTACCTTGCCGTTTTCGTACTCACATTAATATTGCATAGAGTTGTAGCGGCTCGTAGTAAAGTAGTGTTAGATGGTTTTACTTCAAAACATGATCCCCGTGTGCACTATTTATTAGTCTATTTAGCTCTTATTATCATTTCTTTAACATATCAAACCGTAAAGTGACTTAGTCGGGTTTCGAAATTTTATGAATCTATCTTCAGGTGATCAGGCAGGGTGATGACATATGTCGAGCCACGATAAAAATAAATATGTTTTGTGTTTCTTTCAAGCCTTATCTTTCTACGAGTATAAATCATCTTTTAGGAGTGGTAAACAGACAGTTTGTAGTCAATAAACCAATCTATTGAACCACCATTTTTTAAGACCATGACATAGCGTTTAAGGTTTTTTTAACCGTTTTAAAATTGTTAACCTTAGTAGCAGTAGTCTAGTGCGATTACCCAAATGTAAAGGTAGTATGAAACTGCTGCTTGCTTCCAGCAGGTTACTGTAGAAATGCTCTGAAAGCTTATATCCAGCAGTGGATAACTATTGGTGTCTGACATAATGATAAAGTTTACTTTCGTGCGTTGGTTGGCGCAAGAGTATTTTTACTTTCACAGTCTTAAGTAGTTGGATATTTCAGACTTTCAGGATGTAACTAGTGTTTGGTGCTTGTATATTTAGGTCTCGTGTGAATAAGTACCAAGTTTTGCGAACACCAAACAAAGTTCTGAGAGCTATTGTTTCCCAAGTTTCAAACTTGTCGCGAATTTGAATGTTAAGCTTTGTTAGAGATTAAATTTAGGGCATGAATACATGGGAGACACAAATGACAGGCTCATACGAAAAAAATGTTTAAAATCTTTTCACTGCAAAAATGTGTCTATCTTCCATTAGCACTCGAAAGGTCCGCTCAACATAGGCTTGAAACAGAATAAAAAAAATGCGTTTTTCATCGCTCGAGATCATCCGATTTGACGCACTGAGCCTGTCTCGGCTCCTCGCGCAGGCATCGTAGGGGCGTCAAGAGATAGATCGATAGAGTTGGGCGTGGTCCCTAAGCGTATACAATGGAAGATTTGATAGAAACACCGAGGCACGCGTCGAGGCAATACCTACAGCTACGTATATTATATAGTACGAAGCGATGTCGCGTACTTTTAATTGATTGAGTGACAGTTCGTGCCTAGGGTGCGTTACTCGAACGTAATTGTTTGACAGTAAAGGTAAAGTTTAGCCACTTATTTCACTGTAACTTTTTCACAGTAAAATTACAATTGACAAGTATCGTTCTTCTGATTACTTCGAAATACTTTATGACCTTAATGATAACTTGTCTTTAATAAATTACTAATTATGATAATTACTGTTTTAGAATAGAAGTGGTAATAGTAGTAGAATTGTGGATTTCAAAGCGTTGTCTAATAATAAGTGATAGGCGTTCTTCGATATAAGTATGGTTTACGCGTGTTATAATTTTTGAAAATTTTTAAATTTTGAATTTCAATTATGCATTAAATTCTCATACAAGGAAATATTTTATAGTCGCCGTTTGACAATAACATGACATATTTACAATCGTTTTCAATAATAGTAATAAATTATTTATAAGTCGTGTCAGAATCGTGGTGTGGCGTTGCCTATCCATGTGAAAATTTAGGCGTAATCTGCTGTTGTGTTCTTGAATATTGTCTTTTTGTTTATTAGGTTTAAAAAATATATAAAGGGAGATAGACGTGAGAAATTTCTTTGTATAGAAATGTGAAAAAATCGAAAGCAAGTAAAGCACGAGGGTGATACAGTATGATGTTTTCAGATCAAAGCGGATATATTTAGAAAAGTGCAATGGTTTGGGTTCATGGAAAGGATGAGTGAAAGTAGATTGACGAAAGGAATATATAAATCTGATGTGGATGGATGCTTCATTCAAGGTGTTTTTCGACTAAATCGGAGACATTCTAAAAAAAGCTGGGTTGCCTAGTGCCCTTAACCGTAAAACTTGTATGAAGACGTGGATGTGATGGAAGCGAGTTGTATTAATATCGTAACAATTGGCACTCCATTGTCTCTGCCTATCCCTGTGGGGAAAAGCATCCAAATATTCAATCAAACATATATATATATATATATATATATTATATAAATGAATTTATAAATAAAACAAAAAACTTTTCTACGCCTAAAGTCTCACAGGCATGATCAGAAACAACGGAACTTCACTTTCCGCGATCCTGATATAACTTACTCGCTTCATTTATATCTACAACTCTCTTTATAAAAGCTCTAAGGTACTATTTTAGAAATGTTCTAGATTTGATCGAGAAACAATTCTCTGGGTATTTATAAATACTTTCAGTTATGGATTTTAAATCAATTTTATTATTAGCACAGAAATGTCATTTAAACCACTCGTTCTATTTTCGTTGCAGTTTCTTCCTATTATATTGGTGTTTCATTTATATATATGTATAGTATATAATGGACATATGATAGCATTGCCTGATGGAGTGCGGTCTATAAATGTAGAAATAACTGCAAGTAGCAGTCGCTTACACTATACCGGCGTGGTTAAAACCGGCGTCTTACAAGCAGATCTCGTAACGCGACTAAGTCATTTAACGGTCTGTTTACTTGTAAGTTATGGTACTACCCCGGAACGGCAGACTGGGCAACACTGACAACCACTCTTTGACAAACAGACTCAAAACATATACCCGTCTCTTTTATTATAAAACTAGCTGTGCCCGCGGTTTTACCCGCGTATAATTAGGTTTATAACTCAATTCGACTGTATCCTTTTTTTTGTATTTATAACTCGATAACTCATATAAAAATAACAGACGAAAATAAAAGTAAATACAGAAAAAATCCAAACAGATTTAAACTATAGTCAATCGGAAACTATAGTAAAAAATATATTTTTTTAAACTATAAGTATCCTATGTTACTTGTAGTACCTCCAAAAATATGTGTACAAAGTTTCATGATGATCGGTTAAGTAGTTGTTGCGTGAAAACGTAACAAACAAACTCACATTCACATTTATAATAATAGTAGGATATTAGTAAATTCAAAATTAAATTTAATAAATAAATGCTATGTAAAAAAGATTCGAAGCCGGATATTAGCTCATGTTTTAGTGTTAGTCGAACGTGTAAGAACCACGATGAAAGCAAGATCCTTTACTGCTTATACGAGTAATATGCCATTTACGGCCACACGACTGACAATCAAATAAAATCCTAACAAAATTCTCTTGCTGTCTTCAAATTACTTGACAAATTATGTCAATTTAATGATTGTGTATAACTCAATTAAAGTTACCAATATCGCGAGTAAAATCCCATTAAGAAATTCACACGAAACAAAAAATGTCAAACGTATTATGACATTTGATACGAGCATTATTGACGAGCGTTGTATCGATGTTAGACCGTGTCATTTAATTCCCATTAAGGTCGTTACACACAGAAAGAATGATTACAAGACATGCTAACGTAATGTACGAAAAATTGTTGTTTCCTTAGAAATTTTCCGTCGACCTACATAGTTTATTTGCCTATAAATTTACAAGACGTTTGGGTATTTATTTATTTGTTTTTTGTTGTGAGACAAATTTTAACTTTGACTCGCTTGAGAATCAAGGAGAGGTCCACTAACGAGAGGATTTTTTGAGAGGCTATTTTAATACTAAGGTATTATGACGTTCACGAACAACACCTCCTACTATAACCCAATAGCAAGAATAGCTCGTGCACACAATTAACTCAGCGCTGACCATAAACAGTTGAACATATTAATGACAGGTTCACTATAGTTAAGAGGTCAATTACTGTTATATTTAAAAAATTGTAGTTTAAAATCATCTTACTTTTTCTTTTAATTTTATCTTATTTTGCATGATTTTTAAATTTTAATTTTTATACATTTTTAAATTTAGTTGTGTATATACATTTTGGCTTGCAGGCCAGAATTTTCTACTTTGTTCCAAACGTTCCATGTTCAATTTTGTCTGCAATTTGTTGTATATGCCAATTCATAAATAAATAAATAAGGGTCTATTTAATATTAAAACATTCATCATCATCATCAGCCAGAAGGCGTCCACTGCTGAACATAGGCCTCCTCCTTAGAACGTCCACATCTACATAGGAAATTTATCTTTGTATTATTGTGCAAGTGCATCAGCAACAGGGTCTGGCAGTCACGTGTATTGTACGAGTAACGTTGTTGAGGGCCGTCGTTAGATTAAAACATTAGCAACATTAAATTATAAAACCAATAATATAAATCTTAGTATTTTCTTAGATTTGCGCGAACATTGATTATTGAATTAAACAAATTTTAAGCGGGCCACGGAGAGAACACGATGTCTGGAAAGCTCTCGAAACGTCTGAATAATAAAAAATTGAAAAATCAAAACCAAAATAAACGCGATAGTAACCCGCTTAAAATTTGTTTAATTCATTAATATAAATCTTATTTTATAATTTAAAAACTTTAATCACGCGGAATAAATTGTTAAGAGCAAACCAATTTGTGTATAACACATACAAGTTTGGACGTTGCAATGCTATTTAAATTTAATTCTGTTAATTTCAAAGTTTTCACTGGAACTATTACCCCCGAATATACGTCACAAGAAATTATAATTTTAATTATTTATTTTCAAAATCTGGCTTCACTGGAAAACTATAATTAAGTCAATTAACGTGGCTAGGTACACACTGTGCAATCATTTATAAATCTTTTAAATATGTTGCTTTTTAATGTATATTACATTTATAGTTATTTACCGCATGATGTTAATTTGAAGTATCATCCATGAGTGAAGGCGGGACACGAGCGAGTTCATGCTGTTTTCAAAACGCGACTGAGTCACCACACGATTTCTACACTTGAAAGTAGTGCATCGATAGACTAGGCAGCTGAATAATTGTATGTCTAACACTTGTAAACTAAAACTAAAATGTTTTTTTTTTATTGTGAAACGACATCTGACCTCGACCTGCCTGATAAAAAGCAATAGGAGGTACGAGAGCGACGACGACTGAAAAAACCGAGTTAGTTCCCGGCTGCCTCAGTCACTGTCACTATTTTGACTGAAAAAGCCTCCCCCCCTTCTCTAGTTCTACTTGGTTATATACCAACAAATAGGTCTCCAATATAAATCAATCAAATCAAATCAAATTGTCACGCCTTTTTCCCACAGGGATAGGCAGAGACAATGGAGCGCCACTTACCACGATCCTTACACAGCTCCCTTCCTTCACATACACAATTCTCTTCATACAGGCTCTGTGGTTATGGAAGACATTATATTTTAAGTAGCTATTTGCAAATTAGGTCGAGCTAAAAATAAGTACAAGGTCCAGCATAAAAAGCATAATATTCGATAAAGAAGCATAAAGAATATCCGATATGAAAAGCTATTTTAATAATTTTGTTTCAAAGCGAACTAACCCAGCACGTAGTTTAACTTAACGAGTATAATTATAAGTTGGTACAAATTAACAGTAATCAATGTACGTGTACAAGTAATTAACTGTTATTTGAGAAACTGTCTGTCTATTATTAGTAATTAGCGAATTAAATTTATTATTATTATTCAAAAACACTTTAGTTAAATTAGATTCAGACAAACGTTCGATGTTAGTGCACTTAACTAAACTAGATTTGTTAAAATAATAATTATAAACTACAATTTTAAATGAATAGCACAAATTATTCAATCAATCAAATTGTCACGCCTTTTCCCACAGGTATAGGCAGAATCAATGGAGCGACACTTGCCACGATTCTGACACAACGTCCTCGCTTCCTTCACATTCACAATTCTTTTCATACAGGCTTTACAAGTACAAGTAGTACTCTTTGATAACCAGACCCGAAGCAAATATCCATCACTTTTTTTATTAACAGATATATTTAATATATTTATTAAATATTACAAATAAAAGCTATGAAACAAATATTTGCTTCGACCGGGAATCGAACCCGGGACTTAACGCGCAACAAACTAACAAACCTTGCATCTGGCAAGTCAAGATCATATGTGAGAAATAATTCTGAATAATAGATTCTGCACCTAACAATTATAATTCTGTTACCTAATTAGAATAAAAACAACAAAGTAGACCAAAGTCAATCAATCAATCAAATTGTCACGCCTTTTTCCCACAGGAATAGGGGGGACAATAGAGCGCCACTTGCCATGATCCTGACACAACTCCCTCGCTTCCTTCACATTCACAATTCGCTTCATACAAGCTCTATGGTTATGGGCACTAGGCAAACACCCTCCTGAGCCTGCCTCATTTAACGCATCCATTCACATGAGATTTATAAATACCAAAGTCTAAATAACAAATAATTAAAACTACATAGTCCAGTTTATTCAAACAAACTATTTTTTTAAACCAACATCACTATTTTAAATTCAAATACGAAAAAAACGCAAATACCAATACAGTTTGTTAGTGTTGAATTTTAAATGAAGTTTTGTTATTTACGGTTCAACCTGGTTAGTTTTACATACCATATAGATTTATTTACATTTTAGTGAATGTAAATATGTATGAGAATATATAAATAACAAATTGCTTTAAGTGTCAACAACTATAGCCATTGGACTAGCAAAGATTGTTAATCAATCAATCAATCAAATTGTCACGCCTTTTTCCCACAGGGATAAGCAGAGACAATGGACAATAAAGGAATGTTTCGATGGTTTGGGCACATAGAAAGGATGAGTGAAAGTAGTTTGACGAAAAGAATTTATAAATCTTATGTGAATGGATGCGTTAAACGACGCAGACCCAGAAGGGTGTCTGCTGACCAAATCGGTGATATCCTCAAGAAAGCTAGGTTGCCGAGTGCCCATAACCATAGAGCTTGTATAAAGAGAATTGTGAATGTGAAGGAAGCGAGGGAGTTGTGTCAGTTTGTTAACTTACTCGGATTATCTCTTTCAAAATTTAAACTGTTTTTTTTTGTATTATGACTCGACTGGTCCAAGAGTGCCGACGACTGTAAAAACCGAGTATTCACAGTTGCCCCAGTCGCCGTTACTCTGCCGGCTAAAACATTGCATAAGTTAAGCCTTACCCGAAATCCTATTTCGAAATAACTAGAATAAAAGCTCATGGTTTTTAGGCTTGCGATAGGTAGGTACATAGTTATAGGAGCTTCGTTACTCTGTTTTTATCAATGTCCACGAATTGGTCAAGGAATACTCTTATTTGTTCCTCTTTATCTTTCTACTACACGTCTGCTTTATAAATTTCTTTCGTAATTTTTTTCAATGTGCCTAAAGTAACGCAGCACTCATACCTTATCACTACATCTACTTCTATCATCATCATCATCATCAGCCAGAATGCGTCCACTGCTGAACATAGGTCCCTTAGAACGCCATTTCGAACGACAAGATGCCAGTTGCATCCACCGGGTATTCGTGACGTTCACTATGTCGTCAGTCCACCTAGTGGGAGGCCTACCTACGCTGCGTCTTCTATAGTACTTTCGAATTACGTCTCTTGTCCAAGACATATTCTTTAATGTTCTCTCCTATGTTCTCTCTATGTAGTCTTCCGATTTTATTGAATACTTCAAGCAATGTGTGAAGAAGCTTCTTCGACGGGCATAGCACCTTTGAGACAACTGTAAACTAACTTTCCAGCTACCGGCTTTCTCGAACCTCTCTTACTTTCCATCGGTCAGGTCTACATCGGATATATTCCTTTTATATTACCCTATTTTTATACCGTTATTCTTTGATTTCTACTCACTGAAATTGAGGGTAATATATTTTTTAAATAAACATACTAACAATGGTTAAATTAATCTTAAAAAATCCATTAAAGTAACATATACTAACAGATGTTACCACAATGAGTAGCCCGTACGTAATAAACGCTAACTACCCCTAATGAACAAATCATGGGGTATATTTTGACATGTTGTTTTTAAAAGAGCACTTATAGTGAAGAGGGTGAATCCTGGATAGTCACGTGACCGCTTCCTGGAGCAAAAAGAAGGGTGCGATCTTTACATTAAGTATCCACTTCCGGTGGTCCCTATAAACAATTCATATACCGTCAACAATTTGTTCAATTAGTTTTATGAATTATTTTGTACATATATTTAATAATGTAGGAATTATGGTAAGTTGCGGTGGCGCTGTGTCGACGTAATTGAAATACGCTTAATATTGTACTAAGACTCATTTTAATATACTTACTAACTTAATTCCACACGTCTGTCCCAAATTAAAACCTGGTAGAATTCAATTTTTAAAACTTTGTTAACCCAACAGTAATTTTCGGATTTTATTTGGACGCCCGGTTGCGGCTTACTCGAGTGCACGCGTTATTTTTTCTATTAAATTGTCATTACAATATATTAGTATTGTAATATATTGAAAAATTCTAAAAACAAAAATTGCGTTTATATTGACAATATTGTAGACAGTTAGCGATTCTTTGCCCAGGTTGCCGATCTGGTGTAGTATCACCACTGACATGTGTACTGACCGTGAAGTGATTCAGTTGCGTTTTTGGTATTAACTTCGAAGTTGCCAATTACAACAATGCCGTTAAAGTGGATCCTGACAGACTCCTACTTGCAGTTAATTAACGCCACAAAGCCGAACCACAATAAAATAATGATGACTAGAATCCGACAATCAATCAATAAATCAAATTGTCACTTCTTTTTCCCATAGGGGTAGGCAGAGACAATGGAGTGCCACTTGCCACGATCCTGACAAAACTCTCTCGCTTCCTTCACATCCTCAATTAGAATCCGACAATTAGTCAATAAATGAATGTTTTAGAGGAAATTGCCATTGAAATAATTGTAAAATATCCAAATTAAATGTGAAGTTGAAGTGTTCAATTTTATCATTTGCTAAATGAGTGCATTAATATTATATGAACTGCTGTGAACGGTTGCAATGCGGTTTACAGGTTAACAGGCAAATGAAACGGTAAGTGGTTGGAATACGATTTGTAACAAACCGTATTAACAAATTCAATGTAACATTTTAGTACTATAAATTACAACTGTTGAATTTACTGAACTAATCTCTTAAAACAAAATAAAAAGTGACTTTAAAGATTCGTAGACAGTGGGGATCAGTCTGCCGATCCGGGGTAGTACCACTACATTCTATAAGTATATAAAATGTGGTGCAAGTTTTACTTAGAATATAATCAATTGATTTAAAAGACATTGAGAACCTAACAACCATGTATTCGATTCCCAGTTAAGGCTGACCAATGTGCGTAAATAATTCCAAGGTAATTTGCATATATATGTTTTACATATTTTCATTCATTCAGGCAGAGCCGTCTTAACCATATTCAGCGCCGGGGTGCGAAAGTCAAGGCAAAGTCGCATGGTCTCAGTGTAGTAGGTACCTATCGAAGTTTATGGCGGTCGACATGCGCCCCCTAGGACTCTGCGCCCGGGTGCACCGCACCCCTTGAACCCCCGGGTAAAGACGGCCCTGCATTCAGGTCACTGTGGTGTAGTTTAGAGGTGACCGTGGTGTAGTGGCAGTGCAATGGTTACGCAAACCGAGAGCACGAATTCAAGACCGGTACCAATGTATCTTTGATGTATATAATTTTGTTGTCCTGTTTCTATGATACAAGCACTTTCGTAGCTTAGTATAGAAATGTAAAAATAAATTATAAAAAAATAGAGTTGGAATATGCAAAATGAAGTAAAAATACCAAAATCATCCAATTACATGCTCGGTTTAAATGATTTTCTCCAACCATGGGTTATTATGATAACCAATTGCAGACATTTTTTTAATATCTGTCTGTTAATATCGCCTGTAGTCGGCCGCTTACGGTTATGTTGTTGTTTTTATCGTATTTTTTATTGTGACTCAACATATGACAGCACTTCGCCTGATTTTAAGGTGGAATTTGGTCCAACAAAAGAGGTGACTGTTACTACAGTTAAATAACTGTAAATAGCAGTCACATCCACTATGTAAACAAAAAAGTATGTTTTTGGCCGGCATAGTGACAGCGACTGAGGCAAACGTAGGATGAGGCCACCTCCTCTTGCTTAAAATCGAATAAAATAATTGCATGATTTTAAAAAAATATTTTTTCAACACGACCTAATAGTACTAAAATATTAATAATGTCGTCGAAATATTCACATTTCACCGAGATCTAATGAAGTTAATAAAAGTATTCAATTGATATTTTTCACATTTGTAGTAATTAAATCTTGTTAATAATTATTTACAAAGTTAATTAATTTACTTCAATTTACTGAGTTTTTTTTAATATACGTTATTTTTACATAGTACTATTAATGTTTATTTCTGTATATGAAATAAACTTGTTCCTACATCACCATTTTAGTCCTATGATACCCTTACTGGTCTTCCGCATTCTATGACAAATCGATAGTGGAACTAAAAAGTTTGGCGCTTCGTTTCTTGTTGGAAAATCGCCAAGTGGAATGCTTTGCCAGTCCATGTGTTCTCCCCATCCTATGACGTCGGATCTTATAAGCAAGACACTCTAAACTGACACAACTCTCTCGCTTCCTTCACATAATTTTCATCTTACAGACTCTATAGTAATGGGTATTACTCCTAAAAAAGTTGTATTGTGGTTTACATATTCCTATTTAACTAAACTAACTTTGAATTACCATTACAATATATTAACTTATAATAATAGTGTTTAGGTAGGTAAGTAGTTATTAAATTAAACGATTACGTACAAATTAATATGGAAAAAACAATAATATATTTATTATAAACCTATTTAGAGGGGCTAAAGTTTCGTGTCCTTCGTATTGAAACTTTTCTTCCATCGTATTGTGGCAAAAGTCCTTAATCCACTAAACAGACATACATTATAGATTTAAGCCCACTTTTCCCGACCCTATATGTCACTTTTCAAACAATATTGATAGTCATTGACAAGTTCGAATCCCCTAACAAAACCATACGACATTTTCAAGATAATATTTTCCTCGAGTTTAGTGGGATGTACCCGGATTAAAGGGATCTTCTTGGGGTCCATTATAAGTTGAGAAAATCACGGGATATATCAGCTTGTTAAATGGGATCTCTTTTTATGTTTGCATCGACGGTCTAAGGGAGCGACCGTTTCAATACGATCAACTATATTCAATTACGTACTGTAGGTTTTATGGTTATTTCATTAATATTTTGAGTGAAATTAAACTTAATTTATTATTAATTTTAGTTAATTATTTCACCGATTAAAAGGTTAATTATTGTGTTGATTTTATTGTTATTTTTATTATATTATGGTAAAACAATTTAGAGGATTGTTATTTGTCCAGTATTGGTGTCAGAGTAACAACCCCACCACTTTCAAGTGTTTAAACCGTGCAGTATTGACTCAGTCGCGTTTCGTTTTCAGTTTTAAAATTGGCGTTTTTAGCCTGGTCAGTATACTTAATGCGACTGCAACCTACAGTTTTTAATTGTAGAAGCAACGGCCACTATAAACAAATTTCTTACCAAATTAATCAAGTTGAGTCACAAAGAACAAATGTTAGGCTTAAGTCTGATCTTTTAACTACCAGCAGTGCCAAGAAAATGTCAAAATACATACATATTATGTTGTTAATTAGGAAACGCTTTCCTATTCGCTTTCCTTTATGTTCTTTTATTTGATCTGCAGATATAGTCCCACCTCTCAATTATTAGCGTCATTAATTATCATTTTACCAAATTCTCTATTAATATTAAATTCAACTGACACTCCTCATTTCTCATAGGGATGTGGAGAGATATTGGAGCACTTTCCACATTTCTTTTTCTCTTCTATTACATTCATAATTCCCCTATTTCTTTAGGATGACCCCGATTTTATCAATGAACCTTTTATCCTTAATCCCTTTACTCACTTTTGACTTACAAATATTTTTAGTCAATCTCCTTTCATCCGATCATTTAATATGCCCTAAATAATGTAAATTATTTAGGGCATATTGAAGTTTTATTATTAACTCTCTCTT
Source organism: Tinea trinotella (assembly GCA_905220615.1). Classification (NCBI taxonomy): domain Eukaryota; kingdom Metazoa; phylum Arthropoda; class Insecta; order Lepidoptera; family Tineidae; genus Tinea; species Tinea trinotella. The sequence goes on from HG992305.1 coordinate 18,630,909, forward strand.
CTCTTCGCTACCTTAATGCCGAGGATTGTAACTCCCCCATGACATTCTCAATCAGGATTTTCATGGAATGATCGGTTACTAGAATTATATAAAGCAGCATTAATTCGGCTTCTGTATATGATCTGCGATTTGCTCAAATCTATATATATACAAATCAAAATCATTAGAATGGATCAGATTAGAATAGAAATCAATAGAGAGAGAAAATCAAATAGATTTTCTCTAATATATTATATTCTTTATATATTATATATATTCATATAATAACATTTTGCATTGAGACCCTTTTATAAAATAACATTTGCGATTCAATATTTAATACATCTTTTCAACGATCTCACATAAAAGAAAACATTGAAATGCAGGTCTGATTTTTATTGGAATATACAGTATTTGTGTTTGAAGCCAAATAGGTTGTTATTGCTTTGAGAATATGGTATAAATTCTTCTGTTAATAGCAAAACATCGAGGGTTTCATATCTGTCATATGAGACAGATCGATCTGAAAGATTTTTGAAACGTAATCCTACTGATGCTTTTATAACTTCCTAACTTTAACTTTGATATAAGATTTAAAGACTCTCTAAACTTTTGGAAGTATGACGTACAAAAGCAAATGCATTAAAGCGACACATGCTGGTATTACGTAGATAATATGAAATTCCAACATATATTTATATAAACTTAATTACTTTTTATTGTGGCACAACATATGACTGATATTAAGATGGAGTGGAGTCTATAAATAGAGGCTACTGCGTCTACAGTTATACAATTGCAAGGGACAGTCGCATCCACTATGCCGGCCTAGTTGGAACCGCAACCTTAACGCGACTAGGTGATTTAACTTAGTCTGATCTGGATCGTCAGACTGGAGCACTTAACAGTCTCAAATAAAATGTGATACTATAGATAAATGAATATAAAAATGTTGTTAACACCTGTAATATGATTTCGATTGAATGTATGTGACATCGCGTGAATAATACCGGAAGTGTGACAGTTGAATGCGCGTGTCCGCCCCATATCGTGATGCGATCGAACACTTTACACACTTGTGGAAAATTCACTTTATTTGTCAAGTGAAACCACAGATTTTTTTTATTACAAAGCATAATATTATAGTTATTTTAAACTTTCTGGTGTTAGGTGACTAAGTCAAAGTAGGCCCTCGTACCTAGATGTAGTTGCTGTGCATTAGGGATTCTCTTTATTCGAAATTTTGTAACAATTTCAATATGACATAACAATTCAAAATGTTACACAGCAGACGATTTGTGTGATATTATGATAAAGACAATGGAGCGCCACTTTCCACGATCCTGACACAACTCTTTCGCTTCCTTCACATTCACAATTTACTTCATACAATAGGATCTGCGGCATTTTTTATTTTTTTATTGACATTTCTATACTAAAGCTACAATACTATCATAGAAACAGAACAACAAAGTACAAATATCAAAGATACATTTGGTACCAGCAAGTGGTTTTGAACCCGTGCTTTCGGTTTGCGTGACCATTGCACTACCCCTACACCACGGTCGCCTTACATTTTTATTTGAATAATTATACGAAAAAAGCAATCTTCTTTCAGTCTCATAATAGCTTTAGAGACTGGTTAGAATTAGATTACCGTATTTAATTATAATGCTGGTTTAATTAGCTTGGGAATGGGCATGGCTCTTGCTTATCGTTTGATTATACTATGGCTTACCACAAGTAACTCGTCAATGCTGTACATATAAAACTTAACAAATAGCCATTTAAAAAATAGTTAATAATTACCTATCCATAAACTCTAAAATAACATAGTATAATAATTAAAAAAAGAATAAGTTAACACTCTATCTCTTGTCCAATAACAATCAAGTATATATCACCCTTAACCGCCATTCGTCCGCTTAGATGACACTTGAGTAAACATCTGCGGTACAAGATTTCTGAGCATCTCTTAAACTATGTCACATGCCATTTACAACTCTAACCTTTATAAAAATTGCGTTCACTTTACTATAACATGTTTGAATCAACATGCGTCAATTCAAACTCCCAGAGGATTGGAAAAGAGATAGTGTTGATATGTGGATAAATCTGGGCTTTAGGAAAATATGAAATACACAAGTTTATGTAGTTGAAATTGAACATTTATTTTTAGTATATTAGTGGAATATTGTACAGTATTAACTAATCAATGAAATGCGTGGTGAAATAATCTTTCTTAATATCATTTTATACAAATAATAATTGACGTTATATGTAATAATTAATCTAGCCACATAATTATTGTGTTTGTTTCCGTCAATAGAAACATGCACGTTGTGAATAATTTATGACATTCATTGAATTGTGTTATTGTTATTAATATTATAGTAGGTTAATCGAATTATCACAGTTCAATTACTTCAGGGATAGGCAGAGACAATGGCACTGCCTACTTTTATGAATGTCCCGAATTTAAATTAACCTTAGTAAGTAAAGTAAAAGTAATATTGCAATCCTCGTTACTACTTTATTTAATTTAAATGTTTTTATACGTACAAGTACATTCTTTAGCTTTCCGCAAACGATACACTCTAACCAAATATGTTATATCAACATCCATTTCATGCAATAATATCAACAGGGATAGGCAATGAATAATCCACGACATAACTCGAACTAATACGACTCTATTGCTTCCTTCACATCCACAATTATCTTCATACAAGTTTTTTTTTAGGGCAGGAGCTTGATTTATTAGGACGAGTAGTCCTTTAATCAAGAATAGTCATCGTTTTATTTCACCGCCAACGATTTACAAAGTTAATTATTCAATCAAATTGTCACGTCTTTTTCTCACAAGGATCAGCTGAGACAATGGAGCGCCACTTGCCACGATCCTTACACAACTCCTTTGCTACCATCATATCCACAATTTTCTTTATACAAGCTCTACGATTATGTGCACTAGGTAACCCAGCGTTCTATCTCCATTTTGGTCGAAAAACAAACTATTATATCCATAAACCCATTTGAAATAAGTTAATTTATATTTTAAATCTTTAATAACGCATTCTAAAGTAAAAGGCAGTATCGTAAGTAAAACTATTTCGGCCTCTATTCCTATATTGTGCAAATATATACAAAAAACACCGCAGTTTTAATTAAATAATGTATTAATAACTGACAGAAATGTTTATGTATATAAGAGAGTCTATAAAGCTTATACTTCATTTCTTTAGTGTTACGTTTCTAGACCAACGAAGCAAGCTCTGAGGGGACTATAAATTTCTACTTGGCACGATGCCAGGGGTAAAATTTCTTAGGTAAACATGTGGTTGGTTACGTGTGTTCGATTCACTACCTTTAGTGTAGTATTGTTTCATGCACGCACTTTAACAACTCCCTAAGCGATCATTGTGATGTTGACTTAAGTAGAACTGTAAGTACTGAGCATAAAAATAAATACTGTTTAATGACAGCAGTAAAATATGTTCAAATTTTTTTTTCAGTTTTCGGCGTTCTTTATTGTCATTGGCCATTGCTTACCACCATGCAACTTGAGGTAATGAAAACTTTGATAAATCATGTGTCAATTTGCATTCAGATTTGACACAAAAACGGTAAAAAGGCGACCGTGGTGTAGTGGCAATGCAATGGTTACACAAACCGAGAGCACGACTTCGAAACCACCCACCGGTACCAATGTATCTTTGATATAATAATATGTACTTTGGTTGTCCTGTTTCTATAATACATTTAGTATATAAATGTAAAAAAAACATCGCCGGACTTTTAATACCTCTACTAATATTAGTTTTTTCTTATAAACTTTATATGATTTCAAAACTTTTTCATGTTTAAAAACTGCCTGAGTTGTTTGTTCAAGTTAACAACCCGGATGGTATAAACTTTCACGTAGCTTTTTCACTGTGTTGTGAAGGTAGGTGTTTATAAAGTAAATAAATAATGTCTGCAGGGATAATGTTGGTATATTAAAATACAGTACCTACACAGACAACTTGATTAATAAAACAAATAATAGGTATACAATTCGAACTGAGTTGGACACTATATTTCAAGACAACCTCGTGATTAACTCACTCTAATAAAGCACAACGTAAGGTAAAGAAAGGTTCATTATCATCGTCAGCCAGAAGACATGTGTTGCTGAACATAGGCCTCCCCCTTCAAACGTCATTCCGAATGACAAGATGCCAGTTGCATCCAGAAGTTATTCGTCACTGTGTCGTCAGTCCACCTAGTGAGACCTGCTCAACTAAAAAAGGTTACGAAACAATAACTTTCTCGAATGATAATAATTTGAATTTATAACTGTTTTGTTTTTAAATTGGCATGTCACAATCACGCACACCGTTAATCAAATAAGTCCACCATGCCGGCCTACTTGAACAATACTTTAGCAACTTTGGTGCTGAAACTGTGGTACTACCCCGATCCGGCAGAAGACCTTGTTGTCACGTATCCATTTTGTTCCTACTATAAAAGTATGTTGTACAAATCCCTAATAATAGTATTTAATAAACTTCAAAGAAGATTCAACTACTTTACGTTAGGTATATTCATACATTATATTATTTTTTAGAATAAAAAGGCTTACCTTATGATTTTCCATTTCTAAGCGTAAAAGACACGACACGATATATAGAACACGACTGCCCATTAATTTTATTTTGGTATACACGCCCGTATAATATATCAGTAAAATAAAACTTGTGACATAATAATCAGTGAAAATCAAACTACTAAAATATTTAATTTAAATATTATTGAGTCGCGACATGTAATATCGATATGGCTGGCGGCAAGTAAGTAAGATGTCCAAGTCCAAGAGCGCCGACGACTAAAAACCTGATTCAGTTTACGGTCTCCTCGGCACTATGCCGGCACTATGGATGGAAGAACACATGAGTCTGTAAAGAAACTGCAAACTAAATGAATCGAAATCTAATTGTATTTAGTCAACACCTTAATATTAATAAAGTTCTTTTAAATTATAAGCCAGTGTAAAAGACTTATACTCAAACTATTACTTATCGCATGTTAACTTCTTTTGTTCTTGTATATTAAAAGCTATTTTTAAATTAATATTCTTTTGTTCAAACTTTTAAAGTAAAATGAAAAATAAAAATGTTTTAAATATAAATACTAAGAGAATAAAGTCCAGGTGAAATCATGTGTACGAGTATGTAATTAATTCTTCTACGAAGATAAATCCTATAATTCACTGGGTAACATGTCTGATTTTTTATGGTTAACATCATTTAGACCTTGTTGGAAAATAAATAATTATATTTAATTTGTAATACCTTTTTATATAACCATTTTTTGTACATTCATTTTTACATAAAAATATAATTGCCACTTTTATATAAAAATGAATGTACTTAAAAAGATTATATAAAAAGGTATTACAAATTAAATATAATTATTTATTCTCCAACAGACCTCTTAACCTCAATTTGATGTTAAGACGATTAAAAGGTAGCTTCGTGTCTCTGATCAATAAGCAACCTATTAATCGCGCCCAATCATGATTATAATTAGAATCATAGTATTATAAAGTATTTGGTAGAAGCTTAAAATAACGAAGTCTAATTAACTGAGGATTTCATATTTATTATGTAATGATTTAAAGAGGTAGGCAGACTATCGGTTACTTTCCGTCCAGTCTACCGGCTCAGTATCCTTCATAATATCGAGCGGTGTGCCAGAAGAATATTCAAGGTAAATAATGTAACATAGTTATGGGTTAGGTGCTTTTTGAATCATAGAGCTTGCATGAAGAGAATTGTGAATGTGAAGGAAGCGAGGGAGTTGTGTCAGGATCGTGGCAAGTTGCGCTCTACTGTCTCTGCCTATCCCTGTGGAAAAAAGGTGTGACAATTTGTTTTTTTTTAATTTTTCTTTTGAAATGACAAATAGTTATTGGTCATTTATACAGGCTGCCGATCTGCGGTAGTACTAGGGTACATACAGCGAAATGATTTAGTTGCATTTCAAGATTAGCTTAAAAGTTGCCGATTCCAACTAACCCAGCATAGTGAAAACTGCTACTTATCAGCTGTCTGCCTATCACTCTTGCAACATTCGCGTAAAGTGTCATAAACAGTAACTAACAAAGAGGCACACTTCCCTTATACATTTTGTATGCACGTAATGGCCCCATTCGCTATGCCTGCTTTGGACACATCTTCATTATTAATCACCCAAAATGCATCCAAATGTGTGAGACTTCAACACATGCATTCACAATTGGCTTTACTAATGTAACAGGTCAAAGTCACGAAGATCAATTGACAAGTAACCCCACTGGGATGCAGATAGCTTAGCCAAGTACGATTCTACACATACGGTCGTTATTTTAAACACTAATTGCATAAATTAATACGTAGTGTTATTTATAAAATAAAATAAAAAACTATTGTGTTGTTTTGACATCGGTAATTTTGTAGTAATATCCACTCATTATAACCCCAAATAATGGCTTTAATTCATGTATAGAAATAATAATAATTAAAAACATAAAATTTTAATATTGAAGATTGTTTCTTAATTAAATCTGGTACATTCTAAAAAAAATGGGTATCTATGTAGACGCATTACGTAGAAAGTAGCACTCTATTGTCTCTGGATGGATTGGATGGGAATCCATTGTCATTTTTCCCTAACATCTACAAGCTACATGATTTTAAATTTGTTAAGGTAACTGAATATTATTTGATAAATCAAACTACAATAAACATACCATATTATAACACAAAAGAAACGTTATACCTCGATAAACCACGTCAAAAATCCAATACATTTTCAATCACAGACAGGTGAAATTTAATCTGTCCACAGTCTGCCAACCTCTAGCGAATAAAACGCCGACCACAAACTCCAATGAATAAATAAATGCAATTAAGATCTATGTCAACGTTGTTGGCCGAAATGCCGACTTTATATTGATATACGTAGACAAATTGACAGGTTAGACCGCACGATTTGGTGATGATATGAGAGATAGACAACTCATATGTATTAATTTTAGGAATAATTTAGTACGACGGATTTATCATCTATATTTTAATACAGGCCTATCTTAAATCATTAAGTTGTGACGCCTCATTCGCACAGGGATATGTAGAGAAAATGCAGCGACAGTTCCGTGATCCAGACACAACTTTTAAGTCTTTGGTTCTAGTTATTATTATAGGAAGATTGTTCATGAATTAAATTGTGGATTTTTTTAGGAAGAGCAGTGCTCATAACCATACAATATGTATGAAAGGAATTGCAGATGTGTAAGAGGCGAGGAAATTGTCTCTGGATTTTTTAAAGTAGCTCTGTCTCTCTGCATATACCTGTGAGAATAGAGTCGACGAAAAACCAAATGAATTTTATGAAAGCACTTGCTTCTTGTCAGGCTGGAGTACGGTCCAATAATAAAAGTAGCAGTCGGACCCACCGTGCCGGTCTAGTTAGAACCAACAACTTGAAGCTGATCCCGAAACGCTGAGTAACTTCACTTTTACACTTGAAAGTGGTTGTATTACCCCAGAAATGGTCACAAACTGTTTGTGGCAACTCTTAAAAAACTAAACTTAAAAATTTTCGTCGAAATGCACGAATGAGACGATGAAAATAAAATTCCACAAGTATCACTCGTATAGTTAAATTGAGCGTCAGTAAATTGTTGAGTCCTTGTTAAGAGGCTTATAAATGTCCACATGTGGAAGTGTAACTTTGTTTATTCCGCTTTCATTTACCAATGACATTCAAAATTGTTTAAAATGTATTAATGAAATAGAGGTTGCTCACTTTAGTGAAATTGTGCAACGAAATTGTTACCTTCCTAAAATTAACTCACAGTTGGTATGCATTATTAAATTCTTCACCGTCAAATAAAAGCTTTTTCCTATTATATGCCTTCATATAGATACCTATTATATGTATACTTTATTATATTTATGTAGAAGAAGTTTTAGTTTTAAATATACGAAGAAATAAAGGAAGCAAAGATTTAACCTTATTCCTAGCTAGTCTTTTACTTCCGAGATAAAGAAGTAAAAAGTCGAGTTAACGGTTACGGTTTGGGCAGGGTTAAAGAAGCTTGCTTATAGGATGGGAAGGTATTATACGACAAGAAAACGTTGCATTAAACCAACCGATCATGTCGACTGGTAATTCGGTTGACAGAATATGGATGCTTCGACCCGACCAGTAAAAATAAAAGATAATTGAGTAAAATTAATTTTTGTACGACATAAACATTTAGTAACTTTGTATGGAAATGTTAAACTATTATATAAAATGCTATATAATAGTTACTAGAAATATTATTACTGTATAAATTAGCAATGAAAATTCACGCGTCCGGGTATCAAACGTGGCGTCTGCCGTCGCGCTTATGTGCATGCGTGAAATATTTGTGTCCAATTTATAAACCTAATTTACACCAAAGTTATTAAGTTTATATTTGTACAAATATACAGCACTCATGAATTAAACAAATTTTATGCGGCTTACTATCGCGTTTATTTTGGTGTTGAATTTATAAGTTTTTTTTATTATTTCGACGTTTCGAGAGCTTTGCAGCCATCGTGGTCACGGAGAGACTGATGTATTGGTCGTCCTATTGGTTGATGCTGTTATTGTTTCCAAAACTGTTATTGTTCCCTGTTTGATGTTTTGATTTTGTTTTTCTGTTCCTGGTTTAATTCAAATCAAAACCAAAATAAACGTGATGGTAAGCCGCATAAAATTTGTTTAATTCAATAATCAATGTTCAATAATAATAAGGTTAAACTAGGCATTGACTCGGAATAATAAATCACATGTTGTTAATATAATAATATGTAATAAATTCATAATTGTAGGCTATTATTATGCATTATTATTCATGAATATTATTATTGTGAAATAAACTAAAAATTACTATGTGTCAGGTTTATGGCTCTCGGCGCGTAACTCACCAATGGCTAAGCTGCATTTGTTAGTATAGCAACTCACTAACAAATAAAATATTAATATAAACATTAGTATTCAATGAGTAAAATTTCAAAGATATTTTAATAAGAAAAGACGTACGTAGATAAGTCATACGCACTCTGAAATTGGCACGTTAAAACTTTGCTAAACTTAGTGTCGCGATGCAGAGAAAAAAATATTTTAATTTTTTTCGTTTTCAATAATTATCATTTCGTCCAACTTTCACTTCGTCGTGGTTGACCGTTTAAACTTGTGCCATTTAGAACACTAAAACTGATGTTTATGACGTATAAACCGATATCATTTTACACCGAGTAACATACATACCTACGAGTAAAATAGTTTTACAGTGTTAGCGATTCTAAACTAGGATGCAACCCTGTATGTCTACATTATAATTAGTACAATTACTATTTAAATATTATTGAATTGTGCATGCGAGTTTAATGTTGAGGATATAAATTTATGTAATATAACCGACCGTGGTGTAGTGGCAGTTTAATGGTTACACAAACCGAAAGCACGAGTTCGAAACCACCCTCCCGTACCAATGTATCTTTGATATATATACTTTGGTTATCCTGTTTATATGATACAAGCACTTTAGTAACTTAGTTTAGAAATGTGAAGAAAATTCTATGATTTAGTGTTTTGTTACGACATACAAATAACATTGCATTTTTTTTATTGTGACACGACATTTGACCTCGACCCGCAAGAGGAGATCCAAGAGTGACGACGACTGGAACAGCCGAGTTAGTCACGGCTGCCTCAGTCGCCGTCACTATGTCGGCATATTGAGGTATTTGTGGAGTAGAATCTACTATTATAGTAACTATCCCATAACATTCTACTTAAAATTTTCCATTTTGAAAAGAGAACTTCACTAAACTATAGTAACCTAACTTATCCTAACAAGTGGAAAACCCGCTTTACACTGCGCTCAGGGAAACAACACGTGGTAATAAATTCATACAATATGTATAAATATACAATTATTAGGTATATAAGTTAATACGTAGAAGTGGAAGACTTTATAAGAGAAGTTGCAACCAGTTACTCGTACATAAAGGCCTATTAATAATTTAAAAGGAGTTAAATTTTAACTGTTCCGATATCGACGTATAGTTGACAAGAAATAAATAAGTAAGATTTCAATTAGTATCTATCAATTATTTGACAAAATGACCATTTAATTTGAATATTAGAATTTTAAAATTAACTAGAATTTCCTGCAACCTGACTGTATGTCCTTCAAACTAACAATAATTGTTTCTACAGCTGACGTTTAGTACCATAATTTTTTTGTATTTAATCGATCGAATTTACATATTACTATTAAACCAACTTATAATAGTGAAAAATATAAGAGTAAATTAAAAAAAAAGATAAAAGGTGATTGGCGAAAGAGATTTATAAATCAATTAAATTGTCACGCCTTTTTCCCACAGGGATAGGCAGAGATAAGGTAGCGCCACTAAATATAAATCGAAGGTGGATAAAACGTTACACCCAAAAGATTGGTACTTAATTGAATCGGAGGACATTCTTGAAAAACCCTAGATTTAATATGAAGAGAACTGTGCATATGAGGGATCGTGGAAAGTGGCGTCTAATCTATTGTGTCTACCTATTCTTGTCGGAATTGAGGCGTGACAATTTGATTGATTGAAAGGCTACTGTAATAAAAATACACATCATCATCAATTTCTCGCCTTAATGATCCTGACATAACTAACTTGAAATGAAAAAAATATTTTATCAGCATGAGAATGCAATTGCTCAACGTTTGGTTTTACCCTGGTTTCGGAAAGGCGTATGACGAGAATAAGACCTTAAGAAACTCGTCAAATAAAGACTTCACGTACACAATAATATTTAACAAATTGTTAATTTTTATATAAACATAAAATAAAAGAGTAAAACCCCACAGGTTTCAAATTTAAATTAAAAAATTGCTTTCTTCGCTTCCACAATGGATCACAAATATTGTATAAATATCTTGTAATACTCGCATAGGTCGGGGGAAGCAACCTTATTCTGTCGACTGTATCGGCAGTCGAACTAAAAAGATCGATACGTCGTTTCTTTGCAGAACAATCGACAAGTAGAATGCTTTTCCTTGTCTTCTGAAGCCTTAGATCCTTCAAGCGATGCGTGTGGAAGCACCTTTGGCCGGCATAGTGGCGGTTTTTGCAGTCGTCGGCACTGTTGGATGTCTTATTGCTTACCACCAGGCGGGTCGAGGTCGAGTCACAATAAAAAAAACTATCTAAGTGAATTTTATTTATTTAATAGATAAGTAGAATTTTTTAAATCTTTATATTTTGTTTTTAAGTTGAAAATTATTAATTCGTATTATTCATTAGATATAATACAGTACTAACATTTAAAAAATTCTCCGCATTTTTCCTATCAACTCTTTCACTGGGCTCACGATATTGATTGTTGAGTGTCCCCAAGCGTGGAGCAAATTGACGTGGGTTATTCGGAATTATTATTATCGTTGTTTTAGTAGTTAGTCCAGCTGATAGGTTCCCACCACTGTCACGCATACTTCTGGCCACGCGCCTAATTTTGATTCTTCCTTCAAATATATATTCTATTATTTCATGTACATTTTTTTATATAATTTCATACAGCTATCATATAATATTATACGTTTCCATACGGCTCAACAGATTCTATTTTATCAATCAATCAATCAAATTATCACGCCTTTTTACAATGGAGCGCCACTTGCCACGATCCTGACACAACACTCTCGCTTCCCTCACATCCACAATTCTCTTCATAAAAGCTCTAAGGTTATGGGCACTAGGCAACCTAGCTTTCTTGAGGATGCCTGCCTATTCTATTTTATGTACATTAAAATACTTCAGACTAAATAAACCAGAGACATTACGTTAGATAAATCATGTTTGATAGAAAATACTTTGATAAATACTGCAGTGATTTCATGCTCCGATTATAAACCTACTTGTATAATACCGATGAACTAACTTGGATAAATAACTATAAACGATAAACTACTGGTCACAAGGTTCAATATTTAAGGCTTCCCAAATTCTCTATTTTAGTTCTGTTTCGGTGCAGCTGGAAAGATCGTAATCCGCTTAATGAAAAGAACTTTCAACAGGTGACTGGGATTACTATTCTTTATTTACTACTCTATTTAAGTCAAAATTAACCTTTTAATGTTTCTGTCAATAGTTGCTAATTTGTCTTTCAAATACTTTTAACTCTTACAAACGCTAAATCAATCAATCAATTTGTCACGCCTTTTTCACACAGGGATAGGCAGACAATGAAGCGCAACTTGCCAAGTTCCTGATACAACTCCCTCACTTCCCTAACATCCACAATTCTTTTTATACAAGTTTTACTGTTATGGGCTCTAGACAGACCAGCTCCTGGGGCTGCCTCAATCAACATCTCATTTATAAATTCCTTTAATCAGTCTACTTTCATTCAAATATATATATATGTATGTTAGATGAACTGGTAACATATGAAAAATACCGAAATGGTATAAGCTAGCTGTCTACGGTTCTCATAAAAACGGGGTGCCCGCATAAATTGCGTCGTAAAGGCTCACATAAAACTGCTCGGAATCGGAAACCGGGTTGAGATTGGTGCTCGAAACATCAATTATTCAATACATATCTATTTACAAATATATTGTGTTAGTTTTATGTTTATATTACATGATGCTAAGTTACAAAGATGCGGTGATGTTATCGCATAAAAGCACCCCTTCGGTTTGATTCGACATCTTACAATTCTTTCCAACATTATTAACATTGTGACCAGAAACGTGTTAGATGGTTTTATTAGAGTATGTTATTAAGATAGACAACGCTTTGCAAGTGATTGAATAGATAAGAGCTCTCGTTAATGTCCATTTGTAATGTGTTTTAGTCTAGACAAAAAAATAACTTTAGTTAAAGTATCTTTGTAGAACAATCAACAAGTAGAATGCTTTACCAGCCCATGTGTTATAACCGATGCTATTCAAGCGATGCGTGAAGAAGCACCTTGGGCCGGCATAGTGACGGCGACTGTGGTAACCGTGACTCGGTTTTTTCAGTCGTCGGCACTCTTGGACCTCCTCTTGCTTAACATCAGGCGGGTTGAGGTGAGATGTCGAGTCACAATAAAAAAACTAAGAAAAGTGACTGCGATGGAGTGATAGTGCAATAGCGACTTTGACATATGTATTTTAGTCGACTAGTTTCTATAATACGAGTACAAGCACGTTTAGTAGCTTAGTATAGAAATGTAAATAGAAAACTAAAAAGATAAAAGTACCTGAAGACTTAGATTGATTTTAAAATAATATATAATATGGTTAAGTGTTGTATCAGGATCATGGAAAGTGTTAATAGCATTTGAGACTGCTTGTCCTTGTGACCTCTTCATTAAAAAAATAATAAAAAACAATAAATAAACGTAAACGTATCTTGACAAACGGACAGTTAACACTCCAGTCCGCTACAAGTCTCGAGTTCGATGCCTAGTCCGAGACAATATAAATTCTTCGGGTAGAGGTCTTCGATATCTGGTGGTCATTTACCAGTCCCACCACTTTCAAATGTTCGCCTTGAAGCGAACTACTCGAATGTTGCCGGTACATTCAAATGGTATTTTCAATTATTTTATAAAAGTTATTTTAAAAAATATATAAACTATATATATTTTTTAAATTTATTTATTTACATTTCTATACTAAGCTACTAAAGTGCTAGTAGTACTATCATAGAAACAGGACAACCAAAGTACATATATCAAAGATACATTGGTACCTCTCGAACTCGTGCTCTTCGGTTTGTGTAACCATTGCACTACCACTACACCACGGTCGCCTTAAGGTCGCTTTAATTTTAAGGTTTAAGATAACTGTATAGTTAATTTATAAATTTATTTTGTTTTGTAATTGTGTTTATGGAAACGACGTGTTTTTGGATAACTCTCAACTTGGTCACTGATTTATTGGACAGCTAGGTTGCCTAGTGCCCATAACCTTAGAGCTTGTATGAAGAGAATTGTGGATGTAAAGGAAGCGAGGGAGTTGTGTCAGGATCATGGCAAGTGGCGCTCCATTGTCTCTGCCTATCCCCATGGGAAAAAGGCGTGACAGTTTGATTGATTTAAAAAATAATTTGCCACGAATAGGTAGGTTGACTGAATTATTTCTTGCCTCAATTCTCGGACGCCTCACTTCACTTATAACCACGATTTAGATGTTCTATTAAGTATATATAGATAAAATAATTTGAAAATCAATTTACATTAGCTATGCCACAGGACTTTGTATTGAGTATTGAGGACTTTATTTCATATAATTTATATAACTAGGCCGGCATTACGAAAAATATTGCCACTCAAATTACAGTAATTAAATTAATTAATTAATTGCGCGAAGTACTGTTCGCACCTCTGCGACGGCTCTGCCAAGTATCTTCTCAATGCCCTGGATTCATTGCAGCGCCAAGCTGTCCGAATTATAGGAGATTCGGAGGTCACACGTTCTCTGGAGCCCCTGCAACTACGCAGAGACATGGCGGCTTTGTGCGTCCTCTATCGCCTATACCACGGAGAATGTTCCGAAGAGCTCTTTAACCTTATTCCTGCCTCGTCCTTCTACACCCGTAATACCCGCCAGGTCGGGGAAAGCATCCACATTTTATCGACCGAATCGGCAGTCGAACTAAAAAGTTCGGTGCGTCTTTTCTTTGTAGAACAATTGACAAGTGGAATGCTTTGCCAGCCCATGTGTTCTCTCCATCCTATGACCTTGGATCCTTCAAGCGATGCGTAAAGAAGCACCTTAGGCCGGCATAGTGGCGGCGGCTGGGGCAGCCGGGAACTGACTCGGTTATTCCAGTCGTCGTCACTCTTGGACCTCCTCTTGCTTATCATCAGGCGAGTCGAGGTCAGATGTTGTATCACAATAAATATAAAAAAAAAGTTATATAAAGTTGCAATCGCCTCCATCTATTAACCTTATTTCATCTTAATATCGAGGTAATGTCATATATTGAGCTACAAGAAAAAAAAAAAAATTCGTAACAAAATACCAAGTATTGAACTAAAAAGAAAACAACTTCTTACAGTAGATTTATTTATATACACTTATCACCAGACTACGCCAGAGTATCTAAATCTAAAGGAAACTTGAATTTTCTCTACACTTGGCAGGATAAAACCCTATTTCTTTCAATTACGACGTAAATATTTTTAGATGTGGTTTTCTAGACACTACATTTCTTTTCTATTTATTGAAAGTAGATTTTCTAGTTTCAATTAGAATACCGATTTAGACCGATTTTTTATACATACATTATATATATGTATGTATATATATATATATATATATATATTACGAGTATTTTTATTATTGCGGTGAGAACGTGCCATAAATTATTTAAACCCTCAGCGAGTCTTACTTCCGTAATTTTATTGAGAAATTACAAACTTCTACACATTGGCAAAATTCTGTAAACAATAGCACTTGTTTAAACTTCCAACCCCCATTTAAACCTTGGTTTGGGTACCCTGAGTCTTGTATTCATAGTTGTGGCTGAATTTCTCCCAAAGGCATGAACTTAATTTCAAGTTTGTGTCGAGCACGTGCAAGCCGTGCCAAGGCGCTCATATTTACCTACTATATACCAACAGAAACTTAATAGCTTTACTCAACTAGTATGGAGAAACTTTCTTAGAAATTACTTTAGGGCAGCCACCATTCCAATATGGCGGATAAAGACGGCGTTTAATAATGACTGCTTGACTTAATTAGTAAGCCACTTGTGCAGTTCATTTCAATTTGTAATTAATTTTTAACAAATTTTAACAATTCTAAACGAATGAAAATACGATTGGAAGTGGTTAAATGAAGAGTTGAATTGTCACGTACAGGCTATAATGTTGTGTGCTACTATAGGTGAATGTGCATTATAATATATAATATAAAAGTTTTCACTTGCAACGTCGTGATAACAACAATATATTAAGATGTAAAGACTAGACAAGAGATTTAGTACAATCAGAATATATAATAATGTGGGTTAAGCTCTTGGTAGGATTAAGTCGGAACCCCGGCTGCCTCAAATATAATTACTTCGTTTAATATTTTATATAAACCGAGAAGGTAACGGCGTAGTTCGTCAACTATGATAAAGAAGAAAAATTAAATTGTCAGTCTTTGTTAGAAAATTTCATAGCAAAATTATATTTGGAGACGTTATTATGGGGCGAGAATTTTGCGGAAAGCGGAGAATTTTAAAATGAGTTAAAATATCTATTCTTATTATAAAAGGTTGCTTCTGGTTCAATGCAGCTTTTTGCCTTTTACACATTTCGCTTATGTCTTGCTATATTTTTAGTAAAACCAGTAATTTATTTGGTGAGAGTTCTCCCAAATAAAAAGTATTAAGAAATTGAATTTTTTCAAATAGTATAAATCACGTTTACAACCACAAAAAGGTAGTGAAACAGAATAATTCAGGTGCACAAATGGAGTCTGCATTTCGTGCTTGAGGTAATAAAATGTAGATAAAACTTACAAGAAACTATATTAAAACACTTTAGGTCTGGCTTTGAAATTGAAAATTATAAATAAAAAGGTACTTGTAAGCTATGAATAGAATAAAATCTTTCATCAAACTTTCAATGCTATTTAATAATATTAATTAGGTTATTGATTAATCTTAGAGGCATAGCTTTTATACTTGCTTGTATCTAAGAAACAGAACAACCAAAGTACATATATCAAAGATACATTGGTACCGGTGCGTGGTTTCAAACTCGTACTCTCGGTTTGTGTAACCATTGCACTGCCACTACACCGTTCCCACGAGTACTTTGTACTTTGTAAAGTACTAGTATAGAATTAAGAAGGTGAATTGGCATTATTTAGGTATGAAACGACTACTGATTCTGCTTGCTTGAGCAAGCGCGCTTACATTTTTTATGACCCCTGTCAATGCAATAGACTGGATATTGTACGAAATAACTCAGTTGTATTTTTAAGGTCGTTGAATTAAATTTTGCTAGACAACTTAATAATGAATATTTCAATTTAAATATTTTTCTACATTTAAGTATTTTTTTGTATTTGTCTTAAGTTTTTTTACATTTCTATACTAAATTACTAATCGTGCTTGAGGAAAAGATTTTATAAATCTCATGTGAATGGATGCGTTTAACAAGGCAGGCCCAGAAGGGTGTTTGCCGACCAAATCGGGGACATCCTCAAGAAAGCTAGGTTGCCTAGTGCCCATAACCATAGAGCTTGTAGGAAGAGAATTATGAATGTGAAGAAAGCAAGTGGCGCTCCATTGTCTCTGCCTATCCCTGTGGGAAAAAGGCGTGACAATTTGATTTAATTTTTTGTATGATAGAAACAGGAAGACGTTTGATATACGTCAATATAGATGCATTGGTATCGGCCTTTATTTTTACACCAGTGACTCCCAGTATGGGTAAATATTGCACTACCTAATATTACATCACGGTCGCCTCTTTGTATCATATTGTTTTAACATTTCGGTGAAAATTAATACAATAAATTCATAAAATAAACAATCGAAAATTCTTGCAAAATCTCTCAACATCGAACTATAGCGTAGGTCGGGGCTAGCCCCAACGAAAAGACTTATAGAACAATGGCCGCTTGTTCTACGAAGCTTTTGTCTAATACAAACGTTGTACAACATGGCTACGTACAATTTAATATTTTATGAAAAAAGTATTGTTTTTGTCGCCTGGCATATTGTGCAGTATTATTTACATACACCATGTTTTGTTTTAACTGAAATATATGTATAAGTTTAAACATACAGGTACTTAACTAAAACTAGAGTATAAATAAATTTTAATTTAGAGTATACATTAGAAAAAGGCTAGGTTGCCTAGTGCCCATAAGCGTAGAGCTGGTATGAAGAGAATTGTGGATGTAAGGGAAGCGAAGATTTATGTCAGTATTGTGGCAAGTGGCACTCAATTGTCTCTGCACATCCCTGTGGGAAAAAGGATAGATTTTTATATACATTAGCCGTATACTATAATTCATATATAAGGAATGTATACTCCAAGATTTTTTAATAACCCTAACCGTCAACGCTTGTATGTAGAGCAAAAGGTGGAGTTAAAGATAATATTTTTCAAATGTTATACTTGTATACCTCGGTTTGCATTATCTGACAATTTGCATCTTTAAATAACTGATAATGTAAATTACAATACGCGACATCTGACTCCGACTTTCCTGGTGATGAACAAGGGGAGGTTAGTTTAGTCGGTCACTGTGACTATGCCGGCCAGAGGTGCTTTTTCATGCTTCGCCTAAATCCTATCCGTTCAACTCAAAATGGAGACGCAGCTTTAAGATTGATTAATAGTTATATTATAATATAAGAAATTAATCAAATTGCGCTCCACTGTCTCTGCAACCTGCAACTAGGATAGGCAGAGACAATGGACAGTAGTAGTCGCGCGACAGAAGACAGTGTTCGATACCCGGTTGCAGTTAAACAATGTGCACGTGTCTAATCAATTTCAATTTATAATATTTTAGCGCCCATATAGCTTGAATGAAGAGAACTGTGAATGTGAAGGAAGCGAGCGAGTTGTGTCAGGATCGTGGCAAGTGGCGCTCCATTGTCTCTGCCTATCCCTGTGAGAAAAAGGCCTGACAATTTGATTGATTGATTGATAACTAAAAATTGGTTACTGTATAGATACCTACCTAAAATACTATATAATAATTCATAGTATTGTAATATGTTAAAATTAAATAATAAATGTTCCCGGTTTTTTCTAATTTGTCTCCGTTTCATTCTATATATTTTTAATTTTAATGTTTTATGTTTCTAACATTTGATTAAATGCACCACAAAGTACGAATTATCAAATATATTATTAATACGCGATAAGGTTTTGCATGCATATAGTAATTTTAAAACCTTTTGTTCAAATAATTTTCGTTATAAAAGATTGCCCAGTCTGCGAAGCAAATTGGTGGGCAAACAGGGGTTGTTATTCAAGAATATTACAGGAATATTATAGACACGAGGAATGGTAACTTATAAATTATTCAGGCTACAATTGGAGGTGAAATAAAATATCCGAATCAAAATGTTTTAAATTGTAGTACTTACTCTTAATAAATAATGTGTGTAAATGAAACATTTAAATATATAGGGTTTTTAGTGGCTGAGATTGAGCCAACTGTAAACTGAGTCCTGTTTTAAGTCATTGGCATTCTTGAAACTCCCCGACACCTGAGGCGACCGTGGTGTAGTGGCAGTGCAATGGTTACGCAAACAGAGAGCACGAGTTCGAGACCACCCATCGGTACCAATACCAATGTATCTTTGATATATGTACTTTGGTTGTCCTCTTTCTATGATACAAGCACTTTAGTAGCTTAGTATAGAAATTAAAATTTTAAAAATATATAAATAAATAAAATCTACTAAAATCTACCTTACCATCAGTACAGTATGTAAAGGTGTACAGACCGTAAAGTAATTTAGTCGCGTTTTGGGATCAGCTTTTAAGTTGCCGTATCCAACTAGGATGTGACTACTACTTACAGTTTTCGAATTAACAACAACAGCTTAACAACAGGCGGGGTGCTGTCATTGTCGAGTCAGAATACTAAAAAAATATAATTTACGTTTTAAAGAAAGACATATCAAGATATACATAAAGAAGGTATCTAATTTAATTTTTTTAGTATAATCGATTATTTCAAAAAATCCTCAAATATGCCAATAAAAAATGTAAGATAATAAAACATTTAATCATATTTTAGTACTTTGTATAATTCATTAATAGTTTTATGCTTTACTATCATAAGTATGTTTTGCAGATAAAATATAAGTATACCTGTATAAGTTAATACACGATCATTTTTTATTTGTTTTATTGAAAGGTTCAAAGCACAAAACTAAAATCAAACAGCGTGCAATGTTTACAATAAATTGTCAATGTTTTGTTTTCCAATTAAAAACGCTTGCATAACTTCATAACTGTATTTAATTTGCAGTAACAGAATAAAATTTGCTATAAAAAAAAAAACAGAGAAACAAATCTATCGGCGGATTAATTAAAACATTGTATGCGTTGTCTTTTTATTTTTTTCTTCTTCTGGAATCCAGATGTCTATATACACCGGAATCACAATCGTCGGCGGCCGCTCACCCTCGTATATATTTTCTTTGTAGTCGACCCTGAGAGAGATACTCCATCCCCTTTCATCCTGCATGAATCCTGTAATTCCATCTCGTGTGCCTAAAGCCTCCATGAATAAAATAAGATGGAACAGGGGTGTACTATCCATTTCACTCTTTATTGTTCACGCCCGGGTAAGTTGAAATGAGAGGGTTGTAGGCCAGGCGATGCAATAAAATGGTGAGTGAGCCTATATGCTTCTAAATAAATACATTCAAAGCCAGTTTTTTTATTCCATCTTTTTCAATACATGGTTTTAATTGTTTGACATACCTACATAATATATTAAGGTGCATTTCCACTTTGTAAATATAAAGTTGCGGATTGAAAGACTTGTGTATAGTCGCCTTTTGTGATCTATTATTTATCAGGGATATTCCGGAATAAAAAAGCTAAAACGGGATATCATAAAGTGACACAAATTTGAAATATGTTCGCAAAGACGGGAGGTTTAATGTCGAAAAAGAGTTGAAGTAAATAAGGTTAATTTTCAAATTGGTGTTTTAAAATGGACAGACTCTAAATGGCTTGTCAATTTAACCCTTTGTTTTAGTAGATCGTAATTGAACGCAAAATAGATAGAGGCGAAGCTTGAACTATGTTTATTGTTTAACAAATTGTTCGCGTGACGAAAGAGTTCGTTTTTTAAAAAGTTTAATACCCATAATCAATATGATATGGAATAATATGATAAAATGAAAATGCATACTTTTTTTAAAACGATACTTAGGTTAGGAAGTTCTAATATAAAGTAACGAAAAATAACGTATTATTTAATTTGAAATCACCTATTTAGCTAATTGAAAAGTAATATTAAAATCCTATTATTAAATAATAATCATAATACCTTGTTAGTAGTTTTCGATCGAGGGCAATGAATTTTAAATAACCCAAAAAATATTAGTATATATGATACTATTATAGGATGACAACAACCTTTTTCGGGACATATTTATTCTTTTAATAATGTCCCGAATAATCTTATTTGTTATTTGCTCTTCATTTTTTTTATAGTAACGCGACATACTCGTCATTATGGCGGCACACGCCCGATGCCCGATGTTAAGCTAGAGTGCGTTCCATAAATAGTGGCGACTACGCTGAGTAACTGCAACCAGCAGTCACGTCCACTACTGCAACCAGTGTCAATCATCTTCATCCCGCTAATGGGTGCAATTTCTTCATGGTTGTCTTTTTAATATTCAATCGGCAAGGATTGCCAGTTGGTGAATTAGCCGACATGGAAATCTGCGATTTTTCACTTGATCTCGTCACTGTTCACACCCTGCTTGCCCCAACTCTTTTTTATTATAACTCTACAACTGAACACGACTTGATGATAAGTAAGGGGAGGTCCAGGAGAGCAGACCACTGATACTAGTAAGACCGACTCAGAATAACTTGGTCCTCTTGTTCCTTGAACAAATCGAAAACATTCTGAAAAAAGGTCTACAATGCTATGTGCATGAATGTTGATCCTGTATGAAGAAAATTGTACATGTGATGGAAGTGAGAGAGTTATGTCAGGATCGCGTAAAGTGGAACTTTGTCGTTTCTACCTATAAATGTGACATTCTCGATGATGATATAATAAAACCTTTTACCCAAATACAGCAATTTCGAAGCCTGAATTTAGTCATTTATTTGTCATATAATTTTAAACGATTTTTCAAAACCGTAAAACATTGTCACCCCAGTAAAAATTAAATGGCAACTCCGTTTCAATAGATTGTATCTGTTCTATATTGCTTTTTTATATCTTGTGAAGGTCATGTATATTCATATATGTGGAAATATCGTATGTGCATTAAGTCTGTAAATGACAATAAATTTAAACAATTATAAAAGAAAATGATTAATAATTCTTTTTGTGCCTTTACGTTCAGAATTTTATATTAATTTTTATTATTGATTCTAAGGTTCAAAAGAATAATGCACTTTAAAAAAAATTAAAAATGCCCTTCCCCTACCTTTATTTTGTATGTGATATTAACATGAAAGGCTTTTATTTCCGCCCTCTACTAGATAAATACTATAATAATAAGGCGAATAAGAACACACTAAGCGCGCAAAAGGATTGCAGATGTTTCCGCTTCCACCAACCGCGTCCTGCGGTGGTCTGGTCAGTACCGCTAGCAACACTAACGCATACTTACGTACGTCATAAGCATAAGTATCGTAAGCTCTCACTTCTTTTTTTTATTATTGGGACTCGATATCTGCCCTCGACCTGCCTGATGGTAGACAAAAAGAAATCCAAGAGTGTCGACGACTGCCAAAAACCGAGTCTTCACGGCCGCCCCAGTCGCTGCCACTATGCCGACTAATGGTGCTTCTTTACGCATCTAAAGCTACAGCATGAAGAGGACACATGGGTTGGTAAAGCATTCCACTCGTCAATTGTTCTGCAAAGAAACGACGCACCGAACTCCACTGCCGATTCGGACGATTCGGTGGATGCTTTCTATTATTATTTAAAAAAATTCTTTAGTTTATTGTGATTTAGTTTATTAATATTTAGATAGTTTAATTTGGTATGTAATTATAATTAATAGATTTAATATTTGTATGTTTTTGAATGTTGTGCATATTTGTAATTGGTTGCATATTAGCAAAAGAACATAAATATGCAATTATTGTCAATGTAAAATATGTTAACTGTTAATATGCCTAATAAATAAATAAATAAATAAATAAATAAATAAATTATTATTTGTTTTTCTTTAACACATGCAGAATTAGTATGATGAACCTAAAGTAAATGTTATACTATTCAATCAAAATCATAATGACATCTCAAAATATTTGGTTGTCTATACAATGATAAATAAAAATTATCAATTTATTGAAACATATTTGTATTCTGTTTTTTTGTTAACCCTACTGGCCAACGACGCGTCCGTCATGTATCGGCCAACTTTTTACGCACGAGTAAAATACTGTGGTCGCTTAGTTTTTATGATGCAAGCAAGTTTAGTTGATTTGTATAATATAAAATTGAATGTTACCACGACAAAAAGTAAAACCTGGATCATTCAAGCGATGTCTGAAGACGCACCTCTGGCCTGCATAGTAACGGCGACTAAGACAAGGTTTTTTCAGTGGTCGGCGCTCTTGGACTTCCATCATGCTTACGAACAGGCAGGTCGAGGCTTGATGTCCAGTCATAAAAATAAAATATAGTCATATATATATAGATTTATATTAATATTAGGCATACAACTTCATAATTGAAATTTCACAAGTTCTGCAAGATTCGTAGACGGGAATTGCGCAAGATTTACCTTTGAGCAATATTACTTTTAGAGTTCAACGGGACCGGATTATAGAAAACCTGTATAACTTTTGGAAATCTCTTAAATTTCCTGATAAATGCTTTGATTTTAGTAGATTATTATATCTGTTTTATGTATACAACATTGAAAATGCAGTCATATTCTAAAGGTGGTAGTCATTCTGCACTTTTTATTTCTTTTAAATATTTAATTGAATATGTGGACATCAAGAATACTATTGAAAGTTCAAGTATTTGTATATACGAGTAAAAGATTTTTTTGCGTTTTATTTTGATTTTAAAAGCTTTGAACTCATATCGCTAGACCCACCGCCACCACGTTCACAATAAGCGTATTAGCAAGCCGACGAAGTCCTTTATTTCATAAATTATGTTAGCGCAGAACCTTTGAAAATACTTTTTCTTTATATAGAAAGGATACATATAATTTTTACCTTTTTGTTTTTTTTTATTTTACACAGCAGATCGAATGTAATAGTTCTGTTTTTGTGTTTGTTGCTGTAAATAAGCTTTAGTTATAAGAGCTAAAAACTAGATATGATAAGATTTTGGAATATAATTCATTTGATATCAAGAATATTCATTCATATGATGTTAAAAGATCCAATTGTTGTTTTATTTAAAAAACTAAATAATGAATATAAATTTATTTCATAATAAATGGTTTTAATTTCATCGATAAATATTTGATAAAATTTAAATAAATTAATGATAATTCGGTACCTAATTATTAAATCTAGCTTTAACTTTCACACATTTTATTAAACATAATTATTATAAAATATAATATAATGTAATATAATATAATATAATATAATATAATATAATATAATATAATATAATATAATATAATATAATATAATATAATATAATATAATATAATATAATATAATATAATATAATATAATATAATATAATATAATATAATATAATATAATATAATATAATATAATATAATATAATATAATATATATTATATTATATTACATACATATCAATATAGAGTCTAAGAGAATTGTGGATGTGAAGGAAGCTAGAGAGTTATGTCAGGATTGTGAAAGTGGCGCTCTGCCCAGTCCTGGAAATTATAGCATGAAATTGATAATGTTGATAATCGTCATTAGTATATATATATTTGACATATGACAGCACCCCGCTTGATGTTAAGTTAAAGTGTAGTCCATGAATGGATGTTACTGCTACTACAATTCAATTACTGTGTGTAGAAATCACATCCACTATGCCAGCCTAGTTGGAACCGGCAATTTACAAGCTGATCCCGAAACGCGACCAAATCACTTCACGGTCTGTTTACTTGTAAGTGGTGGTACTACCCCGGATCGGCAGACCTGGTACCACTGCCTACCACTCTTTTAAGCTTTTTAATATCCAAGAACGCTGACGAAAACTGTTTCAGGTTACGGTTGCCACAGTCGACGTCACTATGCCGGCCAAATACATAACATTTTTAGATATGCACACGAACTACTGCAAAGATTTATCAGTTTAAAACATCAAGCCGGTGTGAGTAATTAATATTTATCGTATCATTATTAAAAAATAGTTTACGAGTATAATTAATTTCATTTTTTATTGTTAATATTTAAAAACAAATCATTTAATATTTATATTAAAAAAAAGTTCAAGTACACGGCTACGTGGTGCATTTGCACGCGTATTGTTTTTCTATTGGCCATTAAATCAAATCAAATCAAATCAAATATTTTATTACAAGTAGGCTGATTTCAGCACTTTTGCACGTCATAATAAATTATATAAAAAATAATTAACAAAACAAAAATAAATAATTAAGCTATAAAAATGTACTTGCTGCTGTAAAGTGGCATTGTCAACTTATAAAGTATTAAATAAGTGGCTGCTGTAAAGTGGCATTGTCAACTTATGAAGTATTAAATAAGTGGCTGCTGTAAAGTGGCATTGTCAACTTATGAAGTATTAAATGAGTGGCTGCTGTAGTGGCATTGTCAATTTAGAAAACTAAAATATAATTCTATGTACAAATAGAAAATTAAACTAAACCTAAAATTACAATCTACATTTACAGATTATTGTGTTAAACTGGAACACCAAACCTCTTTATCATTAAGATAATTGTCTAGAGTGTAGTATGCTTTTTTAAATAAAATTTGTTTGATGCATTTTTTAAATTTGTGTTCTGATAGACATAATACTTCTTCAGGTAATTTGTTATAAAAACGAACACAGTCTCCCATAAATGATTTACTAACCTTTGTTAGCTTAAATTTTGGCAAAATAAATTTATTTTTATTTCTTGTATTGAACTTGTGTACTTCGCAATTTCTCTGCAGTGTATTCATATTGTTCCTAGCGTACATAATATTTTCATAAATGTACTGACATGGTACAGTTAATATATTTATTTCTTTGAACAATTCTCTGAGGGAGTCGCGACTACGTAGATTATATATCGCCCTTATGGCTCTTTTCTGTAATACAAATATTGATTGTATATCTGCGGCTCGACCCCACAGTAAAATGCCATAAGACATTACACTGTGGAAATAACTAAAATACACGAGTCTCGCTGTAGATATATCTGTAAGTTGCCTAATCTTCCTAACAGCATAGGCAGCAGAACTCAGACGTCCAGACAAAGCCTTAATATGAGGACCCCATTGAAGCTTAGAGTCTAGTGTCAACCCTAAAAATACTGTACTATCCGTAAACTCTAGTTTTTCATAATTAAGATAAATATCATGTGCATCTATTTTGCCATTACGCAAAAAAAAGTTAATACATTTAGTTTTTTTGGTGTTAAGTGCTAGGTTATTTTTGCTAAACCAGTTATGAATTTGTTTAAGGGTGTCACTTATTTCCTGTAAATTTTGCTTAATCCTATCAACTTTAAAAATTAATGATGTATCATCTGCAAATAAAACTATTTTAGATGAGTTCTCTATCATATATGGCAAATCATTAACATACACCAAAAATAGGAACGGTCCTAGTATGGATCCTTGAGGTACTCCAAATTTTATAAGAGAACCTATGGATTTTATGTCGTTGATTTGGACTTTCTGCATTCTGCTACTCAGATATGAGTTAAAGATACTAAGTGCTTTATCTTTGATACCGTAGTACTTAAGTTTTTCAATTAAAATATCATGTTGCACGCAATCAAACGCTTTCGACAAGTCACAAAATATACCGACAGCATACTGTGAATGTTCCCATGCATCGAAAATATGTTTCATTAAAGCAACACCAGCATCAATTGTGGAACGACCTTTTCTAAAACCAAACTGTTCATTATGTAACAAGTTATTTGCATTAAAGTGACATAAAACTTGGTTCAGTATTATTTTTTCGAAGATCTTACTAAGAACTGGTAAAACTGAAATAGGCCTAAAATTACCAGGATCATTTTGGTCACCTGATTTAAATAACGGAGTGACTTTACTATCTTTCATAAGATCTGGAAAAACTCCCTGGTCTACACATTTATTAAAAATGAAAGCAAGATGTGGTGCCAGAGTATTTATAATAGAAGCAGATACTTTAACAGACATTCCCCATAAGTCTTCTGTGGATTTTAATTTTATTTCTTTGAATGTTTTTATAATAACTTTGGGAGTGACGTGATGAAAATTAAAATGAGCATTGCATACTGGTGCATTTGCCTTAAGAAGTGAAATAGATGCTAACGGCGAGGATTTTAAATTCTCAGTCATTTGTAAAGGTATGTTAGCAAAAAAATTTTGGAACTCTTGAGCCACTTCTTCATTTGATATTAACGGTCCACGCACAGTATTGAGCGAGTACACATTTTGAAGTGGTTTCTTTTTACCAGTTTCTATATTAATCATATTCCATGTTTCTTTTATTTTATTATCTGCTGATTTTATTTTTGAACTTATATAATTAGCCTTGGCAGTAATACACGCTTTTTTGAATATTTTAGAGTATTGTTTGACATATTCAAAAAGAGTATTATTTGTATTATAGTTCTTTATTTCGTATAGTTCGAACAGTTTGTTTCTACTCTTACGTATTCCCGGAGTAGCCCAGTCACTAAACTCAAATTTAATGTTAACATTTCTCTTCCTAGTCGGAAATGTATTATTGTATTGTGTACGTACCACTGTAAAAAATGTTTCGTATATACTATTAATGTCACTTGAATTATAATTTAATGTCGGTAATATATCTAATAAGCTATTATTTAGTTTTTTAATATTATCCACAGTAATTGGTCTTGATTTGATTTCAACTTTATTTGTGGATTTAATGGCTAAAAAACTAATATATTGCCCGGTGTGGTCAGATTGAACACCGTTAACAATTAATTTTTCTGTACAGTTAATATCGCAAAATATATTATCGATGCAAGTTGCTGAAGTTTGTGTTATTCTAGTAGGCTCAAGAAAAACGTTAAATAAATTATATGACTTGAACTGATTTAAAAAAATATTTGAAATTGTATTATCTAATAATATGTCCACATTAAAGTCACCACAAATTAAAACAGCTTTATTTTTATTAGAGACAAATTTTAACACGTCTTCCATAACGGACTCATATAAGTGATAGTTATGAGGTTTTGGAGGCCTGTATACGCACACCACAATATGTTGTTCCAGTTCAACACAAGACAACTCAATTGTCATTTCAATCGACAATCCAACTATATCAGCACGTTCTTTGGCTTTAATATCGTTTTTTAGTAGTATTAAAGAACCGCCGTGTAAATTGGACCCTCGACTAAAATTACTGCCAACATAATAATTTTTATAATTTAATAACAATTGATTTTGTTTATGCCAATGTTCTGTAAGGCAGACAATGTCATATTTATTTTTCTCTAAATACATCTCTAATTCTAACTGTTTGTTACACAAACCTTGAATGTTTTGATGAAACATTTTTAAAATATTTTGTTTTCCCTTAACTAAACGATTTAAATTTTTGCCAGAAACGGTTTTTGAATTGGCGTTTATATATTTGTGACTACCAACCGCTTCTTTTGTCGAACTATTTAGTTTAAAGGAATAATAGCCTTATTAATATGATGAAGATGGCTCATATTGTATGTAACTGGGTTTAATACATTATATGCTATCAATCTAACAATTTGTCGTTTTAACTTATTTGTAAGGTACATCGATCTCTGAGTTAATGGATAATTATTAATAAATTTATTAATGTCAAAATGCAAAATATTATCACTATGACTACATGAAAGATTATAAAGTTGTAGATTGATCCTGTGAATACGCTTGTTTTGGGCTGCAGAGACATTAGTCAAATATGGAAATGTGCACAAGATCAATTTACAACCAATCTTAATCGAAAGATTTTTGAGCAATTCGATACTCTCATCTAATTCTGATTGCTTAATGTTCCAACTATTGCCCACCATGAGCACTATAGTAGTATACCTGTCATTAGGTTTATACATATTTACTTTTTGCACAATATTGTTAAAAGACATATTTGGATAACATATATTTACAACAGTTTGGTCTAAGCATTGGTTTAGTATATATCCCAAATCTTTTCCGAATCTATCTGAAAAAACTAAAGTCTTTCTGGGAGCATTATCTCGACCGGACGTAGGCTGGGATGACTGATGCAGTAGGTCGACGGCAGCCATCTTGTTTATGGACGTAATAGAAGAGGTATTAGTTTCTATTTCTGGAGCTGAAGCATGTTTGTGACAGTCAACCTGTTCTGGTTCTTCAAATGACAATGCATTTACCAGATCATCATCATTCTTTAGCAGGATACCTATCAAGTTTCGGTTTTCGTTTTCTCGCTCTACTAGTTCAGAAGCTGCTGCTAATGATTCCCGAAGCCGGTTTTCAGATTCTTTATATGTGTTAGTCAATTCATAGAGTCGAGCATTCAATTGTGTTATCGTTTTGCCAGCTTCATTTATTTTTATTGTCATATCTCTAAGATCAACTTGCAACTCTTCGTTTCTCTTAGACAAATCAATTCGCCTAATTCTATTAGGTTGCCTTTTTAGTGCCGTTTTTATTAATTTAAGTTTTTGTGTTGTTCTACGAATATATCTATTAACTTTACAATATTTTTTAATTTTATTTCCGCTAGTCATAGTAATGGGACTATTCGAAATGTCAGCAACTGTCAGCTCGTGCGATAATGAAACGGTATGACTGTTTTCTAATTGTTCTCTATCTCGGTATAAAGAATGAAGCTCTTCTCTTGTCTCCAGTAGCTGTTCTTCTAAGAGAATATTTCGATCTTTAGAATCTTAAGAACGTTATAGGCAGTTATCAACATCCAAAGTGGGGCATTTAAAAAGTTTTTTAACGGTCTTAAACTGGAGTTTATGAATTTCCAAGTAGATGTTTCCGTATTCGCAAATCCCGGCTGAGCCGTTTCTAAATTTTAATATTGTGTATACACAGCTTAATGGGCCTTTTTAGGAGTTCTTACGATTTTTTTCTTTAAGCCCGCTTTATGTATGACGTTTTACGTACGAAACTTTGTTATTAGTATTGCAACAAATATCTTTTTAAATAGAATAAACATGTGTGTACATATTTTTTTTATATTCCTTTTTTAGCTGCTACAATAGAAGCTCGTGGAATATATATATATACTCGTAATAGAAGATGGTGTACTAAACTAATATCAAAGATACATTGGTACATGCAAATAATTTTGATTCAGGAGACGTGACGACACTAGACCACGATAGACCACCACAAGTATAAAGTCCATATAAAATTTATAATATTAAATCACGTCTACTTTTAGAATAATTAGTACGTTATTATAATCTATAATAAAGCTTTTAATTGTATAACTTATTATTTCTGTGTTTTAATCGTTGAAAATGGTTCGTTGTGTGGGTTATTAATATGGGAATCGAGGCAGAGGTTTTTTAAAATCCTGACTCGAGATATGACAGCACCCTGGTTGATGTTAAGGTAACTGTTATTAAATAGAGGTGACTGCTACTACAGTTAAATAGTGTAAGTAGAAAGTCACATCCACTATGCTGGCCTAGTTGGAACTAGCAACTTACAAGCTGATCCCGAAACGTGAATAAGTCACTTTATGGTCTATACTCGTATATTTATAATTGTACTACCCCGGCGGACTGGGCACTACTACTACTGCCTACCACTCTTAATAAGTTTATAGATTATTATAATATTTGTTCAAAAATAATCTTAATTATGTTAATTCTATTAAGTATATATTTTTAAAATTTTCATTTAGATTATAGACATATTGCCGTCGGCCGTGAGACCGCCCGACGGCCGACGGGATGTGCCATCCGCTTCAATTTTACTATAATAATATAATTTCAAATTTTACAAAATATTAGGTAATACTAGGTCTTATATTAAGTGAAAAAATATCTTTGTTATTTTTATACAATTAGAAAATTAAATTATAATTCCAATTTCCATGTTATTTATTTTACTAACAATTTACTAATATTATTTTAATAAAGTCCAATTTTATCATAGATCATTTTATTTTTTATCTATCAATCAATAAAATTGTCACGCGTTTGTCACCCCCACAAGGATAGGCAGAAACAATAGAGCGCCACTGGCCATGATCCTGACACCCTCGCTTCTCTCAAATCCAAATAAATGTAAAATTAAATGTAGGTAATAAGAAACTCTTCGTGTGTTAAATAAAATGTGCATAAATGCAAATGGAAATAAAGTTAGAAATAGTTACGAGTGTCATGTGAGCTTTACAATAAAGCCTTCTATTTTTCACTTAAATATTGTCCTTCTAAAATGTAGCATTTTATTTTGAATTCGTTTTTTTTTGTTATTAATAAAATGAACCATAAAAGTGAAGAGTGGTGCTCCGTTTTAACTGTCTATCCTTGTCGGAATTAAGGCGCGTCAATTGGATTGGTTGATTGGAAAACATATGAAACACATTTTATAAAAAGTGTCAATTTTATTTGAAGTGTATTGATAAAAACTTATAAATATTTTACTTAACTTTTTTTTACTCTGTGGTCAGCATAGTGACGGCGACTGTAAGATGAGAGGTTTTTTCAGTCGAAGGTGATTTTAGAGTTAGACCTCCCCTTGCTTATCAATCAGAATTTTTAATATTGAATATCATTTATAATATTGAAACATATAAAATAATGACAATAATATAATTATTAACGAATAAACATCACATTTAATAGTAGAAATCACGAGGTTACTACGAGGTATAGCTTGTCTAACTATAAATGAGGCGCCCCTCCACTTTGTTAGTTTATTTAAATGTGTAAATACAAATATACTACTATACTTTACTAACGTACTCCTCCATTTTTGTCCAACCAGCAACTGAATGACCAATTACAATTGCATTTTCGGTGTGTTACATCCATATTTTATAGTCGCACGTGTGCTTAAATGCAGTGGAGGGGCGCGTCATTTCGGCTTAGACAGAC
This sequence comes from Tinea trinotella, assembly GCA_905220615.1. NCBI lineage: Eukaryota > Metazoa > Arthropoda > Insecta > Lepidoptera > Tineidae > Tinea > Tinea trinotella. Next base: position 18,662,858 of record HG992305.1, read on the forward strand.
TATAATATAATTTACTACGATATGAATCCTCTATAAACTCTATGTTTCGAATCCTCAGAAACTAGATATCTATTTGTTAAAATACGAGTAGCGAAATATGTTTGTGAATAGATTAAATTCTACATAGAGTATCTCTTCATTGGAAAATTACAATGTATCATAATTATAAATGATACCGTTCTTAACTTTAATAAAACCGTTCTTAACTTTAATTTAATATGAACAAAATAGGCGTGTATTTATTTCACTTATCTAAAATTTCCTAAACTTTAACTGGCAGCAATCCCGTCCGCTTTGCCGGATTAGTGGGACTTTTATTTACGCTCGTTACGCTTATATTACGCTCCAGTGTTACAGGACTATTATCTGGCCCCGACTTGGCCAAGAGCGACTACGACTGAAAAGTCTGTTTCTGTTTACGGTTGCTTCAGTCGCTGGACTGAAGATTTGTTTCTCCTAGTAAGAAGTTAACACTTATGTCATACTTGCTGTGTAAAGCGGAAGCGGTGTGGGGCAGAAGGAACGAGGTCATAGAACTCCGCAGAACATTCGCCGTAGCAGTTGAAGCAGAGTGATGAGAGGAAGAACTACACGAAGAGTACCAGAGCAAAGAGTTCCAGGTTTTTAGTCACTTTCTCATCATCCACTATCTATAGTATACATGCTCTACCGAGCTATAGTGATTTAACTTATCTTAAAGTTTTATTCTAGTCAATTAAACTGTCACTCCTTTTTTTCCATTGGGATAGGCAAAGTGAAGAATAGAGCGCCACTTGCCACGATCCTGACATAACTCCCTTGCTTTCCTCACATCCACAATTCTCTTCATACAAGCTCTACGATTAAGGGCATTTAATTTAGTTTATTATTTGGATCAAGATGAGGTTTAATTTAATTTTCCCACATTATAATTTAATAAACTCTAATTTAATATCTGTACTGAAATATGTCTATTAGGAATATCTAAGTGAATACTTTTTTAATAGTTAAAAGACAATAGAACATATGATTTGTATATAACTCTCATATCTACTACAAATAGGTAATTGACATATGTTATTCACTATAATATGAATTTATGAATATTTTATATATGGATCTAATAATATGCAATTTAACTTGTCAATTAAATTTTATATCTGTTATTAAGTGTAATTTGATAAGGTTAAGGGCATAGTTGCACCTGAGTTATATTAAGATCAAAACGATTATTGAATATAAACTTCTATTTAGTTTTGTAATTTTAAATAAATTTGTGCTTATAAAATAAAAACAAAAATTGTAAATAAAAGATTCAGTAGTAACAACCATGTGCTAATAATTCAGTTACTCTCACCGCCAACATAGTAAAAGTTATGCTCAACCTTAATTTCGTTACAACTCAAAAGCACCTCTACATGTTTCGAGGTTATACACGATAAAATCTAGTAAATTAGTACAAATTATATTCAACTATTTTTTTTACTATTTAATTAAATCTTCATTAATCTATCTACAAATACATTGTATACGGGTTTTTCAGTCGTCGTCACTCTTGGACCTCCTCTTGCTTATCATCAGGAGAGTAAAGGTCAGATGTCGTGTCACAATAAAAAATAATACAAGTGTCGGACTTCATGCCATCTTCTCCTGATAAACCTTTAGGATATGTGAACATAGATAAGTGTTGCAACAATAATGTCTGAATATGATAAAGTAATCAATCAATAAAATTGTCACGCCTTTTTCCCACAGGGATAGGCAGAGACAATGCAGCGCCACTTGCCACGATCCTCACACAACTACCTCGCTTCCCTCTCATCCACATTTTTTTTTTCAGTCAATAAAATAATATAAATATATTCATCTTTGATTTCCGTATAGATAAATTATAAACGTAGTGGCAAATAAAAGGTCTCGTGTTGATGGATGAAAATTGTTTAATTCCGTGACAGTCCTAAGTAAACACGTTCCAGTGCGCAAAGCTAAAAAAAATATACAAAACATCGCGTAGCAAATTAAATTATTTTAATTTTTAATTATTAATTGGTAGTTTTTTTTTCAAGGCGACTTAACCTTTAATAGGTTGCCGGTACCATTTTAAACTAGACTCTCATAAGGTCAACACACGCGTGGCCTTCAACTTCAGGAACTCTATCGGAAATATTTACAATAGGGTCTAATTAAAAATGTGACTGTACTCACCGAAGGGTTGGGTACACAGCGTCGAGGGTCTGGACTCCGGTATGTTGGACTGTAACGTCCTGGAAAACAACCTGGAGGTGCCATCAGCGACCCACCAGACTTCATTTTGTCTGGCGAGTACATGGCGCACGACCCCCATGGGTCGTCCTCCAGTTTTAACACCTTGGAAGGTGAGTGGTACTGTCGGTCAAAAATCTTGACGGCTTATATTCAACAATCGGGATGAAAACGCGGGCGAAAGCCCGGCAACGCGACCGTTACTAGCGAACGTTCGCTGTCGGGTAGTTTAGCAAACTAAACCAAAAGCTGCGTGACGTCACAAGCCACGCCTCCCAGGCCCAACCCCCCGTAAACCAGCAGGGGTGCAAGCTACGCCCGCTCCACGCGTGTTTACGGGTGTCCGCTGCGATTCTCAAATTACTAAATTATTGACGAAGTCCATTCACTTCTCGTCTGTCTCTCGGTTGTTACCTTTTCACGCAATCAACCACCTTTAAAAAGGTTGACGTTTGACGAGTGGACCTAGAATACCCTCATCCCTCGCGGACATCATTATTTTTTGTTTCGAATCCAAAATAACTTTTAATTTTCCGCCAGACAACGTACAGACTGGGAATGTTGATAATTTATTTTTCATCAGCTTTTGCAACTGGTGTGAATACGGTGTGTTTGTAGGCATGTGAATTTTATTTTCAATGCGTATGGTCGTCAGATTTTATAATAACAAGACAAAAATAGGTTTACTGTTATTATTATTTATAATAACTGTAAAAAACATTTGTTGTAAAGAAAAATTATATGAAGGAAAAAAGGACCTATCATTACTTTATTTCATATCTAAATTAAATAGTGCAATAAATATACGATCTTTATTTTTATTTAATTCAAATCGTTAGATTATATAAACATATATATGTACACATTATCTGAATAAAAAAAACATGCTCAAAGAAAATATATACACGTATTTTTTCAAATAAACGCTGTCTATCATTTTCTAACAAACGGCGGCTTTCCACTGATAGCTGTGAAATCAACCTCTGGTACTATACTAGAGGGGAGGAAAAAGCAACAAGGCGGGGCTTAATAGGGTCTACAATGAACGTGTTCAAAATAAAACAAACGACCACGTGCTCTTATATTCTTCTCTGGCTTACTAAGAATGTGAACTGTGTGAAAGCAAAAGAAAGACTTTCACCAAACGTTCATAGCAAACCTGTATCATTTCTCCACGTGTACTTACTACGAGTACGCACAGGTCAACAGATTCTTATAAACCTATTCTGTCCTAGATTGTTTTCATTTTGAATTCATAATAGTTAATTTTTATGTCTTTATTTATTTATTTGTTTAAAATATTCTTTTGTCCACAAATATTCCTCAAATGCTCGGTGATTACAAAAGACACTTATTAAAAAGTGTTTTAAGAGAAAACTAAATCTATAGTTAGGTATGTATACAAAACAAATTTTAACTCAAATACCGCTGTCCATCACATTTGAAATGCATCAACCTTTATCGTGGGTGTACCTCAGGGATTTACCAACAATCGTCCGGATCAAATGAACCCTTTTTAGGGGGATAAAACTCAACCGGCGCAAACTGGAACTCATCCGAATTGTACGGATTGCGGTTGTGATTCTTATACGATGATACTATTCGCCCGATTAATTAACTTGGTTATAACTACTATTTAGGCGTAGTCGATCAATACTCGGCCCACGAGAACAAATTGTCTAAATTTAAATTTGGTATTGAAATTTAGAGGTGAACTATTTTTATATCAGAATAGCTTCTATAATTTGTTAGTAGATTTAAGCTGCTAAAACGCTTCCTAAATGCCCGATTTTCATTTCGATAAGTACAGTACACAAGTTAACTTTAGCTTAAGGCTAGTTTAGATATTATTGTCGGTTGAACGCCAAAGCGAGTTAAGTTGTTAAGTTGATTTAAAAAGATTATTAAATTACTTTGTAAAATCCATGTAAAACTTTAGTCACCATCGCGGAACTACTATTTATAAATTAACTCGGTCACCGACAACGTCCAAGCGTACAAAACAATTGGACGTTTGGACGCACTATCTGCTACTTAACACTGTCTGATTTCTAAACTCGCTACTTGTGAAAGTACGAATCGGGCGACACATAATTTGTAATAAACACATAATCTCTTTTTCAACATTTTTATTTTAACCTTGCATTTACCGGATCTAATGTAACAGGTATGAAGTAGAACTAACCCTAAAGCTATTGCTCTACGTGGTAGGTGATGTACTACGCAACGTGTGCTTTTTGTATAGCAAAATACACCGAATTCCTTTGGAAAAAGGTTTAATTTGGAAACTCATACAATTCTATTTATTGTTTTACCAACTTATACGCAATTGTGAATTTTATTCTTCATGCATACTAACAGGTATTTTGAACAAATTGTTTTTACTTTCGAAAAAAAACATTATTTAAATACGAGCGTTGCACTTCGGATAACACATCAGAACGCTTAGCGTAAGTCCCGGGTTCGATTCCTGTTTGGAGCATTGATTTGTTTCATAGCATTTATTAGGTAAAATATGATAATTATATTGACCCAGGAGGGTGTATTCCGATCAAATCAAGGACATCCTTAACAAAAACTGTGTTGCCATGTGCCCATAACCGTAGAGCTTGTATATAGAGAATTGTGGATGTGAAGGAAGCGAGGGAGTGTTGTCAGAATCGTGACAAGTGGCGCTCCATTGTCTCTGCCTATCTCTGTAGGAAATAGGCGTAACAATTTGATTGATTGTTTGATTTTAACTTGTATAGTCACTTCGTTCGACCGTGTCTAAATATTCTTCAACAACAACAAATATCAAATATAAAAAGTATGTTATTAGAAACACGATTATTTAAGAAATCCAAATAATTAACACAACAAGGCATTCTATTCGCGTGGGATAATGTATCTAACTTTACACCTGTTTGATATCCAACTAGGTAACTATATGAACAGTTACCCTACCAGCTAATTGTAGGTTAGATGACTGCATTAGGGTAAGCGCCCATCAAAGAGAATGTTGGGGGAGAGATCGAGTGCGGTCGCGTGTCGTTGCCAGTTTTCAGAAAATAGAATTAAGGGCTCCGGGAGTTTGTAAGCTTTATTGGTTAAAGTGAAGATTATTGTTAGGATTATTATGTATTTACATTTAATGGTTACCAGTGGTAATAAAAATAAAATTCTAAAAAATCCTATTATGTTACTCGTATATTAGTCTGAATCCAGATACAATACAACTTAGTTGCGTTTCAGGATCAGTTTGAAAGTTGGCCTTTGAACAAAGCCGCCATAGTGGACGCTACATGCTAATTGAAGTTATATAACTTTTTTTTATATTGTGACTCACCATCCGACCTCAACCCGCCTGATGGTAAGCAAGAAGAGGTCCAAGAGTGTCGACGACTGCGAAAGCTGAGTCTTCACGGCTGCTCTAGTCGCCGTCACTATGCCGGCGACTTTACGCTTCACGCATCGCTTAAAGGATCCAATGCTATAAGATGGAGAGAACACATGGGCTGGTAAAGCATTCCATTTGTCAATTGTTTTACAAAGAAATGACACTCCAAACTGTATCAGCTGTCCTCCAGAATTCCTATTAGCAGTCCTATCAGAATTTCCGCACTTCAGCCATACATCAGGCGAAAACGGAAATTAAATAAATAGTTAAAAAGTCAATTCATCATCATCAGCCAAGAAGGCCTCCCCATTAGTACACCATTCCAAACTAAAAGATGCCAGTTGCATCCACCGGTTATTTGTGTCTTTCACTATGTCGTCAGTCTACCTAGTTGAAGGCCTACCTACGCTGCGTCTTCCGAATCGTTGTCTCCACCCAAGAACATTTCTTCGCTATCGGTTATTGGTTCTTGGAACGTATATTAATTATATGAAAAGTCAAATATTAGTTTGTTATTTACAGCTGTATAGTGGAGTAAAACCTTTATTCAAGGTACGCGTTAAAATAATAACAAGTATTCACACTATGTTACAAGGAAGGCTAAATTATCAAGCTGCATTATTATGACACCTGCATTGGCATCGACTTATTGGGAAATACAATTTAATGAATCGTATGGGAAATACCCCCCATCCTTCAGGCAGAGACAATGGAGCGCCACTTGTCACGATTCTGACAACACTCCCTCGCTTCCTTCACATCCACAATTCTCTATATACAAGCTCTACGGTTATGGGCACATGGCAACACAGTTTTTGTTAAGGATGGGAAATAATCCCAGACATCAGCCTGTACGAGATTAGAATGGCTCTCAAACAACTTAAGAATAACAAGGCGCCGGGTGATGACGGAATTACGACAGAACTTCTGAGAGCGGGTGGCAAACCGATACTTTTAGTCCTCCAGAAGTTATTCAATTCCGTCATACTCGAAGGTACAACGCCAGAAGCATGGCACAGAAGTGTGGTGGTGCTCTTCTTCAAAAAGGGTGATAACACCCTATTGAAGAATTATAGACCCATCTCACTTCTGAGCCATGTGTACGAGTTGTTCTCGAGAGTCATTACGAACCGTCTCGAACGAAGGTTTGATGACTTCCAGCCTCCCGAACAAGCCGGTTTCCGAAAAGGCTTTGGCACCATAGACCACATACACACGCTCCGCCAGATTATACAGAAGACAGAGGAGTATAATCGGCCACTGTGTCTGGCGTTTGTGGACTATGAAAAAGCCTTTGATTCAATCGAAACCTGGGCAGTATTGCAGTCCCTTCAGCGATGTCATATTGACTATAGGTATATCGAAGTGTTGAAGTGTTTGTATAAAAACGCCACTATGTCGATCCGGTTACACGATGAGAGCACAAAACCAATCCAGTTGCAGAAAGGCGTGAGACAGGGAGACGTTATTTCTCCGAAACTGTTCACGAATGCACTGGAGGACGTTTTTAAGCTCTTAGACTGGAACGGATACGGCATCAACATTAACGGCGAATACATCACTCACCTTCGTTTTGCCGATGATATAGTCATTATGGCCGAGTCGCTGGAGAACCTCAATGCTATGCTCAGCGACCTGGGTAACGTTTCCCAACAGGTGGGTCTTAAAATGAACATGGACAAGACGAAAATCATGTCCAATGTCCATGTTGTGCCTATACCAGTAATCGTTGGGAACGATACTCTCGAAGTTGTTGACCACTATAATTACCTCGGCCATATTGTCCAGTTAGGTAGGTCCAACTTCGACAAAGAGGTCGCTCGAAGAATCCAACTCGGATGGGCGGCGTTCGGGAAATTGCGTTATATCTTCTCGTCAAACATCCCACAGTGCCTGAAGACAAGAGTCTTCAACCAGTGTGTGTTGCCAGTGATGACATATGGCACTGAGACGTGGCCCCTAAATGTTGGCCTGTTGGAAAAGCTCAGAGTCACTCAGCGGGCAATGGAGAGAGCTATGCTTGGTGTGTCTCTGCGCGATAGAATCCGGAACGAGGATATTCGCCAAAGAACCGGAGTTACCGACATAGCTCGTAGGATTTGTGAGCTGAAGTGGCAATGGGCCGGCCACATCGCTCGAAGAACCGACAACCGATGGGGAAGAAAGGTTCTAGAGTGGAGACCACGAACTGGAAGACGCAGCGTAGGTAGGCCTCCCACTAGGTGGACTGACGACATAGTGAAAGTCACGAATAACCGGTGGATGCAGCTGGCATCTTGTCGTTCGAAATGGCGTTCTAAGGGGGAGGCCTATGTTCAGCAGTGGACGCATTCTGGCTGATGATGATGATGATGATGATGATGATGATGGGAAATACCATTTCGAGTACACCAATTGTTCATTACTCATGATATAAAATGAGGTGGATACGTTATATATACCAGTTGACGACAGGCGTGGACGAACGGTTTAGCGATTGGTTTGTTGCGCATGAAGTCCCGGGTTCGATTCCCGGTCGGAGCAAATATTTGTTTCATAGCTTTTATTTGTAATATTAATAATATTAAATATTGCAAATATTTGTTAATAAAAAAAGAGATGGAAATTTGCTTCGGGTCTGGTTATCAAAGAGTAGTAGGCAGTGGTACCCAGTCTGCCGATCCGGGGTAGTACCACCACTTACAAGTATACAAACCGTGAAGTTATTTGGTCGCGTTTCGGGGTCCACTTGAAAGTTGCCGGTTCCAACTAGGCCGGCATTGCTACTTACAGTTATTGAATTGTAGTAGCAGTGACATCTACTCATGGACCACACTCCAGCTTAGCATCAAGCGTGGTGCTGTCATATGTCGAGTCAAAATAAATAATAATAAAAAAACACTTGCATTTTCCCTTATATTTAAAGGCAGAATTTTAAATTAAAAATATATAAACAATATATCCATTTTTTTATAAATAAACATTTCACAAAAATATTACAAGCAAAGACATATCAGCTTATGTAAAATAGGTATTACTGGGGCCATACTACAGGGAATCCACAAAATACAGAAGGCTACGCAGTACAGTCATCCTTCCGCCGGATGTGGCAACCTTACCCCTATTCACCCTTTCAAAGCCTCCCTCTGTAAAATCTCCCTCCAAAGTAAGTCAGCAAACAAATTCAAAATTAAATTCGAATATAGAATAAAATATTTTTTGAAAGATTGGTATTCGGGATATTCCAAAATTATTGTGAATCATTAAAATACAAATTTTATATATATTTTTAAAATAAACCTACTTATCAAATCAATCAACGAAACCAACTGTTTCGTCACAATTCCATAAATATAGACAGAGACAATAGACCATAACTTTTCACGAACTCAGAAAGCACTATAGTTATAAGCAGTTCGAATCCTTATTTAAATCTCTTAAAATCATAACCATTTTTAGATTTTTTACTACACAATTATTATTGAAAGATGAGTATAAGTAGATTTTACTCATCTGAAGGAATTTATAAATATGAAAGTTTGGTTGCCTAGTGCCCATAATCGTAGAGCTTCTATGAAGAGAATTATGGATCTGAGTAAAGCGAGAGAGTTGTGTCAAGATCGTGGCAAGTGGCGCTCCATTGTCTCTGCCCATTCCTGTGTCAGGCGTCACAATTTAAATTGAATTGAAATATTTTTGTAAATAATGAATAAATTTATTAGTCTACATTTCTGCTACCATTACAACCTTGAAAGTACTGTAGGCAGTCCCTCGCTTTATTTGTAAAAAAAAAACGGAAAATATGTTTATATTACTGGCACAAAGAATATGATAATTAAAATTTTGATTAAAGAATAAATACGTTATTTTTTATTTCAAATAAAGGAATCATCAATCAATAAATTAAACTATATTGCTTTAATTCCCAAAGGAATAGGCGGAGACAACGGAGCATAACTTTCCAAGATACTGACACAATTCACACGGTTCCTTTACAAACGCCATTATAGGCACTGTTTTAAATAATCGTAGAGCCTTGTATTTTATCCCTTGCTTTCCACAAAAAGACGAAATTCCCTTTTCGTTTACCCCGGCTGCACTACGCGATGGTAAAGGTAACGTACGAGCCTTTCAAGACAAAAACAACAAAAAAGTTTTTGTACATATTTGCCCAAACCAGATTCTAAAATAACTTTTAAAATCATAAAATCTCCATTCCCTCACATCTAAGATTATCTTCGTATGGTTATGGACACTGTGGACCCCTCTTTTTGTCGCTAGAGCTTCACTAGACTGTCGCAGCAGGGTAAATGGAGTGCTATAACACCCAAAATTTCAGTAAGTAATTACACTACTTTTCTTTCTTCTTGTTTATGGCTTTAGTATTTAACTTGCCAGTGTTAAAGTAAAAATATATGGTTCAATGTTAAAACATTGTCGAGTAAAGATGAAGATGAACCACGCGAGTCATTTATCAAATGATGACGATGATAGTGAGGTTGATGATGATCGTTTTAGTAAAGTGGCGGAAAGCCTTTACTAAAACTTCGGAAGGAGTCTTGGAGGGAAAACGAAGAAACACGTTTCACAGTTTTAAATTACTTGTTTATACTTGATCAACTTAAAAATGATTACTGGATAACAATTCCATCATTATTACACATTAATATTTATGAAAAACACAAGTTTTTCAAATAATTCAAAATTGCGTGTCCTGTCACTTGTAGTTGCCCGCTAAAACTCATTACACTACTTAATTTTTTCATATAATCAAGGTTTTCTTTTTATTGTTTTTCGGCATCTGGCCTCGACCCTTTAATTGCAGTATTAACCAGGTGATATATGTCTTATGCAGTGGCTGTCAATTTTATTGTTAGACCGCAATTTGCTTTAATATCAGAAAGAGTACGTTTGAAAAAAAAAATGTTATAATTCAGATAAAAATGAACTTTAATAACCCTGACGAAAAAAAATTATAAATCTTATTTCGATAGATGCGTTAATCGAGGCAGACCTATTGGAGACATCCTCGAGAAAGCTGGGTTGCTCAGTGACAATAACCGTAGAGCTTGAAGAGAACAGTGGATGTGGCGCTTCATTGTCTCTGCCTATCCCTGTGGGAAAAATGGCTTGACAATTTGATTGATTGATGAAAACAAAACTAGAAGTTTCTCAAACTATAGAGTTAAAACTGAGCGTTATTCAACCAAAATTCTACTGAATGCGTCAAACAGAATCGCGTAGTACACACAAAAGCACAACAGTCCTTTGATAGTTTAGTAGCCATTGCTGTAAATAACAATCAAAGCTTAGTTTTTGATTGCTTCAATCAAATGTAAATTCAGTCTACATTTGACTAACGGTGTGTTTCCTATATTTACAATTAAATAAATAAAGGACATCATTCATTTTGGGCTTTTATGTACTACTTTTGTAATGTCCAATGATAAAAAATATATAAATGGTAGTTTCGATACTTGTAATGTTAAAACTAATAGCAACTTTGCTTTTAATTGCTGTGCAATTGAGTTATTTGGAAAGTAAGATATGTATTTTGTACAATCACAAAGACACGCTATTTTAACAGTTCTGCTTTAAATAAAGGATATATTCCAATTACATTGTAATCTTAGTGGCGCTCCATTGTCTCTGCCTATCCCAGTAGGAAGATGGCGTGACAGTTTGATTGATTGTAATGTTCGTCCATTAAACCATGTTAAACTGTATATGCAACTGTTAATACAATTAGGCCCAAGTCCCCATACAAAATAAATGATGTCCTTTATTGGTAACTGGGCTCTTTTATATGGTCAAAGCGTCAGTAGCAGTCGCCTTTATTTACGGACCGCACTCCAGCTTAACATTAGGCGGGGTACTGTTAGGGGAGCCTTAATAAAATAATGTGGAAAAAAATTAATGAACTGTTAACATACCTTTATGCCACGTGTAAGTCCTGGGTTTAATTCACGGTCAGAGTAAATTTGTATCATAGTATCTATAAATCCTGGTATAATATTATTCGTTTTCTGTATCAATTACCTAGTAATACAAATTCCCCTTGCTTAGGTAAGTCGAGGTTATATATCGAGTCACAAAGAATAATAAAAAAATAATATTTAAAACTATACAAGTACTTGGTTTATTTAAAAAACCCCAAATTGTGAAAATAATATTAAAGTAAAAGAATATCGGACATACATATCCGGCCCGGATATCACAACCGGATATGATTAGTACAAGTCACGTGCCTAGTGGTCATTTGGTGATTTCAAATCTTATATAATTATTGTTAAATAATTTATTTTTGAACTTTGCGGTTACTTTTTATAAAAAAACTAACTATTTTACTTTATATACGTTGCATTATTTAATTGAGTAACTAATATTTTACTTCCTTTAATAGACTGTTTATTGTATGTTCAATGATATAAATAAAAGAGGTTGATATTTGCTTCGGGTCTGGTTATCTAAGAGTGGTAGGCAGTGGTACCCAGTCTGCCGATCCGGGGTAGTACCACCACTTACAAGTATACAGACCGTGAAGTGATTTAGTCACGTTTCGGGATCAGCTTGTAAGTTGCCGGTTCCATCTAGGTCGGCATAGTGGATGTGATTGCTACTCACAGTTATTGAATTGTATTAGCAGTGACATTCATTCATGGACCACACTTCGGCTTAACATCAAGCGGGGTGCTGTCATATGTCGAGTCACAATAAAAAAATATAAAAAAATAGTTGCAAAATATTAAAGTAGAAAAAAGTATTACAATAAAATATCTAACGAGCACTAATATCAGTTAAATATTATTATTTGTACCATGCGGTGCTTGTTCCTACATTAATGTATGGAAGTGAATGTTGGGTGTGGCAAAAGAAGCATGAGAGTAGAATTAACGCTGTAGAAATGCGGTCGTTAAGGAATGTATATGGACTGACGATAGCGGATGGAATAAGGAATAGCACACTGCGTGATAGATGTGGTTTGAAAGAAGATGTAGTGACAAGGATTGACAAAGGAATGCTTCGATGGTTTGGGCACATGGAAAGGATGAGTGAAAGTAGATTGACGAAAGGAATTTATAAATCTGATGTGGATGGATGCGTTAAACAAGGCAGGCCTAGGAGAGTGTTTTCCGACCAAATCGGAGACATCCTTAAGAAAGCTAGGTTGCCTAGTGCCCATAACCATAGAGCCTGTATGAGGAGAATTGTGGATGTGAAGGAAACAAGGGAGTTGTGTAAGGATCGTGGTAAGTGGCGCTCAATTGTCTCTGCCTATCCCTGTGGAAAGGAGGCGTGACTATTTGATTGATTGATTGATATTGCACAGAAAAGCTACTTCTTCTAAATTTAATATAGAAATTACAATGCAGAACTAACAATTCTGTCAAACAAGTCAATAAACGTGTAACGCTGCACTTGTGCGACTTACCCCTTAATTCGTGTGCCACGTGCCGCTCTAACACTAATAATAATAAACAAATTGAAATATGCTCATTCTATAATGTGTACAAGATCTATTTAACAGTGTATGTACAGACAATGCCCATAAAAACATATATACAATTTTTTTTTCGCAAAGATTTTGTACCATTTCCAAAGGTCCTCTCGAAATAAACCTTTTGTCGATCAAATATTTTGGTTCATATGATATGAATACTGCATTTTAAAAGTACTCGTAATATTTTGTCTTTTAAATTCACTTGCTCGGTTTTTGCAGTCGTCGGCACTCTTGGGTCTCTTCGTGCTTACCAGGCTCGGTCAGGGTCGAGGTCAGATGTCGAGACACAATGAAAAAATAAAAATAAAACATAGAAAGACTGCAAAATATCACAAAACACATTAATTTTTAAGAATTTAATGTTTTATTTAATTATGGAAAGTAGCGCTCTGTTGTCTCTGCCTACACCTATGGGATAAAAGCGTGATGATTAGTTTGGTTTATATTTCACAGAGCTTGCCGCGCCTGCAAACTTAATGATCCAATATAATATAGATACTAGAGCTAGTTTTTAGCAGATATTCTTAATGCAGTCGTTTTTTTTTGACACTCAAAGTGATTGTATTGCGAAAATATTATTAATTGTACTCGTATATAATAAATAACATAATATGCACGGCGGCCTAACGGCCTTCACGTAATTTACAAACAAGAAATCTACTTTTTTTCTCGTTGAATTACCCCTGTGTGAAATCAACCATGGATGGGTCTACAAAAACGTGAATCTCTTTGTTTGTAATAAAGAGCATGTAAAAGCATCTCCTGCACGCACAGTGACGATCACTGAGACAGCTGCAAAAGTTGTTGTTTTTCAGTTGACGGCACTATTTGGACTTCCTCTTATGCCTTATAGTTAGGCAAATCCAGTGCAGATCTCGCCTCACAATAAAAAAAATATATCTGAAAAATTGGATTATTTTACACTTTGAACTATGTAACTTTTTTTTTAACTATAAACTATGTAAGTATAAAAGTTTCTTTTATAGACGTAATATGAACTGGCGATATTTGAGCAGAACTCTATTTTAATGTACTTAATGCAACGGTTAGTAGGGCGTGACTGCCACGTGATCAACTCCCTTGTGGTGCAGGTGGTTTGGTCCGACTCACGTCTACAATTACATCTAAGAGATGAAATTTATCAACCAATAACTGGGAGAGTTTTTTTTACATAATTTCGATATATGGTTTTATATTCGCCTGCTGTTAAGTTGGATTGCGAACTATGAGTAGTGCTACTGATGATGTATTCAAAGATCTGCAAGTCCATCCCGAAATGCGATTATTTATTTAGTTTTATTTTACTACTAATTTATACTAAGTTAATTTAACCATTAAGTTATACTGTCTGAAAATGGGGTCGACAGACTAAGCAAATGACTATCGTTATATTTTTTTTCTTATTAACACAAATTTTAATAACTAATATTATTATGCATTGAAAAATAAAGTTTGAAAAATTATTTTGACTTCAATTGAAGATCCAAACCTTGGATTTGGGGTGGTGTCGCATATGAAACAATTTAATATTTAGGAATTTTTATATAGCCAGTTTCTAACTAGGAACAGATTGCTTTCCCGTTATCCTGATTCATGATTATTAAACATTGGTTTTTCAATTGTGCGATCGAGTGGACTAAACCTTGCGACTACTAATACCTCTATTAAGCAGCTGTACTGTCTCGCTTTCAATAAAAAAGGATATAAGACTACATATTTTATTCTAGTGCTTCATCATAACCATTAGAAGAAGAAGAATTGTAGATCAAGTCGACCAATTAGTTATTATTTTTCGATTGAAGGCAAACTTTCAAAAGCTTATTAGTATGTCAGTAATTTTCTGGTAGTTTGGGAGTATGTATTTTTACCAGTACTATGTTTTTTTTAAAAGTAGAGAATATAATGTATAGTCAGAATATAACGTAAAGAACATAATGTATTTGAACCGTGTACTGAGAGCATGACTAAAAACTTATTCAGATACCCCTAATGTAAAATAGTAGAAAATATTAGTATCAAATACTTTGTATCAACAAAATCACTCTCAACAATTAGTAATCTGACATGGATTGTCACAACTTCAAGTAGACAAGGGATGAATGAGGGGGTGAACAGGAACAATGAAACTTTCGGATAAATGTCACAATCCAATTGACATGCGCCACGCTTTAGAATAATTATAACAAATTTGAATAGATCTCTAGAGTGTATGATTTTAAATTTAGATCCGTGAGATAATTGATTTAGAGGTTTAAATGCGAAAGTTATTTAAGTGTTAATTTGAATTAATGAATTTAGAAGTATTTTAACAGCTTTTCGAAAAAAAAAACAAATAACTATATGACTCTTTTACTATCACATTCTTTTTTAAATCCGATAACCATCGTTGTCGCAGAGAGATACTTAGGTGTCGTCGCATTTAACATTTTTGCAAAGGTGTGCAAAACTACCCCACAATGTTTTTAACTCTTCATCATTACTAAATTCTTCATTCATAGGATATAACTGTTTCTTGCGGTCTTGCACTTAGTAATACTGACGACAGGCGTGGACGAAAATGGTTGACGATTGGTTTGTTGCGATTCGATTCCCGGTCAGAGCAAATATTTGTTTCATAGCTTTCAATAGCAATATTTAATAATTATATTAAATATTGCATAATTGTTAATAAAAAAAAGAGGTGGATATTGCTTCGGGTCTGGTTATCAAAGAGGTAGGCAGTGGTACCCAGTCTGCCGATCGGGGTAGTACCTTTCACCACTTACAAGTATACTGACCATGAAGTGCTTTGGTCGCGTGTCGGGATCAGCTTGTAAGTTGCCGGTTCCAACTAGGCCGAAATAATTGATGTAAATTGCTACTCACAATTATTGAATTGTAGTAGCAGTGGCGTCCATTCATGGACCACACTCCAGCTTAACATCAAGCGGGTACTGTCATAATAAAAAAATAAATTAGGTTTGTGCATTATAAGATCCCAGGTGTTTATTAACTGTAAATAACCATTTTTCTTAATCGCGTTTTGTGGTCAGCTTATGAATTGCCTGTTCCAACCAAGACAGCATAGTGGATGCGCCTGCTACTTGCGATTATTTAACTGTAGTAGCAGTCGCCTCTATTCATGGACGATATTCCAGCTAAATATTAGGAGGGGTGCGTGCTGTCATAAGTCGAGCCACAATGAAAAATAAAACCCAAACTTAAAAATTATTATGTAAGTAGATTTTAAAATTCATTTACAATATATTTTACGTATTTTAATTCGGATATATCTCATTTGTTCGCACGTTATAGTAATGAAACTGTCAAAGTCCCCACTCAGCCCTTTAGGGAGAGTAGGGTAATCCGCGCCACAGTATGTTCAAGCTCAATTGACCATGATTAGCGAGTGTCCTCAATTACTTGCTACGTTAAAATTCTAAAGCTTTTTAACGTCAAATTATCGGGACCATATAAAAACGAAAATATATGTATATTATACAAAAATTCTATTTAATTTTAAATATTAAATTAGTATTTTATAAATGTGGTTTGTTATATATATATTTTTTTTATATTTGACTCGACATTCTACAACACCTTGACTGTTAAGTTAGATTACGGTATATGAATGGCGATGACTGCTACTACAGTTACACAACTGCAAGTAGAAGTCGCATCTAATATGCCGGCCTAGTTGGAACCGGCAACTTGCAAGCTGAATTCGAAACGCGACTAATTGTATGTTGTGGTAATACTCTGGATCGGCGAACAAGGTACAACTGCCAACCACTTTTAGACACAGCATTCCGGCTAACTTAACCAGAAAATGAATCGTCAGATAGAATTATGATGTCAAAGTGGACGAGGAAAGACCACACTTTGGCTTAACATCAAGCGGGGTGCTGTCATATGTCGAGTCACAATAAAAAATAAAAAATAAATAAAGGATATTTCCGTTGCATTAAGTGTTTTCAGTTGATTTCAATTACCACCTTACACAGATGCATATCTCCCCATAGTGACCACGCCGTGTACGGGGACTAGTTCGTGTAGCACCAGTTGCGTTGGAGATTGTGTATGCGGTACGCTTATGCATACGCTTTTCTGTATGGTACCCGTCGATCATGCCTCCACTCTGCTGGACCTTCTAGTAACCAATCGAACGTCCGGGTAATAAAATATGGTTAAAGTCTATCTTTTAAGATTAATTCACAATAACTGTTTTTATGATAGTCAAATTTGGTCGAAATTAATGCATTATTACAAATTATTTGTCAGAGTTGTATTAACATAATAATATTATTTTTTATCGAAATAAATGTGTTATTAATTAGGAGTATTTAACTGTGAACAAAATTGTCATTGACATCACCTAATTTCAATAAACATCTTATAAGATAATACAATTTTAAAATAACTCTGAAACAAAATTCAGACGCGTCGCATGATGAGCGCTAACCAGCGGGCGAGGAGAGGCGGTGCTTGGAGGTATAGTCTGTCTAAGCCGAAATGACGCGCCCCTCCACTGCATTTACGCATACGAGCAAATATAAAATATGGATAAAACACACCGAAAATGCAGTAATTGGTTATTCAGTTGCTGGTTAGACACAAAGGAGGAACGGACGTGATGAAGTTTAATAGTATAGTTAGTAATATTTGCATTCACACATTTAAATAAACTAATAAAGTGGAGGGGCGCGTCATTTATAGACAGACAAGCATACTATGCGGTCGGCTCCCTACTGATCGGTTGAATGCAGCGTTAATTTGTTTTTACGATATATCATCGTGCAAAATCCTTTTTTATACAATTTCATTTTGTAGTAGTTTTCTCTATAGTAGGTAGTGTTTGTTTTAAGTATAGTATTTTGTTTCTAATATTCCCAATAACACTTTTTTTGTTTTTTGTAAATAATACCTGTAGGTATCATCTACATTCTTTCAAGGTTAGGTTTTACAATTCTTATTAGGTTAGGTTTTAGTTTAAGCATACAGTTAGTTTGGTTAAGTTTTCATTTCCTTCGTTCTTTCTTCGTCACTGTAATACCTAGAAAAAGGACTCAGCGTTCTCGGCAGACTGCTGCTGCAAAGCGGCTGCGAGTTTTGCGCACAAGAAAATAAAACTGAAAATATAATTTACGCAGAAGTACTTTAAAATATATTCTTTTTAGAACTACTTTAAAATATATTCTATTAGTTACGTAATTTAATCGTCTAAAATAAGTCGCGGGTAACAGCTATAGATAATTTATAATAAAGCTGAGCAGGTAGGTAAACAAAAAATTAATATGATTCCCAAAATCCGTGCAAGTTAACCAGATCAATTGATTGATAAATATTTTCTAATGTCGTAGTAATTTTTATCTTTTAATCTTCAATACTTGCTTTCGTGGAGTTCCAGTGATTGGCACTTTTGCCATTGTGGGTGACAGGGTTGTTTCCTATCCATGCAGATATAGGACGTGCGCGCTCTATCGTATGCACACTCTAAGCGGGTATAGGACAAACAGACAGACGACCGTCGTCGGTTGTCGGCGTCGCAAAAGACTATACCAATTAAAAATTCCGCCACTATTTATTCGGGCAAGTGATTCCACGCGGACGCAGTCGCGGGCACAGCTAGTATATATATATATTAGGTTGTTCGGAAAGTCATTTCGTTTTTTTTGGGGAACATGAAAGACAGTTTTCGTATAATGAATAAATATTTTATTAAATTATATATTGGCCATTCTGGTCCAACACCTTTTGCCATCTTTCTGGCAGTAACATAATTCCCCTCTCATAAAAGTTTTGGTCCTTGCTGGCAAAAAACTGGTCCAGGTGGTTTTTGACATCTTCATTTGAGGTAAAGGTTTTGCCATCCAAAAAATTTTGCAGGGACCGTAACAAATAGTAGTCGGAAGGCGCCAGATCTGGAGAATATGGTGGATGTTGCAGTACGTCCCATTCAAGCTGTAAAAGTTTTTGGCGAGTGACCAAACTTGTGTGAGGTCTCGCATTATCCTGGTGGAACACTACACCCTTCCTGTTGATTAATTCGGGCCTCTTCTCTTTAAGTGAATCATTCAATTTGTCCAGCTGATGACAATAGACTTCTGAATTAATCGTTGTATTGTCCAGCAAAAGCTCAAAAAAAACGATTCCTTTGACATCCCACCAAACGGAGAGCATCACCTTTTTTTGGTGAATGTTGGCTTTTGACACGCTTTGAGCCGGTTCATCTTTTCTGCTCCATGACCTCTTGCGTTTAACATTGTTGTATACAACCCATTTTTCGTCCCCAGTAATAATCCGCTTCAAAAATGGATCATTTTCTAGACGTTTGAGGAGCGAATCACACGCGTCAACACGACGACACAAATTTCGCTCGGTAAGGACATGGGGCACCCACACATCGAGCTTCGAGGTTAAGTCCATGCCTTTCAAATGGCCATAAACAGTTGAATTCGACAAATTTAACCTCTCACCGATCTCTCGTAATAATGCGATAACTAATGCCTTTATCGCATCTTTGTCAGCTTCGACCGGCCTTCCAGACCGTGGTGCATCTTCGACATCAAAATTGCCGGATCGAAATTTTGCAAACCAGTTCTGGCACTGGCGTACTGTTAACACGCCTTCTCCATAGACATCCGTCAATTTTTTTCTCGCTTGGACAGCATTTTTACCTTTTCTGAAGTAAAAAAGTAAAATATGACGAAAATGCTGCTTATTGCTCTCCATATTTAAAAGGTCACCAACCAAAAACTACTGGGTAGAATTAATAGAACTTTTTCACACACAAGCCTTGCAATATCAGCTCTCAAGACATATAATGGTTATGGGGCTTAAGTGTGAAGTTAGTTTCGAAAAAACGTAATTAAGTCCTCTGGCGGGAAAAAACGAAATGACTTTCCGAACAACCTAATATATATATATGTATATAACATTGAGTCTAACCATCGTGACGTCATTATGTAAACAACGTTGTTAGAGAAAGTTGTAGCACTTTTACCCTTAGAACTAAAGGATTATACGCTCTCCGCACTGAATTGTTTATTAGACTAATTTTGCACGGATTAAAAGGTATATATAGTTCATCTTGAAAATATGTTATAAAATATAAAATGGTTCAATTAAAAATATAAATAAATAGATATAAAATGAACATATTATTACGTTAATAAATTTATTAAAATACGTTTTAAAATACTTAGTTGACGACTTGAAGTGTTTTATTCCTTGACTAACCACGAATTGTTTTGCAGCGGCAGGCAACCGCTAGAAAATATATTTTCGATCCGATATACGACAGCACCCCACCCTAAATAATAAAATATATTACTACTTAAATAATATTTTATATTTACTTACATATTTATTTGGTTTGAAAGAAGATGTAGTGACAAGGATTGACAAAGAATTGCTTCTATGGTTTGGGCACCTGGAAAGGATGAATGGAAGTATATTCATGAAAGGAATTTATAAATCTGATGTGGCTGTATGCGTTAAACGAGGCAGACCTTCTAGGGTGTTTCCCGACCAAATCGGTGACATCTTCAACAATGCTGGGTTGCCCAGTGAACACAACCATAGAGCTTGAATGAAGGGAATTGTGGATGTGAGGAAAGCGAAGAAGTTGTGTCAGGATCGTGGCAAGTTAGGCTCCATTTTTTCTGCTTATCCCTGTGAGAAAAAGGCATGACAAACGTATTTTTCAAAATAATAACATTACTCTTAATCGTAAAATTTAAAAAGCACTTTGTGATTTAAAACTGTTACTGGCAATAAAAATTCTATCTATTGCAATTGCTTTTAACACCTAAGTTACGGTTCCATAAATTAACTCACGAATTTCCAAGTAACAACCCTCAATTTTTTAAGAAATTAAAAAAAATGGCCAAGAACAAATTGGTGTCGCGACAAGATTATCCGGGTGTACTATATTAAAGGTTCTGTACTAAATAATCTCACTTTTTTTATTAAGCTAGCGTAAAATATTACAATATTATATTAATATATTGTATTATTGTATAAATAATAATAATTAGGTCTTGTATCGATGAAAGGAGATTGATAAAAGAGATAAGTGGAGGATTGTTATTTGAATCAATCAGGAACATAATTAAAAAAGCAAGATATTATTATTACATACTCTACTCGTATTGTAAAAGTGTATAAAGTGAGAGAGGTTTTTTTTACATTTCTATACTGAGCTACTAAAGTGCTTGTATCATAGAAACAAAATAACCAAAGTCCATTTATCAAAGAAACATTGGTACCAGCAAGTGGTTTTGAACCTGTGCTCTCGGTTTGCGTAACCATTGCACTGTCCCTACACCACGGTCTCCATGGTAACCGGTTCTGGTGGTTGTTACTAACTAAGAGAACTAGTTAAAGTACTTGCTGTACAAGATAAATCAATTTATAAAATAAATTATCACTTCACATTCCGACAGAGATATGTAGAGAAGAGAACATTTATATTTCTTTTCCTACAACGTCTATGGTTACAGGCATATAAGATAAAAAAAACTAAAGTCAGGACATTTAGTAACTTATTGAAAAAAAGCATTAATATAGTTATAAACGTATCACCTAAAGATCGTCAACAAAACAACCTGCAGATCTCTAAAAAAAATATGGCAAGTAGAATCACCCATGTTGTCACAATTTTTATTTACTTATCTCAACATGGTACGCAAAAATTACGGTAATAAACCGAAATAATGCCCGAGTAGAGATATCCCGGATGGTCCGTGGAACGAAACGCATCCGTAGGGGACTGAGTTCTATTTAATCTTATAAAATATTTAATCCAAATCACAGGGGCCCCGGGAAAGCGAATACAACCAGCTGAAGATTCTTGCTCGCTTTTTGTGTTAAGACCCGACGGTAAAATATACTGAATGGAACTTTCTAAATTTACTCACTCGTTGGCACTAAGCATATACAATATGCTATTTCTCTTTTTGTATTGCGCATATTTGATATTGTTGATCTGATTAATATTTTATGATATAATACTCAATCAATAATATTGATACTAAATATTGTATTCTCTGAATTTTATCTTAATTGTAGTGTATTATTATTATTTTTAAATGTTTTAAAATAAATCTTTATGTTTGATTACCACTAGGATACAGACTGTAAAGTGACATAGTCGCGTTTCATAGCACAATTTATTTGCAATTAATTAGCAAGTGGCATAGCAACAATTAATTCGTAGATCTAATTTAACGTGAACAAAGTTGGGAGAAACAGCTTTTAGTATATAATGTTCCGTTCGCATGGGAGGAGTCTTATCAATTTCACATACCTCTCTTGGCACCTATTGGTCAGAATGAAGTAGAATTCCCTAGAATTTTATGACGCGTTTTATGTGAAAAGTGAAAAACAATATTGTGACCGAAGTATATTCGGCGACATAAAGTTCGTGTAAACAGTAAAGTGACTGTGTGTCCACATTCAATGTCTCCTTTCAACTATTAAGGGAATTGATGCAACTATGTCTGCCTCGCCAGTTGCTGATGTGATCAGAGCCGTCTTAAGCATATTCAGCGCTGGGGTGCGAACGTCAAGGCTCTGTCGCGTGGTCTCAGTGTAGTAGGTACCTATCGAAATTTATGGCGGTCGGCATGCGCCCCCTAGGACTCTGCGCCCGGGTGCACCGCACCCCTTGAACCCCCGGGTAAAGACGGCCCTGGATGTGATCGCACTGGGATGAAACATTCTATTTCAACAATCACGCTTTCATAATCACTGGAACAGCTTCTCGGTTAACAGTGAGTGCGAGAAACGCAAGCCACTTTACCTGTGAGTCGAACTATGTTTTGTTGAAGGGTGTCAAAGAAGCGGAGTTATATAGCGCTTCCAACGGATAGGATCAGCTTTACAAGTCTCACGAAAGGCGGGTATTTAACCTAATTAAGGAAATTAGTGCCTGATGGCTCACTGGCGTGTATTACAAAAGCGAAATGCAGTTAACTCAGACAATCGTGGTGCTGCGATTCCATCTGTTCCGAAATGCGATCTAAATACTATTGCCTCAGTCACCTTTAATATGCCGGCCAGGAGAGCTTGTCAAGATTCGCTTAAAGAAATAAAGTTTATTGGATGGGGAGATCACATGGACCGGCATCCTATTTGTTAATAGGTCGACGAAGTAAGGACGTGCGGAATCGTTTAGTTCAGCTATCTGTCAACAAAATTAAGATGCGATCCCACCTGTAGTATAACGGTACTAATTTGTTTATCTTTTTACGTTCAATATATTTTAGACTAATCCATCAATCGAAATGCCTTTTTTTGAATTCAACCCAAACGAATGCAAATGGATTTTCACAAATTTTACGAGTTTTCTAGTGTGTTCAATAAATTCAAAGACATTTCCCTATCCGATTTTCGCTCACCGTTGCCTTGTCGTGCTTCCATTTATGCAAAAAATTAAATATTTAACACTTTACACTAAAACTTAATTAACTCCCTCGGGGATATAACTTCTGCTGTCTTCACATTTTGTATTCCCTTTTCGTGCAATCTTGAAGGCTTGAGTTTTAATCCGTTTCATTCCGTTACCTTGTCATCTTATTATCTCAACTTTGAAGTTTTTTTCGTAATGAACTTTAAATTAAATCTATAATTATATATAAATGTTAGGTTAATTCTTATAAGTATTGGTGGTTTCTTATAAGGTGGTTTTTACAACAATTACACCCATTATGGAATTAAAAGTAATTTTGTAAATAAATTCCTTTTGATGTGATTGACCCTTGTAGACAAACTATAATCAATTTTTTTTTAATCTACGAAATGATTTAGAGTACAAATAAAATGGTGTGTATTATGTTATTATTGTATAGTTAATAATCAGTAGGAAATATTAGGTTCCGTTTCTACGGATTATCAAGGAATTAAAAAAAAATTTTTTTAACAGAATACGTAGAACGCCCTTGATTCATTTTTCACAAAGCTGAACTTTTAATGAATACAATTCTAGAATATAACACAAAGTAAGTTTGCGAAGAAGATGAAAGAAATTAAAAAACGAAAAATATCAGCGCGATATCTGCATAACGTTCTCAAATTAATAAAATTTTCAACGCTAATTCTATTCCATTATACTTTCCATTATTCCTGCCCATGTGTTCTCTCTATCCTATGACCTTGGATTCTTCAAGCGATGCGTGAAGAAGCACTTTTGACCGGCATAGTGACGGCGACTGAGACAGCTGTGAACAAACTCGGTTTTCTCAGTCGTCGTCACTCTTGGACCTCCTCTTGCTTATCATTAGGCGGGTCGAGGTCATATGGCGAGTCATACTAAAAAAACTTTTAAAGCTCTTAAAATATTTCTATAACCATCTAAATATAAATCATAATATATAATGACCCGTTATAATGATCCTTCAGATTTGATGAGTAAACAAAGAATATTCAAAAACGTAAAGCAACCGTGATCATCGCTGCATTATATATCAAATCCCTTGAAACCGCTCCCCTATCCAAGCACAATGGTTACACTGAACAAACAATTAACACAACAAATTCAAATTATTGACACAACAAAAACATACAATAAGAACCGTGCATTTCCAACAAAATTCATTAATACAAGCATCCATTTCTTGTCGATATTTGTTATATTTCAAGTTGAATTTAATAAAAGCAGTAATGTACAATGCATATTTAAAGGGAGTCGTTATATCCTCTCAAAGTTGTGAACAATGTTCAGGAACAATTCAAAAATGAATACAGTCACCCTGTAATATCTACTGGTCTTATAACGTTGGGGTTAAGGTTCAAAGTGTGGCAGAGTAAGCTTCATTTGTTTAAGTACCATAGAAAGAAAATTAGACAGGCGAACGTCAACATTGAAGCGCCCTAGAGAGTACAAGTATCAAGGGACCTAGGGGTCCCGAAATTGCAAATGGCCCAGTTGACCATATTAAAAGAGGGTTCATACGGAACCCCCCAAACACACGATTATTTTTATTCTAATGCAAAATGCGAATAGGGTTAGGTTAAGTAATTATATTTTGGAAAATAACTTCTGGCGTACAAATTGCCACTTTTGAGTTGAATATTTGAAACGTCTGTGTGTTATTATATGACAATTGTATGTACTTTATATTATTATATCATTTTTCAATCATATGATACAGAATATTTTAACATAGGCAAATTGCCTATGGGCCGCCACCACAAGCATAGCGAATGAGACAACCCGTAATCAAGTCAGTTTTTTTCAGTCGTGGGCGCTCTTGGAGGAAATGTAGAAGGCATGGTATAAAAAAAACGGAATTAGACTAAAACATAAAATCCTCGTCCTGCCTGATAATAAGCAAGAGGATGTCCAAGAGTGACGACGACTGAGAAAACCGGGTTTGTTCACGGCTGCCCCAGTCGCCGTCAC
Organism: Tinea trinotella; assembly: GCA_905220615.1. Classification (NCBI taxonomy): domain Eukaryota; kingdom Metazoa; phylum Arthropoda; class Insecta; order Lepidoptera; family Tineidae; genus Tinea; species Tinea trinotella. The sequence goes on from HG992305.1 coordinate 18,688,343, forward strand.
TATGCCGGCCAAATAATTTAAAAATATATATATATAAATATATGAGGTAAAAGGCACCATAAACCCTAAACTTTATATCTTGTTAGAATAAAGGGACAAAATATAAAGCCAATTTTACACTGGCCTAAAGTTCGGTTCATAACCTACCAGTTATAAAAAACCTGTTATAAAACAAGTCGAAAAGCACTTAGGCGGAGATCAAAGGGATCCCGACGCGAAATCCGGCTAAGTACAACTAAGTACATTATTATAGCGTGAAATAAGTGCATCTGTTATTTTTTTGCTATTAGATACGTATAAAATCTGTAACCCCTGACTTTTACTGCATGAGACCTACACCACTTTCAATTTTAACTCTTATGACAATCGACTAAAGAGTAATTTTAGTTTGTACAGAATACGGATAAGTTTTCAATCGGTGCACGAAGGAAAATGGAACTTACTACATACGATTTAATGTTGAGATTTGTGTGAAAAGTTTTATCCTCATTGGTCAACGTAATATAATTCAATATACACTTGGAATAATCCGATTATTTTTAATTTTATTTTTTCTTCCGTCTATGATATTTGTTTAAGGATGAAATTCATTTTTGGTTCTCAATTTACTTATTAGCTATAATTTAAAATCAAATTCCTATTTGATTTGTAACCTATTCTATGAACAATATATACTAAAGCTTTTTTTTAAGTTAATTGAATTAAGCATGTTTTGTAGTTTTTGACGGACATATGTGTCTGATTTAATTTTTTTAAAGGTTTCATTATAGTTTACTATAGCTCAATCAATCAATCAAATTGTCAAGCCTTTTTCCCACATAGACAATGGAGCGCCAGTTGCCACGATCCCGACACAACTCCCCCGCTTCCTTCACATTCACAATTCTCTTCATACAAGCTCTATGGTTATGGGCACTAGGCAACCTGGCTTGGCTTTCTTGAGGATAAGGATTTACTATACCTAATTAATTATTATGCTGGTTAGCAATATTAATTAAATAAAACACTTTATTTAATCTTAATTTAATCATTAACATGCCGCCTAATGTTAGGCTTGAGCGCAATAAGTGGAGTCTGTCATAAAACAAATACCTAATACAAAAGTAATGATAGAATATGGAGGTGACAGTCGCACTGGGTCATTTAGTTTATTGTGACTCGACATTTGACAGCACCCCGCTTGATGTTAAGCTGGAGTATGGTAAGTAGCAATCACATCCACTATGCCGGCCTAGTTAGAACTGGCAACTTACAAGCTAATCCAGAAACGCGAAACGCTTCACGGTCTATATACTTGTAAGTGGTGCTAGTACCCCGGATCGGCAGACTGGTTACCACTGCCTACCACTGTTTGATAACCAGACTCAAAGCAAAAATCCGCCTTTTTTTATTAACAAATATTTGCAATATTTAATATAATTATTAAATATTACAAATTAAAGCTATGAAACAAATATTTACTCTGACCGGGAATCGAACCTGGAACTTTACGGCAACAAACCAATCGCTAACCGTTCGGCCACACCTGTCGTCATATTAAAAACTCACTATTAATTAAAAACCTACGAGTATAATCCCACATGTACTGCATTATACACCCACATGTATTTTTGTGCAAAATGTGTATATTTTATTAGAAATTTCATCTATTTAATATTATGATTAAATAACAAATATGGTTTATACAAGGGGTGGATTCTGCAACAAGCGTGTCATTGTAATGTCGCACATTATTCCGGTAATACGAGAGTCATGCTCTAACTTACCCCTTTAATGAATACAGAGATATATAGAGTCGAAATTATTAATTAAAAATTCTTTTTTTTTTGCTGGCATAGTGACGGCGACTGAAGGAGGCGACCGTGACTGTCTCGATTTATAAACTTTTTAGTTCTCATTGTCATATAAGCGTGTTTTTTTAGGTTTTTTTTACTATAGTTTTATTTTATTTTTATTCTAATGAATTTACTTATCGTATTTGTATCAAAGAAACCATGCGACCAGGCAACCAAATTACACCTAATAAAAATAGATTGGTACCTGTTAGAGGTTTTACCAGGCAGTTTTGGTTTATGCTACAAACCCGCACTAACCTAATTAATGAATTAAATTAAAATATTATTGTTTTAAATAATTTAAAAATACTGTACGATACATACGATATATTTTTTTAAATTTTGCGCGAACATTGATAATTAAATAAACTGTAAAATCAATCAATAACCAAAATAACCTCGATAGTAAGCCGCATAAAATTTGTTTAATTTAATATTATATATTTTTTAAACTCTATGGATTTTTCTGTTTATTGAACTACACATGGGATACTTTTGTCTACACCTATGAAATAAAGACTGAAAAAATATTATGTATCTATATAAATGAATACAAAACATAGAAAATATTTTATTGAAAAATAGAGGATATATAATTTTTGCGGTATGTTCCATTGCACTAACCCGGTTTAATATCAAAAACATAATAAATTTTGCATCGACCCTTCCGGCTCTTTCGCATTTTCAGACTCTACCATGATTTGGGGGGAGACAAAGACAAACAGAAATCACAAGAAACTCGCGTAGTAAATGACTAAGACCACGTTTAATCTAAACTAATTATAAACTAAACCTAAACATAAATAACAAAACACTAATAAGGAGAGGACGTTAAAACAAAACTATAACTTAAGTTTAAGTTACTCGTGTTTATGAATTCATTCCCCATGTGTAACTCACTCATAGAGTAACCGTGAAAGGGTGCCAACATACCAATTTAATGGCGAAATTCACCCTTACTAATTATTATTTATTGTCGCCACTTTATTATTTACGAAAGTTCATTATTTCATGCGATTCGTACGACTGCTTTATTACGGGTAATCTTAATTATAGAAATTACAACAATTTAAAGGTTAAAAAGGTGCTTGGTTATATTATCCTGCCAGTTTGTTTTGTATGATTTATTTTAAAATATATCTCGGTTCCATACTCGTATTGTGTTCATTTTTTGTCATTGTGACGCGACATATGACATATGATTTCGTCTTAGCTGGTGAGTGGGGAGGTTGTCAGCGGACCTACAGTAACTCAGTCGTCGTCAACTTGCCGGGCAAGTATCCGAGCTAATTAAAAGAATCATACATAACATAGGAGACACTCGATCCTTACGAAAAACTAGGGAGATCCTTAAAATTTACAGAACTTCTCTGTGCAATATATAGTTTTGTAGTGGCAATATCGGTAGTCTAATCTTTTATGACAGGCGTGGACGAACGGTCAGAGATTGGTTTGTTGCGCGTAAAGTCCCAGGTTCGATTCCCGGTCGGATCAAATATTTGTTTCATTGCTTTTATTTGTAATATTTAAAAATTCTATTAAATATTTGCAAATATTTGTTAATAATAAAAAAAGTAATAGATATTTGATTCGGCTCTGGTTATAAAAGAGTAGTTGGCAGTAGTACCCAGTCTGCCGATCCGAGGTAGCAACTTACAAGTAAACAAGGTTGCGTTTCGTGCTCAGTTTGTAAGTTGCCGGTTCCAACTAGGCTGGCATAGTGGATGTGATTGCTACTCACAGTTATTAAATTGTAGTAGCAGTGACATCCATTCATGGACCACACTCCAGCTTAACATCAAGCGGGGTGCTGTCATATGTCGAGTCACAAAACAAAAAAAAGTCTATGGCCATCTTGAGTAAGTTGGCACGGATTGTCAAATTATAAGCGGAGATTGGGTAATAGTTAATAATATGGTCTCACTAAAGAATCTCGGCGGTTATGATTAAATTTGATAATTTCAAGTAGGTGATATTATTAATTGAAATTAAATATTACAAGTATTTGTTAAAAAAAAGGAATATTGTCTGTTTGTCAAAAAGTGGTGGGCAGTGGTGCCCAATCTGCCGATCCGAAGTAGTACCACCACTTACAAGTATCCAAACCGTGAAGTGACTTAGTCGCGTTTCGGGATTAGTTTGTAAGTTATCAGTTCCAACTAGGCCGGCAAAGTGGATGTGACTGCTAAATAAAGTGTAGTAAGAGTCGCCTTTATTTATGAACCATTCTTTAGGTTAACATCAGGCGGGGTGCAATAAAAAATCAATTAGAAAACATAAAGTCTAACACAAAAACAACTTCCTATAATGAATATTTACCTAAAACCAACACCGAAGGGCAACAACTGGTGCAATTAAACTAAGCACACAATATTTGTGTGTGAAAATAAGATTAATAAGGATTTAATATGGTACTGCTTTAGGGGATTTGAATTTACGCACTTTATTGCTTCGGGTTGTTTACCTATAGAGAAATGAATAGGGTCGGCGGAATAATAAAGAAGTTTATTTCGTATTCGCTCGACCACATACAGCTTAAGGTTTAGCTGGAGTACGATCCGTGAGTGGAGACGACATGTCCCCTTTTGTAGGGGCTGCCAGGATTAGGAGGAGACAGCTGCACATGTGCTCTTGAGTTGCAGGAGTGCAGAAGTGGCCGAAGCAAGACAGAAGTTCCTTGGCAACGTGAGGACGCTTCCGGAGGTCTGCAGGAACGAGAAGGGTCTCCTGGCCTTCCTGGAGGAGATCGAGTGGCTCCACTGAGGGAGAACCGTTGAAAAACGCACAAAGAAACTGGACTTGGAACTGGAAACAAAGGACTTCAAGTGCGGAAATGAGTTCGCACATACCTGTAACTGAGTAGAGACGACTTCTGCCACTGGTACATGTTATGAAGTCGCATCTGTTGAGTTAATGACGCCAGGCGTGGACGATCGGTTAGCGATTAGTTTGTTGCGCGTAAAGTCTCGGGTTCGATTCTAGGTCGGAGCAAATATTTGTTTCATAGCTTTTATTTGTAATATTTAAATTATGTTAAATATTGCAAATATTTGTTAATAAAAAAAAGTGGTAGGCAATGGTACCCAGTCTGCCGATCCAGGGTAGTACCACCACTTACAAGTATACAGACCGTGAAGTGATTTGGTCGTATTTCGGGATCAGCTTGTAAGTTGCCAGTTCCTGAGACTGAGACTGAGCACCGCTGCCTATCACACTTTAAATATAATGTTTTGTTATTTCAGAAATAACAAAAACAAAATGAAATTGTCAAGCTTTTTTTTACAGGGATAGGCATAGACAATGAAGCGCCACTTGCCACGATCCAGACACATCTCCCTCACTTCCCTTACATCCACGATTCTCTTCATAGAAGCTCTACGGTAATGGGCATTAGGCGACCCAGCTTTCTTAAGGGTCTTACAAAATAATTTGGCTGGCATAGTGATGGCGAATGAGGCAGCCGTGAACTGACTCGGTTTTCTCAGTAGTCGTCACTCTTGGACCTCCTCTTGTTTATCATCAGGAGGGTCGAGGTCAGATGTCGTGTCACAATAAAAAAAATAAAAAGTAAACTTGGCGTGGAAGTGTTCGAGAATGTTGGAGAGGTTCTAAAGCTTACGACGACTAAAAAGAGTGACGACGACTGAAAAAACCGAGTTAGTTCACGGTTGCCCCAGCCGCTGTCACTATGCCGGCCAAAGGTGCTTCTTCACGCATCGCTTGAAGGATCCAAGGTTATAGGATGGAGAAAACACATGGGCTGGCAAAGCATTCCACTTGTCGATTGTTCTACAAAGAAAACACGCATCGAACTTTTTAGTTCGACTGTAGATTCCATAGATAAAAGTGCGGGTATTACGAGCGTGAAAAGACTAAGTGGCAGTGGCTTCTGCTCCATCGCACACCCAGTGCTAACATTTTCATAGCAACAGCAACTCGCCTGGTGTTAAGCTGGAGAGTGGAATGAATGGAGGCAAATGGGAATGACAATGAAATTCATTACTATTTGTCAAAAAGTTACGCGATCGCTGTTGATGTTAAAAACAACTTTTATTCATTCGAACAATGAGTTTCAATGAGTTGGAACTGTTAATGAAAAAGAACATTGATTATCAGTTTGTTGCGCGGTCGTAATTTTAATTTTAAAGTTCATTAATGTATGTATTGTATGTATGTATTGTATGTATGTATTGTATGTATGTATGTATGTATTGTATGTATGTATGTATGTATGTATGTATTATTATTGTATGTATTAGTAGAACTGTCAAAACAAAGCCCATTGTCATTGGGTTACGCGGTCGGCCCTCAGGTATGAGTAGGAACCGGCAAGCTGTTCGCAACACGTCTGAGTCACTTCACCGCCTGAACAAGTGATAGTACTATCGCCGATATGGCAGAATTGGCAAATGACTAGTAACTGTCTGCCTACTACTCTTGTCTACTTTTTTCTGACGCAATACTCTATGACCGTGGTGTAGTGGCAATGCAATGGCTACGTAAGCCGAGTGGCACGCGTTTGAAACCACTCACCGGTACCAATGTATCTTTGATATATGTACTTTGGTTGTCCTGTTTCTATGATACAAGCCCTTTAGTAGCGTAGTATAGAAAATAAAATATATATTTAAATAAATTCTTCACATCCAAAAAACGACCTTATAAACATATCATACTATTTTAAAACTTTATCTTTCTTATCTTTATATATATATTTCTTGTGTGCGTGTGTATGTGACTGACTGAACTCCTACTAAACGACTTAACATATAATTTGCGTACATATTTATGTGTAGGTAGGTATAAGGTCTTTATTATGACTCACCCTTATTATTCAAACATAATTAAACCAATTGCAAGAAATATAGAAAATATCATGAATGATGAACGAGTGATAAAACTGTTTCCTTAGCAGCTTTTAATTTCAGCTTTTTATTACGCGAACCGCAATAAATCTTCCACTCATTATCAACATCCCAACTCTGAACGGTTAGAAGAGGGCTTGTTCCTGTTAATATACAGAATTTCGACACTTTATTTATTAATTTATAAACTCTTTATTGCACAAAAGAAGGTACATAGGTGAGCTTTATGCCTTAGGCATTATCTACCAGTTAACCATTGTTGTGTTGTGCTGTAATTGGCTGGGTGCAAACTATTTAATTAAAGATTCAATATTATAAATAAATAATATTTGTTATTACACAAGATTGATCATAATAAACGTGACTGCTATTTAATATTATTTAACTATAGTTGCAGTTACCCCCATCTTCGAACTGCAATGCAGCCTAACATCGGGTGCTGTCATGTGTCTAACCACAATAAAACAAGATGAGAAGTTTTGGCGGGCAACTTCAAGTGACAGGACGCGCAATTTTGAATTATTTAAAAAGCTTGGGTTTTTCATAAATGTGTAAGGTAGAATTGTTAACCAGTAATAATTTTTAAGTTAATCGAGTATAAACAAGTAATTTAAAGGTGTGAAAAGTGTTTCTTCGTGTTCCCTCCAAGACTCCTTCCGAAGTTTTAGTAAAGGCTTTCTGTCGCTTTGCTAAAACGATGATTATCAACCTCACTATCATCGTTATCTTGTGATGAAACACTCGCGTGGTTCATCTTCATCTTCATATTTAATTGACAATGTTTTACCATTGAGCCATATATTTTTGCTTTGACACTGGCAAGTTAAATATTAAAGCTATAATCAAGAAGAAAGAATAAAACAAGATTAGTTCTTACACAGTTCATTGTTATTATTTTATTTATACTAGCACAAAATCGACAATTTTCATGGTCATGGGCACTAGGCAACCTAGCTTTTTTAAGTATGTCTCCGATTTGGTCGGAAAACACCCTCCTGTGCCTACCTTTTTTAACACGTCCATTCACATCAGATTTACAAATTCCTTTTGTCAATCTAAGAACTTTCATTCATCTTTTTCATTTGCCCAAACGATCGATTATTATTATTACATTTACAATTATATAGAAGGCTCTACGGTTATGGGCACTAAGCAATCCAGCTTTGTTTACTCATATCTAATCTAATAATTAAAGATTGTTAAAAACATTTGAGTGTAGGATTGATTTACAGTTACTTAATCTTATACTAAACATACTGTTCGGGAGTTGGCAGTTGGTGGTCATTTGCCAAGTCTGCAAGTACTATCATTTTTAAGTGCTTAAATATCAGCTTGAAAGTTTATGCTTCCAACTAGGCTGGCAATAGTGGATACATATGCGGTTATTGATTTGTAGTTAGCAGTCGCGTTATTTAAACGCACTTTAGCTTAATATCAGGTGGGGTGCTGTCATATACCATAATAAAAATAAATCAGTAATAATTCCCTACTTATTTCTCTAGCCGGAATGCTAATGATGACGGAGGCCGTAAATTTAATTTAAACTAAAGTTAATTCAACGCTACATAACCCTACAGAGGCGCTGCATTACGAACCGTAAGTAAATCTGGGACAATTAAAAGGTCAAATATTATTTGCTGAAATTGTACAACCTGCCTTGCTCTGCGGGTTTCCCAAAGGGTTGTGTTACATTATTAAAATTAGATTACGTTTTTAGAATTAACTGTTGTTTTACTAGGTAATTATTAGAGCTGTGTAAAAAGGGTGTTTAAGGTGAGAATTTGTTTTTTATGTATTAATGGTAAACTTTATTTGACAGAATTAACAAATCACAAAAATAGTTAAAAACTAATTAAAAACTAAAAATTAATAAATAAAATTGTTTAAATAAATAAATTTGTTTTTTTAAATACACTTTTATTTTTATTATTACTATTATTATGACCTCAACTTACTATTATTAAATACTTGTTTGCAAGACTCAATCGACTAAATTCATGGTTCTTTCACTCGTTCTCTGACATGTCGGCTGGTAAATCCTATGTGTTTCAAGGTAAGTAACTTTGTTATCTAAGAATGAATTTTCTTTAACTTCCTTTATTCTATAATACTATTTTTTATTATTATTGGGGCTCGACGGCACACGCTTTTATTAATAGGCTGTGACAAAGAAGCGCCACTTTCCGCGATCCTTCCGTATCTCTAGCTTTCTATATTATAATAGATTTTTGACATATCCCCAAAAACGGTTGAAATTTACGTAAAATGTTTTTGCAATTCTAATGATACAAAATAAATATTATGCTTTGAGTGATTCATATTTTTCTATGAAAGGAATTGAAATGAAATGAAATGAAATGTGTGTGCGGTGCGTTTAGGTATAGTTTTGGATAAGAGAATCAGCTTATTATAGTAAATCTTTTATCATATTAGGAATTTTTTTAAATCGGTAATAAAATCTAAACTTTTAAAGTTCGGCCTTTTATTTCCAAACAGAAACTCCCCTCTGGGCAGAAAACGATCTGGAATACGTTCCTAATATCTGTTGTAATTTGTAAAAGTTAAGCATTTCGAGGGTGACCATAAATTTAATATAGGTACATTAAAATTTGTCAAACTATCTTATTTTTGGATTGTTAGCAATAATCTACTTATAAATTGAATGTATATCTTTTATATTTACGTAAGATTACAGATAAAAGATATAGATATTATCTACGTTTAGCCTAAGCAATAAAGATGCTGTTAAATCAGCATTCTTTTGTTGCTTTAACATCTTAGATATGTAATAAACTGAAAGTTGACATTTTTTTTTGTGACTCGACTTGGTTAGCAAGAATGTTCAAGGTATGAACGCCAATCACTAGAAAAAGTGCTTTAGTTTTCGATTACCACTATGCCGGTCATAAGTTAGACAGAGTAAAAATACGGTATACGTTTTTTTTTGTCGAGGTAGCGTTTTAGATCATTATGTCTTGTCTGCGTTGAACTGCACTACGAGTACTATCTTCTGTAGTGCAGTTCATTTTCTTTGCTGGCTATCTTCTGTTTACGGACTGTAGGGCGGGCAGTGTAGCGTCCTTGCCGTGCTGTCGTCTATATAGCAATGATTGCATTTTACGGCAATTCTAAGCAATGTACGCAAGCCAACTTCCAACCACTTGCCAGTACCAATGTATCTTTGATATATGTACTTTGTGTTGTCCTGTTATCTATGACACAAGTACTCTAGTAGCTTAGTATAGAAATGTAACTTAAGAACTAATATAATATTAAAAATAATAATAATTGCACAAGCTATGGGTTTAGCTGTGTATTCCTTGTAATCTTTTTTTTTTACTGTAAATAAATCATGGTCACTACATTGGGACACCCTTAAATAGGTGTATTGTGCAGACGACTATGGTACTCATTTATCATTTTAATACAACCACTGAATTTTACTGTAATGAGATTTAGGGTGCACCTACGGCCTCTAACAAGTGTTATATGTTAGTTGTTAAAACTTATTAGCTAAGACAATTTATCTATTTGTTTATTCTCTCTTACTTCCTTATAATGTAGAGCATTTTTTATATATAAAATACTATATTTTATTACCTGACATTTAATGATGATTTAATGGTTATCTAGTAGGCGGTTAATGATTATATGCCCAGTCTGTCGGTCCAGGGTAATACCACCATTTTAAAGTACAGTCACTGTCGCGTTTCTGATTCAGCATGAAAGTTGTCAGTTCCTAGACAACTAGATCGTAATAATGTGTCGAGTAAGCAATCCCATCCACAGTCACAATAAAAATGTATATTTTTAAGTTACCACACAGTTGACATAACTCTATATCTATAACTTACGGCTGATTCCAATCGCGACTGACGCACTTAATGGTTGCTATACCTGAAAAATCCAAGAGAGCCGACGATTTAAAAAAGCGTTTCATTTTCGGTTGCCTCATCATTTGAATTTAATTTATGTGTTTTATATGTTATACGATTTACAGTAAAAATAGTATTTTTTAATCAAGGCAGTAATTAACGTATTATAAACTATATAATTTACCATTACAAAAAATACAATACATATCTATATATATTCACTGAGCGCCATTGTTCCCGATCCTTACAAAACTCTCATGCTTCCTTAAAATCCTAATCAAACTTCTGAATCGTTCCCGAATTCTGATTAGCAAAACCCATAATATTAAATATGTGTTGTGAATACTGTATATTATGTTTTAGATACATGTTATAGTGCTGTGCTGCAAAACTTGTTTGCCCTCTTCGGTCAGACACTGCACTTTATTCCCCAGGCGTTCACTCCATCTCCTAACCAGCGTAACGGTTTTTCTTTATTTACTGCTTTGCACAGTATTTATGCATATATGTCTCGATATCTGACCTTGACGTGCCTGATGGTAAGCAAGAGAAGAAGCAAGAATGACAACGACTGAAAAAATAGTACTCAGTTCACGGTTGCCTTAGTCTCTGTCACTATGCCGGCCAAAGGAGAACACATGACATTTATGATAGCACCTCGCCTGATGGTAATCTGGAGTACAGTCGTGTATTACAAGTTATGTTACAAATGTACATAGACACATGACATACATTTGTAACATAAACCCTGTCTGTATATATAACTTTGATAAGCAATTGATCATAATATACAAAACGAGTCATATAATTTACAGCCATATAAATATTTAACCCTATATTGTACGTTAGCATGTGCATATATTATTTTAGCGACAAGCGATCTTGTCTTGAATGTAGCAACTAGCTTGCTACGCCCAATGAAAGATTCAAACCTAAAGGCACAACACCACTCCCAGCTAAGTTTCTGTGCTATTGTTAGCTATTATCAGCAGTTGCGTTGCTGATGGTGAAACTCCGCTACGACATACTCTCGCAAAGTTCTTGATAGAATTACCCCACTGTGGCGACGAAAACCTAATGCACAAGACTCAAGTGTGCGCCGATCTCTAATAAATAAATCCCCGTTTACTCTTCCCACTCTTTATAAATACCTCCCTCGGTATCCGGACAGACTAGATTTCCTAAGGATGTCTCACCATAAACAAGGTCTCCGTTCACCGTTTGCGCGGAGTATTGTTCGCACCTCTGGGATGGCTCTGGGATCTTCTCGATTCTGTGGCAAGTATCTGTTCTAGATTCATTTTAGCGCCGAGCTGTTTGATTTATAGGAGATGCAGTAGTCACACGAACTCTGGCACCCCTGCAACTTCGCAGAGATATGACGGCTTTATGCGTCCTTTATCGCCTATTCCATGGAGAATGTACCGGGGAGCTCTTTTGCCCTGTACCTGCTTCACCTTTTCACATCCGTGATATTCCAGGTATGAGAAAACATTATGCATTCTGTTACCGAATCGGCAGTCAAACTCAAATGTCCAGAGCGTTGTTTTTAGGTAGAACAATCGACAAGTGGATTGCTTAACTGACCGATGTGTTCTCCCCGTCCTATAACATTGGATCCTTCAAGCGATGCGTGAAGAAGCCTCTCTTACGGCGACTTTAGCAGCCGTAAACTAAGTCGTTTTTTAAGTCGTTGCTCGACGTCACATGTCGAGTCACAATAAAAAAATATTAGGTTTGAACATTTAATTCAGTGAAAACGAATTAAATGAATGTTTTCTTGTTTCTTAAATTGTAAGTGGCGATCCTTTGTTTCTGCTTATCCTGTGGGCGTGACAATTTGTATTTTGTTGTACAAATTGTTTAAATAAATAGGTAGTTTTATAGCTTGCTGTGGAGGTTTGACCTCACGCGGTTCTATTTCAAAGATATTTTATGGTACATTTTGTCATCTGACCCACCCTCCATGGGACGTGGTGTGAATAGAAAACTTTACCGAGAAACATTTAGAATATTCCTTGTAAAATAAAATACTCTCTCAATACTTATATAAAATAGTTCTTTTACACATTTATAAAATATTTATATTTGAGCTATTTAATATATATATTAACTTTTTAAAAGCATATAATTTAAATGTCTTCTATGAAAGTATTTGATAGATTTTCTAGATTTTCTGATTTCTAGAAGAGACAAAAAAAAACCTACGATACTGACTAAATTTCTCGCTCCACAATTCTTATTAAACAAGCTCTGTGATATATACAGTGGGCATTGTGGACCCTTGCAACCACATTTAGTAGACCAGTTTAGTAAACAGATGCGCATTGTGAGACGAGTCTGCATGGAAAAAACTGTGAATTTGTGACAGCTACTAAGTACATCTACTAACGTACGTTGGTGTCGAACATTATTTACCCGCTCCCGTCTGCAATTTTCGATCTCGACAATGACGAATTAAAGGAATTGTGAAAGCTGGTGAAAATGATCTATTTTTTATCAGCAGCAGATATCGACGTTAACATCAAAACAATATTGTGCAGTTTGTATCAAATTGACAAGGTTGGACAATAGTTAGCCAACGAAATAATTATCGCCAGCGCGACGTAGCGCTGCTTAACAGACACAGAAACGAAAACTTTAAACCGCATTAGCCTGCGACTAAAAAAATTAACAATCGCAAGAGCTTAGTAAGTTAGTTAGAACCTTTATTATATACCTAACCAATACCCTCAACGAAGCCCCTAGAAAAGTGATTGTCACTGATTGGTGATCATTGTTGATCACTGTGATTGATTGATCATTGTTGATCATTGTTGATCACATTGTTGATCATTGTGATCATTGGTGATCATTGCTGTTGCTATTCATTACATTCTCTTACCAAATGGGATGAACATTACTGTAGATGTATTGTGTAGAACTAGACACAATGATGGAGAAGCTCGCACATCTTCACTTCATCCGCGTATCTTAATGACAATGAAAATGAACTTCGTTTAAACAGTTGAACTCCATTAATGAGCTTGAAAAAATTAAAACTGTGACCGACACACTGAGAATCGATAGTATTTTTCATTAATAGTTCAAGCTTATTATCAAACTTATTGTCGAATGAATAAAAGTTGTTTTTGACACTAACAGCAACCGTGTAACTTTTTGACAAATGGGAATGGATTACATTATCATTCCTGTTGAAGTTGCGCGGTCGGCTCTCGGGTCCGAGTACAATAGTGGTTCCATATTTTCTAGTGGTCCAGCCACATGCACACAAACAGAAGAAACATATGACAATGAAACCCATAACAATGAAGGTTTTTTCTAAGAAAATTTGTTCAAACGTTTCCGGGAAATCTTATTCTATAATTGTAAATTGCAGGACGGCGGTTACTGAATAAGGTTATCTAGTCGTGTAATTTACTCAATTAAACAATTGGATGTTTTAAACTGAATTTTTAACATCAGTACAAGGCATTAGTAACAAGGAATCCTTTTTTTATATTTACTTCGTTACAAAGAGCCTTTTTAAATTATGATAGTACCTCGTCTGATATGACTGGAGTGCAGTCCATAGAGACGACCGCTAGTGTAGTTAAATAAGTCCTTGTAAAAGTCGCATCCACTATGGCGGCCTAGTTAAAACAGGCAACTTTAAAGCCGTTCTCTAACGTGGTACTACCCCGGTTCGGCAGACTGAGCTAATAAGCACCAAGTGTCTGCCTACCACACTTAAACACCCAGACCAGAAGCAAATATCTGCCTATATTTTTATTAATCAATATGAAGAGAATTGTGAATGTGAAGGAAGCAAGGGAGTTGTGTCAGGATCGTAACAAGTGGCGCTCTTTTGTCTCTGTCTATCCCTGAGGGAAAAAAGCGTGACAGTTTAATTTAATGAAAGTGCGTTTTTATCTTTATCATTTGTGTTCGTCTTCTTAATATATTTATAGATTAGGCACAAAATGATATATATTTAAAAATATTGTGCATTAGGTAATATCTTCATCATACGAGTATAAAATCGATTTTAGTCATAGCTATAATAGCCACAGGAAAGTGGAGATTCTTCTTGTTAAAACAAATTGGGATCATTATTCTTTGTGTCTTTCCCTCCCTAGCGTCTGTGTTAAAACAATGGCAGTAGAGTATTGTTGCTCGTTAACACTGCAAATGAGATAATTTCACTTAATTACATTTATTTCCGTGAACCATTAATTTAAAACAATATGGATTTAAATAATAATATATATGTGTCTATATATGACGCTATGAGACTTAAGTTTATTTATGTACGAGGAATAAGGAATATGGTATACGCTATCGTAATCTCAACGTTTGATACCTTCCACACGATACCCCTAAAGAAATTGCTTCGTCATCTTGGTTTTCAATCGAAATTAGCTTTAAAGAAATATTTTACTGGGATTTAGGGCGACCGTGGTGTAGTGGTAATGGAAACGGGCTAATTAATGCTTTTCCTGCTTCTACACAATATACTGAGAAGAATTTGCATATTACGCGCTGAAGTGCGTTGACAGTTTACTTCGCAACCTTCGAGTCTTTACAAGCAAGTCAAAAATTAAGAAATTTACGATATAAGCACAAATCTATTTTTTTATATATTGTGGCTCGACATATACGACAGTACGCCGATTGATATTAGGCTAGAGTGCGGTCCGTGAATAGACTGATACTGCAGTTAAATAACTGAAAGTATCAGTAGTATTTGCTATGCGGGTCTTTGTTGGAAGCAGTAACTTTCAAGCTGATTTCGAAACGTGGCTTAATGATCTTTACACTTAAAAGTGATAAAGCCGGATACCACTTTTTTAAAGTTAACTACAGTAATACTTACTTAGGTTGTTTTATCAACAACAGTTATCAACTTTGTCTTTCTACCTGACCATATCACGTATTGGTACCTATTACCTATGCACATCTATTAGGTACATCTACAGTTATGTTCATCCCGTTTGGTAAGAGAATGTAATGAATATCAACAGCACAAGATCACCAATCAGTGACAATCACTTTTCTAGGGCATTGGTTAGATATATAATAAAGGATCTAACTAACTTACTAAGCGCTTGCGATTTTTTTTGTCGCAGGCTAATGCGACACATAGCATGTTAGTCTGTGCAGAATTACACTGATATTGATAGCTTACTGGTTTTGTTTGAGAATATTTAAGTAGATTAATTTATGAACAATGTATTCCTGTAATCCACTCGCTTACAAATAATCATGAATAAAGTGTCATTTTAACTAGTAGGATACCAGCGCCCAAGCTAAGTAAGCTATCCTGGAAATCAGGGGTCATTTTTAAGAAGTTTTCATACTCGTATAATAAGGAAAAATCAGTTCTCAATTTGTAATGTAATTATTTTTACTTAATTTAAACATTTATTTTATTAAATGGTAATTTACAAATATTCATATAATAAATATAATATATAGATCACTAAATATTTTTTTAGGTGATAATTTAAAAAAATAACTATCATACTAAAAAACAATGAACAAAGATTAAATTTTGACATGATATTTCAAATACAAATAAATAAATCAAAATGAATTAAAATTAAATAATGATAATAAATCACTTTATTAAGGTAAGCATAATTTTAAAATTAGTAGTTATGATAGAGTTTTTCAAAGCGCGAAATTCCACGTGTATTCGCGGTACCCGTAGCCGTAGCTTGTATGAATTAAATTGTGTATGTGAAGATAGCGAGAGAGTTGGTGTAGACTTTAGAGCATGGACTAGGCGCAGGACAAGAGACAGGAGTTAGAGGGATATTACTGTGGGAATTAAGACGTCACAAATTGATTTCATTTGTCAACCATAGCGGATTCCGTGGAACCAGGAGATTGAGAGGTGATATTTCCTAAGATTCGCGATAAAATAATAGAATTTTTGGTAGGTACCTATATTAACATCTTAATGCTGTTCTTTACATTTGGGAATGATATTGGTATGGAGTATATATGTCACCGTATGAGTGTAAACATCGTCATTAGCGAGATTGTAAACTGTCGATAATTTTACAATTTTACAAGACCAGAAGCGAATTTTTTTGTATTTTTTTATTTACAAAAAAAAATATGTCATGCCTTCCTCCCATAGGGACAGGCAGAGACAATGGTGCGCCATGATCCTGACACAACTCCCTCGCTTCCTTCGCATTCACAATTCTCTTCATACAAACTCTATGGTTATGGGCACTAGGCAACCTAGCTTTCTTGAGGATGTCACCGATTTGGTCGCAAAACATCCTCTTGGGCCTGCTTTGTTAACGTATCCATTCACATGAGATTTACAAATATTTGTAATATTCAATTTTATTACAAATACAAATAAATGCTATCGAACAAATCTCGGACCTGGGCCTTAACGCGTAACGTAATGATGTAGTGACCAATGCCCTACGCGTGACGTCAATGGATACAGCTGAAACTGCTATTAAATAGAACTAAAGAAACAGAGCACTTTTTATTATAGTATTATTTTATTTACAGTCTGGTTAACAAGGAAGACAAATCAAGATACAATAATCTAAATGTGTTTATAAATAAATACTATTGCATTTTTAAGATTTTTTAACACTGAAAAGTAAACAAAATGAAGTCTGGAGAGTCTGCATGTCGTTCTGCAAATAACAAATCATGCTTCAGCCAACCGGTTAGTTAGTGTTTTGTATATTTAAGCTACCCAATAAAAAATGATTCATTTGTGTATCACGGGCACCAGGTGCCAAAGCGATTGTGGTGTAGTGGTATATAATGGTCATGCAAACCCAGAACCTTGATTCTAAACCACTTGACGATACCTATGTATCTTTGATATGTACTTTGGTCGTCCTGTGTCTATGATACAAGCATTTTAATAGCTTATTATATAAATGTAAATAAATAAAAATAAATATATTGATTTAGATTATTTTTATATTTTCAGCCTGATGGTCCGCCAGTACCGCCACAAACTAAAGCTGTAAGTTACTTATAAACGTAATAAATAATATTAATCAAATTGTCACGCCTTTTCCCACAGGGATAGGCACATTTTGGATTTACTTAAATTTTTGAAATGAAATTTCAACATTATCATCTCTTTAGTACCAATATTTGATTAGGTTGGGTAGAGAGGAAAGAAATAGAGACACAGGTTTTTAATTATTTTGACTCGATTTATGACTGCACCTCGCCTGGTATAACTTGTCTGCTTATACACATAATAGTGACATAGCCGCAAGTAGCAATCGTATCCACTATGTTGGCCTAGTTAGAACCGGCAACTTACAAGCTTATCCCGAAACGCAACTAAGTCACTTCTCGGTTTGTAAGTGGTGATGCCACCCCGGATCCGGACCAGCCACCGTTCTTAGAAAAGTAGTTTTAACGCTTTCCTGCCTTTTAAGCAATGGATTTGGTACCTGCACTAACAATGCATGGATGCAAGAAAATTATGTGGTATCGATATTTCAATGGAGTAAAATTGGTCAGCATAGTAACTCTTACTGTGGCAGCCGTAAACTGACTCAGTTTTTTTCAGTCGTCTGCACTCTTAGACCTCCATCATGCTTACCATCAGACAGGCGGAGGTCAGATGTCGAGTCACAATAAAATAAACGTTACATTTGTATAATAATTGATTGTTTTTACAGTGTGGCGTATGTCCTCCTTGTCCAGCACCATGTAATCCCGGAGCACCTCCGGTAAGTGAACAAACTCCTAACATAGATTTACAAGCCCCTGCATAAAAACATAAATCATCATTAGCCACTAGTAATTCATAAATCAATAAACCAGTTACTTTTTTCCCCATTAAACTAATTCATACAATTTTTATACGAATGGGTTTAAGTAACTCCTCAATTCAAACAAACAAAAATAAAACGAATAAGTTTGCATGTATTTTAAAACTGCTAGTCACATGTCAATTAAGCTGGCATGACGTATTCTGTTTAACGGAGATACCTTTCGTTTGATAACGCATGGGGGAGTTTTTTTTTCTTCTATTTTGTTATAGACGCATACCCCATTGAACTGGTTTTAATATAACTATATGTCTAAAATATATATATCTTCTAAGCATGTAGGATCCAATATTGCTTTTTTTTATTGTGACACGACACCTGACCTCGACCCGCCTGATGATAAGCAAGAGGAGGTCCAAGCGTGACGACGAATTAAATTGGTTATTTCTCCTAATTACTTTACTTGTTAATTTTACGGCCAGAGACAGCGTTGCCAGCCGGCTGACATTTCACATTTTCAATACCCCGGCACATGCGAGAATACTTTCCGATATCTGTTGTCACAGACTGCGTTGCATAGAGGATCCTGTCTTTGGGTACACGTAGATCTTGGTTCTCAGGCTAGGATCTACGGGTGCCTTGATCAATCCCACCACGGTGATTCGGAGACAACCCAGCCAAAAGTTTCAAGAATTATAATTAAAGAATTGGCTACTGAAATAGCAAGTCAGTTTAACATGGACTCATGTTCTGTTGAAAATGAGTTAGTATAGTATAGTTAAATATAATCAGCATATCAAACATAAATCTTAAAGGCACAGTGTCTAATACAAATTTATGGTCTGTAGATAAAATATTCGAATCTAAGACAAATCGCCCTAAAACTGGCATAGTGTTGGGTTAACATACTTTCTAAAGTTTGAAGTCTATTGTTAAGATATTATGTATAATTAAGTCAATATATTATCGCAATCGACTAACTGACGAACATAAGTATGTCATCATTCTTGTGATTAGCACGTAGTAATTAGGTAACATCTTATGAAAACTATGCTGAGGACATGCAGTGCCGCACTTCAACATCCAAAGTCACTCTTTTTTAGTCAAGTTAACACACTAGATTTTTTCTATACTAAGCTACTCAAGTGCTTGTATCATTGTAACAGGACAACCAAAGTACATATATCAAAGATAGATTGGTACCGGTAAGTGGTTTCGAACCCGTGACACTCGGCTTACGTAGCCATTGCACTACCGCTACACCACGGTCGCCTTATTTGCTTTGTAAGAACCAATAAACTCTAATTTATTAAGTTTATTTGTTTTTATAATTTTAAATAATTATGAGTTTTTCATTGATATTATAGAGCAGACCTACACTTACATTCACTAAATAAATATTGTGCGGAAAACTAATATCTATGATACGATGCACGCTACCTAGACATGCGACCTCTCAGAGTCGATCGATCGTAGTCTAACAATATTATTATTATTATTTTTTTTTATTGTGACACGACATCTGACCTCGACTCGCCTGATGATAAGCAAGAGGAGGTCCAAGAGTGACGACGACTGGAACAACCGAGTCAGTTCCCGGCTGCCCCAGCCGCCGCCACTATGCCGGCCTAAGGTGCTTCTTCACGCATATTGAGGTAGAATGCCAGCAGTTCAAGTTTAAACACCCCTGTAAGAAGCGATTTTAAGCGCACGCTTTAATAAAAACGTACAACATACGATTCCCTGTCCCTGTCCTCCTGGTTCGATTCCCAGTCGGAGCAAATATTTGTTCATAGCTTTTATTTGTAATATCTAATAATTATATTAAATACGATATATTATATTAAATACAATGTATTGCAAATATTTGCTTTGAGTCTAGTAATAATCAAAGAGTGGAAGGCAGTGGTGCCCAGCCTGGGGTGGTACCTATACTTACAAGTATACAGACCGTAATGTGATTTAGTCGCGTTTCGGGATCAGCTTGTAAGTTGCCGGTTCCAACTAGGCCAGCATAGTAGATGTAACTGCTTCTACAGTTATTGAATTGAATTAGCAGTGATATCCATTCATGGACCGCACTGTAGCTTAAAATCAAGCCGGATGCTCTGATGTGTCGATTTACAATTTTTAAGAACTGCATTATAGAAAAGATCATGTTGATGCTCTACACAAATTATACTCCAGCTGCCAAAATATATACAAAGTGGCATTTATAAAGCAAGATATCGTGTAGAGAGCAATGGGCACCTTAAGGGATCATTTTGATGCCTTGGCATAAATAGGGTTCTGCGCTTAGAAGCCGAAAAATGTTTGGCTTGCATATAATATGATAGGTAAAATAAAAAACAAACTATATATTTCTGCCCAAACTTTATTGAGAGAAAAAAACTACATTAACTTTACTTCCTTTAAATATATTAACTTTAAGTTTTATACCTAATCTACAATAAAATAGTAATAATTTGATTAATAGTGGAGTGCCTTAACCTCAGAATCCAATTACTTTAAATGTAATCTTAAACGTAATCTTAATAATAATAATATAAACGCTCCTTATTATGTTTTATATTATGTAGATAAAATACTAATATGTTTTTACCCTTTCTTTTTGTTGCCTTTTATTTTGATTCAGAATTTTTTTTTCTTTAATATATAGACCAAAATAGAATAAAAACAGACATATTTTCAATAATAAATAATGTTTTTTTTTTATTGTGACTCTACATATGACAGCACTCCGCTTAATGTTAAGCTGGAGTGTGGTCCATGAATAGATGTCACTGCTACTACAATTCAATAACTGTAAGTAGCAATTACATCCACTATACCGGCCTAGTTGGAACCAGCAACTTACAAGATTAGGAGAAAATAATATTCATAAACAAAAATGGAAAATATATTTCAGTACTGAAAAAATAAAGAAATTGTTAAACTTACTTCAGAAGGTTTTATACTAAAACATTCAAAATAATTGGATTCAGAGGTTTTTTTTTAAAATTTCATACACTAATGACTAGAGATGGGGCATACAGACTAGATATAAGAACATAGATTAGGTATTTAGTGATACTAAGTAACACCTAATTCCACCTAATCCAATATTATAATAAATATAAAACTACACCGTCTTCATACATATATGAAATATTAAGTTAATTAAAATAGTCCAACATTGTTGAAATAGCTCCGTGATGGTAACTAACCATCCATTACTAACTATCCAAACCCACTAGCGAGATTGATTTAATTTTTTTTTTTATTGTGGCTTGACATATAACAGCACTTCGCCTGATGGTACGCGGATAGCCCCTTTTGTTGAGGCTGCCTGAATGAGGAGGAGACAGCTGCTCTTGAGTTGCAGTAGTTCCTCCACCAGGCCTTCCTGGAGGAGATCAGATGGCTCCACTGAAGGAGAACCGTTGAAGAACGCCCAAAGAAACTGCAGAGGACCCAAGTGCGCACATAACAGTAACATTGGGTAGCTTGAGTTGATCGTACCTAATATTTTAATAAATAAATAATTAGTTTTGTTAGTTTAAAACCCTACAAATAGGTATTAGGCGGTTTCAATAGATTCAATGGGTGGTATTTTGGATTAGGATTAGATGTAACCTAGTATCAGATTTACCTAGTACAGATCTTTACTTAGACAGTTCACTATAAGTAAATATTGTTATAACTTATTTTCCGCTACTTGCAAAGTGTTTATGCCTCTTTGAAATTAGCTGTTTAGTCCTTATATTGATTGCCTTTGGTAATCAATTGCAAACATTCCTGAAACAGATAATTGTACCTTTATAACAATTAACTTTAAATTATGTTGTCACACTATGCATTAAAATATGCCTAATATTGATGTAATAATAAACATGTATAATAATTACATTCTGTGAATTCCTTTGGGAGAACTGCAAGTGAGTGATGTGGTTGTTTTGGCAAAGATGGAACATCTTTTGCTTCTTCTTTAATTGGGGCAGCACCCTGTGGTAGAAGTATTATGTATTAAAAGAATCTCATGTACAATATTTCTGCATGCATCTGGATATACTTTGCACCTACCTTATCCATGGGAAGTTTTGCTCCAGGTGAGGATATTTCGGCAAAATGCTTTTTTTCAGGCCAAATGATAGACAGCACCTTTTGCAACATTATGACTTTAGGTGCAGGATTGAGGGCCTGAGATTGTACTTTGATGACTTCCAAATTATTTGAACGAGCCATCCTTTTAATGCCTCGCCAGCTCTAAAAGTACCAGAAAAAGGATTTATACTTTTAATAAAACATTGGATTTCAAAGCAAATAAGCCATTGACTGCTTGCTCTTTCATTAATAGTAATAATAAACAAATCTATAATCAATCAAATAAGAAATATTCAACATACTTCTTGCCATTCTTCGACAGATCTTGGAGTACCTTTCTCCGACAACATGTCAGCGAGGCGCTTCCATTCTTCTTGGTGAACTTCCTCCTTCGCTCCTGAATACCTATCATTGGCAAAATCTTGGTTCTTTGCCATATAGTCCAATAGCAGGCTAGTTTGGTCTGAAGTCCTACGTTTTCGTCCCCTAAAATTATTACCCCTATATTAGTAAACTAGCATTAAAGCTAGAATTTATAAATCCAGGTAATTGTAATCCAAAGTTTCGGATTCTCATTCAATGATTAAACAAACTATTTAACAATTGTGCGCAGTTTGTGTGACATTTAAAAGGATAATCAAAATATATTCTTATTAATTTTATACGTTTCTACTTACATTATGTACTTTTCTTCCTTTTGGTCTTATTAAAAGCGTTTATTTATTATTTATTGTTTATAGACGCTATTAAGTCTACTATGACAAGTAAATACGCTTCAGTTGGCCATTAAATTATAACTAAATCATGTAATCAATTTAAAAAGTTGGTTATTGGTTGACATTTCATAATATAATTCCACTCTTCAACTTATACGCATAATGCATGTTACTACATTTTAGTGTCCCGAGACCAAAATGAACGAATTGATTGAGTTTGGCGGGAAACTGCAAGTGACAGGTCGTGCATTATATTAGATTACTTGTAAAGCTTGTGTTTCTTGTATACCAATGTGTGATAATGATGGAATTGTTATCCAGTAATCATTTAAAACTTCATCGAGTGTAAAGAAGTGATTTAAGTGAAACGTGTTACTTCATGTTTTACTTAACAGTTCATCGGAAGAGTTATAATAAAGTTTTTTCATCTCTTTACTAAAACTATCACTAATTATCTTAACCCTCATTTTATGAATTAAACACTCAGGTGTTTCATATTCATCTTCTAAAGACATATAACTATTTTAATAAAGTCCACTATGTTTCCTTTGCCTTCTTAGAATGGGAGAACTAAAAATAAAACGTATCGATTAAATATTTGACAGAGGCTTTTACCTTCGACCAAGAAATAAACGATAAGCGTACATAAAAAAAAATTTAAAAAATGGCAATCGATTTCCAGAACCACAAAAAGCAAAAAATAATAACTTTAATAAAATATGAATAACTAGCTGCTTATCCCGACGTTGCCTGGGCCAGAAAATTATTATATAGGTTGGGGAAAAAGTTTCTTCGCATTTTATATGAAAATTAAAGACATTTATTTTTTTAAAGTTTATTTACATTAAATAATAAATATTTACAATTAAACTTCATTAAAAGTAAAAATTAACTATAATTAAAATATAAATAAAAAATATCATCTAATGACGTCGCATCAGAGATAGTGCCAAGGAGACTGGCAACATTTCCCATTTGTATAGCAAGGCTAATACGTTGGCAGAAATAATTGCCAGCCTTCCTGTCTCCAGACTTCTCCGTCAGCCGCCTGGACAACTCCTTGGCCAGGCGCTTAGCTGATGGTCCCCAAGGGCCCATCGTCTCGACCCCAAACGGCGCAAATTCGTAACCATGTGAGATGGGGCTGTGTCTACACAAGTCGGATCCCACACCAAAGACCTGCCAAGTTTCCATGGCCCAACAGTCATTCCGTCAGGTCTCTTGCCATCGCTCCGCGCAATACCACAGGGTTCTAAAATTGCGGGCACTCCAACAGTGACAAGAGCCGCGTGACGGGGAATGCGACCGGCACTTCTGGCACAAAAGAAAGCCCGTGGTGTCCAAGATTATCCACCTGTTCTCCGCACCGACACTGGTGTTGATGGACAGTCCGGGTTCCGAGACAAAGACATACCGCCAGGGTCAGGGTATTTCTGTCGAGGAGTGTCCCAACCGATGCAGACGGAAAAGCCTGCAACCAGAAACCCGACTCCCTAGTAGAGACGGCTATGAGGCGAGCCCGCTCTCTCATGTTACTGGAAGATAAAATATCTTCCAAAATATCTTCCATTACCATTTTGCAGAGCGGCTCGTCCCATAGTCGCAACTGACCAGGCATCTCTAGCATCCGACATGTACGCCGGCTCCACGGAACCCAAAGATGGGTTTGTGATGCTCCCGTAGAGCTCGACAGTACTATATACTGACGACAGAAACGCTGGCAGTGCTACACTAGAAATTTTGCGAGTTCCCAGACCTCCAAACCGAATTGGCAGTGAGGCCTGGGCCCATGTACGGTCGTTCATTGGACAATTTAGTATTTCTGTTAGTGTATTTTGTAAAAGTTTGTCTAGTAATAGTAGTTCATTGGGAAATTTCCAAAGTTGGGAGCATCGGAGTACATATGTAAATTTGGGGGCAAACAAACAAAATCGGATGATAAAAATTATAAAATTACATTATATATGTGCCATTTTATACGTAGACCTTCTGCCATCTTGTAGGTAGTAACATGATCCCTGTTGCTGTAGAAATTTTGGGACTTCCTTTTTTTGGCATTTGGAAGTCCTCTCTTAATGTTAACCTGACACTGCCTAAAGAATCCGAATAGACCGAAACAGGTGAAAATCTGAAGGGTCAAAACTGTTTTGTGGTTAATTCCCAGTTCTTCAACTATATATGTCGTCACTGTTTATATGCCGATCTTGCTCCACTTTTTCAAAAATAGCGTCCATTTTATCCGTAACCGGGCGACCAGAGTCAGGTGCATCTTTGAATAAAAAGCCTAATTAATAAATAATATACTTTTTCAGACTCCTGCTGAAAAGGAAGTCGTAAAATTAACATTGCAACTCCGTCAGACTGAAGAGGACTTCAAAATGAAGATTACAGAGGTTTGTTAAGATTTGTTTTAAATTGGCTTTACACGTTGAATACCTAGCAACTTTTGAGCTTTTAATTATGTTTTTTTGGTATTATTTGAAAGAGGTCAATAAAATTTATTTTTAATCTTTTTTTAAGTATTAACGAATCGAAAATAAAAACTTCGACAGGAGTGGACGAACGGTTAGCGATTGGTTTGTTGCGCGTAAAGTCCCAGGTTCGATTCCCGGTCGAAGCAAATTTTTGTTTCATAGCTTTTATTTGTAATATTTAATAATTATATAGAAGTGGATATTTGCTTCGGGTCTGGTTATCTAAGACCTGCCGATCTGCAGATCCGGTCTGTACCACTTACAAGTATACAGACCGTGAAGTGATTTGGTCACGTTTCGGGATCAGCTTGTAAGATGTAAGTTCCAACTAGGCCGGCATAGTGGATGTGATTGCTACTTACAGTTATTAAATTGTAGTAGCAGTGGCATCCATTCATGGAACACACTCCAGCTTAACATCAAGCGTGCTGCCATATGTCGTCACAATTTAAAATAAAATTCAATAACGTGCATATCTACAGTTTCTATGTGGTAAATAATGTAGTAAATTTTAATTGCAATTGTGAAAACAAGCCACAATTGATTGAAAAAGTACGACTGAGATGTGGAATAGTGTAAACTCTTTGAACTCAAGAAAGCGAGTTTTATTGTTTGAGAAGGCAGCATGCTCTTATAGCGTCAACCAACCTTTAAATTATCAAACGTTACGTGTTTAAATAATATGTTTTGTTGAATAAGAAAATACTTTCGTTTTAAATATCTGATTTCTGTAAGATAATAGAATAGTAAAAAAAACAATAATTATTCTTTTACAGTGTGCAATGCTGCGAGCAGACGTACAGAAAAAGAAACAAGAACTAGAGAAAGAGACTTGCCAACATCGCGAAGTGCAAGCGAAACTTAGAGAGCTGGAAATGAAGTTCGAAGGTCTAAAGACCAACACAAATGCGGTACTTTTCATATTATTTAATTAGTTCATATCTTTTTTAATCGGACCAAATAAGAAATTAGTTAAATTACAGTTTTGAAAATCACTGATCCTAGTCAGTTCCGCAAAGATTCGTTTTTTTTTAATTTACGATGTACATGTTTTCAGATAGATTAGTAATAAAAGTGTACTAATGAAATTGTAGTAAAAATATAAATCTCCACAGTTATTAGGATCGAAAGAACAAGCTTTCGAACAAGAAGTAAACATACGAGCTTTAAAAAATTGTTATAGAGATGCAAAAGAAGAAATTGACGAACTGAGAACTGTAACTAAAGAACAAAATGATCAAATACAAGATTATAGATCCAAGGTATACTAAATAATTGTTAATACATTATCATCATTATCTAACACCTGGGACCCCATAATACACAAACTTAAGTCCAGCAAACTGCCAAACCAGATGACACCGTCAGTTATTTTTGCAAAAATTTTAATTAAAATAGGGATCAGAAAAACAAAATCAAAACATCAAACGGGGTAGTTTTGGAAACAATAACAGCATCAACCGATAGGACGACCTCAGTCTCTGTGACCACGATGGCTGCAAAGCTCTCTGTAAAATCAAAACCATAATTAACGCGATAGTAAGCCGCATAAAATTTGTTTAATTCATTACATCATCATCAATTGTCACGCCTCACAACAGATAACTGACACAACTGTCTCGCTTCCTTTACATCCACAATTTTCCTAAGAAGGACTCCATTGTTATAAGAACTTCTCAACACTGCTTTTAAGGATATCCCCGATCATATAGCGAAACAATATCACGTTCATACTTTAATGAGTCATTGGCATGTAAAAAAGGTCCTATGTTTTGTTAATAGTATCTTCAAGCTCAACAACTAGTTGAAGAACAGAGACGTCAAATGGATATGATGGACATGGATAATACAAGGATAAGTGAGCAAATCAATTTAGAAATACAAAGAGTTAAGGTAAGAATTACACAAGATCTTATAGCAACAATGCACTTTAAATTTAATATTAACTTGGTGTTAAGCTGCAGTGCGCTACATAAATAAGAGGACTGCTTCTACAGTAGCAGTCGCGTCGACTATAAGGCATAATTGTAACCGGCAACTTTCAAGCTGATCCGGAAACGAGACAGTATCACTTAATGGTCTGTATACATATATAATGGACAATATATATGTATTGTTAATTTTTACAGCTAAAATTTCAAGAGAAATTACAAGAATTAGCTCCTATACCTGAGTTGCTAAAAGCTACTCAGGCGCGTCTAAAGGATGCCCAACAATCGCAAGCTGTTGCAGAACATACGACTGAACAATTAGCCCGTGAACTTAACTGCGCCAGGGAAAAGGTAAATTCACTACTATAATTATTATATTTAATGTGTTAACTTCTCTTCTGCTTAGTTTCTTTGTGATAATATTTCTGCGAGCTTGTTAAGACGTTTATATTGTGACTTCTGGAGGTTTGCACGAAAGATAATGAAAACCCTTTATCGGACTTTTCCTTTTAGTTCAACTGCGTCTTCGGTCGAAAGAATGCGGATCCTTTCCCTGATCTGTGTGGGTATCTACGTCGTCTTTTGACGTAGGAACAAGGATTAAAAGCTTCTCAGAACAGGGGGATACCAAATATGAGTTTAAAGATCTTAAGTGACTCAGTCGCGTTTTGAGATCAACTTGAAATTTGAAGATTTTAACTAGGTCGGCATAGATAATGTGATTGCTACTTGCAGTTGTTTAAAGGCACTTTTCTTTTCATGAACGGCACTCCATCCTAACAACAGGCGAGGTACTGTCATAATATTAAGTCGAGTTAATTTTAAGTCATAATTTAAAAATGAGGGCTTAATATTTTCTTAGATTTTGCGCGAACATTGATTAATGAATTAACCAAATTTTATCGGCTTACTATCACCGCATACTGATTTTACAATTTTATACTAAAACTGTAAAATCAAAACCAAGATAAACGCGATAGTAAGCCGCATAAAAATTGTTTAATTCATTAATAAGGGCTTAGTAATATTTTACATAATATACTATAAGTATGCTTAAAACATATTACTCGTAAAATAGTTATTACATGCTTGTTTTTATTTCAGATTCATGTACTTTATCACAACAGTTTGAAAGCCCCAGAAAAGGTTGAAGTGAAGAACCAGGATGAGAAACAAATGCAGCTGTTACAACAAAGGATTGCACAGCTCTTAGATAGTAACACTTCATATAAATCTGAAGTAGACAGACTAAAGTAAGTCGAAGTTCCTTCTATCTGTACTTGACAAACACTTTACTCTTGTTCCTCCATATTATGCTAGTAGTGTTCAAATAAATAAATGAAATCCATTAATTAACCGGTGGATGCAACTTGCATCTTGCTAACCTAACATACATACACAAACAACCCTATACCTAATAGTGTGACAGTTTGCTTTTTATTACTCTTATTAACTTCTTTTTTAGATCAAATGTAATTCGAATGGAGGAATCTGTATTAGCCAATGAAAAACGGTTACATGAGAAAATGCACGAGTGTGCTATACTCGGTGGAGAGTTAGATCGTGCTAGAGATGAGGCGGCACGTGCTTTGGAGAGGGCTAATGAAAGGACAGACACAGTGCGAAAGTAAGTACAACATGTCAAGCTTGCCTGATGTTAAACTGGAGTGCTTAACAATCCAAGAAAAATCGAAGAAGCAAGATCATGCAAAGAAGATCATTGCAAATCATTTTAAATAACCTACGAGAATATTGCATCAAAATTTAGAAAATATATATTAAAAGGTGTAAAACTTAGGTACTACAAAACAATGTTAAAAACTTATATTTTTTTGAACATTTTGATAATTATGTTATTTTAAATTAGTTACAATAAAATCGCTTGCAGGTATTTATCTTGATTCTTAAATTGTCGTGGTAGAGGGGCGGATTACTAGATCGGGCAACTGACGGCCAACTGTCTGCCTACCACTCTGAAACAGGCTATATTACTCGTTTTTATGTGCAGGCTATACTTAATTCACGAGTTTCTTGTGGCTTTCTTTTCGTCATACACCTTTCCAAAGCCATGATAAATACATACGCTAAGCAAGTGCACGATAAACCCATACCCAAGCTAATAAATTGATTTAATTTTCATTAAAAAATTACTATATTAATTTTAGATGTCTCCAAACTACTGTGGCAGAACTTGAAAGGCAACTTGCTTTATCACGCGCTCAAGTGGCTAACTCACAGAAAGAACGTCAAGAGGTAAATTATTATTTAGAATGATTTTAATATTTTGGCCGGTAGAGTAATGAAGACTGAGGCAAGCGTGAACTGACCCGGATTTATAACTTTTTTTATTGTGTTTTTTTTTATTAACACGATCTTGATAGCATGGTCCGAGAGTGCCGATGACTAAAAACCGAGTCAGTTCACAGCTGCCACAGTCGCTGGTACTATGCCAGCTAAATGTACTTCTTCACGCATCGCTTGAGGGATCCAAGATTATAGGATAGGGAGAACACATGGCAATACATGGGCTGGTGAAGCATTCCACTTGTCGATTGTTCTGCAAAGAATTGACACCTTTTAGTTGACTACCTATTCGGTCGACAGGATGCGCATGCTTCCTCCGACCTGTGTATTTTTTACGGTTGTGAAAAAATAAGGTCTGGTATAGGCGATAATGGACGCATAAAGCCGCCATGTCTCTGCAGGGGCTTCAGAATACGCGCGACCACTGCATTTCCTCTAATTCAGACAGCTTGGTGCTGCAATCAACTTAGGGCATCAGGAAGATACTCGGCAGAGCCGTCCCAGAGTTGCAAAGAGTACTCTGCGCAATAGCGAATTTGAGCCTTGTATAATAACAGGCGATGCTCTTGCGCGAAGAACCGCCACACCTTGTTTAGGAGATACCTCGAGCTTAGAAACAAGGGCCTTATGCAAGACCCTGCCAAAAGCTTTGGAGATGACCAAGCTCTTGGACCTTCCCTAGCTTACCATCAGGCAACACAAAAAAAAATCATGCGCATTCAATTGGCGAGTGCGACCGGGAATTGCACTTGGAGCTGTTTGTTGCCTAATCGAAGAGTTTTAAAGTATAACGGGTAACCAATTTTAGCACTAACATTAAAAGCAAAGCCTGAAAATTGTTTCTTTTACTGTTATAGATTCAAGATCGCATGCGTTGTCAAATAACAAGACTTAATGAGAACTTTGAACAAGCAACATTACGTATTTTGGGATTACAAACACAAGTTGATACGCTTAGAAAAGCTAAAGGCGATGACAGTGACGAAGAAATCCAGGAAGGAGATGAATGTGTTTGCAAATCTTTTTTTGATAAAGAGCCGTAAAGAATGTCAACTAACAAAACCGATAATCATATTAATAAAATACATCTAAAGATCAATATATATTGCATTTTAAGTTTTTGAATTAATAATCAATTAAATTGTCACACCTTTTCCCCACAGTGATAGGCAGAGAAAATAGAGCACCACTTGCCACGATCCCGACACATCCCCCAAGCTGCCCTTACATCCCCTATTCTCTTCATTCAAGCTCTACTATGGTTATGGGCACAAGGCTACGCAGTTTTCTTGAGGATGTCTCCGATTAGGTCGAAAAAATACTCTCCTGGGTCTGCCTAGTTAAACGCATCCATCCACATCAGATGTAATTAAATTATGCATTTTATTTAATCTGACGAGACTAAAAAATATCCTTTAAACTCGAATTATAATCTTGTGTGGTGCCATCTACTGGAGAAAAAATGTAATTCACGTTATAGTATAATGTATTGAAAAATAAAAAGATGTCGCTGCTTGTTATTACAGTTTTACTTTTTAGAATTTTTTTTTATTTTAACTAATTATTATAAATAAATTATTAGATTATTATTAAAAAAGAAATAATTACGAATAATGATAAATTTACATTGAATTGGACAACGCCTTTACTTTGCACAAGTCATTCTTCTAGCGGGCAACTGTATCTGTCCGATCTTACCGTTCAAATTTTTATTTAAAAGTAGTGTTATTTTAAATATTTATATATAATAACTTTATTTTTATTACAAATTTAGTTTCTTAAAAGTATTTAAGTGTAATCAAGTAATTTAAATACCTATTAATAACGTTATTCCGGGTTTACTTTAATACTCCGTCAACTGATTTGAAAAAGTTTTCCGTCACTTTACTAAAACTATTATTATCATACTCACTTTAAAATAACGAATAAAACATTAGGTTTATTTTATCTTCATAAATTATTTACTAAAGACATGATAAATATTTACTTAAAGACTAGGTGGTATGAACTATAATTTCTTTGCCTTTTTTGAACAACAGCACAGAGACTCGCAAATTCGATTAGTTTGTCATTATTGGGCTGTCGTTAGCTTTTTTCGGGCAAATATAAGGTGTGCTTTTAAATGGTTACAATATATTGCTAAAATAAAATAAAATAAAATGGTTTCCTACAACGTCAACGAAATATTTCCCTGCCGGGTAAATAAACTTGATTTCCAAATGATTCCTGAGGCATTGGTGGGCATAGAAGATCAAAGATTGTGAGTAATCATTTCTGTTCTATACAATTTTTGCTAAAAATGTTCAAGGTCTGTAGAAATTTGAGTGAAATATTATAACCTTGAAAGGAAAATTGATATTGAGGGGTTCTCATTTACTAAATCTAACCTCTAGTAAAAGTTAATTTATGTCTGGTAATGAAAAGGAAAAATCCTGCCAAGGTTTTAGTAAAGCTTAAT
Source organism: Tinea trinotella (assembly GCA_905220615.1). NCBI lineage: Eukaryota > Metazoa > Arthropoda > Insecta > Lepidoptera > Tineidae > Tinea > Tinea trinotella. Next base: position 18,720,641 of record HG992305.1, read on the forward strand.
GAGCTGTTTTCTCTTTTCTAATCCCTTTATCAAAGATAGCGCATGGAAGAACTGGCGGCGAAACAGTTCGTTTCGTTTTAAGTTATAAATCTTATGGATTTTCGAATATTAATGTGTATTAATGGTGTATATTTATTTATTATATCTTTTTTTGATATTACACTTAAGTCTTGACAAGTAATTGGAAATACTGAAAATCAAGTTATTTCATGTACATAGTTTTTAGTAAAGTTTGTCTGCCAATTTCTCAGCACATTATTTCTACTACAAATGCCACAAATATGAATACAAATATTCATATTCGCAGAATATCATTACTATTATTAAAAACAAATGATTTAAAACAATACAATTTGATGTTTAAAGCTCGCAACAAATTTCACACTTCCGGCACGTAGTCTCCACTCAGGAACCTTTCTTTCCCATCAGTTAGGCCTTTACAACATGTCAATACTTACTTTAACTGCCCTTACTTTCCTTTCTAAACATCTATCACTTCAACTATCACTTGGCCTGATCTACATCGGATCCATTGCCGGAATAACAAATAAGTACTATATCAATGACTATATGAATTGACTATTTTCTATCCAAGTTATGTTGCATACTGATTTTGATAATGCATTATATACAAGTATACAATGGTATTTGTAATTACTATGTCATTACAGCAATGGGTAATGTGTGATTTTATTAGTTATATAGTCATACCCTCAGTCCCACAGGTATGGCAGAACAATAGATAATTATTTCATTGTATTCTTTTAATATGCAGTTTTATTGTCATTTGATATCAATTACTTATCAGTACATTTAAAAGTTGCCTTCGTTTATGAAAATTATTCAAAACAACTATGAATAATTGTAAATATATGTATTAATTTTATATCACTCCAAGAACCGACAACCGATGGGGAAGAAAGGTTCTAGAGTGGAGACCATGAACTGGAAGACGCAGCGTAGGTGGACTGACGACATAGAGAAAGTCACGAAAAACCGGTGGATGCAACTGGCATCTTGTCGTTTTAAGGGGGAGGCCTATGCTCAGCTGTGGACACCTTCTGGCTGATGATTATGATTAATTTTATAATATATTGTATGCTTGAGGTTTCTTGTAACTTTTTAATACTGCCACTTGCCATAGGGAAGTAAATAGAGTGCCAAGAGTGCCAATGACTGAATAAACCGACTCAGTTTATGATTACTTCAGTTGTTGTCACTATGTCAAAGATGATTTTTAACCCTTTACTTTAAGGGTTTTCAGTTGTCTGTGCTTTTGGATTTCTCCATGTTACTTCTGTACTAAAGAGTGGTGAGTTTATAATAATAATTCCTCTAAGAGGTGGTCCTAATAAAGCATTCACACAGGAAATTATAGAATGAATGGTTTCTTTAGAATGGAATAAACGAGTTGTTTAGACTCTGTAACATATTATTGTGTTTTTAAACTTATTAGAATAGAAACTTCTTTGTTATATTCATTACATACATTGTAATGCTAATAGTGCCCTTGAGTATTGTATGGGGGGTTCTTTTTATAGTCTCCAGAGTATTTAACAAAGACACATATATCTGTGCTGTTAATCAAGCAGACTACACGCACTTGAACATTTCACTCGTGTATGCCAGGCATAGATTGTGTATTTTAATTTTAATATCTTCATCTTAAAATTAAAATAACAATGTAACATGGCGTACACGGGTGATATGTTTGAACAAATCTTAGCATACTTAAGTATTCTTTTTGATTTTTAAGTTAGCCTGTTAGTATAGTTTTAGTTATGTACGTTTAGGAGTGTTTGTAGGTTTTTATTAGTAGGTTTATTAATATTTAGATATTACGTTTCAATCATCTCTGATTTAGATGTCTTTTATATAATATATTTTTCAATCAATCAAAAAGTCACACACGTCCATGGCAGAGACAATGGGGCGTTACTTGCCACAGTTCTGACACAACTCCCTCGCTTCTTTCACATCCACAATTCTCTTCATACTATAGAAGAGCTTATATTGTTGTGGGCACTAGGCAACTCAGCTTTTTTCTGGATGTCTCCAGCTTTTTTGGAGGTCCTTAAGCTTTCTTAAAGACCTTCCTGGGTTTGCCTTGATTAACGCATCCATCCAAGATTTATAAAGTTTTTCATCAATCTACTTTCACTCCAATCAGTTTTTCATCAATCCTTTCCACATGCCCAAAGCATCCCTTTGTTAATCCTTGTCACAACATCTTCTTTCAAACGACATCTATATATTTTAAAGGCTTAATAATAATGATATGGCGTTCCTTGTTACAGCTATATCCAGAACTTCGTCGCCCAAATTCTAAATGAACTGGGTGAGCAGTCTGCTACTATGCAGGGATTGAAGCGGCCCATGACTTCGGCTGAGAAAGTTATGACGGCTGATAACAACAGCATCTACATGATTAAGGATGAAAAGGCCAACAGGTATGTACATATTTAGTAGCTTTAATGAAAGTCTACATGTGTGGCACATTGGTTAACACACCAGTTCCTGGTTCCATTCCCAGCCATAGCAAAGATATGTTTCTTGTTATATCTATAATTTGACTTAACAATTCAATTAATCAAATTGTCACGTTTTTTTCCCATAGGGATAGGCAGAGACAATGGAGCTCCACTCGCCACGATGCTTACACAACTTCCTTGCTTCGTTCACATCCACAATTCTCTTCATACAAGCTTTATATACATACAAGTATAATAAAAATGTTTAGACTATTTAATATTATAAATAGGTCACATAACAAAGGCCTCATTCTATCTCGAGGCAGGATATAACCTACGCTTTTTGAGAAGTAATATAAACAATCCTACTATTATTATAAATGTGAATGTGAGTTTGTTTGTTACGTTTTCACGCAACAACTAACTTTGTACACATATTTTTGGAGGTACTAGAAGTAACATAGGATACTTTTAATTTATAAAATATATGGTTTCAGCTAATTTTTCCATATTTATTTTTATTTTTGTCTGTCATTTTTAGATGAGTTATATCGAGTTTCGGGATTAGCTAGCATAGCTGTAAGTAGTAGTCACCTCCATTCATGGACTGCACTTCAGCTTAACATCAGTCAGTCACAATAAAAAAAATCACATAGCTCTGATCACTAAGGGCGACGCCTGATGATAAGCAAGAAGAGGTCCAAGAGTAATGACAACTACTGAAACTAAGTCAGTTCACGGCTGCCCCAGCCGCCGCCACAATGTCGGCTAAAGAAAGTATGCACTTGTTCATCATCATCAGTCAGAAGGCGTCCACTGCTGAACATAGGCCTCCCCCTTAGAACGCCATTCCGAACAACAAGATGCCAGTTGCATCCATCAGTCTCCATGCCACTTGTTATAAGCTCTAAAACATTTGTTTGATTTTTCAGAGGTACTGGCAAAGTGTTTGGGCTGCTGAAAATTGGGAAAAAGAAGCTGTATCTACATGACAAGCGCAACTGCTTGGTTACAACATCGCCCCTCTGCGTGTTGGACTTTTATATTACGCGCGAATATCAGCGCAAGGGATGTGGCAGGGAGCTCTTTGATTATATGCTTCAGGTAAGGTTTCATTTGGTTCCTTTTTTTAATCAGGTTTTGACATGACGTTGGTCTGGAGTCTCCTCGCCTATGAATAGAGGCGACTGCTTCTTCGAGTTCTTCTTCGAGTTAGGATCGAAAATGACGCATTTGGTACCATGGAAACCGAGTTAACTTTGTATAGCTCCTACGCATAACTGATAAAACTCTATACAATCTGTACCACAGACGCCTTCGAGTTTGAGTTGGATTCTAATTGACATTGGATAAAAGTGTCGAACTAGCTGTCAGCTGTGGAGGTATGTTTTTACTATCGAGTAAGACAGTTTGTATGACATTTTAGGACATTATGAATAATCATAAACATATTTTAATATAATTTTAACGAGACGAGAATTAGATGTTTTTTAATTTCAAAGTATTACTATAAAACGGCAATTTCATACTTTAACCCCAATTGTTATGTAACTTTATATTTCAAAATTAATCAATTCTCCATTGCACTATGGAGAAGTAAGGTACTGTACCTCACTTTCCTCACATCCCCCCACAATTCTCTTCATACAAGCTCTATGGTTATGGCTGATTTTATTTCTTGTTTGATTTTTGTTCATCTTGTTCATGTGATGATATAATTCAGATGCTTACTAATATTTATTTAATAATTTTATGCTCTGGGTACAAAGGCGGACTTAATGCCGCTAGGGATTCTTACTAGCCTACCTTAGGAACAATTTAACACACATTTTGTATAAGGTAGGTGCAAAATAAAATAGAATCATTTAGCCTGAAGCATACTACCAATTCTAAAATACTTTATAATAAATTAGTATACACTAAACATACTATATACTAAAAATATAATACAATATATACATACACATAAACATAGATATTAATTACAGTTGTTGGGAGCAATTAAGGAGAAGTGTGAAGACTATCTTTGTAAATAGTGATCTATTTGGAGCTTGTCGGATAACGTAAATAAAACGAATACATGAGTTGAGCCTCCTATCCATCTTATTAAGCAACTCCTCCGACATGACACGCCGTTGACACCTGATCAACTCTCTTGTTGCTGCCGACCATGCAGATATTGGGCAAACCAGTATCTGCATGGTATTATCCTACCACTACTTCTCTTCATATGGTTTGGGCACTAAGAATTATCCCCCAATATATTTTAATATTAATAAAATAAACAATAATTGTTTTGTTATTATACAGGATACTGGAGCCAAGCCGCATAAGCTTGCTATTGACGGCCCATCTCCGAAAATGATAAGTTTCTTGTATAAACACTATGGGTTGTGTCTCCGTAGGCAAGCTAACAACTTCAGTGTGGACGAAACATTCTTCGACGAGCTCTATTCAGAGTAAGTTTAATAACGCAATAACGCACCTACCAATAATAGGACATTTCTACCCGCGCTTATTAACGCCTGAGCCTAAGGAGAGGATGGTAAAATCACACACGGGATGAGATGCTCTACTATTTTGCCATGGTGCGTAGACGTTTTTTTTTCACACCAGGATAAAATCTTTGGCTTTTTACCCTATTTTACGGCAGAAAATGTGTGGGTTTTTTCCCGTAAAATAGGGTGAGAAGTCGAACTTTTTATCAAGGTGTGAAATAAAAATATTTTTATTATTTAAGGCGACCGTGGTGTAGTGGCAGTGCAATGATAACGCAAGCCCAGAGCACGGGTTAAAAACCACTTGCCGGTACCAATGTATCTTTGATATACGTACTTTGGTTGTCCTGTTTCTATGATACAAGCAACCTAATTTTACATTTCTATACTAAGCACTTTAGTAGCTTAGTATAGAAATGTAAATTTAAAAAAATAAAGGACATGATATTAAGCTAATTATTCAGGTTCCCATGGTGTAGTTGTTGTAACTAAGCGCCTTTAGTACAAAACCACTAGCCAGTACTAATGTATCTGAAAATGCTCGAAGCACTTCAATGCATAGCCTCAAATAAGTACCAATTGCCACATACAATAAATTATTCTAAATTAAACTTTCCAACTAAAACAAAGACGCCATCGATTGTAATCTATACTAATATTATAAAGAGGAAAGATTTGTACTTTTGTGTGTATGTTTGTAATGAATAAACTCAAAAACTACTGTGCCGATTTCAGAAATTCTTTCACCATTGGAAAGCTGCATTCACCCTGAGTGACGAAGGCTATATTTATTGCTAGAAAAGATTAGGAATCCTTACTAAAACTTAAGTAACGTAACACAAGGTGTAAAAAGGTTCCCTAAAACGTCTTTCGTCGCATGCGCTGCGGAAACTAAAGAACATATCAATATCTACAAAAAACTTCGCGATACAATATGTCCAACTATTATCGTTATCTAACAATAACTACTTTCACATTACTTTTTTAATTGTTATTACGAATTTAATAAGTCATATAAATTACTTATAAAGAGAAACGATTATATCAATTTTCTCGATTCATAACAACTTCAGTTCGGCTAATCTGCAACACGACATTCTTTCACTATTAGGCGGTATGAAATTTGCCGGTTCAGCTAGTTTAATAATAAAATTCGTGGCCGCCACTGTCGTCGCCGCCACCGCCATCGTCAACAATCCCCAACGCAGTGCGTATTACGCGTAATGCTGATCGTGTGCTTGACTTGGTCCTCATGTCCACTATCCAATCACGTTCGTCTCTGCCAAAAAAAAATCTGTTCCCCTAACCCCTTTGGTCAAGTGGCCAAATTTCCTCCCTCTAATTTAGGCTTCTCCCATTCCAGTTTTCCCGTGGTAAAAAAGCGTTTCCTAAAGCAATTAGCAGGAAACGCAAAAATCCGTTTCAAAAAAAAACATTAACGGCAAACTCCAAGACGTACAATTCCATCCATAAAACTCAATATCGTCATCCAACAATTACAGTAATAGGTCTAAATAAGTCGACGCCACAGTGAGTAAACGCCCTTCAATGTTGCGCAACTCGCACATCAGGTAAGTCACCCATGTATCTGCGGTTTTAATTTCCTGATTCTACAAGCCTTACGGTCTTAATAGCAGGTCTCAATCTTAAAACACACAATGCCTTTATTTTAGCTTATTGACAACAGTTTCCTGATTTCCGCGTGCTGCTCTCTCGTGATACAAATGAACAATTAATTTCGTAATGAGTTTATGTCTATCTAAATTTACAGGATTCTTCATTTCACTTGATATTTCAGATCCCACTTCGATGAGCCCGTCAAAACGAAGAGTTCCGTATTCGTCCACAAATGGTGATAAGGTAAGTTATCTACTAGATTTATTCAAACATTTGCATATACAGTATGTTAAATAAGAGCGTGTACAGCGTTATTCCGAAAATATTTATTAGCATTTCAATTCATATACGTTTCAAATGTTCTGGTGCTATGCGCACTTGCTTTCACACTGGGTCCAATCATTACCAGCGTCGATAATTGCTTGGAATTATCGACGCTAGTAGAAAACTAAAAGAGACTGATACCCTTTTATACAATTTTGGTCTTCGAAAGATGTATCAAATAATAGCCTTAATGTTTATGCCTAAAATCCGGCGCATTTTGGCCATCCGAGACCTGAGTTTTTAGAGGTTTTAGTTTAATAGTAATAATAACAACCTATGCTTAATAGCCGATGAGCAGATTGATCGATTTATTTAATAAAATAAGTTATTCGACTAATGATCATAATAACTGCTAAATCATTTTTTCTTCTTCTATCATTTTTGCTCTGTTTCATTCTTTTCTTTCTTACTGTTCGCTCCAAACATTTCTTCTGCAGCCTCTGTCAGACAATATTTTAATTTTCTGGCGTGACAAGCGTGGCGTAGTGTATGCTTCTTTGTCATGTATGCCCATTTGTAAATCCCATCGAATCACAATTCCGATAGGATTTAGCATAAGGTGATTGCCATTAGAGTTTGATAATGTCATTTTAACCGACTTCCAAAAAGAGGAGTTATTTATTAAAGGTGTGTTACCTCAGAGTTTTTTCCTATTTTCATGATTCTTTTTTTTATTTGATTTTATTATGCTCGTGTGGTCCCAAATAATTTTGATCAAGATCTGACCAGTAGTTTTTGAGTTATCCCTAATAATGCTTATTTAATTGACCGTAACCGAATAAAAGTTTCGGATAATTTCGTATAGGGGTGAAAACTAAATGAAACATGTTATGACAGGCTTTTACTCTTAAAATTACCTAAAACTTTAAAATCTGCAACCGAAATTATCGGATGTTCCTAAATAATTACATATCCGTAACCGTATCTGAAACTGGTAAAATATTATTCCGATATCCGTATCAATATACGAAATTCTATAACACCCCTAGTTTGTTGTACTGTCAAAGTAAATGAAATCTATTATTCAGGTGTTTAAGTATGAGAGTCATCACTTTATGGTGCTGAGCTGCAGCATAAAATGTGGTTTAGCATAAAGGGCTGTTAGCAAGAATTAAATTAGTATAGGTACTTTTCTAAGCAGCACATAGTATAACTAATATTTTATTAAAGTTATAGGTTGGATTATTATTATTTGGTTATTAGTGTGGTGACTTCTTGTGGTTCTGGAAGTATATATTGACACTTAAACCCCCCGATAAACCCCCTTTGCAACGAACAACCTTGACTTTTTAATGTGCTTGGCAGCCATGACATTGACCGATAAGACATTTTCAGCCCTTTTGGGTGCCTGCATAGAAACACGGCTTCAAAACATTTCCAATATTTGGTTTTGTGATTTTCTTACGGAACATCGACGAAACATTCGACTAATGCTTTACACGCTCTTACATACTGTAGAAGACAATTCGCTGCTGAATAACTGTTGTGTTGTTGTGAGTATTAAATTAATAAGCGCCCGCGCCATGACAATGTCGTCCATAGAGGTAAGTTTTCTACACTTGTCGATAAATTTATATACAACTGCTGTAGTACGTGGCGACCTTCACGACGAAAACTTCAGCCTTTCCGGTACAGGTAAGTTTCTCATTTTAATACCCATTAATTTCATACAATTCCTACGCCCAGATTCATCCTAATCACCTCCTAACATAACACTCCCTTTTCTCCCCGCAAAAATAGGACCTTTAACTATTAATTTTAAAACATCGATATGTTCATCAGGGCAAAAGAAAAACCGCGATAAGTGCAATAACAAACAATGACGTGTATCTCTGTCGACACTTTAGGATCTTATTCTACGTATTTTTCTTTAAATTATAAGCCGATACTAGGCTTATTGTTATGATGTAATCAAAAGGATGACCCACCTTCTGATTACTATATTATCAACATTTACGATGTTAATTTTAGTTGATACGTAGTACTATTCATTTACGTTGTAAGTTCGTTTATTTTACCCACATGTAGCTGTAAGGTCTGTAAGACGCGTTAATGTAGAATGATTTGCGTATACGAGTAGAATACGTTTGCTCTCTAACCCTGTAGAGACGTCGCATGTGACCACGTGAAGCACCTGATCAGCATTGTAAGAAGTTGACACTCACACATCCATGTACGCATCAACCTAGTGGTGTTTGTGTTGACCAAGACGCGTTACGGCTCCTAACGTCTAAGGAAATTAATTAATTAATATTATACTGAGAAAACTGTTTATGTGGCTTGGACTAGAGTGAATGGAGGCGGCTGCTAGTATATGATACCAATATATTTATGTCTCAGCATTTCCTATATCATTAGCTTATTATTAATTTAAAACCCTCTTTAGGTCTGTTGAAGGCGTTTGCGGTGGCTATTCGCCAGTGATGCCCACTGAGGTTTGTATGTTTTTTATACGATTTTTAATTGTTTGTTTTATCTGTATATCTTCAATTCTACAACACGTGGAAGACCACATATCAATTGGATTTATAACTGAGTTTGTTTTTGTTTAATATACTAAGAAGCATAACATCCGGCATTTTCCCTGTCCGTGCGGCACCTTATTGTAACAGAAGGAATGCCAGAGACAATAGCGCGCTAGCTTCTACGATTCTGACGCTTATTTCTCGCTTCAAATCCTCAATTTTCTTAGTGCAGGCTTGTAAGACTGAATTGTATTGTAATTGTACATATGTTTTTTTTCTTTTATAGAGGACTGATGCTGCTGGTGGGGATAGGCGTCGTGCATATGGCCCCTCTTATGATCTCAGAAAGCATACAAAACTGTGGTAAAGGCTATTTGCACAACGAAATTTTGTACTAAAAACTATTTTTTTAAATTACTCCAAGAGTGTACAGCAACAGTTCCAACCATCAATTTTAACATACTGAGTTATTTTTTGGTTACGCTTACCGGTATCATTTAATTTGCCTATTCTTAGTACCGAGTTTTATATGGCATTAATATATCTGTGAAATAAATGGGAATTATACGGGTAGTTAGTTGTGTAGTGTAACTTATTGGCTGAATTAAATAGGTGTCCGATTCCAAATTACCATTGCTTGAAAAAAAAAACGTTCGGTACATTTGTGACTAAATTGTATCCCAGGCTTAAGTTTAAAATTTAAGTTTTAGTTTTATTTTAATCTTTTCTTTTATGGAAAAGTATCTTAGTATAAAAATTTATGTTTTTTTTTTAAACAAAGTATATATTTATCGGTAAGTGTAACTTAAAAAATAGCCTAGTCAGGGTCCATCTTAAAGACTAATAATAAGACTATATATGGCATTGTAATACATATACTAAATATATAGATTTTGTACGAAAATTGATTAGTTTAAAAAGTCATTACAAATTATTTGATTCGATTGACAGCTGTCATTAACAGCCTATTAGGTTTTCTTTGTATGAATTTTGTATGAATGAAGGTAGGTTTATTTTGTATGAATTTAAATTTTATAATTTCTTTATTTTGGATGAAGTTTATGTTGTAGTTGTTTTTAGTTTGTAATAATATGCTATTATTCAGTAATTTGTTTTTATGTGGCAAGCTTGCACATTTGAATAACCTTTTCTTATTTGACAATATATTTCTTGCGTTGACATCTTAGTATTGCTATTAAAGAAAACCTGTATCCATACTTATGATACGTATACGTATGATACGATGTCAACGTTATATATTGAACGTATGCGGCGATGTTAAATTGACAATACAATACAAATAAAAAATACAGGCGTGGGTTTAGACGACAGGCGTGGACGAACGGTTTAGCGACTGGTTTGTTGCGCGTAAAGTCCCGGGTTTGATCCCCGGTCGGAGCAAATATTTGTTTCATAGCTTTTATTTGTAATATTTAATAATATTAAATATTGTAAATGTTTGTTATAAAAAAAGTGGTGGATATTTGCTTCGGGTCTGGTTATCTAAGAGTGGTAGGCAGTGGTACCCAGTCTGCCGATCCGGGGTAGTACCACCACTTACAAGTATACAGACCGTGAAGTGATTTGGTCACGTTTCGGGATCAGCTTGTAAGTTGCCGGTTCCATCTAGGCCGGCATAGTGGATGTGATTGCTACTCACAGTTATTGAATTGTATTAGCAGTGACATTCATTCATGGACCACACTTTGGCTTAACATCAAGCGGGGTGCTGTCATATGTCGAGTCACAAAAAAACAAAAATACAAATAACATCCCTAAAATTGGCTATTTAGGAGTAGTGCGATTAGTTAGCCACATGAAATCATTTTACTGAGCGACAATTAAGAATATTTTAAAGTTTTCCTTTAATATATTTTAAATTGTAGTTAATATTGCAGGCTGGGTTTGGTAATACGCAACCTTTTTTTATTAATAAATATTAGTTTTTAAGTTACAGTTTATAATTAATATTGCTTAATTATACCACCCTATTAGATACTTGTTTGTACTAGGCTTTACATTGTTGTTCAAGTTTACACAACTCATTAATAAAAACCACTTAACTTTACGTTTAATCTTTAATTAAAATATGCTATTGGTGTCGTTTAAAAAAAAGTACCACAACGTGAAGTTTTTAGGGTACAGTTTTTGTAATGTTACAAGCAGTTTAGGCTTTACATTGTTGCCCAGCCATTAACGAAGTTTACAATTAACCCATTACGTTTACGTTTAATTTTTAATTAATTGGTGTCGTTAAAATAATGTCGTGTAGTAATTTGATGTAATAAGTGTTGTGGAAATTAGCATTACGTTGGTTTAATTAAATTTGAACAAAAAGCACCACAACTTGTAACAGATCACAATGTAAAGTTAGAGCATCCGTAGTTTGTGAATTATTTTTCTTTCGGTTTATAAGTTGTCACTGAGAACTCTACCTATTTTGAAAAATCGATAGCACTTTGATACATCACATACAAATAAGACTTTAACGCTTTTTTTGGGGAACGCTGCCAGTATCTTCGGAACCTTGCCTAAAGGGACTCCTTTTAAGAATGTATTTTAGCTAATTTTTTTGTTAGCATTATATGTATTTCTTTTATCAAACCCTATGTGATCGATTAATCTAAAGGGACTCCTTTAAATAATGTATTTTAGCTAAATTTTTTGTTAGCAATATATGTATTTCTTTTATCAAACCCTATGTGATCGATTAATCTAAAGGGACTCCTTTAAATAATGTATTTTAGCTAAATTTTTTGTTAGCAATATATGTATTTCTTTTATCAAACCCTATGTGATCGATTAATCTAAAGGGACTCCTTTAAATAATGTATTTTAGCTAAATTTTTTGTTAGCAATATATGTATTTCTTTTATCAAACCCTATGTGATCGATTAATCTAAAGGGACTCCTTTTAATAATGTATTTTAGCTAATTTTTTTGTTAGCAATATATGTATTTCTTTTATCAAACCCTATGTGATCGATTAATAAGACTTTAACAAATGACAAAACGTGCTCAGCATATGCTGAGTTGAGCGAGCGCTGATGTTTAGCAATTGAGACTCAGATTGTGCTAATTTGTTATTGAACCAATCGTCATATAATATAGACTCAAATGTTTAGAAGATGATAGACAATCAATTTTGCAAATTAAACAATAAAATGAATATGCTTTTGTATCTAATATTGCCTATCGCGTGTTGGGGATTTAGGCGTATTCTCAGTGACGTTTTTTCTTACTACAGTTTAATTTCAACTTACTATTTTAATTTGCACGTACAATGTTTCACTTCTTTCTACTTTGTCGTATCGACCAGACTTGCAACAGATAGCATAAATGTCAGTATAGCCGTTCGAGGAGCAAATAATGCTTTTGTATAACTAATTAGAGCTTCGGCAGCGACTAAGGCAACTGAAGGTTAAGACGGGTATTCAGTCGTCGGCGCTATCGGACTTCCCCTTGCTTACCATCAGGCAAGGTGTGGTACTGTCATATGTCGAGCTACAATAACATTATTAAACTAAAAACATTACCCAACGCTTTGCGCTGACATTTTTAATTTGCGTAAACGCAGTATCTGTGCTCTGGTCGAAGTATTATTTTTGGAGGCATAAACTCATATTTAATCCTAGTTTTAGTAAAATGATGCTTTATTCCCACTACTTCTATTAGTTCTAGTTCTCATTATAGTTTATATTTAACAATTTAAGAATAAACTCTATGCTGCTATCATATATAAAAGGTTCCTTAAAAATACTTCAAAAAGAAAGTGGTTATGTTTAAAAAAAGGAAAGTATTGATAGAAATAGTGGGAAACAAACTTAATGTTAGTTTTTGTATGTTCGTAGCTTCGTATTAGTGATGTATCCAGTGTATTAATATACTTAGAGCTTAATGCTTTATTTGTGGTAGTATTTGTTATTGTTAATTTTGACATTAAAAGTGTCTATCCAAATTGCTTAAAGCAGATTATATTAAAAATAGCCTAAAATCTATTTATGTTATTTTTATTAGTTTTATTTGGTTAAGTTGTTAAAAATCAATTGTTTTACGTTGGATGTTTCAAAATCTTTTGCAGTGTATTTTCTATAGGTTAGGAATACATGCATTTCAATGTAAAGATCAGACCGCCATTCTGAAGCTTCTACAAGTTTCCAAGCAATTGCTATTTTGACATAGTGAATACGACAGTGACTGGCTTCTGACATTAGTTATCAGTCGCCTCCGCTCATGGATTGTACTCCAGCCTAAAAGCAAACTACACTTATAGATACAATTGAAGAATAACTACTCAAAGTCCTTGTGTATTCTTAACCCAAACGTACAACCTAGACGTCATTTCAAAGTTTTCAATGTTATTTGAATTTGCTTTTAATATATGTATTTGATGTTAATCTCTTTCTTTTCCATATTAATGAAAGAGACCACTTGTTTTGAACATAAACCGTGGATCCTTCGAACGATGCGTGAAGAAGCACCTTAGACCGGCATAATGACTGCGACGGAGGTAGCCGGGAACTAACTCGGTTTTTTCAGTTTCAACTCCTCTTGCTTATCATCAGGCGGGTCAAGGTCATATGTCGTGTCACAATAAAAAAAACACCTTTGAACATTCGAACGTAAAATGTTTATAAATACGTTTATTATTAATAATTTCATCATGTTAATGTTGTTATTAATTATTCATTGTCAATAATTATTTCAATTTTTGTAGTTCTGTTTATATCAAAGTTTTAAACTTTAATTTGCATTTGGATTATTTTGTTGTAAAAGTACATATTATATTGATAAGTTTTATTTTGCAAGTGGATACGTGGTATTTTACGAACAATGTTGTTAGTTAAGTTTCGATTTATAAAGAATAAATTTAAGTTTTCTTTTGCAACATAAAGCGGTTATATCGGTACCAAAATAGTCGTAGGATGTTTGAATCATCTATGTAACACATCATGTCTGATTAATGAATACATGATGTGTAAGTAGTGAAAACGATACGGTTCACAACCAAATATTATATTTAAACTTGTAACTATAAAATAACCGCTTTATGTTTTCTCTGACTTGAGCTATTAAGTTCAGTCTATGTTTATTCATTGTAAAAGGGCATAAAATTATGATAATTTGAACCGACTCCCATAGTGGCTTAAAAAGTGTTATTTTCGCTGCCTAAAGTTCGGTTAGTTTTTAATATTATTATAGAAGTATATTTTTTGTTATTTAAAGTGTGTAATTCGATTTATTACATTCCATACAATTTATTACATTACATTTCTTAATTTGGATCTCAGGGAATTTTCTTTTTTAGTTTGGTGAAATCCAAAATTTAAGTTTGAAATAAACACTTTTCTTGACAATTTCTTTGTTTTATTCTATACGTATTTTTATATGTGATAGCAGTTTAGTAATTTGTTACTACAAACAAATCAAATCAATCAAATTTTCACGCCCTTCTCCCTCAGGGATAGGCAGAGACACTTACCACCATCCTGGCACTACAAATCCACAATTCTCTTTATACAAGCTCTACAGTTATGGGCACTAAGTAACTGAGCTTATTTGAGGAAATAACAATAAGACCATTTTAAAACTTCCGGGGTCTAGTGGTAGTTCTTTTAAATTTATTATTGTGGCTCGACATGTGACCGCCTGATGTTAAGCTGGAGTGTTATTCATTAGAACCCACTGCCTACTACTCTTAAATGAAATGGTCACACAAACCAAGCCGGTATAGTAGTAGTGTCAGCTACTTTTTGGGTCTAAGAGCGCCGGTGACTGAAAAAAACCGAGTCAGTACACGGCTACCACAGTCGCCTTTACTATGCCAATAAGTTGGTCACTAAATATAAACAATAGGGAAGCGAGGAAGTTTTGTCAGAATCGTGGAAAGTGGCGCTCCATTGTCTCTGCCTATCGCCGTGAGAAAAAGGGATGACAATTTGATTGTTTTTTATAGTAATTTCTTTTTATTGTGCCTCGGCATATGACAGCATTCCGACTGATGTTAAGCTGGAGAGTGGTCGATAAATAGATACTTACAGTTATTTATGACTCGTATGTCTGCTACTTACAGTTATTTGCCTGTGGTAGTTTTTTTTAAAATGCGACTAAGTCACCTAACGGTATGTATACTTGTGAATGGTGGTACTATCCCCACACCACTGCCTACCACTCTGACGACTAAAGCTGGAGCAAATAACTGCCTCTCTTTTCATAACTTATTGTCACTATAAAGTATCTTTTATTTTATCTGTAGCAATTATTAGCTTAAATAGTTAATGTTACGTGTCAAAAGTTATAGCATACAATTTTCACTTCTTCTACAAAGAAACACCGGGTTCTTTCCAATGGTCAGACTGATAGACTAATCTAACCCACGGAAATTTTTGTTCTGATACGATTACTATCTTATATAGGTTATCTCCTATTTTCCGGCTGTAGCACAAATAGTGTAGCATCCGTGCACCGTGCTATCGTTTGCAAAGCAATTAATGCCGGATTCAGGTCCAGCATGCCATTGTCATGCACAACGTCGCGACAGCACAGAGCCCCGAGGGACACCAGCATTTACCGACACCTTGCGAGATCCACTGCTACTAGAAAGTAAATTGGAAAGAAACTTACTTAGAAAGTTAGTATGTTAGAAAAAAGTGCCTTGTGCTCAAACCCTGGAGATGACTAAGCCAATGGCAAAGGACTTTCTGTTACCTTCCAACGCCTTAGCCCAAATGTGCGTGATAAACGCGAGAAGTTTACCAGTCAACTGTAACTAGCCTAAACCGATCAGCCCAATACCATGTTTTCGGTAGAGGTGACCTTCTAGGTATGAGGTGGATAGACTCACATTACGAGTTTTTATTCTTTATTGTGACCTCGACCCGCCTGATGATAAGCAAGAGGAGATCTAAGAGGGACGACGACAGAAACATACGAATTAGTTCACGGCTGCCTCAGTCGCCGTCACTATGGCGGCCAAAGAACATATATAAAGTTTACTTGTGGTGTGGACCTGTGTGGCGCCTTTTTCTTACAAGTTCCAGGTGAGCCAACCAGGCTTCCATGTGTTAGGCGCTATGTGCAGCAAGTTTTTTATTTTTAAACATCTTAATATGATTTTGGCGCCCCCTGAAACTGTTCATCAGGGTCATGGTCAGATGTTAAGATGTGAAACTGATGTTAAGCCGAAGTGTGGTCCATGAGGCGATTGGTACCACAGTTAAATAACTACAAGGAGCAGTCGCATCCACTATGAATCCCCGAAATACGACTAAGTCATTTCACAGTGTATACGTGTCAGTGTAGTGAATCGGCAGACTGGGCACCATGGCCTACCAATTTTAAAGTTTCAAGTTTATGAATAGTGGCACAAAAGTGGCCCAATCTTAATCTTAAGAAAACTAAGGGTGACCATTGGATGAATAGATTGTGTAAATAAAACCAACTAGTTACATAAACACCATTTATTAATACTAAAAACAAACATAAAATCGGCATATTATATTTGAGAAATAAAGGATTTCGCTCCAAAACATTTACATTTATTTGAATTGCAAGTTTACACCTGCAGAAAGTGTCGTTTTTATATAAAGCTCTGTAAGCAAATAACTGCAAAATTTTGTCAGTAAATTTACGATTTTGTCTGACTTTATATTAAAAATATTAAGTCTTCGATAATCTGTATATGCAAGGCAGCAGATACTATAGTATATAATATTTAAAACATATTCAATTATAGAAATTAAAAGTTTTTTTTCACACGTATCCAAATACGTCGGGGAGACTGATTCGGATCTAGCTCGCCTTGTTAGCACATTTCAGTCTTATCTTAAGGAGTCATATAGTCATCCGTGTTAATCCAAGCTTGAGGTTAATTTTTATTATTTATATGACTGACATTGTTGCTTATTTTTCGTTACAAATTGTTTATTTTCAATATTCGTCTCATATTCATATAGTTGATATATAAGTCTATTTAACTGACAAACTAAAATACATACTCGTATCTTATAACGACAATGAGCTACTGTTTTCGGAGCGAAACTAATGAAATAATAAACTGATGCTGAGTCACTGATAATGCGTATCGTCAATACCTTTTTAATTGTATTAGCATTGTAAACCTATATTTATATATATATTCTTAACACATTATTCAACTAATTTATAGCTGACTTATATTTTATGATTGTTATCAATTATAAGACGAAATCAATGTCATATCAAAAGTCTGATTACCAGTGTTGGCACACAAAAGAAATTATCTATTGATAACCCTAAATATATAAAAAAACAAATAGGAATTTAAAAGACGAGCAAGAGTAAAATTAAAAGCAATTTTGAAATAATATTGACTGTAATAATTATATAAAACTGATTAACAGATATTTTGTTGCTTGCCATTAAAATTCATATTTTGAAAATCTTGTTAAGAATATAAATAAATTTAGGTTTATAAAGATAAATTTGAAAAATTCTAAATAATAAAATAAAGAGCTTTCTTGAGCTCTTCTTTATGTTTCTGTAACTACATTGGCTTCGGAACGGCTCCGTCGAGAAGAAGCCACAAGAAACTCGACTTCATCACCGTTTATTCGGTTTTTATAAAAAAGAAATAAATAATAACTCATACTGTTGAAAAAGATTAGATAGTTTTAATCTTTACTCAAGTATGAAGAAAGTTTAAAATGGTATTGAAATACTTCGATTTAATATACAAATTATCAGAATGTTCACACGTCCATCTATTTGAATTTTACCTAATTTTCCTTGTTGCTATTTTTATATTTATAGCCCTTTCTATTCCATATCCATTTAGGATTTCTCATCAAAGAATAACTGTTTATAGTTTATAGATATTTTAACCTGGGATGACCCCTAAACATTTTTGTTATTGCTCTTTTGAAAAACATTTGAACATTCTACTATTTTTTATAAAGTTTTAATGACTGTACGAATGTGTCAAAGCCCTACGAATTGCCAATTGATGTTCCTTCACTAATATAACCACAAGAAATTACATTCGTAGACATAAGAACACACAGAGCCTTAAACATCGGTCAATAAAACTTTCAAATCGTCAATATTATCAGGGACTCCGCTTATAATTGCCATTTATAATAAATATATATATAATAAATACATTTTAACAAAGTTATATAGTGTTAATGGTGTCTATTTACACATAGATTAATTTTAATTAAAATTATATTTAAGCCGTAATAAATTGTTTTAAACATTAAAATTTCTTATCATTATTGATGGTATTTTTCTTTCATAATAAATTTTACGCAAATTCAACTAACAGTTGTATATTTTTAAAACTCAAATGTAATAAATAATTTAATATTCACCCAATGAGATTTCAACATCTTTAAATGTAAAGAAATAACAATAAATAAAACATTATATTACGTCCTAAACTTACTTTAAAAATTCGATAAACTATTACACATTTAAATTGTTAAGATTTTAAGCCAAATAATATGTAACCAATTAGTTAGTTATAACCTCTTAATATAATAAATTAGATCTTTGGTTCATATTTTGGAACGAGTTATTAACTATTTTTCACATAATATCCATGTAACACTAATTTCTTTCACACTGATATTAAACATTCATATTGAAACTTTAAGAAGATATTCCATAAATCATAAAGTAGGTATGCACCGTAATGGCTCATATACACTAAACAAACAGAGTTGCGAGTTTATGTCCAGCAGGTACTCGTACGAGTATTGACATTATCACAAGCTCCGCGCTGTGTGTAAAACACAGCTGCGATGTGTATGTATAGAGCTCATATCTAGCTAAAGTCGTCGTAAGTGTGTAAGGGTCAAATCTATTATTGGTCATATCTATTATCATTATTATCGTGGCGCGACCACGACTCGCCTGATAGTAAGCAAGAGGAGGTCTTAGAGCGCCGGTGTCTGAAAAAAACGTCTTGTTCTACGGCTGTCTCAGTCATCGTCACTATGCCGACTAAAGGTGCTTTTTCATGCTTTGCTTGATGAATCCAAAGTTATAGAATAAGGAAAACACATAGGCGGGTAAAGCAGTCCTCATGTCACCTATTTGACAAAAAAGGTGCCGAATCTTTTAGTTCAGCAGTCGACCGAGTCAATAGAATGTGGATGCTTTTCTCAATCTGTGCAAAAAGTATCATGATAGCAAAATACAAGGTCTTAGCGTATTAGAACATTCTCCGTGATATGGACCTATTCTCATCATTGCCTATTCCTCAGACAGCTCTGTGCTTCAAAGAATTCAGGGCACCGAGAAGATATTTGGCAGAGCCGTTCCAGAGGTACGAATAGTACTCGCATGAGAAAATTTGAGCCTTATATAATAAAAGGCGATGCTCCGTCGCACCTAGCTTACTCTGCATGGCAAGTCTGAATAGGTCGCCCAACCCCTTTGATAAAATTGCAGCAAAGGGACTTCCTAGTCTGTCCGTGGTAGATAGATGTACCAAGGAATGTATAGGAGAAATTGTTACAAAGACTAAACAAGATTTTTTTTGCGAGAAATAGCACATATGGGTCTTGTAAACGACAATAATAAATATGAAATACATAAAATCAATATGACTGTGTAGTATCAGCTTTACACAAATATTATTTTGCTTAAAAATGTTAACAATTTAAATAAGGATACAGACCTTTCATATTCGACAAAGCATGACTAAATTTCAATATTCAAAATAACAGGTTTTTTGAATATTGAATATTTTTGAATCGCGTAGAGCTGTGAACGGCTTATGATATAATCATAGCGACTCTCAATACGTGTTCATATAAGACGGAGTATAACTGCTGCATAAGGAGGTCCATTTTTTTTATTTCTATCCGCGCAATTAAAGTTGAAAAAAAAGAATTAATTTATTTATAGCAAATTTTTTTAAAAATTTAATTGCTCGGATGCAAGTAAAATATTGAACTTTTTTATGCAGTTATAATCCGTCTTATATGAACTCGGATTATGAGTCGCTATTATGTAATAACATAGGCCGTTCACAGCTCTAAGCTATTAATTTACCTGTTATTTCGAATATTGAAATTGAAAAAACCTTTATTTACTTATCGTGCCCAAAAGACCGGACCGCGCCGTGTTATAAGGATTCATTGTTTCATGAACCTGTGTTGTGTTGACCAAAATGGTAAGTTTTTATTATTTGGGCTCGACTTATGACAGCATTTTAGGCAGGAGTGCGGTCTATGAATGGAGGCGGCTGCTACTACAGTTTAATAACTCCAAACAACAGTCACATCCACTATGCCAGCCTAGTTGGAACCGGCAACATACAAGCTGATTCCGAAATGCGACTAAGTCACTTTACGGTCTGGAGTGTTTTAAGTGTTTTAAATTGAGCACGATACAGTAAGTACATACTCGTATGTTTAACAAAGGTCTGTATCCTTGGGCACTTATTCCACTACAAAACACCAATTCAAGTTATTTAAATAGTTATAGTTTGTATTATACTAATACAAAGATTAAATTGCAATTGCTAAAATCGTAGTAAAGAAGTCTATGTGCCTAAAACGTTATATTTGCAGCTAATTTCCTTTACTGGAATTCAATATATAGGAAATTTATAGATTAAAAAACTAAAACACATAGACGAATAAGTGCCCAATCCTAATCCTAAAACATTTAAAGCATCGATAATATAAACAGCATTAAATATTCTAAAGCTTACTATTAATAAAAAAGCACACAGTAAATAACTTAAAATTAAAAAAAAAATACAATGCATTAGAACCTTCTTACTTAAACAATTAGGGTTAGTTTTTAAAATATAATTGAGTTTTATTAAACTGTCAATAAGGATGATTTTGATTAAAGTAATATTATGTAAAATGAGACTCATATTAAGTCTAGGAAAATTTAAATTGTTAAAACAGAATATTTCGCATGTAACGCGATCAAAATAAGAATAGGGCGGAATCGGCACCATTTTGTGAAGTCGAACTCTTCAACTTTAGTATGGTGTCTTTTTCTTTGCGGACCGTCAAGTAAAAAGACATCTTTGAATCAGTCAAGTAAAGTTATTCAACAGCCCGTCCTATTCTAATTCTAATAGCATAGTACGTTTAAAGCTTAACCTATAATATCCAAGAATAAAATAAAATGACAATTCAGATTATGGTTATTGTTAACTTTTATAATATCTTAGTGCGTCAAAAAATCTTGTTAATTTGTATAAAATTGATTTAATTGCCGAATATTTAAGCGATTAATCTGCCGCTGTCTTTATACAAAAATTACAAAAAAAATGGATAGTGCAACTCTACAGTATTTTCAATCAATAAGGAAAACTATTTTCAATCGAATTAATTACAATTACATGAAAAACATATATTAACGAAAATCAAATTTTCCGATTTTACCGAATTGTCAAAATAAACAGATTATTCGTTTTCTTTATAATAGTTAACAATTTCTTACATAATTTAAAATCTAAATTACAGTTTTTAGGAAAATTCGAATTAAATATAATATAAATATGTGAAGAAATTATGTTAAAAGAACATAACAGCTTTTTAGGATATGATCGCCAGTAAAGTAGCATTACTACGAAGAAAATAATAATTATTTTTAATTGCAACATTCTACTTTGCTTATTCGAGATAGCAGTACACGAACACATAACTATTTCATTTATAAATAAGAAATTAAAAATAAATAAAATTAATAATTGTTCGTAATTATGGTAACTTGACACCGTCTTGACAATAACGTTAATTAATTAAATTATAAGTCACAATTCTTGTGCTGTTCACGGACGTTATGGTAAAAAAGAAGATTTACGTGTGTCAAAATTAGAGAAAATTTAGATTAAAATCAAAAAACACTCTTCTTTCAATTACACGAAAGTCTTGTTTTCAGATACATAATATCCGTGTGTAGCTCGTGCGTGAGCAGAGGTGTAATGGCGGGAAGATGAAAATAAACATTAAGTTAATTAAATAATCGATTAAACAAATTTAATATATGAAATAGTGGTGTATGAATGTACTGTGTAGTAATATAATATATTTAATAACTACTGTATAGTTAAACATAGACTACAAATTTACAAGACTACAATTTATTTTTGGGAACGTTCCAGATGATACTATTTTAGACCCAAGTTTAGAGAACCTTTCGGATAGTTACTACCATTCTTTAGTAAAACTGTGATAAGTTAAATGCCTTGAGTTGCAAATTCGAAATTTTGAATTTAAGTGCAATACGTAAGATAAAAATGATGTTTAAAACAAAGACTCACGGTGAAAATACAGTGGTGCTGAGTTGGTATCATTGATGTACCTTGTCCACAAAAAATTCAACAAATCAAATTGTCACGCCTTTTTTTCTTCACAGGGATAGGCAGAGACAAAGGAGCGCCACTTGCTATGATCCTGACACAACTTCCTCGCTTCCCTCACATCCACACTTCTCTTCATACAAGCTCTATGGTTATGTGCACTAGGCAACCAGCTTCCTTAAGGATGTCTCTGATTTGGTCGTAAAACACCCTCCTGGGCCAGCCTTGTTTAACGCATTCAATTACATCAGATTTATACATTCCTTTTGTCATA
Source organism: Tinea trinotella (assembly GCA_905220615.1). Classification (NCBI taxonomy): domain Eukaryota; kingdom Metazoa; phylum Arthropoda; class Insecta; order Lepidoptera; family Tineidae; genus Tinea; species Tinea trinotella. Next base: position 18,743,605 of record HG992305.1, read on the forward strand.
CTACTTTCACTCATACTTTTCATCTGCCCAAACTATCGAAGCATTCCTTTGTCAATTCTCGTCACTACATCTTCTTTCAAAGCACATCTATTGCAAATTATGCTATTACTCATTCTATCCGCTATCGTCACTCCCCATACACTCCTTAATGACCGCATTTCTACAGCGTTAATTCTACCCTTATGCTTCTTCTGCCGCACCCAACATTCACTTCCACACATTAATGTAGGAACAAGTACCACATTATGAACAGCCATCCGTGACTTTTCGGACATTATTTGGCTGTTCATTATACAATGGATGGCACCGTTCACTACGTTACCCTTTTGCACTCTTCTCTCAATATCTTCATCACACATCTCATTCCTTGTAATCATTCTTCCCAAGTAAACAAATTGTTTGACTTGTTCCACTTTCTTTCTGTCTATCATTATCTCACATTCTGTCATTTCATTCTCACTCTCTAATACAGTTACTTTAATTTTACTGACATTCACTTTCATACCTTTCTTCTCTAATTCGGCATTGTAACCATTTCCTGTAACCTAATACGCCAAAGATGCAAGGATAACTTGATCGTCGGCGTACAAGAGACTTTTGATCACCAAGTCATTCATTTTCAAACCACACTCACTTTCACGTATCTCTTTCAGGCATTAGATTAAATATACAAAATAATATAATTTAAAGTTTTTACACTTATGCGTTCTTGGTTGTAGTGGCGAGATCAAACCCGACCTCAGCGTTATACACGTATGAAGATAATAAAAATTTAATATATAATAAAAAGTTTCTAAATGTTTATGATGATACTAAAATATTTTTTTATGAAATGGTAGTAACTAGAAAGTCAATAAATTCCAATTTGATGTTGAAACCCGCGTATACATGTCAACTTATCCGCTGTCCTATTTCAACTTTTAGAATATTTGCAGAATATGTTTGGCCATATTCAGAATTTATGTGACCAATCAAGAAATTTAGTTGAATTAGGAAACCGTGATATTTTTTGAAGGATAGTCTACTCAACTATATATCAGATATTCACTTCCAGAAAACTCTTTAAAAGAAAACGATTTACAACATTCAAAATAATTAAAAATTTTAATGTTGAAAATAATTTAATTTTACGAAAGGTTACTACTAATATTTCGTTTCTTTACTTTATTATTCTTAATAAACATAAGTTCACCAAACTGGATTCAATTTTAGACCAATGTTAATTGAATTGAACCCGAAGTCCAGATATTATACGGACATTGTTACGGCACCGCTTCATACCGTAACAATGTCTGCTGTCTGGGAGCAGCTTCCGTAGCTAAAAAGGACAAAACTTGCCAATGATTGAAATTACGAGTATATTAATTTATATGCCAAAAAATCAACATTATTTTTTCTTAGATTTTGCGCAAATTAAACAAATTAATGATTATTGAATTAAACAAATTTTATTCGTTTGCTATTGGTTTTGATTTTACAATTTTATTTTTTATTCCGACGTTTCGTGAGCTTTGCAGCCATCGTGGTCACGGAGAGACTTAGGTGTTGATCGTCTATTGGTTGATTCTGTTATTGTTTTTTTTTCAAAACTAACCTGTTTAATGTTTGATTTTATTTTTCTGTTCCTGGTTTAATTCAATTTTTTGCAAAAATAACTGACGGTGTCATCTGTAAAATCGAAACCAAAATAAACACGATAGTAAACGGCATTAAATTTGTTTAATTCATTATAGAAATTAAACAAATTTTAAGCGGCTTACTATCGCGTTTATTTTGAATTTCCAAATTTCCAAATGTCTCTCCGTGACCACGATGGCTGCATAGCTCTCGAAACGTCGAAATAATAAAATAAAATTGTAAAATCAAAACCAATAGAAAATTAGACAATGTATAAATAAAAGCAATAATTGGTCTCACATCAAAGGCCAACTAACATTTTTTTATTATTTGTTCTATTATTTCTAAAACACGTCCCCTTTTATTAGAGCAAATAATAAGAAAAAAGTAAAATCGTTAGTTTGGCCTTTTTTAAGTGAAAACAATTAATAAATTAATATAAAATAATTCTAATTCTAACTCTAAATTAAAAGAAATTGAGCTTCTAGACGTTCTGCGTTGGGAGTGTACAAAGTGACAAAATGAAACTTATTAGGTTTTCCTATTGGTAAAAGCCTATCAAAGCGCTATTTATCAACTGCGCATTTCAATCCTACGCTAGTAACACTGTTACTTGAAAGGAAGCTATTAATGCAAAGAAACCCTTTATGGCCAGCAAATGAAATAATTGACACGCACGGCAAGGGCTGTGGGCGATGAAATAACCGGCTGCGTGTGTTTATTATGAAGTATTTAAGATTAGGGCAGCGTTTCTACTTGAACAGCCGCGGATAGAGACAGAACCTCAACCAGTAATGGCCTTTAGCAAACTGTAGAACGCATTTCATACTAAAAATATATTTATTTCAAGCATACTACTTTCTTTTTTTAGTGTCACTATCACCTCTTTCTTTGCACAGAGTGTTTGGATGGTGACTATAAATCTAACAAACAACATTATTTTTTTGGTTTTTTGTTTTTTTAATACATAAATGCTGATTATTTACAAAAGCGCTACAATATCGGTGCAATAAAATAAATAAATAGAAATAAAATTAAAAATTGTTAATTGTCTAATAAGTATTGTTTTAGGTACTCTTTATTATCCAATTAGTAACTTAAAAAGGAAAAATAAAGACTTATAAAACTTAATTATAAGGCCTAATCTTATATTACGTTTAAATAGACAACTAGTAATTGAAAAAATTAAAACTATCTCAATATAACATATAAATAAATAAATTAAGCATCTACTGAAGGAATGATTCAAAGTATTGGATAATTTTCATAATTGGATAATAAAAGCGTCGTAATAGTTCGTTCATTAACAGTTCTATTTGACCTGAACTATTGTTGATATGATGTTTCTGATGTGTTTTTATTCTGGCTTCCGCCCTAAGGCGTTAACTATAAAATAGTACGCTTTATGAACGAACTAAAACATTGGCCCAAAAAATATTCTTAGATAATTATACAAAATCGTCGGATTAAACAAAAAAAGAATAGAAACTTATTTTAGAACAGAACAAATTGATATAAAAGTTATTATATGTTAAAATAGTGCACTAAATCTAGTAGATTAATATTAAATAAATATTATTCACAATAAATATAGCAGTCAAAGTATCGAAGTATAAATATTTCCTAACTAAAAATATTGAAAGGAGGCTAATTTGTTCAAATAGTTATATTATAGTTCTTTGGAAACGCGAACAACAAAATATTAAAAACATTGACAAATATGTAAGTAAGCTATTTTACTACAGCAGTCCTGTAAAATAATTAAATATGTTTAAAAAGCATTTATACAAAACCTACATTAAAGTAAAATGGCTGCCAGAAAATGACATATTATTTTACATGTAGGTAATAAAGGAGGTTAAAATACAGGTGACGAATAATGAAATAAATTTCAGAATAAATCAGCTTAATTAATGTAGAAGAGTACATACGTGAACAATGTTAATTAATATTTATTGTTATCCGTATACTAAAATGTCCAATCCGAGTAATTATTTACAAAGTCAATACCATTTAATACACATCTCTCTGCACCAATTTCAATTTCATCCTCTTACAATACTTTTTCAAATTACAATAACCCACTAATATCACACATTCATTGTTTCAATCACATCATAACCACTAATAAGCGTATTAGTTTCAGTTCCTAAGAACATATTACACAACCAAATATTTAATTTGAAAAAGTAATTGAATATTAATTTATATTGAATAATTTATTACACAGTCAACGAGATTATGTACCTAGAGATCAAGCGAAGTACATCGCTAAGAAGTTTTTTGATGTTATAATGACACTATGTTTGAATTATGACATTAAAGATCTATTTTCTCCGCAACCCACACAAGAATTATTCCACCAATATTATACCTTTATAGGCTTCTTTGATTTTTTGGCCTATATATTATTGTTAATATTAGGAGAATAAATTAGAAGGTTCTTTGTTTGAACCAACTGGATTTACGAATGCAAGTACTATATATACACTTTAATAACCGAGATGTCTGCAATCAGTCATTTTCTTTAGATACTCGCGATTGTGAATCCAGTTTGCATGAGTTGGTGATTTTGTTGTTGTTATAGATGATTTTTATACGGGGCTGTCTTCGTATGCTGGACTGTCTTCATTCGTTAGGTTGCCTTCATACATTGGATTCTCAATGACGTTAATAACGATACTAGCGCCGGTCTTTTTAGACGAGATGGTGGCGACGCTGTTTCTTCGCCTATGAGACCAGGTGGTGTGAAGGAGAGATCCAATATCACCGCTGCTATAAGAAGTTCCTACTCGTCTGTTCGGATTTGGTACCAAACCAACCAACTGTTTAATTTCCATTGGCATGTCATCTACTGAGCCAATTTCGAGTCTCCTATTAAAGTCCATAGATCGAGTCTTTCCAACAGATTTTTTCGGCTTATGAGCCGTCTCCGATGTCTCGATGAGTGATGCCGGTCGTGGTTTTCGTTCAGTGCTTCGACGATGAACTGGACTACTAGGCTCTGAGTAACTTTCATAGCTACCCTCGCTTACAGTGTCGTAGTAAACGTCTGGGCTAATGTAGCCATTGTAGTTTTCTGTGATTAAAGAAATAAAATAATAAATTGTTAGAAATATCGAAAAATTAAAAATAATATTGAGTCTTATAGTTATAGTGATTCTCTCCAAAGGTTACTTTACTTGGAACTTGGAACAAAGGTTGGCAACTGGCGAACGGCGGTCTATGGCCTGACCACAGAAGTTCCAAGCTAGACTGACAAAAATTTTAATAGTATTTTCAAACAAGTATTTAACATGTATTTTAAAACAAATCATTCAAGATACATATTTTTCTGTACATAAATATTTGACCTTATATATTTAATGTCATCATTTTTTTATTACATATTTTTTTGAGTACAAATAAAAAATGTAAGGTTTAAGTATTTTAAAGATCTTTTTTTTTTAAATAAAAAATATAAATTTGCTACCCTTGATATAGATCATCACTAGCGCACTGGTTTGGCATAAACCTCCATTTTTAGTCAGTTTAGACCGTTATCTTTCCGGTAATGGATAACATTTGTTATTATTGATGTAATTAGGCAAAGTTTTTGGCCACGATATTTTCATGTGGTATAAACAGAAATTATAGAAATAAAAATATGTATATGGTTCTAAACTAACATTACATCTTCATATTCTTCCTACAACTTCATATTGAAGGTTCAGCAAGAAAATTCAAACTCCAAAAAGTAACCATAAATATTTCATATACTATCAGAATCACTACTCTTTTCAGAATTACTACTGCTTTCGGAGTAGTATTTTACTGTAAAAAATATTTTTTTATAATTATACTACAAAACATAGAAGTCAACGCAATTAATTAATAATATATTATAAAATCTGATGTGGATGGATGCGTTAAACAAGGCAGGCTCAGGAGAGTGTTTTCAGACCAAATTGGAGACATCCTCAAGAAAGCTAGGTTGCCTGTATGAAGAGAATTGTGGATGTGAAGGAAGTAAGGGAGTTGTGTAAGGATCGTGGTAAGTGGCGCTCCATTGTCTTTGCCTATCCCTGTGGGAAAAAGGCGTGTCAATTTGATTGATTGATTAATAAAATCAGTTGTCAAAAAAACAAAATATGAATATATGAAAGTACCTGTCGGTATAGAAGGTCTTGGTGAGTGACCATCCTCGTCGGTATAACCTTCGGAAAGCGTTTCCAAAGGCGAAGATCTTTTCGGGTGGAGATCGCTATAAGACAAACCCGATGTAGATGGTTGAGGATTCTGTAAGTATTGTTAAATATAACTTAATATTTCTTATTTTCCTCTATATGTTTATTTATTTATTTATTGTTTGTTTGTTAATTACTCTTAGGTAAATTGTTTGTTTTTAAAATAATTAAGAATGAAAAAAACTTTTCAAAAACTTGTAATATTAAATGAATAATCATTGAAGTGTTTATTATTTACCAGGTATGGATCTTCTTCCTGTTCCGGAACTGGTGGCGCATTCTCTGCTGCATCAGTGGTTCCTAGACCATCGAGGAAGTAGGTCAACATATGTCCTTTTCCCTTAACTTCAACCATACCACGGCGTCTCATGGCATATCCTCGGTTCTGGAGAATATTGTAAACCTCTTGCGTAACCTGTGAAAGAATTTAAATTTCGGTTTTTATAAAAACATATATAATTAACAGTTACGCCTATTAGCGAATGTAACGATAGCATTATAAGGTATTCGCTGAAATCAAACAGTCGCTAATGCAAAACCGTTTGCCGAAATGTCACCTATGTTTATTTTACCTGAATGTGGTCCACGACTCCAGTAGAGTCCATTCGAGATGCAACGTTAACCGCATTTCCCCAGATGTCATACTGTGGTTTTCTTGCTCCAATTACACCAGCTACCACAGGCCCAATGTTGATTCCTGGTGAAATATTCATATAAAAATTGAAGAATGAACCCTGGGGGAAGTTATTGCAAGCACATGGTACGCAAAGTGAATTTCCTTAGAAAACTACAATTATCATTAGGAATTTAAACTTTGTGGTTACCTATTCTGATGCGGAAATTGTTAAAGGAGTGCTCGTTAACATATTTCAGTTGTTCCCGGAGACGTAGAGCATAATCAGCCATAGCAGTAACATGACGGTAGCCAGCCATGTCGCAAGTTTCTACCGTCAATCCTATAATATAAGAAAGATTCATAACATCAAAGGTTTATTGATAATAATTAATTCTCTTCTTTAATATTAATTTGAATCAATAAATTACCTGACGCAGCCATGTAAGTCGCTCCCGTGCTCTTTATCTTCTCTATGTATCTGAATTGCTCCTCGGCCAATATTTCATCAAAGTCAGCAATGATCTCGTTGAGTAAACGAAGGCATTCTACGCCTTCGTTATTACCCTCGAGTTCCACATAGAATTCAGAGAAGTTTGGAATGGAGGCAAACATCACGCAGACACTTTCGCATTGTTCATGATAAAGTTCCTGCAGAATAAGGATTAGTTACCAACAAATTATTTTTTTTGAAAATAAATAAAAAGCCGAAAATTTATGTAAAATACTAACGTCAACATTCTTATCGCTGCTAAGGAAGTGAGCCGCGACGTGTTCGGGTAGAATGTTTGCGAGTAGTTTGCGGTTATAAGCTTCAAGATTTTCCATTTCTTCCTTTTCATCTGATAAAAATAATATATATTTATTATATTCACAAGTAAATAAATAGTAACATTTGTTAGATATTTTAATTTACCTGTAGCTTGTAGTTTCCAGATGAAGTCAAGTCTGTAGGCGCTCTCGGTTTGTTGTGAATGCAAGATCAGTGCGATAGTCGTTCCTACTACAAGAACTATATCGGTGTACCACCTGGTCCATTGCTGAACCCAATCATAACGGCATAAATTTCTAAAATATATATATATTAATGAATTAGTTAAAACTTTCTTTAAATACGTTGTATTATCATATTATGGCTGGCCCACGCAGTCAGTGATTTAATTTTTTTTTTAATGATTAATATTTAAATTTGTGGGTAAAAATACCATACAGGTTTAGTTTTATAAATAACAAAAAAAATCCTCGACCCTTCAAGCGCAGTGTGAAGAAGCACCTTTGGCCGGCATAGTGACGGCGACTGAGACATCCGTGAGCTACTCCTTTTTTTTCAGTCGTCATCACTCTAGGACCTCCTCTTGCATATCATCAGGCGAGTCGAGGTCAGATGTCGTGTCACAATAAAAAAAACAGGCAGGATATTGTCACATGATGACTTAAACAAACATAAACTTACCCGATACTATCCATATTCCTTGCAAAGAACATATATTCGCTGATAGTGACGAAGAGGTAAGTCGTACAGACGCCTACTAAGATACAAGTCTTCAGGTATGTAGCCAAGATTTGGTGAACACCGCAAAGGACCAGAGCCATTATCGTCAGCTGAGTATAGTGCTGAAATACATACTACACAAGAGTTTAGATATGAACTTTAATAAACAAAATATGTAATAATTTAACTATCATAAGCAATCAACTTACTTCATGTCGACTTACGGGACACAAATCCCAAGAATATTCTTCATCTGTTTCAAATGTTAGGATTCGCCGTTGTGAACTTTCAATCTGTAATAAGGTATTTTCAATCAATTAAACTATAACGCCTCAATTCAGGGATAAGTAGAGACAATGGAGTTCCACTTTTCAAGGTTCCAATGGTTCCAGTATTTGATGTGTATACAACTAATTCAGTAAGATTTCGACAATAAGAAAACGACTGTTTTAAAAATAGAAACATATAAATAGAATATTATAAAGATTAGCTTTAGAGTTGATATTTTCTTTCACACATTAGGTTTATTTTATAGAATAGTTGTTTTGTATTAGTTTTGCCAAAACAAACCTTTCGATAAAATAATATTTATAAGATAATTTATTTATTTAACGCGCGCCTACATTAAATTATCCTCATAATGAAAAGTGTGATGCAATTTACCATTGCGGTGAACGTGCTGATAACGGTTATAAGAATGACTGTTCCTGATAAAGCCTGAGCAATGCGTCGATTCTTATTGACCTTTTCATTGAACTTCTTCAGGACCATCCGTCCGAAAACCTGTAATCAAACACGTTATTAAATATACTTGTATAATACACAAGTAGAAAAAAAATAAATTAAAAATAATAATTATGTTTTAATTACCTTGATATTAACTAAGCACACAAAACTCGCCAGGATAAACACCAAGATGGTTGTAATCACTATATCCCCGATAGTTACAGATGTGCTGAAATAATTAGTTAAAGTTATGAAATGTCTAAAAAGTTATAAAATCATAAAACATATTATCCTATAACAAACATTGAAAAAGTCTACTATAAGACATGTATAATCATTGAGATGAGACAATACAATAAAGTTATTCAAAGATTATATGAAATGTCTTTCTACCACAAACATTCTCTTCTCATCAACACTTTTTTCAGTTGTCTTCACTTTTGGACCTTCTCTTGCTTATCATCAGGCAGGTCGAGGTCAGATGTCGTGTCACAATAAAAAAAAAAATAAAAAAACACTTCCTTTACCCATTATGTCAGAGACCTACTTTTTCTTTTATTTTGACACGACATTTGACATCGACCCGCCTGGTGATAAGCAAGAGGGATGAAGACTGAAACAACCAAGTTAGTTCATGGCTACCTCAGTCGCCGTCACTATGCCGGCCAAAGGTGCTTCTTCACGCATCGCTTGAAGGATCCAAGGTTATTGGATGGAGTTACTTACTGTAACTATACAATATTCAAATATAATATATATAAAAATTATTTAAGCTCATGGATGCAATATGTTGTTGTTCCAGTTGTTGAGATAAATTCTCGGGAAAAGTATTTTTTTAAGGGACAATTAGTAGCTACCACAAAGAACAATTCAATAACAAATATACACACCTTGCGCAGGACTTTAAGAACAATACTGTTTAAGAGAAATGATGGTTACATAAATTATGAAATAGCCTCTCGGGAAAAAATACACACCATAATTTATATTTATTTAAACATTATTAAATTTTAAAAAGTATTAAGCAAGGCCCGGTCTCTATGATAAACTATACGTCATCGGTAACAGTAACCATTTGATGTTCGCTTCACAATTCACTGACGTTTAAAAAATCAAAAAACAGACTCTCTTTCATACATTATGCTAGTAGTTGTCAATGACTTACGAGGCGTGTTTTATAGGAACGGTTTTGACCTACGGCTGGTAGAAAATTTAACTGTTCGTATCAAAAACGATCCGTTTGACAGATATAAAAACCAAGCGTAAATTGAGTATAATTCAGGCAATTTGGTATAAATTAGGCGCAAGTTGATACTTGTCTCGAAATAGGTGGGAGAGCTTATTATTGTGACAGTCGCTGCTCGATGTCACGCTCGAATTTAGGGGCTTCATAGAGCTTGGAACTAGCTGTATATATATATATATAAGTATATACATCTATATATAATAAGATCTCCAATTATCTGATGGTAAGGGCTTGGTTGCCTGCTTTAGGAACTGACTCACTGTATCGACAAATTCAATCAAATTGTCGTGTTTTTTTCATATAATATTGTAGTTTGTATTATTGTATTATTGTAGTTTATATAGTACTTACACGTTAAAGGATATTAATACAACTGTACTGATGCCGATAATAATTATGAAGCTGCACATCATGTAATACTTCAGAAAGTAATCCGTTTCCTTGTTATACTAAAAAGAACAATAAAAGAAACTATTAATTTAAACATCATTCAAAACTGATGGAATAATCTGATTCGACTATTTAAAGTAAAGTTTTATTATTAGATATTCAGTGTGCCCCACATAATATAAGATTATGAGCCAATTATTATAGACAATACGACGATAATTAATAGTTGATTACTTACCTTTCTTTCAACATCTCTTCTCCTGAATGTCATCGTAAGCGGCCGGCAATGTTCAACTCGGAGACGATCAATGGAGCGAGCATCAATAGCCTTTATTAAATATTCATTTACTTCATCCTCAGGGTCCTTGTCCTCGGCAACATCGCTTTTTGTTTTAAAATAAATATAAATAAACATGTACATAAAAATATTTTTATGTTCAGTTCTAAATAATTAATGGTATAATAAAAATGTCATATAAAATATAATAAAAAGACTTAATTCATGTAGTTAAACCTTAATTCATATGAATATAAGGGTAGGTATTCCCTGCTATTAACAATTGTCATTAGTTTTACTTGGTAACTATTTTAACATATTATAAAATCTTCAACTGTATGACACAATATCAATCCATCAATCAATAAAATTGTCACGCCTTAGTTCCCACAGAGGTAGACAGAGACAATTATGCGCCAATTTCTAAGAACCCAACACCACTCTCACGCTTTTTTTATAACCACAATACAAAATTAATTTAGTGTAATAACAAATTTCCATGACCTGAGAGTTTGTGGGTCCGGGGTTGTAATCTTACTTATTATTATTAATTTTATAATGATATACAATACATTTGGTATTATTGATTAATGTAGTCACTAGGATTGACATTCCTTAGTCAATCCGATGGGCAAAATAGATTGACGAAAGGGATTTATAAGTCAGATCTGAATGGATGCGTTAAACAAGGCAGACCCAGGAGGGTGCCCTCAAGAAAGCTGGGTTGCTAGTGCCAGGATTGTGTTAAGTAGCGCCTATCCCGTTGGAAAAAGGCGTGACAATTTGATTGATTGATTGACTAGACATCTTACCTGGATGCGTTTTGACGCTGGGAGCCATGTCCCATTATACGCATTTCCTTTGAAATGTTTCCGTTGGCAGCAAAGGCGTGTTGGGGTTTTGTTGTATCCTGTTAAAATTACGTAATTTTCATAACGTATCAAAAATAATATTATTATGTTTGGGAGGTGAATATGTTATAAATTTATACTATTATACATATTTTCTATTATGTATAATTATTCTATTACTGCAAATTGAATATTAATTTAATGGATTAGATTATTTTTGTTGAACTTTCAATATATTTGTATATCATCATCAGCCAGATGGCGTCCACTGCTGATCATAGGCCTCCCCTTTAGAACACCATTTCGAACGACAAGATGCCAGTTGCATCCACCGGTTACCCGTGACTTTCACTATGTCGATAGTCCACCTAGTGAGAGGCCAACCTACGCTGCGTCTTCCGGTTCGTGGTCTCCACTGTATATTATAATAGATATATAAATCGTATTTTTAAATTTACAATATAAAATATTTACCACGCGACTTGTTTCCTCTGGGACAATCAAGTAGGTGTCAATGTTGTTGTCCTTTAAGTATGAATTACGCGATCCACCGTTGCCAGGTTCCACTTTGTATTCTCCATTGAGGCAGGCGAGGGTTTCCTTGGTAATGTGTACACGACTGAAATACCATATGAATTTAAGTGAAAATGGCGACCTCTATAGCAAAAATAATCTAATGATATTAATGATGGTGGTGTTTATTATCAAATAAAAGGTCCTAATTGGTATTTTTCAAATATTTGTATATTGTTACCCGTTGCGCACGGCTTCACTTGCATGCACCCGATAAATGAGAATAATTTAACAAATCACGCCTCAGGTGTGAGTCGGTTTTTTTTTCAGTCAAGAATTTTTTCTCCAAAACCACTTAAAATACACATATACACACATTTGGACTATGATACAGATCTTAAAAGTTAAAATAATACCAGCCATTAAGTTAACCTGCCAACTTACAAGCTTATCCCGAAATGCGACTAAGTCACTTTACGAGATCGAGTGCACTAAGAGCAAACATTAGGAGAACGTACAAAGAAGTCGCGAATCTTTCAATAGCGGAAACGAAACTTATCATTGTATTTTATAGCAGAATTTTGTCTTACCCAGCAACGCCACCGCTTTCCATGTAGTTAGCCAAAGTCACGTCATTGGACCAGACATCGAATTGCCATTTGCGAAGGCCGAGGACGACGCAGTGAACGCGGCCGGTGTGGATGCCAACACGCATGTTCACGTTCACAGCCATAACTTCTCGGACAAGTCTGGTTATAAAAAAAAGAAAATAAATAAATAAAACGTAAGTAGCAGTCGCATTTACAATGTCGGCCTAGTACTATTATAAGACCCGGGGTAGTTCCACCACTTAAAAAAGTGTAGAGTACTTTTAAGACCATGAAGGGACTTAGTTGCGTTTTGGGATCTGCTTAAAAGTTGCTGGTTTTTTAAGGCCAGAATCGTGGGTGCGACTGCTACTTGTTATTATTTAATTGAACTAATAGTCGCCTATGTTCATGAACTGCACTTCAGCTTAATATCACGCGGGGTGCTGTCATATGTTGAGCCACAAAAAAGTAAAAATTAAACTTACGCAATAGCATCAATCATATCAAGTCCCATTTCAACGCAGCATCGGGCATGGTCATCGCGAGCTTCCGGAAGTCCAGAGACACAGTAGTAGCAGTCCCCGAGGAGCTTGATGCGAAGGCAGTGGTGTTCAGCAGCCAAACGGTCGAATCTAAAGTATACAGAACTCAATTAAATTCCTTGTTCTGGTTGACAATTGAAGACATCCCTTAAGAGAGAATATTTTCAAATTAAACACGATTTCTTATTGAAATTCCGTTGTAAAATTTAACAAGAGACTTCCCAAAGCTAGTTCGCTATCACGTCTAAGGAAATAAATTGGATGAGACTCTGGGCACAATTGGACGGAATAGAGGTGACAATTTGTAGAAATGTAAGTCTCTATTTGAACATTCTATCTCACATTTTGCTAGTAGAATTTTGATGAATCTTTATAGCGCTCTCGTTCGAGTGCACGTACACATTTAGATGACACTATTATGTAGCTTATGATTACCTTGCGAAGAGTTCGTTGAGAAGGCGTACGAGTTCCTCAGCAGTGCATTGGTCGGATAGAGAGGTGAAGCCGCAGATGTCAGCGAACAGGATGCTGTTAACAAAATAATAATTACTTGCATTGAATGTTTGAAATTGAATTTGTAGAGTTTAAAATTCAAATAATTTTGAGTATAATTAATAAATATCACACAAATATTCCCTTTGAATGGCTTTGGACACAATGCTTTATTTTCTTTTTGTCAAGAAGTATAAATTATTTATTTAGAATATCTCTTTTCCATTTCATCAAACAACTTGAATTGTCTGATTACTTACATTTCAAACTTAGTAACTCCATTGTTTTTCTGAACAGAAAATATGTTAAAAAATTACAAGAAAAGTTGGTCTTTAAAAGCTTTATATTTAATTTATGTATATCACGACGATTTTTGTATGACAATTCACTGGAAAAATGTTTTAATAAAAGTTTTAAATTAAAAGGTGAGGAATGTAAAAACCTTTTTTTATTTAATAAAATTTAAAAATATAATAAAAACTTGGACAGTGACGCAGATAATTTTATGGGTACCTATTTTAATTTTAAATAAATAAAATAGTCATGTGTTTTTTCCACATAAATAGGCAGAGAAAAAGGAGCGGCACTTGCCACGATCCTGACATAACTATCTCGCAACAATCTCGTTCACAATTCTCTTCATACAAGCTCTACGGTTACAGGCACTAGGCAACCCATCTTTCTTAAGGATGTCTCCGATTTATTCGTAATTTGGTTTAATTTTATAAATATAAAATTTTAAGAAATGGTAAAATATTATGCGCGAACACTGGTTATTCAAATAAACAAATTTTATGCGGCTTACTATCGCGTTTATTTTGGTTATTGATTTTACATTCTTTTATTATTCCAACGACGTTATTAGTCCGACGTCAATAACTAAAATAAACGCGATAGTAAGCCGCATAAAATTTGTTTAATTCAATAATAATGTAATTGGTTCAGTAAATCAATCTTTTCGAGTAAGCATTCTTATTCATACACAAATATATGATGGTATATGAATGAGTAATACAGTGGTCGTAACATCAAAGACGGGGTGATTGCCACAAAACAAATTTGCCACAAAACGAGTTTCACATCTAAATATTTTTCCTTACAAATTTTCCGCGAGGTAAAACACTTTCATGAAAATTGAAGGGAACATATTTTTTGGTGAAACGAGACAAAATGAGTTTATTTTACGGAACGCAAAATTCTGTTATTTATTTCATTACAATAGTAACGTTATTGTTTTTTCACTAATATATCGTTATTGTCAAAGCATATTAAATATAATTACCTTTGACAATTTATTTACTCGTATATTATCGGGAAAATATTTGTTGGTTTGTACGAGTAATAATAAATATAATTTCATTACAACATCGTTATTTTTTTCTTAGAACCATTTGATAATGTCAAAACATGTTACATTCACAACCTTACGACATGTTATTAGTACGTACAGTAAATACATATTAAAAGTTAAGTAGATAATCAAATTGATACACTCACAGAAGACAAAATAGATATATTACTTCACCCTAATCGTTTCACAAGGAACTTGGTTCGTAAACGATGTTAGATTAGAGATTTTTGTCTGGGTTTTTTTTTTATTGTGACTCGACATATGACAGCACCCCGCTTGATGTTAAGCCGAAGTGTGGTCCATGAATGAATGTCACTGCTACTACAATTCAATAACTGTGAATAGCAATCACATCCACTATGCCGGCCTAGATGGAACCGGCAACTTACAAGCTGATCCCGAAACATGACCAAATCACTTCACGGTCTGTATACTTGTAAGTGGTGGTACTACCCCGGATCGGCAGACTGGGTACCACTGCCTACCTACCACTCTTTGATAACCGGACCCGAAGCAAATATCCATCTCTTTTTTTTATTAACAAATGTTTGCAATATTTAGTGTTACATGTTACATGTTACAAATAAAAGCTATGAAACAAATGTTTGCTCCGACCGGGAATCGAACCCGGGACTTTATGCGCAACAAACCAATCGCTAAACCGTTCGTCCACGCCTGTCGTCGAGATATACACGTTTGGATATCTCGAATAAAACGTGTCGGATATACACGTTTTAGCAAGAGAGATTTTAATGAATGACAGATAAAAATCTTCGTGTGAAAGACTTGAAAAGACTTAAATTTTACATATATATAAATTTATGCTTATTTAAAATATTCTTCTTTTGATGCATACACACACACTCATGAATATAAATTGAAGAAAAAATAACATCACTTGAGGAATTTATTAACTGAATTTCTAAGTAGATACTAGATAGTTGAAACCTGACTTTCAAGCCGATCCCAAAACGCGACCGAGTCTTTTCACGGTTGTAAGTGGTGGTGGTAGTAATTACGCGGGATCGGCAGACCTAATAAATTACCACGAGCGTACCACTCCTAATAATATTTTATAGAAAATTAAATGCTATAAATTCCGTTTTCCTACAAATTATTTGGAAAGCGATAAGTAAAATAATAAAGTCCAGGAGTATAGGCAATCAGTCGGTCGGTCGATTCGTGGTAATTCGACCACCTAGAAGTGTACAGACCGTAAAGTAACTCAGTCGCGTTTCAGTATCATCTTGTAAGTTTTATTTACTGTAGTAGTAGTAGTCTCTATTAATTTACCGAATTCCTGCTTAACATCAGGCAGGGTGCAGTTATTAGTCGAACCTTAATAAAAAATAAAGTCTACTTTAAGGTAACATCCTTGTTTAACCAACAATCAAAGTTTAGACAAATTTATAACAAAGTTTGTGAACTGTTATTTATTTTTAACAATATAAAATTAACTTGTTAGTATAACTAGATGCTGGTAATTCAGTTATAACATTATAAACAGTTAATCTGTTTATAATTACGAGCATGTATAATTACAACGCTCTGGGACCTCCCAAGAGGTTAATTTGATGTGTAGGTTTAACGTGTACGGTGTATCCTCGAAATTATTTATTACATCCTAAATTTATACCGTGAAGATAAGTAGGGTTACAATTCTTCTGTGTGAAGACACCAGAAACAACGAGAAGAAGAAACGGCGAGAAGCCCTGCTTCAACACGTCAGTATGAAAACCAAAATTGATGCTTATTATAAGAAAGTGTTACGTTCGCACACCCAACCCAGCTTTAGGCTACTCGCAAACGCATAACCCACACTAAACTCTTCCTCCAACAGGAAACCTGTGCCTGTGTGAAGAAGAGTGCCTCTCTAACCTTATTCATGGGTAAATCCTCCACACACCTCTCATTCACAGTCTCCAAAGTAGAGCTTCACTCAACTTTAGTTTTAACTTCAATTTTATAATGGATCACATTGGCTACAACTGATTATTGGTCAAGGTATGAGGCAAACGACGCGCCGGACGCAGAAAGAGAACATGGCTAGGAAACGCCCGCGAGTGAAATGGAGTTATCACTGTTGAGTAGTTGTACTTGATAGAGATGAGAATAAAGTGATGTCCAATATAGAGGAAGAAAAAGTAGTACGTTTTAAAAGAATTATAAAGTAATAAAACTAAAATAAATAGTCAAAAATTTTGTATGAAGTCTAAATACATAACAAGAATAACATAAATAAAATACTGCAATCAGATGAACAAATAACTAAAAAATGTCTTCCCTTATATTTGTCAAATTAATTTTTGCCGTTAGGCTGCGGTAAAGAGTTTAAGTTGGACTTACGAATTCAATTATATATTATTTAGGGATCCTTTGTCACGTTTGACGTTTTGCGGAGAAGGTTAACAATTTCAGTTAAAACTTCTCAAACAGATGGCCTTTTGTTTAGAGTTGCTGGGAGGAATGTAGCTTAGGACCGACTAGGGGTCATGCTTAGCGAAAAATCAACAATTAAGTTTTACATACTTTACATTGTGTCTTTTATATAGAGTAAATTACAAATTGTTGAATAAGCTTTAATAAATTTTTTTATACCCTTCTATACTAAGTTAGTAAAGTGCTTGGTATCATAGAAACAGGACAACCAAAGTACATTAAAAAAACTTATACCTGAATTTTAAACTTGTAATTAATGGGTTTTAGTAATATATTCAATGTTAATATTTTAAAACGATTTCTGATTAATTATTATCAATCAATCAACTAATTTGTCAAGGTTATATTTTCTTAGAGATAGAGACAATATAGCCCTACTTTCCACAATCTTGATACAACTTTCAATCATTTTTTTTTCATATAGACTTAATGGTTGTGGGTACTGCGGATCCCTACTCTTTAAGAATGTCCACAAATTAACCAGGGAACAACTTATTAATCGCCCTCTTTTATCCTCTTACCACATTTAGTAATCTAAGTTAATGAATTAGATTCCCTTGAACTTTACTCAGATCATTTTATCGACCGAATCGGCAGTCGAACTAAAAAGCTCGGTGCGTAAAAAGTAGAATGTTTGCCAGCCCATGTCTTCTCTCCATTCTATGACCTTGGATCCTTTAAGCGATGCGTGAAAAAGCACCTTAGGCCGGCATAGTGGCGGCGGCTGGGGCAGCCAGGAATTGACTCGGCTATTCCAGTCGTCGTCACTCTTGGACTTCCTCTTGCTTATCATTAGGCGAGTAGAGGTCAGATGTAGTGTCACAATAAATAAATAAAAAGATCACTTCAATCCTCTACTGGCTATTTTGTTCCTATAATGCTCATTGACAACAAATGGTATGGCTACTCACCTCACGTTCTCATACTTCTGGATGTAGATCTTGTGGAACTGTTCCTGACGGGGTTGGCATGCAATGTCGGCCTTCATTTCGACAGCAACGTGGCGGGGGAGCACAGAGAGAAGGAGGCGTTCCTGCATTAAACATATATGTTTAAAAACAATTATATTAAAGTACTTATATATTCGTATATAAAATTCTACAATAAGACTCTGAACTTTAGCACATTACAATATGTTATATAATAATTATCAACTTAATTTAGTTTGTACGAGTACCTAAAAGTGAATCACCTCCTCTATGCCGATCTGGATACACGAAACTTAGTTGATTTTAGGCTTTAAACAAATTTAATGCGGCTTACTATCGCGTTTATTTTGGTTTTGATTTTACAATATTTTAATTATTCCGACGTTTCGAGAGCTCTGCAGCCATCGTGGTCACGGAGAGACTGAGCTGTTGCTCGTCCTATTGGTTGATGCTGTTATTGTTTCCAAAACTACCCTGCTTGATGACTACCCTGGGTAGTTTTGGAAACAATAACAGCATCAACCAATAGGACGACCAACACCGCAGTCTCTCCGTGACCACGATGGTAAACGCGATAGTAAGCCCCATAAAATTTGTTTAAT